>CM037878.1:85618099-86818099 GCA_021292165.1 Shinisaurus crocodilurus | reverse complement strand
GCAACTGCTTTTTCTCCAAAATAAACCTGGCCAGGTTAAGCACTCTTGTTTAAACATATAAATAACATCATTTGCAGTTTGGCCCTGCTGGGTAGGAATTCGTTCATGGGTCCCTTCTCTCCTAGTTCTGCACCCTAACCACTACACTACACCACACTGGCTTTCATATTAACAATAATATTCCTTTCACCTCCAATGTTACTTAAGGCACAATCCTGTGCATGTTTAGGCAGAAAAAAGGCCTACAACTCCCAGCATGCCCCAGGCAGGCGTTTTTACTGTCTAAACAGGCATAGGATTGCGCCCTTAATTAGTCCAGGGACACTCTTGAAACATTAACATGCATCTACCCACACATCCTCCTCGTGTCCTTCTTTCATCACTCTCAGAGTCCAAATATTCACTGAAGTGGTAAACATGTGCTGGGGCTGTACCATTTCAGACTGCAGCCACATGGCATACATGATTCAACACACCTCAATACCCAAAACCCCTCTCCCCATGGAAAACTGTATGTCAGGGAGATGGGTAGGCTAAAAAAAAAAGGCCTGACACCTAGTTTTCTATGTGAAGGGTAATTTTTTGTATGGAAAAAGCATTCAGTTGTGTGAGCACCACCTACAGCTTGAAATACAGGTTTACCCGCTCAGTTAGAAGTAAGCCGAGTTACTACTACCTGGAGGTAGAAAAACACAAGACCAATGCTTTATTTTCACAACAGAGAAATTACAAAAGTAAACAAGCAGTAAATGGGAACAGCTCCCATATCAACCTTTACAAATTGAGCAAAGAGGTTAAAGTTCATGAAGAACATACTTTATATACGACTAAGGGGTACTGTTCTACTTGCTGTGAAGTGTAGCAAACTCTCTTGACCGTTCCACATGAGGTGAGTGAAATTTTTCATCCAGTCAGGAGAAAGACGCAACACCAACTCCCATCCTGTGTGTTTTCCCATCCATATATCTTCATCAGCCATAAAAAGGCATCCCATTGTGCTTGGATGACAGGGGTACTTAATAGGCCATTGCTGCATTTCAGTCAGGGCTGCTGGCAGTGGTGTGGGAATTAACCTGGTCATTCAAGCAACCCAAGTCATTGTGAGTAAATCTAATTGAGAATAGATGCCTCTTCTCAACCTGGCATTTCAAGCAGTCCATTTGTCCCTTCTGTGCCTTATTATTCCTGTACTGATCTTTACATATGTGTAGTACAAATCCACAAAAAGCAACAAAGGAATGAAGGGAACCAGCAAGGGACAGGCAGATCAGAGCAATAAAATTAGAAAGGAAACCAAGCATCACAAGAGGCAATGGTACAAAATATCCTAAGGGACAGGTTGACAGGATGATGATAAGGAAAGGATCTTGACAAGGAAAGGAAAGCCTTTCAAATCAGGATCAATAAGTTTGTCTCTGAAGTGCCATCTCTACTCCTCCTTCCATAACACTAACTGCAGGAAACTGACTGAGAATGTGTAGGTCAGCCATCCCCACAGCTCGTGTCTTCCTGTTGTGTTGGACTACAACTCCCATAATCCCAAATGGGACATTTGGAGGGCACCAGGTTGGGGAAAGCTAGTGCAGGATAACAGTCTTAAGATGACCAAGTGATTTTCTAGTTGTGATTTTGACTCAGCCTGCCAATATTCAAGACTTACAGAGGTTTCCCACCAGTTCTTCCATTATGATAAAAGTAGATGTCATGAGAGCCAAGGAAATTTGCAAAGCAAAAGATCTGTCTGCTGAGAAAATGCTTCTGAAATTTGGGTGGGTATGAATCTATGGAATGTTTAGGAAGAAGAAAGTGTTACAGCATAGAAATTTTTTCTGCTCAGTGCAAAAGGTCATAGCCTGTACAGTAGTGGAAATTCAGGTGGAATAACGTGTAGCAGCCTCGATAGCGTCACAGAAGTCAGAGAGTCCAGACATTTTTTATGGATTATATCAGGAAACGAAACTGTGATATGGCAAAATATAACTAGGGGGTATCATATGCTGTGAGAAAGTTTAGTAAACTTACAGCCTTAACAATGGTTGCAGTTGCCTTAAAATATTCTTTCTGAACTATAACTCTGTTTAGCAGTGTCAAGGAAGCTATTAGAGAAAAGAAGGCTTCCTTCAGAAAATGGAAGTCTTGCCCAAATGAGGAAAACAAAAGAGAGCACAAGCTTGCACAAAGGAGATGCAGGCAGAGAATAAGAGATGAGGAACATATCGCTAACAACACCAAGACCAGCAATAAAGACTTCTTTAAATATATCAGAAGCAGGAAACCAGCTAGGGACGCAGTTGGACCATTGGATAATAATGATGTTAAAGGAGTACTAAAGGAGGATAAGGAGATGGCAGAGAAGATGAATGAATTATTTTCATCTGTCTTCACTGCAGAAGATATAGGACAGATATCGCTGCCTGAACTGATGTTTACAGGAAGGAACTGAGGCAAACAGTGGTGAGAAAAGATTAAGTTCTCAACCTTATTGATGAATTTAAAGTTAATAAATCACTGGGCCCAGGTGGTATCCATCCTAGAGTTTTTAAAGAACTCAAATATGAAATTGCTGATCTTCCAACAAAAATATGTAACATGTCTCTAAGATCAGCTTCTGTACTGGAGGACTGGAGAATGGCCAATGTTACATCAATTGTTAAAAAGGGATCCAAGGGGGATCTGGGAAATTACAGGCTGGTTAACTTAACGTTTGTTCTGGGTAAATTGAAAGCATTATTAAAGATAAAATTAGTAAATATATAGAAGGACAAGCCCTGCTGAAAAAGAATCAACATCGCTTCCATAAAGGTAAGTCTTGTCTCACTAACCTTTTAAGAGTTAATAAACATGTGGATAGGAGTGATCTGATAGACACTGTTTACTTGGACTTCCAAAAGGCTTTTGACAAAGTCTCTTACCAAAGACTCCTGAGCAAAGCATAGCAGCCATGATATAAGAGCAGAGGTCCTCTTATGGATCAGTAACTGGTTAAAGAACAGAAAGCAGAGAGTAGGAATAAATGGTAAATTCTCCCAATGGAGGAATGTAAATAGTGGGGTCCCACAGGGATCTGTATAGGGACCAATGCTTTTAGACTTATCTAAATAATAATAAATTATCTGGAATTAGGAGTGAACAGTGAAGGGGCCAAGTTTCCTGATGACAACAAATTATTTAGGGTGTTAAAAACAAAACAGGATTGTGAGGTACTCCAAAAGGATCTCTCCAAACTGGGAGAATGGGCATCAAAATGGCAAATGTGGTTCAATGTAAGCAAGTGTAAAGTGATGCACGTTGTGGCAAAAAATCCCAACTTCAAGTATAAGCTGATGGGATCTGAGCTAGTGGTGACTGACCAAAAAAGAGATCTTGGGGTTGTGGTGGACAGCTCAATGAAAAGTTCAACCCAGCGTTGTGAAAAAGGCAAAGTCCATGTTGGCATAATTAGGAAAGGAATTTAAAATAAAATTGGCAAGATCATATTCCCCTTATACAAATCTATGGTGCGACCACACTTAGAATACTGTGTACAGTTCTGGTCACCACACCTAAAAAAGGATATTGTAGAGTTGGAAAAAGTGCAGAAAAGGGCAAGTAAAATAATCAAAGGGCTGGAGCAACTCCCCTACGAGGAAAGATTACAACAGCTGGGATTGTTTATCTCCCTCTCTCATAAGAATTATATGCATAGATTCATAGATCATAGAATTGGAAGGGGCCTACAAGGCCATCAAGTCCAACCTCCTGCTCGATGCAGGAAACTAGAGGGGTCTCCCATCCAAGTAATAACCAGGCCTGACGCTGCTTAGCTTTCCACACTCAGACAAGCTGAGCCAGCGTGAGCCACAGGCCTGATAAGTGATAACCATGCCCTTTATACAGGCACATACTTTAAAGCCATTGTATTATAGTTCATGGAAATTGGCACAGGCCTGCAACTCTGTGTGGGTAAGACAATAGCTTTTTCAGACTCCCAATAAAAAATACACACATATATATATAATATAATATTATATTAAAATATATTTAATATATATATTAAAGTGAAAGTTTCTTGTCCAAAACATGTGGAAATCTACTTTCTGCCCAGCTCTGGACTAGAGTACAGTCAGGCAGAAATACCTAGACAGCACCTAGGGCAGGGGTGGGCAACTTGTGGCCCTCCAGATATTGTCGTACTGCAATTCCCATCAGCTCTGGCCGGCATAGCCGAAGGTGAGGCATGATGGGAGTTGCAGTCCCAACATCTGGAGGATCGCAAGTTGCCTAGTGTGTTGTCCACACCTGACCTAGGGAGACAAGGACCTGGCAAAAATCCAGGCCTGACCCAGATGTGTGTATAACCAGGCCAAGTGGAACTTATGGGCTGTCAGAGAGGGAGGGAGTATGGGTGTATGTAGCCATGGTTGGCCAGAGAAGACAATATGGCCTCTTTTTCCTGCTATTCACCACTCTAGTGCATAGACCAGGAGGCTCACTGTTTGTATCCTGCCTGATCCTGAGAGTACTGCCCCTGCCCTGCCTGTAACAAAAGGCTCTGAAACTGCACAACTACTTTCCAGCAAGAAGGTGTCATTCAACAGGCAACGTAAAATTTCAGGTCCAATATCTCCCCTGCTGTCCCTTTGTACTCAGCTGCCCAGCCCACTATGACACCAGAGTAGCTAAGACCAATGGGAGTTAGAGGAAATGTGTCACCTCTGCCTGTCCAAGCCTACTGTCACATGAGAACAGACCAGTCAATGATATCAAGGGAGGCACAATACTGACAACAATAAAGAGGCTGGAGGATGAGGAGACGTGTGCAGGAGGAGCTCTCAAAGGAACTGACTCATGTTCCTCCCATCATCTGTCATTGAGAGGGTCTGTGCACAGGTCACCTGAAACCTGCTAATATAAAGACACTCATAGCTCAAGGGCTATGCAACCATAGATTTCATAGACCATAGATTTGGAAGGAGCCTACAAGGCTGTCATCACTGTGTAAGCAGGGATTTCACCCACTAGGATCAGCCTTCCCCAACTCGATGACCTCCAGATGTTTTGGACGACGACTCCTAGCATTCCTGACCATGCTGGCTGGGGCTGATGGCAGCTGAAGTCCAAAATATCTCAATAGCACCAGGTTGGGGAGAGCTGCACTAGATTCACTTAACTTGAGTCTCCAGTACTGCTGTTGTACAGCCATCGATTCTTTTCTCCCTTCCAGAGGTGGGCCACTTGTGGCCCTCCAGATGTTTCTGCCTACAGCTACCATCAGCCCTAGCCAGCAGAGCCAATGGTGAGGGGAGCTGTCGATCAAAACTTCTGGAGGGCCACAAGTGGCCCACCTCTGCTATACACGGTGGTGCAGGAATTGCAGGACTGGTTTAAAAAGACATCTTAATGGGTATCCCACAAACTGTTTATTAGACCAGAAGCAAGGAATAAAGGCTGCACTGAACAACCCTACATGGCAAAGAGCTTTTATAGAAAGTAGGGCAGAGCAAGATATCTGTGACCCACTTGCTAAGCACAGGATGCTATTTTAGCTGCTGCAGAGTGAACAACGGTTTGCATAATAGACACTAAAGCTGATCCATTGGATCGGGCTGACAGATGGTAGATGTCCAAAGTGATATAACTGGCTACAAAGAATAAGCACCAAATCCAATTACCCCTCTAATGCCTTGGTACTGTTGTCTGATTATTTGTACACTAATCAAGGGATAGGAGCAAATGGGGAATTAGGCTTTAAAAATGAATTTCTGATTTATTATACTGTAAATTGTAATTTTTAATTTTATTCATTTTGCATCCTTTATTCCCTAAGCTCTTTAATTACATAAATTGATTAGTGAACCCTTCAGGAAACAACTGTGTGTGGGGAAGGGGGTTATTTTTTCAGGGAGAGGGGAAGTTTAACCCACCTTTTAGCAAATGGGGTAGGGTGGGCTATAAATAAAAACAGACACTAAAGTAGCAAGATAGCATTAATTTGCTTTTAAAAACACAGTTGCTCTTGACGTCATCTGGACATGGAGTCATGTTAAGTAGTGCAGGCTTGCAACCCTAATATTTTTCACCTTTCGGCACACAAAACCATACATTCCATCTCCCTCATCTTGATTGTCGCTCTTATATGCTATTTGTTTGTTGCATTTATATCCCACTTTTCCTCCAAGGTGCTCAAGGTGGCGTACATGGTGTTCCTTCCCCTTTCCATCCTCACAAGAGCCCTCTGTGAGGCAGGTTAGGCTGAAAGCTGGTGACTGGCCCAAGGTTGCCCAGTGTGAGCTTCATGGCCCAGTGTGGATTCGAATCAGAGTCTCCCCAGTCCTAGTCCCAACACTCTAACCACCACACCACACCAGCTCTCATTTCCAAACCACTCCTAACTGGATCTTGGCTGATCCTTTCCATCTGGCTCTCTGACATGGAGAAGAGGGCTCTTCAACAACAGCACTACCAGAGCAAGGACAATTGGAGCTTACTGAAAGGAGCAGGATCTCAAAGCCAGGAGCAAACTTATACCTTGTCTTGCCTCTACTACCTTTCAGGTATAGTCACTGAAGAGTAAAAGCCTGAACCTCGGTTCCTATAGTCTGCCAGTTTCAAATCTCTGCCAAACACGAGAGAGGGAGAGAGAGGGAGAGGGAGAGGGAGAGAGAGAGATTGCATTCACATATCCTGAGCCTTTGGGAATACTTCTGCAGCTCAGTGATTGAGCCTGCCCATATTATCTTCTCAGCCACAGAGAATGACACCAGAACAGCATGGCAGAGGCTGTGCATAGAAAGTGGAGTACTACACCTGCCACCTGGACACTGCTCCCTTAGGGAAAATCCAGCTATACGTTTTAGTCAGCACTATCCTATGGTTCAAGGTATGTTAAACCCTTTTGTCTGCCTGCAAACTGTTCATTTCTGTTCCCTGATTTTAGTCATTTAGGCCTTTAGCCCGTTAGGGTATGAAGGCCAAGTCAGCAGATGCACCTTTGACACTGAGTAACAGCCATTTGGAAAGTGGAGAGTTCTGTATGCAACCACTGGCATTTATTCGCTTCCTAGCTTTGGCCTTAGAGTAGCCCAGTTTTACTCATCTCTGCTACTGTGATGTACTGCACCCAGGTGAGCTCTTCTGAACACACAAGTCTGCTCCATCTCGGGTGCAGACCCAGGCCAGGATTTTGTGGTTGTTGCTGTTGTTGTTAATGTGCATCACTTTTCTCCTATGGATACTAAATTTTGTTGCCCGCTGTCCAGGAGCTGTAAGACCCTTCTGAAGTTCTTCACTCTCTGCTTTAAAACTATCTCCTTGAATAATGTGCTATCCACTGCAAATTTCCATATGTCACTATTCCCCCCCCACGCCATTTCTAGGTCATTAGTGAATTTTTAAGAAGGAACAGATCCCAGTGCAGATCCTTGGAGAACCCTGCTATTGACTTCTTTCCACTGTATGAACTGTCCATTTATGCCTACCATCTGTTGCCTAATCTCTCAACCAGCTGCTAATCCACTTAAAGGGCATTTCCTTTGATGCCAGGACGATTTCTCATTTTCAGAGGGTCTTTGATGAGGGGCCTTGTCAAACACAGTATCAACTCTATCACCATTATCCACATGTCTGTGACATCCTTATACAATTCTGTGAGATTTGTAAGGCACATGCTTCCCTTTAGAAGCCTGACTCTGCCTTAACGTACTATGTTTATCCATGCAGTGTGTTTTTCAAATACGGTTCCAGCTTACTGGTCCAACACGAATACCGTTAGAAAATAAACAGGAAACAGCATAACCCAAACTGTACTTGATCTAGGTTTGCTACCTGTTTTTCCCCCTCCTGCCAATGTTTTTTTTTTTTTGGGGGGGGGGAAGCCAGTTTCAATAATGCGTTTTAGAAAAGTGACTGATAACTAACCTAAAAACAACCGCTGCTATTTGACAGGCAGAAATTCAACAAATAAAGATTTCTCAAGCTTGGACTTGCAGTAATAGTGAAAGCTGTATGTCCTGGGCTTCTGCCTCTCATGAAGCTGTTAAAGGCACATACATAGCATCTGTTAGGAAAGAAGATGCCAATCCTTAACTTGATAAAAAAGCTGAAATTATTATATGAAGTTACCCTTTTATATATGGAGCGATCAGTAATATAATATGGAGATACTGATCCCTCTCTGATCAGATAGCTACACTTGGGAGATGCAGAAAGCATACAAAAATAATAATACTGAAATGTGCAAGAATTGATCAATGGGGCATGCTGCTAAAGGGGATCATCTTTGAGGATTTCAAAAACCCTTGGAGAGCCAGTGTGGGGTAGTGCTTAGTGTCCAACTGAGACTAGGAAGAACCTGGTTCCAGGTTCAAATCCCCAGTCAGTAATAGAGCTCTGGCTTCAGTCAGTCACCATCTCTCAGTTTTACAGTAATACCTTGGATTGCAAGTAACTTGGTTTGAGAGCGTTTTGCAAGACAAGCAAATTTTTTAATATATATATATATATATATATATATATATATTTACTTGATATACAAGCAACGTCTTGCAATACAAGTACTGTAGTACGGCTTAAATTAAAAATCTCTGTGCAAATTTTTTTTTGGGGGATTTCATTTTGATATAAGAGTGTTTTGGATTACAAGCACGTTTCCGGAACGAATTATGCTCTCAATCCAAGGCATGACTGTACTTATCTCACAGGGTTGTTGTGAGAATAAAAGAGTAGGTGGGTAAGAAGAACCATGTATGCTACCCTGAGCTTCTTGGAGAAAGGGGTGGTATAAAAATGTAATCAATTAATACATATTGGAGCAGACATAAATGCATGCCTGGATTCCTCTTAAATTGCATTTATGAGATGCTATATATTTATAGATAGATATTCAAATTATCTGCTTTATATTGCACTGCAGTTGTGGATATGAAGCCTCGGATACTGATTGGCTGAGCTGCACTGATGAGATGGAATGCTCACAAATTCAAGGAACAATGCTAACAGAATGTTTATAGTTTAGATTCTGTGAGTGAAGGGAAAGTTGTTAATTTGGCTAGCATTAACACCTGACATACTCCTTAGGGAGAGGTGTAGCTTTGTGGGCAAATATTGGGAAGATATACCAGGAATTGGGAAACTAAGGGGAAGAAAACTAGATGCTGAAAATTAGATGCAGGGTGGCTGAGGCGAATACTGGACTGAGAGATGGTGGTGGAGGAAGAAACTTGAGGAAAATGGAAGAGGTAGACTACATCACCCCAATCACACAGCTATTCTCACAGAGCACTCAAGAACCTCAGAGGCAATGTGAGATAATTCTCTTCCTGTGCCTTCCAGATTATGAGGCCCACAGAGAATGCCTTTGCTGTAAGGCCCCCCAAATCTTGGAGCCAACACTGTTGCTTCAATGATGCCTCATATTGAGACAGATGCAGAATTTGGGTAAGGATGGAGGGCAAACAGCAACTGCAGGAACTGAAAAACAATTGTGACAACAGACTTGAACAATGACAGTTATTTTGGGAGAAATTACACTAGTCTCACAACTTCAGAAGCAGGTGCATAACAAGGCAGTATCTCATACATACACACACACACACACACACACACACACACAACTGATGCTACTATGAGGCAGCCATCATGGGTGGTGGATGCTGGGGAGGGGGTAGTGGCAGCAGGTGTTGGAGGACAGATCTGTGAGTGGACATGCTGCCTTCAGGTGTGGTAAAGGATGCTCTCCACTGATGCACTTAGGACTTAATGCAAATACCCCCCTTTAGGTGGAAATATGTATTGCTTCGCTTACGATTAAATGTGGTAAACCAGACCTGCTGCATTTGGGGGTCCCCCTGCTCATTCTGCAGAGTGGGTCACTGGACACCTGGCCTGAGTACACCACTGATGCTGTCCCATCAGCAGCGCTGAAGTAAGATTCAACAGTCAGTTCAGTTGGCTTCTGCATGTGGAATGCTGGGGGGAGCGGGAAGTCAGTTCAACACCTTTGGGAAGGTCTTAAGGCACCCATTTTAAAATTAAAATAACAGTAATAAAGTGAGTGAGTGAGTGAGTGAGAGAGAGAGGGAGAGGGAGGAGTGGTATAAGGCATTAATTGTTAAAGGGAAATCGTGTGTGAAATCTGCAGCTGGCCTTCTGTCATTTGCATTTCTGTCCAGACCACATAGTTTGGTTAAATCACTAACCTGAAAATTAGGGGTTTCAGAGGAAACGTTGACAAATCCTAAGTTTCAGTCGCACAGAAGTAACCCTCAAGGCCACTTTAAATCAAGGTCAGGTTTGGAAGAAAATGAAAGTGTTAGGGGTGGCTAGGGCCATGAAAATAAAATTACAGCCCCCCCCCTTTTTTTAAACCATGCATGCACTGCTGTTCACAGTAACAGCTGGTAAGGTTGATAGTAGCCTTTGGCAGTGAATAGTTCTGGGACTGGGCCTACAAACATACCAGCCTCTGCTTTTCCATCAACAGCTTCATGTTTCCTCTGAAATGCCTCTCACGGTCTCATATCTCCCCTTGCTTGATATGCAGGGCACTACCTGCCCGAGCCCTAGGTGTCTCCTTGGTTCGACTCTAGGTCGACTCTCTCCTAGCATCTTGATAACTCTTGAAACTAAACACATTATGTCACTGTAATATAACAAAATGATCCATCACTGCTTTGCCACAAGATGTTTCCAATGTGACATTTGAAGGCAGTCTTACACAAGAGCGTGCAGGACAAAATAAGTCACTGCCTGACAAAGCAGGGCAATGAATAACTGGACAGCTGCTTTACTTATTACATTTCCCCCCCAAAATGGAAAGCACTCACATGCACTTCTGCCTAAAACAAACGTGGAAACATTTTGGCAACTGTGCCACAACACAAACCCAAAGTGTGAAAGACGTATTTTAGGCTGCAATCATATGCACATTTACCTTCGAAGAAGCACCATTGAATACAATCGGACTTGCAACTGAGTAAACATGCATAGGAATGCTCTGTTAGTTTGTGCTACAGTACAGTACACTAACACATCTTACTTTGGTGTAGTTTTATTTCTAGGATACTCAGCTGGGGATTGGGAGACAGCACAGAGCTGGAAAGGAGAATTCATCTGACTATGTTAGCCATCTTGCCTTTGTCCATGTGTGCCACAAACCTCTGTTGTTGTTGTTGTTGTTGTTATTATTATTATTTCCATTTCTATACCGCCCAATAGCTGAAACTCTCTGGGCGGTTTACAACAATTATAAAGTTACATAATAAAATACAATTATACAATAAAAATACAATTATACAATAAAAATACAATTTTACAATAAAATACAGTATTAAAAATATTACAAACAATAAAACATCAAAAAAATTACTCAAACATTTTAAAAACACTTTAAAAATTACTTAAATAGCTAAGACAGATGTAAAAAATAGACTGGATAAAAAGATGACATAACCACCACCCCATGTGCTATTTGCAGCTATTAAATGCCTCAGCATAGAGGGCAGTTTTAACCTGGCGCCGAAAGGTTAGTAAAGTTGGCGCCAGGCGGGCGTCAGTGGGGAGGCTGTTCCACAGTTGTGGGGCTACCACAGAAAAGTCCCTCCCCCTTGTTGCCGCCTTCCGAGCCTCCCTCGGGGGCGGCAGTCGGAGGAAGGCCTCAGATGCTGAGTGTAGTGTCCTGGTTGATTGTGGTTGGGAGAGGCGCTCCGTCAGGTATTGCGGTCCCAAGCTGTTGCTTGTGCCACAGGTTAGTCACCTGTGGTACTGAAGGAAAATGCTTTTCTTGTAGGTAGATGAGTCAGGCATCCTATTTTACAGAGGAGAGGTGGCAGAGGACAATCCTCTATTTGAAGGTGTTCTCTATTTGATGGGCTGTCCAGGCCAAGTCTGGTTTAAAGTCAAAGAACACTACAGTATAAGGAGGGAGAGCAGCTGGGACCCTGAAGTTGCCCATCCACACTTAGTATCTGGACAGCAGACTAAGCAGGTACACTGGTCACCTAGTCAGTCTTCTCCACTATGGTGAGATGTATTGTATTTCTATTTAAATTACAGTTATTATTTCTAAATTTGCATAGATACATATAAACAAACATATGCAAAGTTTAAGCAAATTGGTGCCCTCTTTTTTCAGTGATGCATAAGTGGCCACCCTACTTCTAAGTCCTCATGCAATTCCATACCTAATTCCCAGTTTCCTTTCTGAGCCCTTAAGTCAGATTGTAAAGTTTACCAAGATGACTCTGGATAAATTTCAGGGATGTATGAGAATCTCATTTTTGCTCACAAAGCATGCGAGCATGCCCTTTTCGAAGTTCTGAACTCGAGTGCGAGCATGCGTCCGCCAAAAATATTAGCAAATTGTCAAACACGTGCTTGCATTCATCTCGTTCCTGATTCCCAGTTTGATTTGTGTAAATTTCCTCAGTAGACTGAATCAGCCCTGCTTTAGTCTATGGAGGAAATTTGCGCAATTTTTGGGAGATTTGCGCAAATTTTCTGTTCCATCACTGCTCGATTTGCACAAGTTTCCCGTTCATGCAAAGTCAGCAGCAATCGCAAACACGAAGGGAATTGGGCACGAGATGAACAGTGGGATGATGTTTGGAGAATCCTAGTGATCTCGAACATCGCTCGTTCACCTATCCCTACTCCTGAACAAGTTTGTGTCCCAGCCACAAAGCTGAATGCAGCTTTCCAGCTATGTGCGCTGCCCAGCCAGTGGTTGACAACCCCATCCAGTTCCAGACAGACAAATAAAAATAGTTTCATCCAACACCAGGTGGGCTTTCATACGTGGCTGGAGGGCAGTGTTTGGCTTGGTGGCACTAATTGTTCAGCCTGACCAAGACTGCCAGCCAAATTACTCAAACTAATGGAAAAACAGTTTGAGAAGAAAAGAAATAGGAGCCTTATAGGTAAATGCCCAAGAAGGGAGACATTAAGTATTCATTAAAGCGTCTTTCTCGAAAAGCTTTAATCGAATCACCTCTCTCCAATGGGTTAAATGCATCTTATAACTTTCAAATTCTGTTATTACTTTCAAGGGTGAAACTTTCATTGACTATTGCCCTTATTTTCCATGATTAAAATGAAATCTTCATTGAAAACATTTGGCCTTGGAACATGAAATCAAACAATTTGAGCTGGCTCCCAGACAACCTCAAACTGCTGATATCGTAAAGTAACCATTGGCAAAGTACAGAACTGAAAGATGGAGAATAATGAACTCATTCAGAACAGCTGAGCAGGTCAAGAAGAGTTAGAACGTGCAAGGAGATTTGCAAACCTGAGAAAGCTGCACGAACACAATATTCTCAGTACAGATATGAGGGGTGTAAATGTGTAGTAACCCCAGGGAGGTCAACGCAGTGGAGCTGTAATAAAGCCAGAATAAATGGAAGCCAGAATTTGGCCTAAGTATGGATTAGAACATTTGACAATGCTGGCATGGAATGAAATAATGGCACTGGCCTTTTCTAAAAAGAAAATAATGGGAAACGGCAGGACTTTAGTGCTTCTATAGATACAGGATGAATAAACAGTTCTGTTATTAAACCATTCTGGCAGAGAAAGAAGATACTGGATGGCTATAATTCCTGAATCCAGTATCTCTGATTAGCAGTTACAAAAAAGGCAAGCCTCTGGGCAAAAAAATAATAATAAAAAATGACTTCACTATTGCTTCTTGTAAATCCGTCTCACATAAATTAACTGGCCCCCAGATTTCAATGCCTCAATGTGCATTTGACAAAGGGGTATTACTTGCAGGGATCTGCGCAGCAACTGACTGTAACTTTTTCTTATTTGGAAATAAGGCAGAGAGCCAAACAACTGTGGACACACTGAAGCTATTCCATTACTAAACTATTTTTGCCTGTTAAAAGTTGCTGTATAGAACGTGCAGAGTCAGACTGGACAAACGATTTTATTATTCACTTCGGACTGGGCTGTTCTCCTGAACGCATGGACCAATTCCAAGTTGTAGGGTAAATGCCAGGTAGATTCCAATCTCAGTAGTACACAGAATTGTGTCTATTCACTAGAGTGTATTTTGTGTGTATTCTGCTAGGGAGCGGCACAATTGAAAACATAGTGCTGAGGCTACCGCCAGCTGAAACAAAAAAAGGGCAACAAATCCAGCAACATATAACTAAAGGTCTATGAGGAAGACACTGTTTGAAGCCTTAAAGGACAAAGGGGGTTAGGAAGGAAGGATGAAGTTAACACAAACCTGGCTGTGTGACTTTCTTTGACTGCTCTGTTACCACTGCTGCACAAAAAAGCATTACTTTTTTTAAAAAAGAGATGCGCTGCAACCATGCCACCAGCCAAAGATAAACCTCTTAAGAAATGTTACTTAGGCCGCTGAAACCATTTCAAAAGTCAGCCAAATATGCTATCTGCAAATGGGGCAGCAAACTGGAGGCAAGGAAGGTGGATTTTGTGCTAGCTCTAATTTTTATACCATTTTTGAAGGACATGCTCTTATTCACACCCATTCATAGCGAAAGCATCCACTTACTAAGAAGAAAGAATGTACACAACACAGAAGTTTATACCTCTTGACTTACCAGAGGTCTTTCCCCCCTGTTTTGCACCAGTGTAAGACAACCACCAACCCTAAAAACATTTTTCTTGACGCACTGGCCTCTAGCGCCATTCAGAATCATCAAGATACCCTATGTTGGCTGGCTCCCAATTGAGCTTTGCTGCATTCCTTTCTGCTCTCGTCCACCCACTCCTTGCCAAAAGACTGCCAACCTCTTGGATTATGCTAAGCATGCTCAGTGGCCATACAGAACATGTGCAAACATGTTCAAAAAGAGAACTGCTGTTTTAGAGATGGAGGTCACTGTGCTGGATTTCTGAGCATGTGTGCAGTGTCAGTGGGATGCAACTGGGCGTTTTTAATACAGTAATACCTTGGATTGCAAGGATAATTCGTTCTGGAAACGTGCTTGTATTCCAAAACACTCTTATATCAAAGCGAGTCTCTGGCGGGCATGAGCGGGGCTGATTTCGGCCCGCTACACCTGCTCGAGGCAAACGGTTACATCCTGACACTACTTGTCTTGCAAGACCTTGCTTGTTTATCAAGTCAAAAAAATTTAAATTTTTTTGCTTGTCTTGCAAAACGCTCTCAGACCAAGTTACCTGCAATCCAAGGTATTACTGTATGTTGCAAGTCTTTACAAGGAGTCCAGAAATTACTTTGAGAGTTATATAAAAAGAGGGGAAACGTGTCGAACATCCTGTATGAATATGGCTTATCTCCTTTCAGATACAACCAATATGCATACATTTTGTGGGCACATACGATTTTAAAAGGTCTCAAAAAGATTGCATACAGGGCCAGCCCACATGATTCCGGCTGGGGCAATAAGCCACTGGTGCCTTATTTTCCCTGCCATGCATGCTGGTCGCATGCCAGGGAGGATTATCATAATTATCCTTAGCAGCACAACTTGTCATGTCTTATGAACCGGGCCAGGGGGGCTTGTTGCCGTGGGTAACAAGCCACCCAGAACCCCATAACAGCCTGTGGTTTCTGGGTGGCTTGTTACCCATGGCAACAAGCCCCCCTGGCTGGGTTCACATGACATGACAAGCCCTGCTGCCTAGGGCAATTATGCTAATCCCCCGACACATGACGCCCTTTTAACAGGACCCTGAGTTTTGACAGCCACCTGTCAAACTCAGTTTCCCTTAAAAAGGGGGGGGAAAGCACTTTTAGCTCGGGACAAAGGCCTAGAGGCTCAGGGCAACGGCCAAAAGTTGTTCCCGCATGGGGACTAAAGGGGAAAAAATAAAAAAGATGAGGATTTCATAGATCATAGAGTTGGAAGGATCTTGCTGAGAAGGGGGTGTGAATCCTGGAAAACACCCCCTTCTCAGCACAAGATCCCTCACAACTTGGGTTTCTCTTGAGAGCTCTCTATCTAGAGAAACACAGGGCTGGGGGAAATGGTTTTCAAGCTTCTGCTGTACAGTGTCAAGGGTGGGTACCTGCTGCCCCTTGGCAGTGGATATCCCCCTGGACATTACCCCAGCCGAGACTTGAAATCCACCAATCTGTGCTTCTGTGAACGAGCGCATTTACGCAAATGGGATTATTTTTTTAAATTAATAATATATATTTTTAAAGCTGGACAGCCACAGGCAGCTTCTTCAAGGTGCTGCTGGGGCACCTTGGAGGGACTGCTTGTGGATGCCAAAACAGGGATTGCAAAAGGCAGCTTCACAGCTGCCTTTCACAAGCTCCGAAAAAAAAGTTTCAAAGGGGGAAAAGCCACAGTGAAAAAGGCTGAAATTTTTTGCGGTGGTGGTGGTGGGGAAGACTTGTTCTTCCCTGAGTTGTCCCCTGGACTACCTGTGGGAGGGCCGAGGGGAGAGGAGGGCCCCTACTACTCACGATGTCCCCGATTGTTGGGCGCATCAGGAGCAGAGTGGAAAGCTTGCACTTGCTGCACAGTCTCGCTGATCATGTCATGCAAGCCCACCAAGTCAGTAGGTATCCTGGAAGTCAGGTTGTCACATTTAAAATCAAAGTAAGGTTACAACTGAATGGCGGGAAGGTAGTTCAGAGTCACCCAAATAAACTCAACCACCTGCCAATCAATTGGTTCCATTTTGCCCCACAGACTTTTTTTTTGTTTTTTGTTTGCTTCTTTTACATGTCATTAAATTAGCCTCAAGAGTTTCCAAGGTGAACCAATCCAGAGCCAGTTCTATGGCAATGTGAAGAAAGAATGCAAGTGTGGTTTACAAGCGGCGTTTCCTATTTCATGAAGTCTTGCAAAAGGTTTGCAAACCTTTGAGCATACTAAACAATTCCCTGCCCTGTGCACTCCCTTCCCTGGCCCTCTGTGTAAAAAACTGCAGTTGAAAAGCATGGGTCCTAAAATGGACTGCTGCTTTTTGCTTTAATCGGATGGCAATGATGAATACAGCATGAAAACATTTAATAGTTCTCATTAAAGGCATTGCTGAAGAAAAGACTTGATTTATGAACAGTACGCCCCAGTTATAAATAAGCTGCACTTTGCTTCTCACACAGCTGGTCAAGAAAATTAATGTTTTGTTTTCTATAACCTTTGTACTCTCCTTTCCTCTGCTACTATGGCAAAGCTTAATGCATATCAAGTTGATCGTTCTCAGAAAAAGACAACACAACCTTGCCCAGCTTTTGGATAAAAAGAAAGCACCCAACAAGAATTGGTAGGCCTTTGTTTTTACCAAAGTTGGAAGTCATCATATCCTCTTGGTACACTAGTGCATTTCCCCTTTCCAGAAATTAACCTATTGCCTGGTTTTCTTTTTGCTTAGCACAACACCTCCTGCAAAGTATACCAAGAAAATATACTTAAGATATATTTCACACTAAAACCACTCTGAAATACATCCATCAGCAAGCTAAAAATAAGCGGAGGACTGTTGCTTCACCAAATAGTGTGTCTGAGACAGGTTTCCCTCCGGCTCAGTGTTTTTAATTCAGCCTTCCCCAACCAGGTGCCCTCCACATGTGTTGAACTACAACTCCCATCACCCCCAGCCAGCATGGCCACTGCTTAAACAATCTCATTTGCTCAGCTGAGTAGTATTCTCCTTGGAACAATCGCTTCCAGC
The DNA here is from genome assembly GCA_021292165.1 of Shinisaurus crocodilurus. NCBI lineage: Eukaryota > Metazoa > Chordata > Lepidosauria > Squamata > Shinisauridae > Shinisaurus > Shinisaurus crocodilurus. The sequence continues at coordinate 86,800,495 of CM037878.1, read as the reverse complement.
ACAAGGTCTGCACACTTGAATGTGTGATTTAGCCATGGGAAGGGGAAAAAACAACCACCTCAACTCCACCCATCTTAGCAAAGCAGAAAGTTATGCATGCAGTGTTTAGAAAACAGGACCTAAAGATGAAAAGAATCTCATTTTTTGTAATAAGAGGAATTCACTTTGGTATTAAAGGATTAATTATCAGCCTCCGCTTTCGCAAGATCTGTATTATTTCCAGGATAATCTTGTGAAGTACTTTGATACTGCACTAAGAGGGGCTTCCTGCACCAGAATCCTAAACACATTTATTTGGACTATGCACACTGATTTCCAAAGAACCTGTTTCTACATATGTGTGCTTAGTACTGTAGCTTGATACAAGTAAGTAGCAAAAGGAATTGGAAGGAACTGAAAGAATAATTGGGGGGCAGTGTAACTTGGGAGGGACCTGTAGGATGAGGACTAAAACTGCTCCCTGCTGCCACCCCCTGGGACCCCTAATTACCTGAACCACTGAGAATCAACCCCGCTCCTATCTGCATAGCTCCGTCTTGGTCCCACTAGAGTGTGACAGAATACTATGAATTGGCTTTTATGTAGATATAAATGTGTGAAGTATATTTTACAAATATTTATTACATGATTATTATTATTATTATTATTTAAAAAATAGTGTCTACAACTATTAAATCACATGCTACTGATCCAAATTCCCTTCGCTAGCTTGCAGTCCTCTGCAAGTTTACTCAGAATTAAGTCCCACTATGTTCAATGGGACTTACGTTCACGAAAGTGTGCACAGGACTGCAAACTGATGGCGCATTCCTATGCAAGTCTATTCAGAGAAGTAGGTCCCACTGAGTTCAATGGGGCTTACTCCCAGGTAAGTGGGTATAGGATTGCAGCCTAAGCGGGTCATAGAGGGCACTGTCTGTATTCAACTAATAAGCATTGTTTTCATACAGGGACGGCTGCATTTCAAGAGAGTGGGAAGAGGTTTTGGCATGTTGTATTTTTCTGCCTACAGTTTTCTTAGAAGCAGCAGCAAATGGTTTTTCAGGAATGCATTTGTTGAAAGAACAAAAGAGCAAAAACAAAAGGCAAGTCTTTCAGCAACACAAAAATTACCAGTATACTTGAGCTCTCAGGTACAGAAAACTGTGCTTGCAAAATATGCAGTCTGGAGGAATATTATCCTCACCTATATAAGGAGTAAAATCTGATGGGTCTGTAGCCAACGATTGTATCGTTCTTTCGTTGACCTAGCTGCTTCATGCAGAGGTCAATGGGGGTGGATAGTTCTTACAGCAAAGGAGAAGAGCACAACACAGTAAAGGAGAAGGCAAGAATGAGGTACCTTAACACAAAAGTTGCCACTGAGTGATGCACTGGAAGATTGAGAAAGAAAGAAGGCTCCAAAACACAGCAGAAAAGATTTAATGCAAGATGAATAATTAAAGTTTTCTTAACATCTAAAATCCAGGGACTTGTGATAGTTCTTACAGTTCATGTTGCTAAGAAATGTGTATCTTGTCCTCCAGATGAACATAAAAAGATCTCAAAAGAGAAGGACCAGAATAATCTATATTTTAAACCAGGGACAGGCAGAAAGGTAGATCAGGACCTACTGTTAGATCTCTGGGTGATTTGCAGTAGATCTGAAAGGATTTCTGACTTACAATTGTCTAATAATAACAATAACTAAAAAGCTTTCCCCCACCCACTAACTTAGATTGCTGAAAAAGAACTCTTGGGGGACAAACCAGGAGTGGATTTTTGCGTGAAAGGACTTGTGAGCTTAGTTCTGATACTGATCAAAGACCTGGGTTGAGCATGTGCATGGAAGCACCCTGATTCCCTGATCCACTATTCTGAACATATGCCTGCCGGTCTGCGCCACTATTTTGCATATTGCTCTGATTGGTGGACTTCTGGAGCCTAAAAGAAAGCAGATCTTGCAAGCCTGAAGTCTGCTCGCCCCTGTTTTAAAACTGTTCTAACCTGATTTGACAGTACTTTAAAGCAGGACCGGTGCAAGGCAGTTTGGTGCCCTAGGCAAGATCAGATATTTAGCGCCCCCCCTTCCCACTTGAACGCTGTATTTTTTTTTCAAGGCGTTTCTGGTGCCCCCTTTAGCCCTGCACCCTAGGCAGCTGCCTAGTTGGCCTAATGGTAGCACCGGCCCTGCTTTAAAGTATGAACAATAACCTGAAAATTTGGAACCAACACTGCAGCAGCAGTTTGGTGGTGATGGAGGCAGAAGTCTCCATAAAGTGGACATTATTGGTGGGGTGAAAAGAGGAGAAAGGAAGATGTTTGACAGAAATATACTTAGGAAGGCAAACTCACAAGTACTATGTAGAGATACACATTATAGTGTTTGAATGTTAGTTTAATGGAAAGGAGCTCAGGCAGGCTATAATAGAACTGAGGTAAAGAAGAGTAGAACAGTGCATGTGGCACTGGGCTAATGAAGACACACCAAGATAATCAGTAGCAATGGGGAAAGGAGGAATATATTTTGACATTAGAAGGATATAAAGGGCATCTCACAAAAGAGGAAGGAGGAAGCAGAATTTAAAAAACAAAACATGTATTTGGAACACATGCATTCTACCATGGAACACTTCACACTTTACATAGGAAGCATAAAAAGGCAAACCATGACTCATTCCTGGATCCTCTGATACTGCCTAAACCAACCTAATGTGTCTAAAACAACTGAGGCCAAATGTTGTCTCATTTTAATGTTGACACAGAGTGGTTTTGAGTGGAGGATCCCATAACTCCTGCTAATTCCTTCCTGCCCTTGGTCCCTAGAAATGAGTAACATCTGATTAGACGTTACATTTGACTAATGTGAAAATCAATTATCGCTATGTGGATTTACACACCAACTCAGGACATGGAACTATCCTGGTTTCTAGCAGATGGTGCTCTGCCCAAAATTCAGCCACAGAACATTATGAGAATGAGTAGCCAGTAAAGCTACATTCATAACTCTGTAATGACTGAGCTCAGAGTTCAATTATCCCAGTGGCTTCAAAACTAGTTGGGTTCTGCATTTCCCACAAAGCAACATTATTAATGCTCCATACCCTAAAATGAGATGCAGATGGCAGCTTTGCGGTCATCCAGCTTTGATTAAAACATATTAGAGCAGCAATCAGAACAGAAAGGCAAACAAGTACATTATAATTTGGGGGAAGTATCTCAAATCACTGTGTAGCATAACAGTATTTGTGGGGCCCTAATTGTGGAGATTCCCCATGATGTTTTTGACCTTGCCGTGTTGAGCAGCAAGGTCTGAGGGGGCTCAGGCCTGGCCCAAGATATTTTGCGGCCTGAGGCAAAAACCAAGATGGCTCCCGCTCCCATTCCATTTACAAAAGCCGACTGGACTGGCAGTTGAATGTTCCATTGACACTAGCAATGACACAGCATCCTCCACCACACCCAAAGACAGCAGACTAGCTTAGGGGGCACAAGGCTCGCAGTGCGGCCCACAGCTCACTCCCCTAGCACCTTGATGCTGCCTTGCAGCATCAGGCTGCTAGAGGTGAGTGCCTCACTCTGCCAAACAGTAGGTTCTAGAAGCCCCGTTCAGACCTAGCTGTAAAATTTGGGAGGCCGGAGGATGGGAATACTAAAGGCGGGACTGGCATATGTACCCTCATACCCACCACCCTTTCAACCCTCATGTGTGCAGAATCAGCAACTACAATATTTATTTATTTATTTATTACATTTTTGAATCGCCCATCTGGCCGGCCACCCAGCCACCCTGGGCGATGTACACTCCAACAATAATAAAACAGACATACACAATTAAAACAGTATAATTTTTTTACAAAATCCGAACCCACCCCATATTCCTGCCTGAAATACCACGTTTTTAATGCGCGGCAGAAGCTCATCACGGAGGGGGTATGGCGAAGGTCATTAGGGAGGGAGTTCCATAACTTGGGGACCACCTTAGTGCACAATCTTACACATGTTTAGACAGGAAAAAGTCTAGCAACTCCCAGCATTCCCCAGCCAGCTGACTGGGGAATGCTGAGAGCTATAGGGCTTTTTTCTGTCTAAACATGCATAAGATTGCAGTCTTAATCTGCATTCCTAGAAAGGTTGGGTGCAGGTAAACTTTCCTCTCCTATCCTACTTCCTCACAGACTTTTAAGAGGTGGTAATTTGCCACTATGACGCCATGACTTAAGTATGATTATAAAAACAGACAAACCCACCTATTCCCTGCAACAACTGAAACACTACATTATTGTCATATTACCAACACTACAACAATTAGTTCTTATATAAAAAATTAAATGCAAGATTTCTGGTATCAGTTTCCATTTTTGTAGCATTTTGTAACATTCCATTTTTTGTAGCAATTGTCCCTGCTGAGGTATTTCTGTATAAAATAATATTTTTATACTATTGTGGTCACTAAGAGATTTAATAGAGCCACTGGGAATAGCTATTTTGTAGTTGACTAGAAATTAGCAGTCTCCCTGTGGGAGCATCACTTATTTATATAAGGAAAGATAATAAATTCATCTTATCTTTTGGTGGGCCAAAACATTTTTTTCCCAAACCTTCTGGAAAAAATGTGTCTTCCATCATTGGCTCTAGACCCATATATTTGAAAGCAGCGTTTGGTTGCTTGTGTATTTCATATATAAACAAACTGCAGGGAAGGAAGAAGACTCATAGATAATAATCTCAAAAGTGGTCCTGAACTCTTTCTGCATTACTGCCAAAGAGAAAACTACCAAAGACATAATCTAGGGATGGTTGAGGAATTCATAGAATTATAGAATAGTAGAGTTGGAAGGGGCCTATAAGGCCAGTGAGTCCAACCCCCTGCTCAATGCAGGGGGTCAAGTTAAAGCATCCCTGACAGATGGCCATCCAGCTGCATCTTGAATGCCTCCAGTGTGGGAGAGCCCACCAGCTCCCTAGGTAATTAATTCCATTGGGTGGTCAGTAGTAGACTCCGACCACCATGTTCCTTTTATTCTTTGCCCCATTTATTTTAATCCAGTTGCTCTCAATGGATCTACCATGCTATAAGTTCTGATATGAACTGACCTAGTCTGCAGCTCCTGGATTAAAGTGCTGATCAGAACTTATTCACCAACTTTGATGACACTTTCCAAATATCCCAATGCATTTCATATTGGGAGGGACTATAGCTCAGTGGTAGAGCAGCTGCTTTGCATGCAGAAGCTCCCAAGAGTTCAATTCCCGGCTTCTCCAGGTAGGAAAACTCCTACCTGAAACCATGGAGAGTGCTGCCAGTCAGTGTCAACAAGACTAGGCTAGATGGACCAATGTTCTGACTCAGTACAAGGCAGTTTCCTATGTCCCTATGTTTCCAAAAACAAACAAACAAACAAACAAACAACTCCCATCAGCCATCACCAGTGGCTATGCTGACCTGCCAAAAAGTCCTGGGCCGCACCACTTAACCTGCCAAGAACCATTGGGCACCATCCTCTGGTTTCACCACAAGACCTGTGCTGATCTCCACCCAAGGCCCCACCCAAGCACAGACATTTTTATTTCAAGAGTTGGCAACCCCAGTCCCACCTTATCAGCTATTTTAGCTGAAGCTTTATTCTGTGCTAGTAGCCCAGTTAAGCTCTTCTCCTGTTCCTATTCAACAGAAATTTTCAAATTAACAGTTCAGGTTCCGTTCTGATTTGGGAAAAATAAAGGCATCTATCAGTTCTGGGTTCTTATGTTCCAACTGACTCCATGGGCCCTGCAGGCCCAATATAGGAAGCATCTCTCTACTAATTTTTCAGGATGTTTTTTTTTTTTTTAAACTTCAACATGTGTGAACTGGAGATCCTAAAGAATCTGCCACGCCAGAAAGCCTTGTTCCAATCATCTTCCTGTTCCAGGGTCTAAAACAGGGGTGGGCAACACATGGGCCATGGGCCATGTGCGGCCCCACACTGCTGCCATTTAAACCAAAATAGCTCTGCCGCACTGTTGAATTTTGGAGGCAAACTGCCACTTTATCTTTAAAAAAGAAGCTATTTTGCCACTTTCCCCACTGCCACACCACCACATTTCAGCAGCAAATTCAGCAGCATGGCAGCAGGGGTATGACCCCCTGTTGTTTCGGGGGGGGGGGCAATGCAGCCCCCCCCCAACCCCTGAAAGTTGCCCACTAAAGTAATGTGGCCAACATTGTTGACATCTATGCCACTAACTAAGTCTGCAGTATAAGATAGCCTCATTGAAGTAACTGACACTACAGTGCATATGCTTTGGTGTGATTTTTATCTCTAGTGTACTGAGTTGGGAGAAGGCAGAAGAGTGCAACTTCAGAGAGGCAGGCAAGCTGTTGTTATAGCCTGACCCACAAGCTCTCCTGTTCCTGTCCAAGCATGTCACAAACCACCACTGTCTGTGTCACTTGACAGTGACAATTTGTTTCCTTACAATCTAAATTGAGAGTGAGTGCCAACAGCAAAGTTGTATCCAAATTTTACAAACTGTTTCAGCTGTGATAAATTATTCAATACCAACTACCTCTCCTGTCCCTTGCCATCTGGGATACATTCTGATCCTCCGTTCTTGTTTTCCATTTCATTCTCTGGTATCATAGAATGTCTTCAAGAAGAGGGAAGTGAAAGAACACACATGGCAATGGATGCGTTCTGTCCATTGCTGTGGTCCCATCGGTGCCAGCTGAACTTTACACCCTCTACCTTCTCAGCTGTCTATCTCAATGTGTATGTGGATAGGCCCCCTGTTACACCTGTACATGGGTGTTGTGTGTCTGACAGGTTCTTGGGTGCATGGAATGAGTGTTCAGACCTGAAGCATCCTGCTTGTGAAAGTGATTGAATTGTCAGGTTGAAGTTTGCTGTTTGGAGTGTCTTTGCTTCAAAAATATAACTCAGTATTATTATAGAAGTATCTGGTGATCTCATATGTAGACTTACAAGCCTCCGGCATATTTCCTGTTATGTTTTGACATTTGCTAGAGTCACTTCTTGTAACATGGGAAAAACAAAGTATAAATTGTAAACAGATATTGCCTGCAGAGAGACCTATAAAATGCAGAATTCTGGATTTCCTCTACACATAACGAGCAACTCCCACGTCTATCAAAATGTAATATATGAGAATGGGGACTGAGAGTTCCTGATACCTTAATTTATCAGGTTCTCAGATTTACCAGTTCTGATTAAGCTTATGTTTGTCTGTTTGTTGCTTGTTGTTGCTTATTGTTTGTTGCTTATGGGATACTATCTTGTTACTCCATCTTATCTGTCTTCCAGAACTCAGAAGTAAGGAAAATGAATGAAAATGTGTACATTGTTGAACTTCAAAGAGATTGCCAAGCAAGAATGAAGATTTCAAAAATAACCCAAACACATGCACTAAGTGATTCTTTTGTGTGTAATTTGTACATAGGCAAATCTCTCTTACCATCCCTGTTGCAACTCTGCCCATCCTTTCATAGGTTCCAAGAGCCCTTTGGTGGCATGAAGGTATGAATAATGGGAGAGAGAAAGTGGGATACAGGAGCACAGGAGGCAGGCCACTGGTCCATCTAGCTCAGTATTGTTTACACTGATTGGGTTCAGACAACACGATAATCCACACTCAAGGGTTGAGTATGGGTTGAATGTGGGTAGTCGTTGAAATGTGGGTTATCGTGTTGTCTGAACCCAACTGTGCTAACAAACCATGGTTTGTTAACCACGAACAACCTATGAAGAGAACCCAAGGTTTGTTGTTGCTTTGTGAACTGTGAATTGTTTGTGGTTACAAACCATGGTTTGTTAGAGCGGCTGGATTCAGATAACACAATAACCCATGGTTCAACAGCAACCCACATTCAACCCATACTCAACCCTTAAGTGTGGGTTATCATGTTGTCTGAACCCAGTCATTGACTAGGGGTAACTAGGGTTTCAGCATTTTCCCCAGCCTTATCTGGGGAGGCCAGGAATTGAGCCTGGGACCTTTGGCAAGCAAAGTATATGTGTTCTACCTTTGAGCTGTGATCCTTCCTTTGTTTAGAGAGAATAATGTCCTCATTCAAATGGGAATCTAATGACCATAGGCAAATATCACTTTTCTAGGTGATTCTAGAATTAGAAGGAGACTCTTTCAAACTAAGTCAGGTCTGAGAGGATCCATGAAGTTTTCTAAGCAAAAAATATTTCCTTAACATAGGTGATGGGAAAGTAAATTGCAAATCTGCACAATGCAAAGATTTGGGGCAGTATCAAATGGTGTCTGTGCACCAGCAGGACACACTGACAGTGCGACGGAAAGCTGTTGCTTCCTAAAGTAAGTGGAAATGAGCTAAAAAGCTCATTTCTGGAGCAGAACAGGTCAGCAGAGCTTGCAGAAGGGAGCTCCACTGACCCTTTCCATTCCAGAATTGAGCATTTTTCCATTGCTCTAGGAAGCACTAGCTTCCTGTTGTGCTGGTGGTGGGTCTCAATGGCACAACGTAATCAGTGGAGGTGCACGGGCAGAACTGGATACTGCCCTTAGACTTGTCCTGTGAATCCTCGCGACTGAGCCAATATTTATAAAACTGATGTTTTGCCCTTTCATGTTCCTCTCTCCCACCATTCACACCTTCCTGCCACCAAAAGTCTCTCAGAACCCATGAAAGCATGGGCAGGGTTGCTACAGGGGAACTGTTAAGAGATATTTGCTTCTGTACCAGCTCTTGACAAAACAATCACTTTGGGCATATGTTCTGCTCTTCTTTTGCTGGAGGACTATAAAAATCACTGGCACTGAAATGCTTTCCAGACTTGGCTAGTAACCGGGATAAGAACAAAACTAAACAGGAAGTTGATTTTGACTCTGCTAAAAGCAAATCCAACTGAAGCTCAAAGGGGGAAAAAAAAAGAAAAAAGGAAAGGAAGGGTGGAGGATGTTCAGGGAAGTGGGAACAATATATTCTGCTCAAGCAAATCCAGAGTGCCAGCTTTATAGCTAACTGAAGCATCAACGCATTTGCTTTTATAAATAAATAAATAAAAGGATGTAGTGTCCTACCATGTAGGGATAGGCAAAGAAGGAATTTCAAAGTCCTGATTGATTTGTGAGCTGAGTTTTTTCTGGTGCTGTTCAGTTTGTTTCTCTCCCTCTCCATACGGAAAGTTGCTTCTCCTACACAGTCTCTTTGCTCCCTTCCCCAGCATTATCCTCCTGGAACTCAAATCAGAAAAAGAACCTTTTAACTGCAGCCTCCTCCGCTCACGCTGAGTATATACATACCTTCCAAATGGCTCCCAGTCAACTAGCTCCGGTGCTACTTCATTCCAACCACAAGTAGACTTTTTAAGAACAAGGAAGGTTTGCTTTGTTCATAGATTTCATAGATCATAGAGTTGGAAGGAGCCTGCAAGGCTATCGAGTCCAACCCCCTGCTCAATGCAGGAAACTAGAGGATGGGTCTCCCATCCAAGTAATAACCAGGCCTGACCCTGCTTAGCTTTCCATGCTCAGACAAGCTGAGCCAGCGTAAGCCACAGGCCTGTGTGATTGACTAACTGAGTGGGAAATTTCAAAGCTTCCTTTTACTTAAAAACAAAAATACTGAGTTGTGAATGGGAGCTGCTGCAGGGAAGAAATAAAAAATCTGGAGTGGATTTCTTTGGAAAATACCATTTCCTAGCCTTTTAAACCCTGGTTTTGAAAACAGATGCTTGCTGGAGCTTGCCAGGAAACTGGGGGTAATCTTTAATTTTCAGAAAGAGACCTGTAGGCTTACAGAGGGGCAATGCCATGTATGCTATTAACCTTTCTTCTTAATTCTGTGGGAGGGGCAGACTTCCACTTGCTGGGTGGAAAGGGAAAGCTACTGTTACTCTATTCTTGCTAGCTAGTAGAATTATTTTTGGCTACTAAGTATGGATATAATTTGTAGACCTCTCCCCTAATTCTTGGATTTTATCTCTTTCTCCTCTTGTGTAATGATATGGTTTATTAGTATTGATTAGGAACAAAGGTGAAACAGTAACAATACTCAGGATTATGGAAAGTTATTTAAGTGTTTAAGTACATTTTCAGAGAAAATAGTTCAAATAAGCAAGAATACTTTAAACTAGGAAATTCATCACCACAATATGTGGCAATTACCACTGGCCTAGGTTAGATGAATGCAACAATGTATTAGGTATGGTACTATAGTTGGACTTTCCATGTTCTTAAGGACAATATCTCTAAGGGGGGAAACAACAGGAGATGGCTACTGCATGCATGTGCTACATGTGAACTTCCAGAATCAGCTTACTGGAAATAAAATGCTAGGACTCCAGCAAGGCAACTCTTGTTTTCTTTGAAGCCTTACCTCTACAATGTGAAATGTTTGGACGGCATAAAAGCTCTGTTTGTAGACTGCAGAAGAATATAGAGTGATAGCATAATTTTACCCAACAGCCATTTTGAAATATAGAAACTTGCTTGCAATCCACAGCTCCATTTCATGCATTTACTGGTACATCAGAAGATGCCAAGTCAGACCATTGATTCTTCTAGAGCAGTCCTATCTATACCAGAAGTAGGCAAACTGGTGCTCTCCAGATGTTTTTGAGTACAACTAGAAGGCACCAAGCAACGTAGCTCTGGTCTATATTGACTGGGTTCAGACAACATGATAACCCACACTCAATGGTTGAGTATAGGTTGAGTGTGGCTTGTTGTCGAAGCATGCGTTGTTGTTGAATCATGGGTTACTGTGTTGTCTGAACCCAGTTGAGATAACAGACCATGATGAACAACCCACAGTTCACAACCCAACAACAAACCATGGGTTCTCTTCATGGGTTGTTTGTGGTTAAAAAGCCATGACAACATGAGAACCCACGTTTCAACAACAACCCACACTCAACCCTTGAGTGTGGGTTATCATGTTGACTGAACCCAGTCATTGACTGGAAGTGACTCTTCAGGGTTTCAGAGAAGCGTCTTTCCCAGCCTTATCTAGGGAGGCCAGGGACTGAGCCTGGAACCTTTTGTAAGCAAAGCATGTACTCTACCACTGAGCTATGGTCCTTCCCCCGCAGTAACTAAGAGATTAAAAAAGACAGAAGGAAATGAAACCACTTATGTACCCATCCACCTGAATATAAGCTTGGCAATGGTTTTAAACTGGTAGGTCAACAGATAGCCACTGTTGGCTTATCTTGTAAGCTGCCTAATTTAGGTCACATTGCCAAAAAAACAGCTCCCTTACACCTCACATAAAGAGTTTATGCCACTTTCTAAGAACACACAGTCACAATAATCTGTGGATAAAAAATAACTGCAACATTTTAAGAAAGTTATTTCTAGAGGGAGATATAAGGGCACATATACTTTTCCTCCAGAGAGGCAGACAGTGAGTTGATTCTCATTTATATATTAAAAAATAATGCAGGCAGTCAGCACTATAAAAAAGCATTCCTTCTAGCAACTATCACCTAGAACCAAGGGAGGATACAACATATGGCTGTAAGTCAACTATCATATAGTTCTATCTTCAAAGAAACATTCAGAGAAAGAAAGAAAGAAAGAAAGAAAGAAAGGTAATAGACAGAAAACAGACACCCTATAGCAGTGATGATAGTGAATATCTGGAAACCATGCAATGTGTATTTCACAAGAGACTGCTTTATGTGCTCTGAAGGAACATCTGTGTAAAGTAAATAATTCTGTTTGGGTTTGTGGGGTTATGACATGTAGGCTACAGGGCTACAGCTCTCAGCAAGGTTTGCAGGTATCTAAGGCATACACACACACACACACCAAAAAGGAAGGAAGCAGAGAGTTATAAGAAGAACAACCTTTGACCATGTTCACAGGATTGTAAGAAAAGTCATTTCAGTTTAATAAATCATTTAGCTCCAGTACTGTTCTCACTAATGTCAGTGAAGTTGGGCTTCAGATTAAAGCCACAGATGGATAGATAGAATTTTACTTCCTTCCCCCAGCCGAACAATACCAAAATACTGACATTCTAGGCTGTCAGAATCCTGGTCCCCATGTTTTGTGAAAGACAGATTGGGGGGGGGGGGAAGCAATATTTGACAACTCTTATTGGAGGCAGGCCTCTCCAAAGCACTGTCTAGTGAGAGCCAGTGTGGCGTAGTGGTTAGAGTGTTGGTCTGGGACTTGGGAGATCCAGGTTCTAGCCCCCATTCAGCCATGAAGCTCACTGGGTAACTTTGGGCCAGTCACTGACTCTCAACCTACCCTACCTCACAGGGTTGTAGGGAGGATAAAATGGAGAGGAGAAGAATTATGTAAGCCACCTTAGGTTCCTTGCAAGAAAAAGGTGGGATATAAACATAATGAATAAATAAATGAATAAATAAATAAAGGCGTCTGAAGTCAGAATAATCACAGATACCGACCTGGTCTGCACATTACGACAACCCAGAGTGCGGGTTGAGTACGGGTTGTTGTTGAATCCTGGCTTGTTGGTACGTGCGAACCCTGCACTATGGTTTAACTATGGGTTGTTAACCATTAACAGCCAAGAGTTCACAACCCAGCAACAAACCATGGGTTCTCTTCCTGTTATCCTTTGGTTTTCACACTTCTCTGAATTCTCTGATACAGTTCCATGCTCAAAATGCATACAAAGATGTGTATTTTAGGTTATAATCCATTCAAAAAGATGTTTTTTTTACGATAAAATGCATACAAAAATGTATATTTTAGGATAAAATGTATATTAAAAGCATGTAACAGGGTAAAATACAGAAAAAAATAGAATTGGCATGCAGATTCAAAAAATTATCACAGACTGATGCAGAAATGGGATGGAATGGGCTTATGAATGAGCACATGTGAAACTGACATGGACCAAAAATAGAATGATCTCCATTCCTAGATGAGGACTCCCAGGGTATGTAAAACAGGGACCCACTGCAGGCAGAATTTCTTTTTCTCATGAAATGTAGTGCAATATGTCTTTTGAATGCGAAATTAATGCATGTGGGGGGGAGAGAGAGAGAGAGAGAGAGAGAGAGAGATGCTTACAAACAGGCAAGGTCTGGATATTTAATATTGAGCCAATTCAGCCCAATTGTTTTGTTTGGAAACCCTCTATCCATGTTTGCACTGAGAACACATGATCTCTAATGTGGAACATGTGCTCATCAAGAATGATAAAACACCTGAATTAGAAAGGCAGGAATAGTGTATGACCCGTTTCCATTTTGTTGCCTGGAAACTGTTTTGTTGAAGCTTATTACTTTGAGAGTTAGAATGTGATAAAACAGGTGGGACTGACACATTAAAATGTTCGCATCGTCCATCTGCCTTGTAAAGTCAAGGGTGGAATGGTGCGAAACATCAGTGACATATGCAAAACAACCAGCATTCTTAAACTTTAGCAAGATTGCTTGGCCTGATACAAGGTGTATTGCAATCTAATTGAACTTTCCATTGACATCAACAAACTCGGTTTACATTGTTCTTTGCTCCTATATAAAAACAATTCTCAAGAATTATATAGCTTGCAATCTAAAATGCAGAAATATTGGGAAAGCTCAAGTCTGAAAATTTTATACAGAAAGTCCTGAAAGTTGCATAGCTGCATACCAGCCATGAATACATATATAAAAGCAATGTCTACAAAATGATCCATTGCTGGACAACGTGGAACAAGATTTCTTCCTCTGCAGAGTGGCCCCCAATCTCTTCCCCTAAACACACATTCAATAGTCTTTACATTTGCACTGGTCGCTAGTAGCGTGGGAGCCATACTGGCAATATCCCACACTGCTGTGACATTTGAATACAGGAACCACGGGGGTGGAGCCAACTCTGCCAAAGGTGGATCTTTCACATCCAATCACACTCCGCCTCCCAAGCCAAATTATCTTTCTTCCTTCCAAAATCATGGTCCTGTTGCATGGTGGAATATGGGGCCAAGATATTTGACAGCTGCTTACCTACTGCTGGATTTGAGCGTGATAGGCAACGCCCAAGTACTTTTACCTCCAGGCCAGCATCAGGCCTGTTCCAAAGTGGCACGGCTAACAGGGATCATGTGTATTTTTTCTGCAAACTCCATTGACCAGTAGCATAAAGAGAAGAGGGGAATGCAGGACAGGGAGAAGCTTGGAACAAAACCAAAAGAGAAGACAGTGGGGTCCTAGCAGTACTCCAGGTTGGCTAATGGCCAAACATAATATCTGTTTCTCATGCAGGATCCTCAGAACCATCTTTTTCTTTTCCTTTTCCTAGCAGTCAAGATTTCAGTTAAGAGAGAGAGAGGGAGGGAGAGGGAGAGGGAGGGAGAGATGTGGTCAAAAAAACTCTCTAAAAGCTTACAGTTCAGTCCTAAATTGGTTAGAACTTGCTTCTGAGTCAGTGTGGAGTGTAGCTCCAGGCACTAGGAAGATCTGGGTGGAAGTTCCAGTGGCCAGTGTGCAAGATTTCAGGGCTGGGAACAAGATCTTCCATATTGCTCCAAATCCCTGCCATCCACAATACACTTCCTATACCTGACTATTCCATGCTGGATGTTACAAACTTGGAAAAAAGAAAAAGAAAAAAAAAGAGGAAAAGTAAGCAAGCACAACTGGATTACTTTTTGTGCTGCAGATCAAAAACCTGAGACTTAAGGAGATGTTTCTTCACTTGCACCTTGACATTCCTTTCTAACTGCGCTCCATATGAACAATGACTTATACAAGGCTGCCTTTTACTGAATTAGGCCATTGGGCCAGTACTTTTTACTGCAATGGACAATAGGTCTCCAAGATCTTAGGCTATGCTAATTGAGATCCTTTAACAGGAGATGCCAAGGAATGGCTCTGGTGCCTTCTGCATGTAAAACATATGCCTTACCACTGAACTATGGCCACTCCCCTCTCTAACCTTCCTTAAGTTGGACCTGTTCCTAGAAAACCCATGCTAGGGAAATGATATTGACTATCCAGTTCTTAAACCAGCATTTTGTCAACTGCTTCCCAGGTAATCCACATGTGACATTTGTGAGTATAAGGAGACTCTCTCTCGCTGTGTGTGTGTGTGTGTGTTGTTTGTTCTTTGAGTATGTTTAAGTCAGTGATAGCTAGCAATCCTGTATTAAATATAGCTCTTTTAAGACCATCCAAATGTGCTTCAAATCTAACACTTAAATTGGTTGCTTACACAGCTGGAAACAGGATCATTTATTAGATTTGCAGATTCACTTCAGCAGATACCAAGTCCCCTTGTCCTACATACTTTCTGGAGATTTGTATAGAAGTGATCAACTTAACTTTTAGCAATATCAGTGTAGGACTTACTAATTAACTTCATCAGAAGGATTGTTGATTGGTACCTACGCTTGCTTCCCCTGCTCTTCTGGGCAACAGTAGGATATTATCCTCATCTTGGAGCACTTGAATTTATCTCAGCAGACCCAGGACTGGTAAACCAGCCCAAGGCTGCACACTAAATTACTCTGAATTAACTGGGTTCTATGTTCGGAATCTTATTACTGTGTCATTCCATTAGCGCAAATGGCATTGCACTAGCAAAAACTAGGTTCCAAACTATGCGCAAGGTAAGAATCCAGCTAAAATCACATTTGCGCAAGCACAGTTGTGCAGGCAGTTGCACATTATGCTTATGCAACCCATTGTGCAATTGGCTGCGCGACTGCTTGCACAACTGGTTGCACAATGGAAAGATTAAGTGGAGCTCCACTAGCATTATTTCAGTTTGCGGAATGACACAGTTGGATACTGCCTAATGGAACCCTTGAGCCTTATGCTGCTTAATGGATGAATTAACGATGGACAGCGAAATTGGGAGAACAATGATCAGTACTGTACTGCTTCCAATTTAATCAGACTAAATGAAAACTTATTTATTTGGGCAGATTCTACTTGCATTCATCCACTTAATATAGATGTTTCTTTTGTCTATAAACTAAACCAGATTGCTCCTGTATAGATGATCACTTAGCCCAAGATTGTAAATCCAATCCTAGCCCATTCGAAACTTGATTTTGTTCATATGATAAAGAGCGAGAGCCAAACTGCATGTTAGGCTAATCGCATAGCATGTAGCTGAAAGTTAGCTTTTTGTTTACTCTAGTGTAAGCATGTGCATCCCCGATTCGGATTGGGACCACCATGCACCAGGAGGGGAGGATTAAACGTTCCCTCCCACCAGTTTTTCCCCCTGAAATCCCTCTCCCCGTAAAGAAAAAGGTCTCCACTGGCGTCTACAATGATACCTACAATATCATAACCAAAACTGTAAACCAACCTTTCCCGATCTGGTGTCCTTTAGATGTGTTGGACTGCAACTCCCATCAATACCCATAAATGATGGGAATTGCAGTCCAACACATCTGGAGGGCACCAGGTTGGGGAAGGCTGCTGTACTCAGTATTCCAAATGTGGCAGTACCATAGATTCATATGAGGCATTTTGATAAGGGCCATTCTATTTTTAGTTCCTTTCCTAATAATTCCCAACAAAGGAGTTAGCCCTTTTCACTGCTGCTGCACACTAAATTATCACAACCACAACCCTAAAATATATATATTTTCTGGAGAGTCACAGCAAATTCAGACCCAATCCCCCACCTTCACTCACACATGACGGATGTCGCCATTCTGAATCCAACAGACAAAAAATGGAAATGGTCTGCCATCTATGTCAAGTGATATCGAATCTATTCTGGACTCTGCCTCCTTTGGAATAAACTATATATGGCGATATGTCAGATGAATCAAAAGAGGGACTTGTCTGATAAGGATTTTGGCATTCTTTCGGGTGGTTCTTAGAAGTGACATCCCCCACTCCCATCCATTCGGATATAAAGCTGATAAAGTATGTTCTGTAAAAAGGCTTGGATGACTGTATCATGCCACAGTTACATATACAAGCTTTTAAAATTATTTAAATAATAAGACAATGATATATGTGGCTCAAGGAGCTACTCGGTTATGAGAAGGGCTTCAGAATTTGGCTCCAACCATAAGATCCCATTTGGATACTTGTGAAAATGGAGCCAATTTTCTGTTTCATTTATAACTTTCCCTTCCAGTACAAAAGCACCAGAACTTCCCCTGAAGGAAGAAATGAACAAAAGACAGAACAGAATTTGACATTTCTTCCAGGCTTCTTCTGAAATCACATTTGGCAGCCAACCCCAAGTCTGCAGAGAGTGCCTGAGAATGTGCATGGCAAAAACATGTTCTGGGTTGATCTATTTTTTTTTGGTTTTGTTTTCTTAAGACATCTGCGCTCTCTTAGCACTCAGGACAAACCTCTATAAATTCCAAATAAAAATCCTAGCTTATAAAGGCAAACTCAGCTTTGAATTAATTACGAAAGAGTGGTTAACGAATGTGCATGTTAAATTAAACTGCTTATATAGAGAAGGATTAACATTCATTCAGTTCAAGGGGAAGGAAGCTTTTAAACTGGCCTTGGAATGATATTTTAAGAGTAAAAGTATTAGTCTCAACACGCAGCACAAATGCACAGGAATCATGCCAAGGACCTCAATGCATCCCCATCCCAATACAACATACCATCTTCTGTGGCTATGATATACACATGTGCCATGAGATCAACGGCATCTCTGATGTATCCAGATAGGTCTCCATTCACAGCTCAGAGGACCAAAGGCAGCTACCCACAATGAGACTTCAAGCACAAAGATCAAGTACTGTAAATAAGCAAGATTCAGACAGCTTGGCTCACGGCCATACTCCCTGTAAATGCATGAAGAGAGCATGCAGAATTCCTCTTGTAACAAGTGACGCAATGTTCATGAACAATGTTTTAGATTAACCTGTCTTGCTGGTGAAACAGGCCATTATAGATCTATCAGCTCCATCCATATTGCTGCTCTGCTTTCTCAACACCTGATCTTGTTTATACAATGTAGTCTTGATTTAATTCCCCCCTGCGTTGGTAGCAGTGGGATGCCGAATAGCCTCAGAAAGAACTACCATGTCGTGTCTAGATGTGATCAAAACAAGGTTCTTATATATAAACACTAGCTGTTGCCCGTGGCTTCGCTCGCGTGATGAAGTGACCGTGCCAAGTTTGCACGGGTCATCATTTTCCTATAGGCACTATTTGTTCGAAATTCCTTAAGGTCGCTGACCGCTGTTTTGAATCACTCCATAGGGAAGGTCCCCCGGGACTACATAATGGAATCCTAGCTCCCCCAGGACTTCCAGCTCCCCCGGGACTGCACAATGAAATCCCAGCTCCCCCGGGACTACCTGCTCCCCCGGGACTACACAATGAAATTCCTGATCCCCCCCCCCCCCCCGGGACTACACAATGAAATCCCTGCTTCTCTCCCTGGACTACACAATGAAATCCCTGCTCCCCCAGGACTACACAGTGAAATCCCTGTTCCTCCCCCGGGACTACACAGTGAAATCCCTGTTCCTCCCTTCCGGGACTACACAGTGAAATCCCTGTTCCCCCCCTCCGGGATTGCACAATGAAATCCCTGCTCCCCCCTGAGACTGCACAATGAAATCCCTGCTCCCTCCCAGGACTACGCAATGAAATCCCAGCTTCCCCCCCGCCAGGACTACACAACAATGAAATCCCAGCTCCCCCCCGGACTACACAACAATGAAATCCCAGCTCCCCCCCGGACTACACAATCAAATCTGTTTCCCCGCTGGGACTACACAATGAAATCCCTGCCCCCCCCCCGGGACCACACAATGAAACCCCTGCTCCCCCCCAGGACTATGCAATGAAATCCCAGCTCTCCCCTTCCCAGGACTACCCAACAATGTAATCCCAGTTTGCCCCTCCCAGGACTACCCAACAATGAAATCCCTGTTCCCCCTCCCCCTCGGGACTACACAACAATGTAATCCCTGCTTTCCCCCTCCCCCTCGGGACTACCCAACAATGAAATCCCAGCTCCGCCCCCCCCCCCTTGTAAGCCCCGGCTGTGGTTCATATGAACATTCTGTTTTGACGCAGGAAAGATTTGCATATCTGCTCCTGATTGGGCCCCTGTGGCAGTTCATACAAACATTTTATATGTCAGTTGGAGCGATTTGCATAACCGCTCCTGAATGGCTCCTGCGAACATTCTAAGTGACGCCATTGGATCTCATCTATTTTGGGCCATACAGGCGCAGCGAGGGTTTTTCGGAGATTTGAACCCACCAGTCTTTGTCCTTGGTGATGGAGAGTATGCGTGCCAAGGTTGGGGTGGATCCGTCAAAACGTGATGGAGCCTATGCGACACCCCCCACACACACACAGCAGTCATTCAGTCATTTAAAAAGTTTCCCTCCTTTTTCACCCCCTCAAGAGAACATTCTAAATGGCCTAGGGGAGATTTGCATACCCACCCCTATTGGCCCCTGCAGGAACTCATACAAACATTCTAAGTGTCGTATGGGCTATTTGCATAACTGCTCCTATTGGCTCCTGCAGCAATTATGGGGTGAGGCCGATTTGCATAACTGCTCCCCTGTTGTTTTGCCCATAGGAGATATGAGAGTGGCGCGATTTTGCCCCCTTTTTTCACCCCCTTAGGGACAGAATTTCCAAAAATCCTTCCTTAGTGGGTGTCTACATCATAAAAAGAGTGTCCCTTCAAAATTTCACGTTCCTAGATTAAACGGTTTGAGCTGGGCGTTGATGAGTCAGTCAATCAGTCAGTCAATCAGTCAGTCAGGACTTCTTCTTTTCTATATATAGATGTTGATATAATTTATGCTCATGCCTTGTTATTCAAATGACCAAGGAGGACCTTAAAAGTGAAAGCAGCAGATTCAACTAGCATTAATGGAGAAACTGTTTTAACTATTAACATGAAAACTGATCACTGAACTAGAGTAAAAACAGACAGTCTGTTAATGCTGCTCCATTGAGGTTCAGTTGTCTCACGGGCTTCCAGAGTCTTGGAAGACTTTAACACATGAAATGACATGGCATTCTCATGATACAAGGAATTATTTATTGCAAGCTCTTTTACAACATGGAGATGAAGCCAGACACCTTTAAAAACAAAATTTTCATCCTGCATGCACTTTCGCAATAGGAAAGGTTAATAGATTTCAATTATGTATATTCCATATTTGGCTACCAACAATAATTTTACACATTTCTGCATTCTTTTTTTCTAACAAAAAAATGTGAAAAACTGCAATACAGTAATACCTTGGATTGCAAGTAACTTGGTTTGAGAGCGTTTTGCAAGACAAGCAAAATTTTAAATATTTATTTACCGGTAATTTTTTTTTACTTGATATACAAGCGACGTCTTGCAATACAAGTACTGTAGTACGGCTTAAATTAAAAATCTCTGTACACATTTTTTGGGGGGGATTTCGTTTTGATATAAGAGTGTTTTGGATTACAAGCACGTTTCCGGAACGAATTATGCTCTCAATCCAAGGCATGACTGCATCTAATAGTGTAGTAGCAGCCACAGATGTTTCCTATATGGACATAATCTCCATGTAGTTGTCAGTCCTGGCTCCTGCAAAGTCAAGTGCTAAGGTTCCTGGCTTGTTGCAGACATAATTCTTAATTATGATTACCGTAGTGTTAACCATGGTATGTTGTCTTAGCCCTAATTAAGATTGAAAATGTACAGTGAAACCATGGTTTAGCTTACCCAGGTTAAGCTCCCCAAGGCCATAAATTGGAAGACAGTAGTGTAGCCATTTCCAACAGTGACCTGTTCTGATGTAACGCTACACTGTGCTTTAGGGTTATGTGAACAAGTCTCAGCTTGCACACTCCCCACATCCTCCTCTTTAGTACCCATGAGGAAACGATAAGAAGCATCCACTTTGACTTTTAAACCAATCTGTTTATTTATCTATTTAAAAAACTTATACCCTGTCTTTTTAAAAAAAAGAACTCAAGATGACAAGCCAAAAATTTAATCAAACAGCAAGAGTTCCCAATTATATCCAAACCCAGGAGATCAGTTTAATCCAGGCAGTGCCTCAGCCTCTCCTCAAGAGGAGAGGAACAACTCTAGACGACTGATGTTTTTCAGGGCAAGGGGAGCAAGGAGGATATCCTATATCCCTATATATCCTGCCCTGCATAGGATGTCCGCAATCCTCTGGATTCGGAGGGTTGTGGGAACCCTCATAGGATTGCACTGTTAGTGAACTAAGGTTAAACTATGGTTTGATCCTGGCTGGTTTGAACTTATCATTGTTTAAAGCAGGGGAGGGCAACTTATGGCCCTCCAGATGTTTTAGCCTACAATTCCCATAATCCCTCACTATTGGCTATGCTGGCAAATGCTGATGGGAGTTGTAGGCCAAAGCATCTGAAGAGCCACAAGTTATCCAACCCTGGTTTAAATAACCAGATTTTCCCCTGAGTTTGGGCCTAACTCTGGTTGGTTTAAAAGCAGAATCAAATGCTACTGATCTCCTTCTCACGGCCATTCTAGAGGAGGAGAGGAGAAGGGAAGTGTGTAAACCCAAGGTTCATTCACATAACACTAAACCACAGTTTAGCATTATATCCCAAAAGGCCCCTGCATGTGCTGCTAGTGTGCTACTACAACATATAAATCAATCCATTAAATGTTCCTGTGGGCCCAACATTTTCACCAGGAGAGGAGGCTGCCCACTGCATCTATGCATACTCAATAAAATGGACTCGACTACTGTCAGGAGCTGCCACGGCTCATACTAGGAGCCTTTGGGTTTGAGTATGGCTGCCCCGTGTGATAAACCACTGAACTACATGTTGTAGCATCTGCCTAGATCAGCCTTCCCCAGCCTGGTGCCCTCCAGACTTTTTTGGGACTCCCATCAGTTCCAGCCAACAAGGCCAAAGGTCAGGAATGCTGGGGAGTTGTAGGAGGGCACCAGATTGGGAAAGGCTGGCTTAGGCAGTTCAATATCCTCAGGCCCTGGATTGACCCCACCTACCCAGACTGGCTATTGGATACTCCTGAACAGGAAAGAGTATAAAAGGCTTCCTGTTCCATTGAAGCCTAGCTTGGGCCACAAGGTTTCCCTGAGCTCAGATACCGTATGTTCCTGTATGCCTTGATTTGTCCTTTAGTCCTGATTTCTGGTTTGTTCCTCAATCTTGCCTCCTGGTTTGTTACTCTTCAGTCCTGACTACTTTATTCCCTTGGTGAGGGGGTGGGGTGGGAACAATTCTTATTATGTAAAAGTAAATCTTTGTGGCTGCAAGACTGTACATCCAGTCTTAGTCTGGGGGAGGTAGGTGTGTTTCAGCTATCAGAGGTTTGGGGAAAGCAGCAAAAGAGACACCTGGGAAAGAGAGCACAAGTGAGACCTGCTTGTTACTTTGCACAGTGGATAGAGAGGGAAGGAAATTGCCGTAAGCACTGTTTGTTCAGTGCAGATGTAATGTTTAACCATGGCCAATGCAAACCCACTTCAAGCCACAGTATCACATGCTGCTTTGTAGACTGTCTCAAGTCTGGTTTAGGTATTCAGACATTTAAGGCGCAATCCTATGCATGTTTTTTAGCCATAAAAAAGCCCTACAACTTCCAGCATAGCTAGCTGGGGAATGCTGGAGTTGTAGGACTTTTTTTTTTTTTTTTAATGTCTAAACATGCACAGGATTGTGCCCTTAGACTATCTTTGCAAGTAACACAAACCATAGTTTAGCACCACTTGCACGAGCAGCAGCAAGCCTCAGGCTACTAGACATTTTGGGTGGAAGTTCTAATATGGATACTTTTTGTATTGGAATACTCTTTAATATTTGCTGATGTACATGTTCTCTTACATTATCTACCTATTTCTTGGAAGTTAAAGCATGGTCAACACGGGGGGGGGGGCTTAGGGTTCTGGTGATCATCCAGTGGCACCTTTCAAGGTGACTGGCGGTTACCCAAGGCTTCCCTCGCTAATGTCTTGAGGC
Source organism: Shinisaurus crocodilurus (assembly GCA_021292165.1). Lineage (NCBI taxonomy): Eukaryota > Metazoa > Chordata > Lepidosauria > Squamata > Shinisauridae > Shinisaurus > Shinisaurus crocodilurus. The sequence goes on along the minus strand of CM037878.1, from coordinate 86,777,645 downwards.
TTGACAGGAGGGAGATCGGGCTGCCTTTGGGGTACTACCTTCCTCACCTACATTGGCTGTCTCGTGGTGCCAATGGGGGGCGACACTGGTAAGACCCTCCAGCTCCACATGGAGTGCAACTGGATGGTGGTGGGCCATCCTGCCTCCGATTTGGTTAGGATGGCTTCGCTCAAATCTTGGTTTTCCTAGCCAGTGGCCGGGAGTAGATTAGCACCGCCCTTCGCCCTTCTCAGATCTTCAATTCAATAAATGTGGCCCTGATTTTAAACCATATATACTTGTGTCTGGCTCTTCATTTTCTCACCAATACACACGTAAATTGATTTTTTGCATCCTTTTGACAGCTAAAAGACTGTCAAGACTGTTGGCTAAAGACTGATACTACAACACTGGAATGATAAAAGCTCACCTCCCATAACACAGTGGATTGAAGACCTAACAATGCTTTCAGTATCTGAGCAGATGACATACAGATGCCACTCTCGAATTGACATATATAAGGATATTTGGTTTGCCTCTGTTGAAGCTTTTTTATAATGGGTACATTTAAATGTAAGCAGTTATATGGATATTTACACATATATCATTATTATTTTTCTCTTTCTTTTATTTAGATTTTGTCTTGTTTTGGTGAAATTCACAATAAAAAATAAATTGGTGGGGGGGAGCCTCAGGCTTATGCCCTTCTTCTGGCCTGGCCATGGGGAGGAGACTGGAAGTTTCCCTCCCTGTTTTCACCTAACTGTGGTTACTTATCTCCAAACCTAGACAAACTGTGGTTAGTGTTAAGTATGATTTAGAGAAACAAGCCACATTCAAACCATTGTTAATTCTCATGGCTTGTTTCCCTAAATCACAGCTAACACTAGCCACAGTTTGTCCTAGTTTTGAGAAGTAAGCAGGGTTACATTCATTCAGAAGTGAATGGTTCTGATCTCATCCTTGCAAGGAAGAGAGGGGAGGGCAGAGCTCCCAAGGCTCATGCATGTAAATGATAAGTGTGAACCAGACCACTTGCTTAAATATGGTGGTAGAAGTGTTATCTGCACAGAACCACTGTCATTTTGCAGCTTCTTTCTGAGGGCAGCAATATTACTAAAAACGTAATTGCATTCATGTGCTATGCTATCATGTGCGACAATGCCCTAGACCAGGATTAGGCAACGTGGTACCCCTGGACACCTTTCTTGGTGCCTGCTAAGGTCCCTTACTCCTTCCACTTTAAAAAATAATAATAATAATAAAACATTTTCTTACTGGGAGCTGGGATTCTTTCAAAGCAAAGCGAAGGCCCCCAGAATCTGCCATGTAGGGATGTATGATGCATCGCCCAGGGTGGCCGGGTGACATCGCCCAGGGTGGCCGGGTGACCGGCCAGATGGGCGATTAATAAATATAATAAATAAATAAATAAATAAATAATAAATATGAGGAATCCATTTGGGGGATTTAAATCCGACAGATTTTCCATCATTTGTGGTGGTGCCCGGGACAATTTCTCAAATTGCCACATGTGCCCACAGGCCCAAAAAGGTTGCCTAGCCCCACCTTAAACTGTACATTTGAATTTGACTCTCAACTTGTCTTAACGAGGGAGGTTGACTGATACTGAAATACTAACATGTAGAAACATCGTAAAGACAGAAGTTATAAACAGAAGCAAGTAGCTTAAATGGCATTGCTTCAACCCTCTCGTTGTCTTCTGTGAAGGCCAGCTTAAAGGATATGCAAGCAATTAAAAGGGTTTTTTTAAAATGTTAATTACAACTGACTTAATTAACTATGACTGATTGATCTTTTGATTGCATTAGGTTCATAAGTGCAATTATCTTAACTGCAGTATGGATTACCAGTGGCGTAGCGTGGGTTGTCAGCACCCGGGGCAAGGCAAGTAATTTGCGCCCCCCTCCCCACGGCTTTTGCCCAGCAGCAGCAGCAAGCCAGCTGGGGGGCATTTCATGTTCTCCCCTCTCTGCCCTGAAACTTCAACTTGACAAGGCAGGAAGGCCATTTCCTCTGCATCGGAACATAAGCAAAGGCTTGCTGGGTCAAGCCAAGGTCCACCTAGTCCAGCATTCTTTTAACACAGTGGCCAGCTGCCCACGGTAAACCCACAAGCAGAACCTGAGGGCAACAGCACCCTCCCACCCATGTTCCCCGGCAACTGGTGTATGTAAGGATACTGCCTCTGATATTGGAGAAAGTATAGAGCCATCAGGACTAGTAGCCATCTTCAGGGGTTTCCCTGGCAAGCTCCTTTTTGAACCCCACCCCTTGGAGATCTGCCCACTTTCCACGGGATATGGATAGGCTGAGGGGGAAGGAAGGGTGCCTTGGTGAAGCTGAAACAGCTTTGTTTGGGGGGGGGAAGCTGGCAAAGGAGAAAGTGTTCTTTCTCCCAGAAAAAAGCTCCCCCTGCTCCTTCAGCACCCTCCCACGCAACGCCAGGAAGGATGCTTCCTTTGCATGCGCACACCGTGCCCCATATTCCAGTGAGACTGGGTTGGTTTCTTATGGTGCGGTTTGTGCTTCAAGAGAAACAGAAACCATGCGTCAGTTGGGGCCAAATTTGCAGGTGGAGTGCATGGATCTCTCTCCCCCTCATTTCTGAGAGCTTTTTCTCCTCCGCCTCCCCTCCCCATGCAAAAAAGCGAGGCTATTTCCTCCACGCCATGAAAGCTCCCCGCGAGGCTGCTTTTTCTTCCAGGAACAAGAAGGGGGTGTGATCACTCCCCCTCCCCCTCCTCGGCATTTGTAACATTTTCCTGCTTTCTGGGCCCCACAGGCTCAGTTCCCTTAACCCTTGAAGTCCTGGGCCGCAGCAGCTCCCTCTTTCTCCCCGCCTCCAAACCTTTAAGTGGCGCTTATTGCGCCTGAAGGAGGCTCCTGCGGATTTCCCGGCGGCTGGTTTTCCTCTCCAGAATAGACTCGGAGGAAGCAGGGAGAAGGACCCCACAGGCTGCAGTCGAAGCGGTTGTTGTTGTTGTTTTATAGCCAAAGCCAAAGCTTCTTGGGTGATTCACAGTAATTAAAAGCATAACCCACAACATGACAAAACGTAATCTAAAAACCTTTAAAGGTTTAAAAGGACACAACAGGGCTGGATTCAAAGTCAGCACCAGTGTCAAGATCTAAAAACGCGGTAACACATTTCCTTTTAACGTGAACGACTAAACAGCCTGGGAGAATAAACAGATCTTTATCTGGCAGCAAGAAGACCATAATGTCGGTGCCAGACAAGTGGGGCTTTGGGGGGGAGGCGGTGCAGGGCACCGGCGGTGGGTGGCGGGTAGGATCCTGCGCGGGATTGCGCTGCACAGCAGAAGGGAAAGGAGGTGTTTCCCCCCATGGTCTCCCTGGGAGGAGGCAGCCATCAGGGAAATCAGGCCCTTTCCCGTTGCTCCGTGGTGCTGCTGTTCAGCTGAGCGTGGCACCACCAGGCAATGGGAAGGGATGTGCTGGCTCGTGCTGGGCTTCCAAGCTCATGTTCCCCTCCTTACTGCCTGGCAGCGGCGCCCTGGAGCAATGGGCAGGGGCGAGGGGAGGCCTCTGACAGCTGGCCAAGAGTTTTTGCCTCTTGGGAACTTTTCGCCAGCTGTTTCATCCCCGCCTCGGAGCGGTGGCGACCCGGCAGCTCGGATCGGATTCGGCACAAGCCAGCACTGCAGAGAGAGTGAGTGAAACAGGCAGGGGCAGAGAGCTGCGAGTGCGAGCGCCCCCCCCCAGATGTTTGCGCCCGGTTCGGCCGGCCCCCCCTGCACCCCCAACGCTACGCCTCTGTGGATTACAATTATTGTCTATTTTTTAAAAAAAACACCACGTAGCTTATATTAGCAGCCCAAAGCAGACTGAATAGCTCTTTGGGGTCATTTTGTTCAACTATATTAATGTGTTTTTCTTGCATTCTTTAAAAGTATCTGGAATAGTTTTTTGGACTGCAGTCCTTCTGACCCTAATTTACAAGTATGTTGATTTCCTCAAGGTACAGTGGCTCACTGGGGAAATGCATTCTTATATTCAGGTTCATTAGTGAACAAATGCAATTAATATAAATGCATGGCAGCAAATGATCTGTGCTGCATGCACGGACAGATCATTTGCTGCATGGAGCATTACCGTATTTCTAGTCATGTAGGCACACTGGTTATCCTGAACTGTGCTTACAGGATGTTTAATCAGAAAGGCTACATATGGCCCAGCTAGCTGTGGGAAGGAGTTATTTATTTTACTGCTATGCATGTAGTATACACTGAAGCCCTGATCAAAAGAATAAAGTACTGATCAAAAGGAAAGAGACCTGGAATAGCAAGTCAGGATTAACAAGCATTAGCCAAGCAACTAGCACACATTGCAGCTGTGTTTTTTTACACAGCCTGTGATTCAAGCCAGGGTGAACGAACTCTCCTTACCCAGGACTCAGTGGATGTGACCTAGTTTCTCCAAACTTTTTAGAAGCCAAAAGTACAAGAATTTAACCATCTGCGGGCAAGCAGAATTTTTGCAGGGGTAGAGGCCATTACTAGAAAAAGACTACTTTACAAGTCCAATCCAAGAAGTTGGTAGTGGTGAGAGAACCCACATTTCAGTGCATTCTACAAGCTCTCTTGTTCGTTCTGTTTCACAATTGCTTCTGATTTTCTTTTGTATTTTTCCAGGACTGGTTATGGAGTTATGGGTTGGATCTAGGTTTAGCTGTGTGCAACAGGGCTGGTAGAAGTGGACTTTCCTGCCCCCTTTCCCTCATGGCAGCCTCTTCAGCCCCCTGAAAATACTACATTGAGGGACCCTAGTAAATGGGGTGAGTTGTGGTGTGGGGCAGAGGGGAAGCCCCCCAAATTGAGCTGTGCATAGATTCCTTCCACTAACAGAAGGCAGATCCTAGATCCAATCCCTTGTGTTTGAGATGGCTAATAACTAAAAGCCATTTATAATTTTCCAAGATTAATGACATTCCCAAGTATTTAGGGGTCACCCAAACAGCAGCTTCCCATTCTCTCAGTTTAAAGCTTTACACAGAACAGAGAAAATGTCTTGGGAACAGCACTGTCTCAAATCAGCTGTACCAACAGAGGTAGAAAGCGCTGTGTGCCACTGGACACTGGTGAATAGAAAGACTGAAACAATGTTCCTACTCCCCCAATATGAGCCACTTGGATGCTTAGCTAAATGGCGAAATCATGCTTTTGACCAAATATGACCTATGTTTAAGCTTGTTATATCATCTGCACCTATGGGAAAGGAAAACTCTGTGCACATGAAGTGCATGGAGAATTTTCCTTAATGTAGTCAACTATGGGAAATGTGTGGACAGTCCTCAAGATTGTGATGGGGCAGGTCAGTCTGGGAGACAAGATGCTTCTGCCGCCAATGGCATTATGTTAACTGTGTTCATGTGCATCTAATGTGCATTTTATTAAACAAGACATGCAAATTATCAACAGTCCAGTTTCCGGTGTGGCCCTCTGTGCTCAAAAACTTGTGAATACCTGTAATTTTGGAAGGCACAGAAGTTCATGCTACAGAGTGAAAACCTGATTTCATGCTACAGGAGGGAACTTGGCAGCATGGTTAGTTGTTAACAAATGCTGCACACTTATAGAATTGATAACAGGATCCAACCTAATCTATTAAAAAGAAGGTAATTCCAAAGTAATGTTCATATGATTCCTCTGCCTTATTTTAGGCTGCATTTGTCTGCACCTTATAAAAAAAGGCCTACACCCGAGCTCCCTTGTACAGTTGCTTCTAAGTCCCTTGGTACAAGGCGAAGCACTTGGTTGTATTGAGAAGCCACGAAAAAAACAGCCACAGCAGCCATATGATTCACTTTGTATATTATCTGTACTCAGATATGATTCACTTTGTATATTATCTGTACTCAGCTATATGCAAAATTGTCATAAGTTCAAATTGTTCTTAAATTTTTTATATTTGAACCAACTACCTTGCAAATACATAATTTTTTTAATAGCAGGGCAGAATATACAAGCTCCTTCTGTTTTTGCACTCAACACTTGAGCAGGAGAAAATATGCATTAAGAGATTGGAGGTTAGGAGCAGAGGTGTCAAGGAAGCTACTAAACTGACAGAAATGAGGGGAATATTAGAATACGCTTGAACTACGTTTGTTCACATAAAGAACTCCTCTTTTCCACCCAACTATTAAAGACATTGAATGATACCATAAAAGATCTTCTTAATGTAATACAGAGAGTGTACCGGTACTTCTATATATCCAGCTACTTTATGCGTTTGGAGGTGAGGGGCTTAGCGCTGCTCTCCTTAGGATCTTACTGTTGCGGTGTCCCTTGCTTTTAGTTCTATATCTGCCATGAGAGTGCGATGGTAGCATGAGCTCATCTGTAGCTTGTTTAGCCACAGGATAATCCCATTATAAATGGTCTTGGCATATTGGATAAAGTTGTCCTTAATGAAGACAATCTCATTAGTAGTCTTTCCCCCCCTTTTTTTAAAGAAGAGACCACTTGTTGATATCATTTTGCTACCAGTCCTTTTTAGTGGCTGCTACTCTTTACACCGGGGGCGGGGGACGTTTGGCCCTCCAGAAATTGTTGGACTGCAACACCCATCAGCCCTAGCCAGTGTAGTCAATAGTGAGAGATAATTGGGGTTGCGATCAAACAACATCTGCTTTACACCATTGTTATGAATATAGGGCAGCAATTGGGAAAACCCCTTTTTAAATTTTTAAAAAAAGTTTTCTGCTTCAGAAGAGCAATACATTAACCAACATTGCTTGCTTCTTGGCTTACAAGCCAGCACAACAACTTGCTTGAATAGCTCAAGCAGCATCCGATCCTTTAAAAAGGTCTGGATTTTATTAACAGAAAGAAGCCATTTTTATCTACAAAATGACGAGTATAAAATGTTCTCAGTGTGCAAGTGGATTTCACTCATTTTACCTGGGATCATTATTTGCATTCTTGTTTTAATCTGGTACCAATACTGAGGACATTGCTGACTGCCACCGGGGGGGGGGGGGGCAAACACATTCCTAAATCAGTCACCAGGCTGGATCACCAACCTTCGGTCTGAAGGCCCGGGCTTAAGGCCTGCATCTTCTGATGCTGCCCTAACAATGCTCAGATATTATTCCATGACTAAAGGATTAGAAGCTACATTGCATTCTCTTCTATATCTCCATGATTGTCTGAAAGGCTGGAAGAGAGATAATAAACAAAAACAGCAGATCAAATATATATGTTAGGATGATTCTGCTATTTTATTTCAGTGCCCAAACTCCGTTTTGGGGAGCCAGCAAAGCAGTCAGCCCTATGTGTATTTCCTGTCACCCAAGCAATGTCCTGATTCATTCAGCCTAGTTAATGGGGTTCTTGAACCTTAACTACTGTAAAATATTTGGAGGGAACTTGTCCGCTTACCCCAGGAAGGTATAATTTAGAATTTATATACTCCCTGGCCTAAATAATGATTTAACACAAGATCTGGGCAGAGTTGGTCAAATCAAGGCATAAGAGAGAGAGAAACAAAGTGCTGCTATACCACCCTAACCTTCACATGTTGAGTAGAAGTTGTGCACAGGAAACTATGCATATATAGCTCCCCATTTTTGTATTATCCCATTTCTATATCCTACACACAATATTATAAGTGTTAGCAGACACCTATTCCCCACTCATGGACGTTGATAAAAGGGTAGGACCAGTTGTTTTATCTCTCCCCCCCAACACACACACACACACACACACACCTACAATCTGATAATAGAATATTTGTGTACAGGTGCTTCAGGATATAGAAAGCCTAGGACAATGTGGTGGGAGCCATTCCAGAATCTTTAAAATGGCCTGAAACAAAAATGCTTTTACATATTGAACTCTGCTTGGTACTACACATGGTGGAACAGAAGGAAGTATGTGTGTCTATATATAACACACCCTCATCAGACACTCTCCCACTCACGCACACACTCCGGTCAGGTCTTTGACTTAGTAGAAATTGTTTTCTAACTTTCATTACACTATGATGAGGGCTAGATACTTTATAATAAGGTATTTAAAATGCAAAAATCTCAGTCTGATATCTTCAGGCGTGACTGAGACCATGGCGCAAAATGACAGTCATGCAATGCAGTCATCACATATTCTTCCATCATTATGCTAACACCAGGAGGTTAGTGCAATATATAAAAGAACCCATAGTGGCGTGTTGACTTGATATAGTTCAGCTGTAAAGGAGATTTTGCAGATATAAGTATTAATGTATAATCGTGTTCCCATTAGATTGCCAAAAGCCTTGAAGGAGAGAACATTCTATAAAGTGCACATACAAGCATAGGATAAGAACATGACACAGTCAGTTTGTACTGAAGACATTGGAACGTGGAGCCAAAGGAATTTAGATAAAATGGTCATGCGAAGGCAGGCAGTCTAAGTAGAGACATGCAGAAATGTGGGTGAGGTCAAAGGGTATTATGTCTCTCTTAGTCAGCTGGTTAGTCTGTTCAGTAATTAAAGTCTCTTGATGGAGAAAGAGGAGAGATGTAGAGATTTTATTGAGGGGCAGGTAGAAAAGAAAAGGGTAATCAGAGATGGTTTAAAGCAGTCTTCCCCAACCTGGTGCCTTCCAGATGTTTTGAACTGTGACTCCCATCAGCCTCAGCCAGCATGGCTAATGGTCAGGAATTCTGGGAGTTGTAGTCCAAAACATCTGAAAAGTGCCAGGTTGGAGAAGGCTGCTTTAAAAGGAAGGTAATCTGCTGATAACAATGCCCTTTATACAGGAACATACTGGAAAACCATTGCTGTGTTAACAGTTCATGGAAATTGGCAGGCCTGTGATTCCATGCGAGTCAGACAATAGCTTTTTCAGACACTCTCAATTTAAAAAAGTAAAAAATAAAAGTGGGAAGTTTACCTCAGAGTAAATTGGAACTCTCAAAACCTGTTGTCAATGTTTAATATGATCTCAAAAACCAGAGGGATGTTTGTGTGTGGGCATCTTGAGTAATTAAAAAGAAGTGAAGTGAGAAAAGTTAAGGAGAGGTATGTAGAGTACTGGTTCATTTCTTTCAAGCTCACACCAGTGCTGCAATTTAGAGAGCTGTCAACAGATTTTGCAAAACACTCAGTATTGCTGGCAATGATGTCAATTAAAGACCCACCCAGAAGAAAAGCCAACAGCCCAGATGCTACATGCTGAAAAAATTCTAAAGCTGCCTTCTGCACCATGGGTGCCCTCCAGATGTTTGGACTACAACTCCCATCAGCCCCTGCAAACAGGACCAATGGTCGGGGATTATGGGGTTGCAGTCCATCTGGAGGGCACCAGGTTGAGAAAGGCTATTCTAAAGCATGCATATTCTGAATATATACTTTAACTCCAAACAGAGGCTCCTGCCAGTAAAATTTTACACCTAAAGGAAGAGGGGGTAGAAAGGGAAGAGAATCCACCCAGCAGTGAAACCAGGACTACAAGTGCTCAGTGCTCCAGACAACTGCAACTACAAGGATGGAAATGCAATTTCAGAATGGATCTCAGTCAACTAGACTTGTAAGAAGCTTTAGCCCCAACTGGTTACTAACTGTCCACTTGGACAACCCCATAATGAACATGGGTGTGTCTCAGCAAAACAAAACAAAAAAGGGGAGAGAGAGAGAAAAGAAAAGAAAGTAGTACATGACTTTTGCCAGGACATTTCACCTTGCCTGCAGAACCCAACCAGATCCATCTGGATGCTTCCTAATCAAGGCTATGTATACACTGAATAAACTATATGTGCACAACGGTAAACCAAATCATGTGCCAAGAAAAATCTGAAAACCCTATAAAGTATGAACATCAAAGCATGTTTGTTTATTTTGCAAATGTTTCTCTACTAATCACAGTGAGGGGCAAAGAGCTGTGCAAACTCGCCCTTTGAGCACTGGAAATCTAACCTCAAATCCCTCTCCAGTTTCTGAGTTCACCTGGCAGTCGCACTGGCACCACCCACATACTTTCAAGCCGATCTTCAGTCTTACACATGAGAAATTTCCATTTGTACTGAGTGGCGGTGGTGGTGGAGGGGGAGAGGAAATTGAAGATTCTGCACCCAGTGCCTATTTCTGTACTTCTGTGGGGCAGCTGAGGAACACAAGTAGCCCTGTACTTTGCAGCAGTAAGGTGGATCTCATATCAGTAGGGTTTTGCCTTATGTTCTGGGCCCTCCTCAGCCTCTCACATTGCACTGCCACAAACACCATGTTCTTGAGTTGCATACACGCTGACTGGGTGGTTATCACATGCTGATAAGCCATGGTGGGTTAGTATGTCGTGCGAACCCGCGATGGGTTTCTCAGGGTGGCTTATTTTGGGGTTATAAGCCAGCCAGACAACCCATGGCTTGTAGTTGGGGTTATCTAGCCCATGGTGGGTTGTCGTGTCATCCAAACCTGGACGAGATGACCCATCGAGGGTCAAGCCGAACTCAAAGAAAAAAAAATGCTCAAATTATTTTTTGGAACTGACATTTCAAGCTGCGGTGAGCCAAAAATGGCTTGCAGCGGTGGCAGGGAGGAAGGGGGGGAAACATTGGTGCTCTTGTGGGGTCCCCTGGGTTACCGATGGGAGGACCAAGGGGGGAGGAGGGGACAAGGACCCACAATGTGCCTAAGCATCTGTTGGGTGCATCATGGGCCCTGGGGCAAACAACCTACACTGCATGGCTTGTGGCGCAGTGTGGGTTGCCGTATTGTGTGAACCCTTCCACTGGGAGATGTAGCAATTCTCTCTAAGCCATGCTCCGCTACAGAGTATATAGCTTGCTTCCTTTTGAGGGGAGATGAGATTTAGCCTTGGGGAACCATGCCCAAATTAAGCCGAGGGCAAACATCTTTCATGGCCCTCCTCACTGCAGACTCTCTTACTTACACTTGTGTCACAAGTCCCTCATACCTAGGCCCGCTATACCACATCAATACCATGCTGTGCTCCAAGTTGTAGTTCATGCACCACTTATAGTTTTAGGCATGGGGCCAGCTAACAAAGGCTCCCAGTCGCTGCCCCCTCCCCATTTTACCTAACCAATTTCCACTCTTCAGATGCAATCCAGGAAGAATCCAGGTCTATTGATGCCACCTGACCGCAGTCTAAAATAGGAAAGCATATGGCAGATGTGCTATCAGAAGAATATACAGTAATACCTTGGATTGCAAGTAACTTGGTTTGAGAGCGTTTTGCAAGACAAGCAAATTTTTAAATATTTATTTATTTTTTACTTGATATACAAGCGACGTCTTGCAATACAAGTACTGTAGTACGGCTTAAATTAAAAATCTCTGTACAAATTTTTTGGGGGGGATTTCATTTTGATATAAGAGTGTTTTGGATTACAAGCACGTTTCCGGAACGAATTATGCTCTCAATCCAAGGCATGACTGTACAGTAATCATATGAATGCAGGCAAGATGATTTAATGGGGAGACTATATTAAGCTCTACTTTTCAGTGAAATCCAGATTCTCATTGGTTCAGTGATATGAGGAGAGGTAAGAGAGATTTAAGACAATAATACACACACTACTTCATCTCTCCTAGCTAATTTTCGCTTGGCTAGATTTTTAGATTGAAAGGCATCACATCATTTTCTTAGGAAATAATAGATCATCAAAAGGAGCTACAAACATACAGTACCTCTCCAGTGGCTTATTTTCCCGGTAAGATATGCCCTAGTAAAACAGTGATGAAGAAGGATGTGCTTATGTAATAAAAACCCCTTTGAAATATCTCTCTATCCCTCAGAGCTTTCCCAAAGAAACAGGGCAGATTGTGAGCTTAGTATTTCTCGTGTATGTGTGTGTTAAATATTCATATGGCTTTTGGTGATGTTTTGTCCTATGATTAAGCTTTGTTACAAACTGATTGTACTTACCTCTGCTTAATTTTCTACAAGATTGTTGTTTCCCAAAAGTTTATACAGGGTTATATATACAATTTAAGTAAATGTACATCTGTGAATACACCTATAATATTTAGTGTCTGCATTCCATGTTAAGCACATTACAGGGACAGGTCTATTCTCAAACATTCCATAATGAATAAGACTCTTGCCAACAGACTGGTATGAGGATCAGAGTCTTCAAGATTATTTTTAGCTGACTTACACTAGTGTAGTCCTAGTGAAGCCCATATGACTACACCAGTGTAAGCAGTCTATGAACGGAGCAGCCCATAAGCACGTAGCTGTATCTTCTGGGCATATGTACCGATCTGATAGAAAAATGAGTCTCCCTGCCACTGTTGTGTGCTGTGGTATGATTACCATAGAAATATGTGTCAGGGCAACTTAAAGTGTATGTAAGTCCATAAAGCTTCAGGGGAAAGAATGGGCTCATTTTAGCATATGAATTGCTGTTGCTCAGGGACCAAGCTTCCAATCGCAAGTCAATTTAAGAGATTTTTTTAATCTCCCAGATGGCAGTCGCTCTAGGAAAATCAAACTATAAGGGCTTGCTGCATTACTATAAATGGTGAATTGCACAGGCCAAGAAAGATTATTTATTTATTCATTCTTAAATGCACGAAGAGCCAAACCCAGCCTGTCTTTCTCATGAACATTTATTATAATAGGACTGCTTGTGACAGCAAGGCAAGAAGGTTTTGTCCCAGAAGATACTGGCGGGGGGGGGGGGGGGAGGATCTTCAGGCAGTGCAAGGATGTGTGGTATTACTTTGCAAATAAACATTCCTGGAACTGCCTCTCAATTGGAACAGAGAATTTTACCAATAAAATACTGCTAATCCTATAAACTAAAATGAATTAAAATCTAACTAGGGGCACTATCCAGCAGGGCTGCTGCACTTACACTGTTGATATAATGCTAGCGTAAGCGACCTCTAGTGAAACGACAATAGCGAAAGCTGGTGCGATGGGTTTCCCTAATAACAGCCAGCAATAAATACTAAATAAAGAACATATATCCCAGTAAAACAATAAAATCAGATAGATAATTACAGCAAAAACCACATCACACATACAAAACTCAATAAAATCATTTAAAGTGGAAAACAAATGTAAACAGATGGATCTTTGGGGCCCACTTGAAGTCCTGCAGAGATGGGGCCTGACATAACCCAATAGGAATAGAGTGCCATTAAAGTAGGGCCACTACCAAAAAGGCACTTTCCCTCCCAGCAACCTTTCCTAGTACATTTCAAGTCATGACTATTCATTGCTTTTCAACTGCCATTCCCCTCCCTCCATTGTATGCTCACTATTTGACAGAACAAAATCCAGCATTTCCTTTTGTAGGAATAGCTGTGCACAAATATTGTTAGTGGTATTTATATTCCAGCCTACATCAGAGAAATTAAAGCGAGCCTTTAGGGGTCGTGGCTCAGTGGTAAGAGCACATGTTTTCCATGCAAAAGGTCCCAGGTTCAATTCCCAGCTTCTCCAGGTAGGGCCTGGAAAGAATCCTGCCTGAAACCCTGGAGAGCTGCTGCCAGTCAGTGTCGACAATACTGGGCTGGATGGACCAAGGGCCTGACTCAGTAGAATCCCAATCATTACTCCATGTAGCCCAGTATTGTTGATACTGACAATCCTGGGCTAGATGGTGGTATAGCATATGCCAATGATCCTATGTTTCTATGATATGATTCCCAACAGTATTTCAACATGAAGGCTGCAATCCTAAACACACTTACTAAGGAGTAAGCCCAAATGAATGCAGTGGGACTTACTTCCAAGTAAAAACGCATCGGATTGTGCTATACAGTACATCTTGCTTCTAGAATCTCTCTAGCTTTATGGCTATATTTCCATCTTTCTCTTATGCCACAACCAAATCGCTGTGGATTTTAGATCAGGGACTTGCAGTAAAGTGAAAGTCAGTGGAGTCACAGCAATGTGATTTTGGACTCAATTTTTTTCCTCAAGCCTCTTCTTTTCCATTACTTTAAATGTATATTTGCGTTTTCTATAACCCTGGCCCTGCCAATAAGGACATCTCAACATAAACTTTATGAACTTCACAGTCACTAAATTTTCACCAAATCTGCTTCCCATCAGCAGGAAGCTAACAGGCAAAAACGGGATCTAGAAACTCTTTTAAATTACTTCCATACACTCCTATCTGGGCATTATGTTGGGAACCTCCCATGAGCTTTGAAAGGCCCCCAAGGACATTCAGAGAGCCTGGGCCTCCCTTTTTTTCCTTACCAGCAAACATGAACAGCAGTTTTTCATATAAATCTTTGATGGGTCTGACTTCTTTGTTCATCATCTTGACATCTTGATTATTTAATCTTGTTTTCCAATCTAAACTTTTAAAGAAATGCATTCACCTCATTAATTAATTTCTTTTTAGCCTGAGCGAATCTTGGTGTCTACTGCATTGCCCTTTTCACTACTCTATCTACACCACATCTTTAATATTAGATACATAATTTCAAATCATATTTCAAATTTCAAAAAATTTCATGGTGCCAAAACACACAGACATAGCTGGCTGTGTGTCAAGGGAAGATATTAAAGATTCCCACCCGAAAGGGTGAATATTTGGTATGATAGTATTAGCAACAATATGTTTGCGCAACTTTAAGGCTGTAATCCTATCCATACTTACCTGAGAGTAAGCCCCACGGAACACAGTGGGCTCACTTCTGAACAAACATGCAAATAGAACAAACATGTTAGGGGCGCAGTCCTATCACAATGCCCATAAGCCCCCGAACTCGGAGGCCTATGGTCATCCAATGCAGAGCGGGAGAGAGGCAGAGGCGATTTTTGCCTCCCCATTCCCGTGCCCTGCATTTCCCACTAGATGGGCTTTTTTGCCCATCTAGCTGGAGCATCTCGGAGGGGGTGGGAAGGAGGCTGGAGAGGCGTCAGGATAGCTCGCATCCTGGTCTCTCCAGTCTCTTCCCCTCCCTGCACCCCAAAACAACCCCTTCTCCCCCTCTCCAAGCACGCTTTCCCAACCTCGGAGAGCAGCCGGTGTGGTTTATTCTACACTGGCTGCGAGGAAGGGGAGCGGGGCGGAGTTCCAATTTCTACCTCGGAGGTTGTAGCACAGTCTCCGACGTCAGATGTGGCAATCCAAAGTATCCTATGGGCCCCTCCAGACAACATCTAGGGGCCATAGGATTGCTCTCTTATTCATGTATTTGTATCTATTGCCTTAATATTAAGTATATACTGTAAAAATGTTGGTCGACATAGTAATGCAAATTGTTGCTGAATGTCCTACTATAAAGTCTCAACCAGGGGCGTAAACTATGGGGGGGGGGGGACTCAAGCCCCCTACGGGATTTCCCAGAATTGGCAAAGCCCCCTCCAGGCAACCAGCTGTTACGTGTCTGGGGGGCAATCTAAATTATTTCCAGGGTGTGTGTGTGCGTGTGTGTCTTTGAGAGAGAGAGAGAGAGACGGAGAAGGGGTGGCAGAAAGTGTGTAGGAAAGAGGGGGGAAGAGAAGGGGGAGAACAGGGGCGTAACCTACGGGGGGCGGCGGGGCTCAAGCCCCCTGGGATTTCCCGGAATTGGCAAAGCCCCCTCCAGGCAACCAGCTGTTTAGCCCCATGCCCCCCCCCCGGAAAATTGAGAAGTCTACGCCCCTGGTCTCAACCATATAAACCTCAGAGTCACTAAGCTATTTGAAATAGTTGAAATATAATTTTATTAGCTTTTCTGTGTTCTACAGCCATTTTAGAAGATCTCTATAAATGCAAGTTTAGGCTGAGTCCTTCACCTCCAAACAAGCTGCCAATCACAACACTAGGAAGTCTTACATTCCCCCCCCCCCACTGAATATTATTTCTTTGAGATTTTGGTTTGTTTTTTTCAAAGGAGGTGGTAGCCTTCTTTAACAAGACTGGATTTCAGTAAAACATACACAGACACAATAAAACTCCTAACTTAACAAAATCAATGAAGACAAGCTGCAAATTTCAATTTTGTTAGGGTCTGTTTATGAATTAAAACTCTATAAAACAGATGGTGTAGTGGTAAGTTTTGAAGTACAGGCACTCATTGTTTTGGTTGTGGATTCTACGCCCAAAGAAGACAGAGGCCAGGTAGTAGTGACTAAAGCTTTACTGTGCTCGTCTTCAGGCCTGCTGAAGACGAGCACAGGCTCCTCCCCTTTTGACCTCTCAACTAAAGGTTAGCATCCAGTTTCTTTGCAGGAATGAGCTGCTACCAATCATAACTTCCCCAATATTATACTTTTTGAAAGAACACGTAAATACCATGAGGATAACTCGTCAAACAAAACATGTGTAACGATTAACTTGAAAGTGGTGCTGATTCTGAACGATTGATAACTAAGTTGCTTATCAGACATTTGTTACAAAATCGGCATATCGTTTAGGTGGTTTGATATGGCTGCTGTGGGTATGTGTGCTTTTCACACGGTCACTGTACACCGAAATATTGTGATCATGTATGCTGTCATTGTTCTGTGTTGACGATGCAGTTGCACGTGGCTCTTGGCTGCGTGGCTCAGGGTTAGGAAGATGGTGTGCATCCGGACAAGTGCCTGGAATGACTGAATAGTCCAGTGCATCATCATCCACCACATCTGAGGTGTCCTCGAGTCCTTGAGTCCTCATTAGCCAAATGAACTTGCGATTCCATCGATAGGAATATCCATTAACTTCAATAAGATAAGTGCGGGGATTTATTTGTCCCACGCAGGTTCCTTTTGTCCAGGGACATGACTTGTCTTGAGAGAATAACAGGACACGCACTGAATCTCTAATGCGCAATGGTGGTAACTCTTTTGTATTTCTGTCATAATAGGTTTTAGTTTTACTGCGTTTGTGTTGCAGTTGCTCCGTGACTTTTGTCGCCACTTTAGGTTTCAATAACACAGGAGATGTGGGTACCGAGGATCGTGTGCGTCTGGACTGGGCTGCTGGTCATGCCAGCAGTGGGAGTAATAGCTTGCCAAATGTTTTATCTATTTCTTGCCATTTTCTTTAATAGAGCTTTTGCAATCTTGACCGCTGATTCGGCTTTGCCATTAGATTGCCTGTTGTATGGAGATGAAGTTATGTGGTGAAATTCCCAGTCTGTTTAAAATTTGGTAAATTCTTTGCAGGTGAACTGCGGTCCACCATCTGAGATCACGCAGTCCGGTATGCCTAGTCTGCTGAAATGGTTCATGATTCTCTCAATCACAGTCGCTGATGTGGTGTCTGGCAGTTTGTCTATTTCCCAGAAATCTGAATAGTAGTCCACTAGAATGAGATAATTGCTGCCATTTTCAGTGAACAGGTCTATTCCCACCTTGCTCCATGGTCTGGTAGGAACGCTATGTATCACCGGTGGATCCTTCTGCTGACTTGCCTGGAACGCAACACATGCATCACAGGTGCTTACTAGTTCTCTGATGTCATTAGTAATAATTGGCCAGTATATCACGCCTCTATCTTTCCTTAAACATCCTTCTATTCCAGAATGACTGTGGTGTATTTGTGATAATATGTCGTTTCTCATGGTCTTTGGAATGAGTATCCGTTGTCCTTTGAATATGATGCCATCTCAAACACTTAATTCATCACGAAAGTTCCAATACTCTCGAGTGGACCTTGGAGCTTTCTCCCGGGTATCTGGCCTGCCTGCTAAAATAATAGAGATCAATTCTTGCAGTTCTTTGTCTTGTAAAGTGTTTTCCTTGACTCTTTGAAGTCCTGGCTGGGAGATGGGCATGTAGGCAGCTTGATTAATGTTTTCTAGTTCCTCTTGTGTAGTTTGAGTTTCCATGGAATTGAGTATCTCACAGTCTCGCTTGTCAGTGTGCTTTTCTTGTGGTAAGGGTGCCCTGGATAGGAGTTCTGCTATGTACATAGATTCATCTCAGTTCCTTTTTTGTATTGTATTGTATGGTTTTGCTTCTCCATCTTGCATTATGTTGAGAAAGTCTCTTTGTAGCCCATTACATTTACAGATGCACCACTGTCTATTTGGCATTTTGTTTCTTGCTTGAGCCAGGATTGCAAAGTTTTTGTGTATGGTGCCAATACAAGTTTGACAAACAATTTATTTGTCTTTGTGTGCACTGTTTTGATGTCATGCATGTAGAAAACATCACTGTCTGAATTACTCTAAAGATCATCGTTGTCTACTTCTTTCATATGCTGTGCAGGTTTTGCTTGCTTATAGCGTCTGCAAGCTCTAGCATAATGATTTTTCTTTTGGCCACAGTTTCTGCACATAGTTCCAAATGCTGGACATTTGTCAGGATCATGCAGTTTGCCACTGTATCCACAACTCTCACTTTGAAATCTCTTGGGTTCAGCATTGGTTTTGCATGATGGTGTATGCATGTTAGATAGTTTATTTTTGTTGATATAATGCATGCTGTCAGCTTCCGAGGGGTACATTTCTTGCATTTGCATCAGGGTTTGTTCACTAGGTTTGCAGATGGCTATGGCTTCCTGCAGAGTCAAGGCAAGCTTTCTGAGCATTCTCATCTGTGCTTCCTTGTTCTTAATGCCTATAACCAGTCTGTCTCTGATTAATTATTCTTTTAAAGTGGTTTATGCACATGAGTCTGCCATTTTGCGCAAGTTAGCAACAAATTGATCTATCGTTTCAGCAGGTTCCTGTGTACATTTATTAAAAAGATAGCGTTCATATATGACATTTCTAGTAGGCTCAAAATACTTTTGAAGTGCTTCTAGTAATTTGGAGGGATCTTACCTGTCTGCTGGTAACATTCTTTCCCCATTACTGATAGCAGTGTTGCAACCCTAATCTTTTTATCTTTGCCATCCAGTCCTGAGCAACTTCATAATTCTCCTACTGTGCTTTGAAAAACATCCAGTTAGTAAAAAGATCACCTGCCATGTCCATGGGCCCTGGAACTGTATTCATGCTTGGTGCCATTGCCACAAAATCTTCTGCCACCAGTGTGTGTGTTGTCTTTGTAAACGTGCTGCTTAAGCCCTCTTTGTCTTCAGAAGAAGACAAAGCTCGCACTTCTGAGCTCGCACTTCTGACACCATGTTTTGGTTGTGGATTCTACGCCCAAAGAAGACAGAGGCCTGGTAGTCGTGACTAAAGCTTTACTGTGCACTTCTCCTGGCCTGCTGAGCTCGCACAGGCTCCTCCCCTTTTGACCTCTCAACTAGAGGTTAACATCCAGTTCCTTTGCAGGAATGAGCTGCTACCTATCATAACACTCATCAAGACAGTCCCTATAGCCTTGAATGACCCTAAGGAGAGTCCAAAAATTCAAGCACCTGTGTTGATCGACATCAACAAATCAGTTATGCAGTTTTTATCTCCACCAGGAGCAGGTCTTTTGTAAATGGGTCTTAATTGTCCACTGACCAGCAAGCCACCCCCAAAATACTTTGCATTACAACTGGGAGCAATATATTGTTGCTAGGAAAATCCATCTCTGCCCAGCTACTGTGAGGGAACAGGGAAATCTGAGGGGGTTGGCAGATGACATCAACTTCCCTCCTAATAAAAAGATGTCAGCACTGCATCCCTGTGAGTCTGACTCTGTTGCACCCCTGAAAACAGATTATATACACTACCACAGAAATAGCACTTTGATTCAGCTTGGCAGCTTTTGGTTAAGCACTTTGCCAGAATGGGACTCGAGTGCCTACTGCAGGACAGGCCCAGCTCCCAAAGTACTTGAAGAGGAAAGAAGAAAAAGAAGAAAACTTCTCTCATAGCTCTATAGCAGGGGTCCTCAAACTTTTTAAACGGGGGGCCAGTTCATTGTCCCTCAAACTGTTGGGTGGGCCGGACTATAGTTTGAAAAAAAATATGAACGAATGGATCAAGTCCTTTTTTTTTTACTTGATAGGGGTGAATATTTTTTTTCCTTAAATGGAAAGTTATTTTTATTTATTTATTTATTTATTTCATTTTCATACTGAGAGCCAGTGTGGCGTAGTGGTGAGAGTGTTGGACTGGGACTCGGGAGATCCAGGTTCTAGTCCCCGCTCGGCCATGAAACTCACTGGGTGACTTTGGGCCAGTCACTGATTCTCAGCCTAACCTACCTCACAGGGTTGTTGTGAGGATAAAAAGGAGAATAGAAGGAGGATTATGTAAGCCACCTTGGGTTCCTTGCAGGAAAAAAGGCGGGGTATAAATATAATAAATAAATAAAATAAGTGACGGACCCGAGAGGAGCCGCCGCCGCCACAAGTCAGCATCCGGGTCCGGAGAAAGGGGGAGGGAAAAGGGGAACGAGAGAGAGAGAGAAAGGGAGAGAGCCGAGTGTCAGCAGGAAATTATGTAATTGCGCCAGATGCAGAACGCCGACAAAAGAATCAGCGCTTGAAGCGAAAGAGTTAAAAAAAGTCTGCTTCTGCCGATCGGCCGCTGGGCCAGATAAAAAGGCAAGGTGGGCCGCATGTGGCCCGCGGGCCTTAGTTTGAAGACCCCTGCTCTATAGGAACAGACAGCAAGATAATGATTCAGGAGAGCTTCTCCACTGCTAGCTATTGAGGGGGAAAGAGACCCATATGGCTGTGGAACTTGCTCTGCCATAGCCAGCTGTTCTGGAAAATCAGTCAACTGTCTATTTCCCACTCCATGGCTGCGGTACTGACACAGAACACCCCTGACAGCTAAACAACCTTCTTCTGAAGGAGAGGAAATCTTGTGAAAAATCAATCATGGGATAGGGCAATGTCTCCCTGTCCCCTTTCCCATCGTGTGCCTGTCTACCAAATTCTTAAAGACCCTGGAAATGTTTACATTATTAACAGTTCTTTGACACACTGGCTTTTAAAAATAAATAGTCCCAGAAAATGCAATTACCTTTCCCCGCCTCACAGCACTGGAATGAAGAATGTGCACAAATTAATGAATCATTCGCACAAAATTACTGTCTGCAGACTAAGGAGAACTGTGGCTTCTCACACACAAATCATGCAAAATATTCTTGCTAGGGAATCAAGTCCAACTTGAGCTGAAATCCAGAACAAACCTTTATTTTATTTCTTCCTGAACTGGAAGAGAATTTGAACCACTATCTGAAAGTATCTGTTGAATATAAACTGGAACAGAACTTTATCCCTCCCTACTTCAGCGATACTGGTTCAGAATAGGGTTTAGGCGTCTGAAAATGAAAAAGTGGTGGTATACCAATTGGCCTAAATTAAACCAAATCATGAGAACATAAAAAACCATGGGTTGGGCTCCAATGGGTGTGCTCTAAGTCTAGGTTCAACCCAATATCTTGTGGTGGTTGTTTTTCTCTCTCTTCTAAATACAAGTTAGGTAAGTTTGAACAGGCTTCTGTATTCTGCCCCATTCAACGACTGGGAAGCAGGTTGGAGGCCTGCTGCTTTAAGGCTGAAATCCACTGCAGCCAACTGTGAAGATAAACAGCTTGATGGAGGAAGAGAGAAAGGACGCCATTGAGGAATTCTGCAGAGTGCTTCCCCCATGCTGTAGCACTCAGCCAGTCTCTAGCTGTTAAGGCTGTTGTTGCTAAAACATTTTCTTTTTAACACTTGACCTGAGGGTCAACACATACATAGCTTAAGCAGTGAATTGCTTTATAGACAGGGTCCATCTGTGTCAGCTAGGCCTGCAGCAGCCAAGAGAGCATGGAAGCATTCCGGGGCCCAAATTGGAGGCAGATAAATCCAAGACAATAGAGTAATGGCTTTCAATTATTTCCTACTTTCAGATAATGCATTCTATATTGATTTACCTGCTGAAGAGTCCTTGTTTACATACATATTATAGAGGGGTGCTCTGGAGTATATGTTCAGTTCATGTGGCCTGTTGCTCTGTGGAACTCAAAACACCTAGAACAGTGTTCTCCAACCTTGCATCCCCAGATGTTTTTGGCCTACAACTCCCAGCATGCTACGCTGGCTGGGGCATGCTTGGAGTTATAGGCCAAAAACATCTGGGGACCCAAGGTTGGAGAACACTGACCTAGAAGGTGCCCAATGCTCCCCAGTGGCAATGCACTGACAGGGGAATTCAATAATGTAAGCCGAGCTGTTTTTCAGGCAGCTTTTTTTCTTCAGAGGGCAGTGTTGTCTAAGAGACTGATCCTATGTGGTGCTGTTGTCATGTAGCAGTAGAGTACAGAAGTAGACACAGAGATCCCAGCACTGGTAGCTGGCATCAACCCACTCTCTTTAATTCAGCAGGAGCCATCTCTGCCCTTGCCCTGGAAGAAAGTTTCTATGTAGCAGGAGGGTAGGGCACCGTACAATCTAACAAGACTGGAAAGAGGAGGGTAATCTAGTGAAATGAAGCTACAGTGGTTCCCCTAGTAACAATACTAGGGACCACTACAGTTTCACCTCACTCTCTCTCCTCTTCCCTGTGGTTGGTGGAAACAGACCTCATCTAATACCAGTGGAAAGTTATGCCAACAGAACTGTAGTAAGGATACTGGGGTTCATTATTATAGGTAGAAGAGGATACAAGAGGATATCATCCTAGCTGTTCTGGCAAACGCTTCTGCATGTGCTGCGATAGCTACACCACAGGATATGATCAGGCTAGGAAGCCAAGACCTGTGCTTCTGTGTTTCCTTGGTACTGACTTTCTGCTCCACCAACACTGCTGTGAAAAGCAAATTCATGAAATGCTATACTGGCTACTTCATTGGAAAGTCCCCCCATTCCTTGGTGATCCATGCTTTGTGTATAATGCCACCTAATGGACATTTGGCCCTATAGCCATGAAACGTAACAAAAGGAGAGATGCATACACAAGGCTTGTTCAGCAACTGCAGGGCATCCTAAATCATGTGATGATTCCTGTAAAATATATCCTGCATTAAAACAGTTAGGAATTACAGTGCAAGACAAATTTCATACATTCGCAGCTTGGATAAGGTAGTGA
Organism: Shinisaurus crocodilurus; assembly: GCA_021292165.1. NCBI lineage: Eukaryota > Metazoa > Chordata > Lepidosauria > Squamata > Shinisauridae > Shinisaurus > Shinisaurus crocodilurus. The sequence goes on along the minus strand of CM037878.1, from coordinate 86,754,831 downwards.
TAATTTATACACAATTTTAGTATGCAAATTGCTTTATGGTTTAATTGTGTTTGGCCTCACAGCCACCCTGTGAGGTACATTATCTTTATTCCCATTTAACATATAGGAAACCGAGCCAGATATATTGTGGCTTGTCCCAAGTCAACCAAATCGATCTGGGCCTTAGTAAGAATTTAGTTCGTATCCAAGTCCAGTACAAGTTACTTCAGTGCTATGGAAAGAGGCAATCACATGCAACACACAGCAACTGTTAGGCAAATATACAAACTCTCCCTACAAGAGCGCATTAAAAAATGTGACCTATAAATCCAGCTGAACACTTAAGATTTCTTTACAGAAACATCTAAATGCCACACACCATTTGAGCATTCTGCATTTTGCAAACTACTCTATCTTTTATGTTGCTATTTACCAGTTACACAGTTCCAACCAGCAAACTAGAAATTTTAAAAAACATACTCTATTCATACAGTGATCGTTTTAGAGTGATTCTTTCCATAAGTAGACAATTATGTTGGAACATCTGACTTTTCACAAAGTGGTCAACATGGATTATAATTTTATGCAGAACTCTTCAGTGTACCACTACAGCTACCAATACATAATGATCCAGTCTACTGTAGTGGACTTGGATCAGAGAGACCTGGGCTCAGATCCCTACTCAGCTATCAAGTTCACTTGACTGTGGACACTGGATAGTCACCACCTCTCATCCTAACCTACTCCAGAAGTTTGTGAGGATAAAATGGTATAAAGCTATGTATATCACCCTGAGCTTTTGGGAAGGGTAGGTTATAAGTGTGACTAATAATTTGAATCTCATTTTTTAAACAAAAATAATTATGTAAGGAAGCGGTGGCTGAGAGTAAATGACTTGCCCAGGGCTGGCCAATTAGCGCCATGGCTGAGCAGGAATCTGAATGTGGATCTCCTGCATCCAAACCAAATACAGTACACTCTGTACTATAGTCACTGTTTGTAAACTCTCAATGCAATGGTAGTGATTTAATGAACTCATCAGTACTGAGTTCCTGCACTGAAAGTTTTTCTACGATACACATCCAATAAATATTACATCATGTTCATGCTTGTTTTCTTCTTTTGATGTATTTCCCCCATCTCAGTTCTGTCTCATACATTGTTACAGTTATGAAAGAGGAGATCAGGAATACAGCCAGGTATTTGAATTACATTATTCTGGAAAAAGTAATCAACAGAAATGAAAAAGGATATTCTCAGTTAAAATGTTTATAGGTTCATTTTATATCTACTGAACAAAATTCCAGATTTCCTTCTTGGCTGTTTATTAAAGAGATTATCGTGGCCATATCCATTTAACAAATATCAGTATCAGCATATTGCAAAGGAAGTATTTGTACTTGCTTATGTGCCATCATAACTTAACAGTAGCAGCACAGAGGTAGGAGGATGGCTTTTACTTATTATCTTCACGTTGTCAGCAGGAATCTAAAGCTACATTTCGGTCTCTTGACTAATAAGACAGATGCCCCTTTTACTTTTCCGAAAAGCCTTCTTAAACTCACCACAGCATAATTCAGACAGCCTCAGACCCAACCACTTATGTATCCTGCTTCATTTCAGGACATCAACCTGCTGATAATCATCCTTTGATATGTGGCACCCATTCTAAGTGGCCCTGATCATGGGCTAATTGAATAAATTCTAAGCAATTTTGGGACCACCCATCTCTTCTCCCTTGCCCCATATCTAGCCAACATCCCATCCATTTCTTTTAACTGGCCAGAAACCTTTGGGATCTTTTCTCCCTTTTTTCACTCCTGAATTTCCTCATCCTGATCCTTTTAGAGCTATCTCTCCTTGCTCTAGTTCCTTCTTCTTCTCTTTTGCTGCCTAGTTGTGTTACTGCATTATATCTTCCTTTCATCACGTTCATATAACCACTACCTCCTATGCTTTTAGAGCTTGTTGGTTCCAATACCTTTTGTCTGGGTCCTTTTCTTTCCCATGGGACAACAAATGTGTTACCACAAAAGATCCAGGTGAATTTAACTCAAGCAGCTCCCATAATTCCTGGTGGGCTATAAGATTCCCATCTGTTTTTATACAATCACAATGTACACCCAAAGCCAGCCAATCTTAAAGTGCTGTAACCCATGGTGAGCCTGAATAAATCACTAACTTCTCATTGAAGTGGACAGTGTCCATGAAAGCTTATGCCAGAATAAATGTATTAGTCTTTAAGGTACACAAGATTTTTGTTGTTTTTGCTGCAAAAGACTAACAGGTGAACCTCCACCCAAAGATTAGAGGACTGGCCATCCCCTTCTGCTGAAGGTGTCAAGTTAGGCTGAAGTGAGCTATCATTGTTTAATAATTATATCCGCTGTTGTGGTTTGGACCTTGTGGCTAAGTGTATTGTATGGTACACTTGTGAGCATTTGTATTGTACTGTAGCCTTGTGGACCAATGCATTTTTACTTGTAATCAATAAAATTGAATTGTATCATTTCAATTTTGTGGTTGGGGGTCCTGTTCCTGATTACACAGTCTGGTCGACCCGTATACTATTGTTAACTTTTAAAGTCATAAATGGCTTTGGACCTGGATATCTTAAAGACTGCCTTAAGTGTGCCATGATGCAGATGAAAATTAGGCCTGCATTGTCAGCTGAGAAGGCCCAATCTTCATCTTCATTGTGATGCATTGGACAAAGAAGTTTAAAAATCTCTGTCCAGTGCACTGGGATGGGGATAAAAAATGCTGGATCAGGTGAGGAATGGGGGGCTGAGAAGAGAGAATGTGTGTGAAAGGTGTATGCATGAGAGAGTGGGGAGGCCCCGCCTACTTTGGACTCTGGCCACACCTATTGCTGTTAGGGCTTTCTCGGTAGTGGCACCTACCCTATGGAATGCCCTGCCAACTTGTGCTCATCAGGCCCCAACATTCTGTTGTCTTAGGCGGCTAACAAAAACTTGGCTACGGCATTTGGCTGAATATTTTCCATGTTTCCCTAGTTTTGACTTATCTCCCTAGACTTGTGACTTTGAGTGGTTGATCTATCTATCTATCTATTATTACATTTATGAATCGCCCATCTGGCCGGTCACCCTGGGCGATGTACAGTTAAAACAATACAATAATAACACAACATAACAAAACAGTATAGATTTTTTTTAAAAAATCCTAACCCACCCCATATTCCCGCCTGAAAAGCCATGTTTTTAAAGCCCGGCAGAAGCTCATCACAGAGGGGGCATGGTGAAGGTCACTAGGGAGGGAGTTCCATATTTTGGGGGCCACCACAGAGAAGGCCCTCTTCCTAGTCGCCACCAGCATGGCTGCTCTAGCTGATGGGACAAGGAGAAGGCCGTCCGTGGCAGATCTTGTTGAGTGGCCTACTTGATGTTGCTGGAGGCGCTCCTTGAGATAAACTGGGCCGGAGCTGTGTAGGGTTTTAAAGGTCAAAACCAACACCTTGAATTTGGCTCGGCAAGCAACTGGTAGCCAGTGCAACTCCTTAAGCACTGGAGAGATGTGATCACGCTGGTGGCTGCCCTAACCAGGCGAGCCGCCGCGTTCTGTACCAGCTGTAGCTTCTGAACCGTCTTCCAGGGTAACCCCATGTAGAGCAAATTACAGTAGTCTAGGCGAGAGGAGACCAAGGCATGAACCACTGATGGGAGCAGATGGCTAGGAAGGTAGGGGCGCAACTGCCGCATCAGATGGAGTTGATACAGCGCCGCCCGGCTCACAGATGACACCTGAGTCTCCATGGACAGCTGGGAGTCTAAAATGACCCCCAAGCTGCGGACCTGGTTCTTCAGGGGCAAATGTACCCCATTGAGCACCAGGTCAACATCCCCTAACCTCCCCTTGTCTCCCACCAGAAGTACCTCGGTCTTGTCAGGGTTCAGTTTCAACATATTCCTTCCCATCCAGCCACCCACTGCCTCCAGGCACTTGGACAGGGTCTCAACAGCCAACCTTGGTGAGGACTTGAAAGAGAGGTAGAGCTGCGTGTCATCCGCATATTGATGACAGCGTACCCCAAACCTCCTGATGATAGCTCCCAGTGGCTTTAGGTAGATGTTAAATAGCATTGGGGAGAGGATGGAACCCTGCGGTACCCCACAAGTGAGCAGCCAAGGGTCCGAAACCTCCTCCCCAAGAACTACCCTCTGATATTTTCCAGAGAGGAAGGACCAGAACCACTGCAATACAGTGCCTCCGATACCCAATACTATTATGTCAATATTGTGGTTTTATTATTGTTCTTACTAATAATGGGGAGCACAATATGCATTTTGCTATATTGTGTGACATTTTCTGATTTGTCATCCACTTTGAATTCCTCTTGGAAATAATATGGGATAGAAATAAAATCATAATAAATACACTGACCTCCGTCTGTGCTTACAGTCCATAATGCAACTTCCCATGCTCCCATTGGGGTGGTATAGCTCACATACAACCTTTTCCCTGGGGCAACTATGAATGCTCATAGCACGATATCAGCTGTAAGTATTGTGCTTTTCCAGCAGTCTTTATGAGCTGGGTGGACTGACAGGAAAGCTGTGTGGGTTTGTGCACCTTGTACTTCTGGACTGAAAGGAGCAGATGTTTTGAGACATCACACCCTAAATTAGAGCCATCTTCATCTGCTCTTACATCTCCTCATTTTCAGCCTAGATCTTTGTCCAAATCTTTGCTGGACATCAGCTTGCCTCCAATGTTCTGAACCCTCTACATTCTTCTGCTAGGCAATATATGTATCTTTGGATAGAACCCTTATCAGTAAATGAGAAACCTAAGCCAAGGTCATGTAATCTTACCACCCACAAAACAGCTATATACAGGGGCATGATTTCAGACACATTCTTTTGACTTCAACCCCTTATTACCATCATCAGTATGAACTGCCAGATTTATGAACCTTTATGAACATAAATGAACATTTATGAACCTTAAGCGTCTTCACAATGTTCATCTGAATGCATTGGCATCACTACACCATATTTCTATACGCCCACCCACAATTTCAGCTTGCACAATGTTAAAGGGTATTTTCATGGCACTTATTTCAACAGCCAAGAATCGAGCAAATGTAGGAAACAATGTTGTAATTGGAATAGCAGCATGTGGCATTGTAAACTGGAGAATCCAGAACAGTAAAGCTGCTTAATTGAGTTTCCATCAGGTCCAGTTGTTCAGATTAATCCAGGAAGCATCTGTCTGGCTGAACGTGTGCTCTGACTTGCTGAATATGGGTAAGATCTTAAATCATTTCATACACAGCATCCCACACTGCTTCCTCTCAATTGACCTTTTATATAACAAGCTGTGCTCTGGCATCAGCAACTCCCTTGACAATTGCCATATTAGTACACAAGTGCACAAAGCAAAGGGCCAAGAGACCACATTTGGGCTAAATATTCTGGGTTAGGAGACAAACTCCTCTGTGATATGGAACAATTACTTTGCTATCCACACACAAAAGAATGTTTACCATTTCCAACAATGTACTTTCCATTACGCTCTAATGTCAAAGCAACTTTCAGAGACATTTTTTAAAAAATACTCTCAATATAATACTTGTACTGTGACAAGGCTCTGAACACATGGCAGGAGTTTTCCTTTAAAATAATAACATTTATCATGCCTCGGTCTCAGCATAGCTAGGCCATTCTGACTTACGGTTCACTTGTGGATAGGTATGGAATTACATTCCCGGTATTAATATATAGTGTTTATGTGGAAAGAGAACCTACAAAGAAAGAGGTGAGCTTTTAAAAAAGATTTTTACTGCATTTTTAAAACCAATCTATAATAATAAAAGAGTATTTGACAGTGCCAAAACAGTGCAACCTAGACACCTGAAACTTGGCATGCATACTTAGGGGACCCTAGGGGCATGCATCTTGGTGTATTTTGGTTACAAAAATACATTAATTATTTCTAATTAATTTAAATATGTCCGTGTGTTTGAAGCCTGTAGTACCATCTTCAGTCAGATTTCCCTAACCAGTGCATAGCTTTGAAGTCAATACAGTTTGAAGCCAGTGGGGAGAAGTCTAGAGAATAGAGTAATATGTCTGCCCTTACCCCCAGCTTTGAGGCAGCTCCCTCTCATGGGAAAGAAGTGGAAAGACCCTTTCCTCAGGGGACTATAGGGATACACCATAACGGGTGCCGTGCCTAGGGGTACCAGTGGGCATGGCTTCACTAAGACTGGCCATGCACAATGTGTCTAACCCTGACAGCTGTGCGACTTTGCTTGAAGGCTTTAGGGTGCAATCCTATGCATGTTTAGACAGAAAAAAGTCCTAGAACTCCCAGAGTTTCTCCAGTCAGTCATGCTGGCTAGGGAATGCTGGGAGTTGTAGGACTTTTTCTTGCCTAAACAAACATGCATGAGATTGTGCCCTGATTGTATCAAAGTAAGGGCTATTTCAACCTGTGCGAAGCCGGACCTGCTGGCTACCTAATCACAAATAAGGAAAAAGGAAGAAAACCAGAACTGAGTTTTATGCTAACACATTTTATTGTGAACCGCTAATGGATTTATTGGGAATAGCTTAGGGAATCACGATTCTATACAAGCAGTATAGAAGTATTATAATAAGTAAGTAAGAAAATAAGTAAACAAACAAACAGAGCAAGCACTGAGGGTGGCCATGGCCACATTTTCTTTCCAAAGTGTTCCATCTGAGTATTCATGACACCCTATGACACCAGTGAAAAACCTCCTGCCTTGCATACCAAGCAGCAGCACAAATAACAGTAATGAAAGCAACAATGGAGAGAACTCAGAACAACTACAGACTTTGTATGGCCTATGCACAAGTAACAGCTTTCAAAATTCTAAGTAGATTAAAAAGTAGTGGAACTCAAAGCAAAAAACCAACTCTTAGATCATTTATCATAACCAGGGAGTTCTTCCATTAACTAAAATTGCAATGGCACCATGGCTCTTTACTCAGTTGTTTTGAGGTTTGTTTGCTTTTTCATGCTATGAGAAAGATATTCCCATACTGGAAGAAGTACAAGCAATTATTTAGCCTGCTAAACCTCTCTCTCTCTCTCTCTCTCTCTCTCTCTCTCATTGCGAAGAAACACAGGAAACTGCTGCCAGACAAGGCTTGTAGTTTTGAATTTGTCTGCTGAACCTGGATCAAGTATCAGTTGTCCCTGGCTAGCACTTAAGTGGCAAATCCAAGCTTTCCATGTAGCCAGCAAAAGCAAACAAACAAACAAACAAACCAGCTGGGATAGGGTGCTGCCATGTTAGAATATGCCCTTTTGTTTTAAGGGCCCATGGCTCTTTTAAGGCAGAAGGATGACAGAGAAAGTCCCATATGTAGCCTGGCATGATTATTTATTAATTTATTTATTATGATCTCCATTGCAGTTGGGAAATTGATCTCTGCACTTGTCTTCTCAGTGGCAGGTACAAGTGTAAGCAAACAGACTGATCTTCCTCTGCCACTATTCCATCAGGTTTCATGGTGGGAACTAGCAATCAGTTTCAGCTTGTCTTCCCAAATGCAGCTAGAAGGATGACCGCAAACTGGTCCATTTCCACCAATATCTCACCGTGTTTTGTAGGTTTGTCTGTGTATGTGTGTGTGTCTGTGTATAGATTATTTCCCCTCTCCTTTAGAACATGAACAGATAGCTCTGCTCCCTTTAGGTGACTTGGGTAAACAGGCAGTTGACCAGTAGAGGGGTGGTGTTTGTGCTATAAAGTGCCATATAGTGTTGACATGAGACATTTTTGCACCAAAAGGCGGGGGAAGTGCCCCCAAATCTTCTTTGGAATTTGCACTTGAAAGTGACTTCTTCACATTCCTTCATGTTAAAGATTGCACTGCTAAGAGCCATGCTAGATCAGACCAAAGACCTATCAAGTCCAGCATTCTGTAGCCACAGTGGCCAACCAGATGCTTATGGGAAGCCCACAAGCAGGACATGAGTGCAATAGCACCCTCCCGCTGCCATGCCTGTATGCAGTATGTATGGCACATTCTAACTATGCCTTCCCTTAATTAGAGAATCCATCTTCAGTCATAAAGGGATGAGATCCAGTGACACATTTTATGTGTACACATGAACTAAGCGTGAAATGGGAATTCCACAAGGTGTTTTTTTCTTTCATTGCCCTACTACAGGTCCCAGACTCATAGTTTCTTGTCTTTCAAGTTGCTTAGACATAGCCATTACTTCACTGGCCAAATTGGTTTTACACTACCTTATTTTCTTCACTCTACTATCCCAATTCATTTCCCATGATCCCTGTGATTACTGACAAAGAAAATACTTGGAAAAATCTACACATTCCATGGATAAACTTGGAGAATTTAGATTGCTAAACTCCACCTCACTAGTCCTCAGACAGAGTGATACAAACAAATCTAGGACTTACAGATAAATAGGTTATAAATCTGGGGATAAGTAATGGTGTGAAGATTAAAAACATTCCTATTTCAAAATATCTAACCTTGATTATTATTTGTGTCTAACAAATTAATGTTATTTGAGGTTGGAAACAGAGAACACAAGTCCTCTTATTATACCAACCTTCCCCAACCCTGTACCCTCCAGATGTTTTGGACTACAAATACCATAGATTCATGGATCATAGAGTTGGAAGGGGCCTACAAGGCCATCGAGTCCAACCCCCTGCTCAATGCAGGAAACTAGAGGAGGGGTCTCCCACCCAAGTAATAACCAGGCCTGACCCTGCTTAGCTTTCCACGTTCAGACAAGCTGAGCCAGCTGGCTGTGGATGATGGCATTTGTAGTCTAAACATCTGGAGGGTGCTGGGTTGGGGAAAGGCTGCCTTAAACCAGCTACAACACTGATCAGTGAGGGCAGGAATAGTTCCATTTGTCATTTTCTTGCTTTTAGCCATTTAAATTGTCTTAAGTTTATGACAACTCTGCAATTAATGGGTTTCTTTTTTCTTGCTGTAGAATACTTAGCATACACTTGGTCCGTTCAATAGTTCATAACAATGACAAATGAAGCATTCTGCTTTCTCAGCAGCTTGCCTAACCATGATGTATGCGAATATGTTCCAGATGGGAAACAGCCTTTTGCTCCAGATATTCTGAAGCCTAATTCTCACAACCACGGGGCAATCTTACCACAGCAGTTCTGCAAAATGAATATTCCATTTTGTGCCCTCACATGGTGAGATGCCAGTATTTCCCATGCCAGTGTTTCCAATAGGTTTCCTTGGCACTGAAAATACTGTCACAAACCAGACAAGCAACAATATTAACTACACAACATAGATGCAACTTCCCATTGCCTTATGATGATGTTACCACTTAAAAGAAGATATATAGGCCATCCCACCCCAAAAGCTTGAGCTGAGTAACAGCAAATATCTGTAAAAGAGAGTAAGGTTTCATCTAATTCAATTCAAAGAATCAATTCAGTTTTCTTGTTTCAAACACAGGGCCATAACAATATAACAGAGAAAATATCCAATGTATTACTCTAATTCAAATACATTTTCCCATCCTTTCCCAATTTAACCCAGAAGTCAAAGCCACCACAAACAGGCCTTACAACATTTCCAAAATAATGTTGTAATTGGACAAGAGAAAATGAGATTTGGGCCCCTACTTGATCCATTTAACTGCTCAGGATTGTTGGGTTTAAGCTTATTCCACCTCATGCCTTCAAAAAGACTAAATAAGATGAAATCCAAGCACCCTGGCTGAACTTATACAAGGGCTGGTTTGCCTATGATCTAGCCCTGTGCTATTTTGAGCTCTTAACTATTAAATTAACTTGGCATAGAGGGAAGTCTTAACCTGGTGCCGAAAAGATAGTAAGGTTGGCGCCAGGCAGGTCTCAGTGGGTCCATAATTGGGGGGCTACCACTGAGAAGGCCCTCCTCCTCATTGCCACCAACCGAGCCTCTCTTGGAGGTGGCAGTCGGAGGAGGGCCCCAGATGTTGAGCGTAGTGTCCAGGTAGATTGCAGTTGGGAGAGACGTTCTGTCAGGTATTGCGGTCCTAAGCCGTGTAGGGCTTTATAGGTTAAAACCAGCAACTTGAATTCGGCTCGGAAGCATATTGGCAGCCAGTGCAAACGGGCCAGAACCGGTGTAATGTGCTTGGACCTTCCGGTCCCCGCAATAAGCCTGGCTGCCGCATTTTGCACAAGCTGCAGCTTCCGAACAGTCTTCAAAGGCAGCCCCACGTAGAGTGCATTGCAGTAGTCTAGTTTAGAGATCACCAGAGCGTAGATTACTGAGACCAGGCTATCCCTGTCCAGATAGGGGCGTAGCTGGGCCACCAGCCGAAGCTGGTAGAAGGCACTCCTTGCCACTGAGGCCACTTGAGCCTCAAGTGACAAAGATGGCATGGCTCCAGGAGCACCCCCAAGCTATGAACCTTCTCCTTCAAGGGGAGTGCAACCCCATCCAGAACAGGTTGAACACCCTCCATCCAGTCAAAGGAACCACCCTTTTAGAAGACTAAGGGTGCAATCCTATGCATGTTTAGACAGAAAAAGTCATACAACTCCCAACATTCCCAGAGAGCATGGCTGGCTGGGGAAGCTGGGAGTTGTAGAACTTTTTTCTGTCTAAACATGCATAGGATTGTGCCCTAAAGATCAATTCACCACCTTGTAGTCACCACCTCTTAATTTTCCTCTGGTTATATGGCACCCTTACAATTCCTTACTAATGAAATAAAATAAACAGTTAGCTCATCCTGAAAACCAATAGCTAAATATAGCAATTGAATCCTGAATGAAGAAAGAAGGAAAGAAAGAAAGAAAGGGATACCACATGATAATAGCTGAAATTCATATATTTGACACTTCACTGTGAGAGGAGGAAAATAAATTCCAAGTATCTCAGGGACAGTGTTGAAAAGTAAGAGATGAACTTGGAAATAATAAATATATTATGTAGCATGGTGTTCCGGTTATAACAAAAACAAGAATTCTGCCATGAAATATAAGCCTGGGAGATTGATGAACAAAAGAGTATTTAGTCATGCCAAGTATCCCAGGAGGTGGCTTAGATGGGTCAGGAAAAGTAATTCCTTGTTCCATGAAAAGGTGTAATTGACAAGCTTTTAAAATAATGTGAATCAAGAAGGCAGGGAAATAGGCTATAGGAACTACTTTTTTTTTTTTTTAAGCAAAACAGGAGAAATAAGCTGTGTCTACAGGAATAAAGCCCAACTCATCTGTGGTGGAATCTTTATTCATTTCTGTCAGCTCTGCTAATGCTTCATGAAACTGGGAGCCTGATAGTGCAGCTGACCTATGGCTGAGCTGCCATGCACCGCTGTATTAAAAGGTGGATTTATTTCATCCGCTAAGGTTTACTTCCCCACCTTTCACACAATTACTCATGCTATGATACCGTAATAAAAGTTAGTGAGCAATAAAAACTGAAATAAAGCCAGAAGTCCATTCTCTTCTGTTATAAAAGCAAGATTCATGTGGTTTTGCTAGTGCAGAGAAAGCCCACATCAAGCTGTCACTCTGAAAATTTCAAGTGAATGCCAATAACTAAAATGTTTGGGCTTTGCTTAGCTCCAATATTTACCTCAGGCTCATTTCTGAGTATTTAAAAATGTCTCAGAACAGTCAATCTGCTGAACCATGTAGCAAGAATAGTCTAATCCATTCCCCTATGGCAGCAATTTTCAAACTGCATTCTGAGGGAACTCTGGGAATCTTTGGAAGCTTATCACAAAATCTTCAATGAGGATCAAACTAGGGACCACACAGCACGTAACGCTAATAGCATAGCGTGTAGCTGAAGTTTAGCTTTTTATTTACTCCAGCATAAACACACGTGACACTGATTCAGACTGGGACTAACATGCACCGGGAGGGGAGGATTAACACCCCACACACTATTTTACCCAAAATTCTCTCTGTGCGGGAGGGGTAAAAAAGAAGGGGGGACCTCCACTGACACCAATGGACCCCCCCCAGTTTTTGTTATCCCCTCCCCATGGGGTGGGATTTCAGGAAAAATGCTCAGTAGGCAAGTCAATGTGGAAATTGTACCCAGAATGTACAAAAAAAAAACCCACACACAACACTGCTTGATGGCATCAGATATCTGCCATTATGATTGACCCATTCATGCCATGAAACTAGCACTGCCATATGCAGGCATTAATCTTTATAATCCCTCTCAATTCAAGACATACTAGGTCAAAAGAATAGCTTTCATGATCAGCCAATTATAGTCCACTTTGTGACTTATGAAGTGAATATTTGTTTACATTTGGTCAAAGGGAAGGATTCTGCATGTAATTTAATAGATGTACATACATTGCTTTAGTTCAAAAGCAATACAAAAAATAAATTGCCTGACTTGCTCATTTCTTGCAGCTACAAAGAAGTCAAGGCCAATTCCTCCTCCATGTGGCTGATAGGTGGAAACAGGGTGTGAAAGTTGCTGTGTTTGTAGAGTGACCCTCCAAGGAGACCCTGCTTCAGACTACTCTAATAATCAGGCAAGCCTTCCGGGATCGAGATCAGATTTTCCCAACGGGGCATCCTCTGGATGGGTTGGGACTACAACTCCCATGACTGTGCTGACTGGGGATAATGGGAGTTGTAGTGCAGCACGTCTAGTGGCAGCAGCTTGGGGAAGGCTGCTATAGACTGTTATCTCCCTTTTTTTAAAGTGTCTTTTTATAATCTATGTACAATGTTGCAATTAGACGGAGATACTATGACTTGGCTCAAGACCACCCAGTGAACATCATGGCCAAGTGGACTCATTTTAACTTGCGCCCATGTTATCCAGACAAGATGCAGAGTGCTCTATTAATAGAGTTCTTCCAAAGCAGGATTCAGTCTGAACACAAGCCTTTTGCATTGTGTATGCACTAGTTTAGTGTCACATCAGTCCTCACATGATGAGTGTACCACCGCAGTTTCACAAGGTGAGCTCTTTCTGTGAATCAGCTCCTGGGATGGATGGATGAAGGAAAAACCTGTCAGATTATAGAGAACACCCATTTTAAGCAGTTCTCTCTGAAATGGAAAGGATTTTCTTCTTCAGTACACAATTCTCATGAAATGGCTACCTGGTGAGGCTGCTTGAAATTGGGTACACATGGAGACAGCTCTATGAGGCAAGCTATTGGGAGTGCACCAGCATGTCATACAGGTCAGCCATTTGGGAAGGGATGTAGCTCAGATAAAGCACATGCTTTGCATGCAGAAGGTTCCAGGTTCAATTGCTGGCATTTCCAGGTAGGGCTGGTAAAAACCTCTGCCAGAAACCCTGGAGAGCTGCTGCCAGTCAGTGTAGACAATGCAGGGTCCAATGGTCTTGCTCAGTATAAGGTTCTCTTTCTATGCTCATGCCATTGCAAGCTGCTGCCAGGAGTGTTTGATGGCAGCATGGACACAACCTACTTGGCAAAGCCAACCTACATATGACACACCAATACATGCTGTGTATACATACAGCAGTCACCAAATGGGCCTATAGGTTTGAGCAGAAGGAAAGGTGTCTAAACTTGCTGCTGACTTGTCCTGGAACAAGGCTGCAAATACAAGGGGGCTAAGGACAAAGGCATGCAGAAATTAACCAACCAGAGCTGGTGTGTACATGGTGGGGCCATAGACTTCTATATCCCATCCTAACTTACTCCTTTTGGGACCAAAGCTCGCTTCCATGTAGGACACATGGGAAAATCTTTCACAGTATCCAGCAGGAGTGAAATGGAGGTATGTGGTTGGAGAGCTCTTGAGAGCACATAAGAGGAGGGCAGGGTTTTCTTTTCTTTTTTCCCCCTGGACCTTTTTGAGGCCCTCATTTATATCTCGGAAGTTACCAAAGCTCAAGCCAACCCCCCCCCCCCTTTATTCTTAAGTCAGGAGGACTGTAGTAGGGAAGCCTGTTGTGGTAGCTTCCTTTAGCTGAAGGATTCTGCACACGGTGTGGCTCTTTAGTTGACCATTTCGGGCACCTTTATGGTCTTTCACTGCTAGCAGTATGCAAATAGTCTACATTTAGAGAAAAGACCAACTTGCTTACTTCTTCAAAGATTTCCTCTTTTGCATTCCTACACTTCTTTCAAAGGAAAGAAAAACAACAGCCCATGGCCCACCACAAATACATTGCATGATTATTAGCTGACACAACCGTTCAGCACTTTTTAGAGAAGCATTGTTTTGAAAGCTTTTCCAACTTCCCCTCCAGATGATGTAATCTTCAGGCAGATGTACAAGCTTGGTTACAACTGCAAATTCTTCATGTTGGAGTTAGACAGTATCTTTTAAACATTCCCCTATTTTTAGGCCTGAATTCAGTCCCCTGCAGCCAATGGTTTAACAGAAGCTAATGTTATTCAACTGCAAAATGTCTTTCAGAGTGCGAACAAAGGTTCACTTTGTAACAGGTTACAGAGCTGAGTGCAGCTGCTTCGCTGAGCTCTGTGCTCAGGCGGTTCACGTGACGAGGAGAAGCCCTTGAAGGTCCCACTGTCCATAAACTGCATTTCAGAGGATAAATGAGGGTTTGAATTCAGAAAGACATGGATGAGCTTTCAAATGGAGGCATTATGCTCAGTACAGTCCTGCAGGGTCACACAAGAAGAAATACTTTGCGTCATGTACCAGCTGGAAACAGTCAACTTCCCACAAGGGTGAAACATTCAAACCATGGAGCAGACTACTCAGTGGCTAAAGTAATATTTGGGCTCAAAGGGTTAGGAATGCTAAAAAAAAGAAAAAGTCATTTCACATTGAACACACCGAGGGCTAAATATTTCTATTGTGTCACCAGTTTCTGCAAGCAAGAGTACAGAGGTCTGATCCCTAGTCAAGGTAACCAACTACAGATATATAGCCAACCCAGAAGGCTTCCATGCGGTGGCTAAGGAGGGTGAAGAGTTTGCACACTTAAAAGATTTAGACCATTGGCAGCATGATCCAATGTGGCTACCCGTAACCCTCTGAACTTGGAGGATTAAGGGCATCCTATTGAAGGCAGGGGGAGTGTGGAGGCAAGGATTGCCTCCGCGTTTCCCTCGCCCTCCAAAACACTTAGACAGCCGATTTCAGCCATCTAAGTGTTTTGCACTGGCTCGTGAGGACAGGTGCTGGAGGCACCGACCGGATTCCTCATAGGAAGCAGTGCCTTGCTCCTCCCCTCCCTGTCCCCCCAAATGCCCCCCCCAGCACCAGTTCTGAAGTCGGTCTTCCGTCTTTGGAGCTGCAGCTGGCGCAGAAAGAACCGCACCGGCTGTGAGGGCAGAGGGAGGGCCCTCCGAGGTCAGAGTTCCAGCTCCGACCTCAGAACGCATTTCCAAGATCGGAGCTGGAACTCTGACCTTTCCGGTGGTGGTCTAGACAGCGTCTAGCGGCCATAGGTTTGTGCCCTTAAGGTGCAATCCTATGTATGTTTAGACAGAAAAAAGGACTACAACTCCCAGCGTACTGGGAGCTGTAGGCCTTTTTCTGTCTAAACATGCATAGGATTGTGCCCTTAAAGCATTTAGAGCTCTGAGGTATGCATTTATTTTAGGTATTTTTACACCACTCCCGCCAGCAAGGCTCCAAGCAGAATGGATCCCGTATAGCCAATAAAATCAATTAAAACAATATCAATAAAACAATAAAGCAGATTAGTTAATCACAATGGTAAAACAGCATGAAATCTAAAGTCTAAAAGGCCTGCACAAATAAAACAAGTTTTTCTTATTGCTGAAGAGAGACCAAAGCTCAGAACCAGTCGGAACTGCTTGGGGAAGAGAGCTCCAAAGTCAGGTTGGTTTGCCACAACCAAAAATACCTTGTTCTCCGGTCACCCCACCTGCCTCATCTCCAATGGCAGAGGAACCCAGAGAAGGGCAACTGAAGAAAACTGTAATGCCTGGGCAAGTTCATGTGGGAGAAGGTGGTCCTTAAGTTACCTGGGCCCCAATCCATTTAGGAGTGCTTCTACATGGAGGGCTCCTGGTGCTACCAATCAAAAGGCATTGTGCACCTATTCCACCTTTTCCTCCTTAACAGATTTTTCCTGCTAAGGAAAAAGATGGAAGAAGCAGTGGGAAAACATGTGTTTGAGGCAGGGCAACTGCATGATAATGGCCTCATCTGGAAGCACCGCAGGGCTTGGAATTGTGCTTGGAGACGAAGTGGAAGCCAGCACAGTCATTTCATGAATGGCAGTTTCCAAACTGTAAACAGAGGCAGCCTCACGTATAACACTCTCATGTAGCTCACAGAACCGCCATACTTCTTTGGGAATTTACATTATTTCTAAAATTAAGACACTGTTTTCACTGAATACTTTGATCAACACTATAATCTGTTTATTTTGTAACAATGTTAACTGTGATTACAATATTCAGTAAAATAAAATTAAAAAGAGCGGGAGCCAAACTAGGTCGAGCCAAACTTTGCATTAGCCAACACAAGGCAGCTTGCTAGGAACAGAATAGAATGATACAGGGTCTGAATGGGCACCCGATTACCAGAAAAGCAAGGAACAAGTGAACCCTACGTTGCTGAAAGGTGGTTTATTGATAAAAACAGCAACAATACTCCAATAAATGTTTGTGGTCCAGACATATTTAGAGCAATTGCACTTCATCAGAGGCAATGTTTACCAGTTTGCACCATAAGAGATTCCTCCATCCTCACTAGCTGACTACCCCAGGGAAGGCAGCATTACAGACTTATCACACACATGGTCTTAGAATTGACCAAGGTTGGCAACATTGCAAAGACAATGTTTTTGCATTTATATCATAGCTGACAGCACAGCTTGCAGGGAACAGGATAACAAGGGAGGCCTTGGTTAAAGGCATTTTTTAAAAATAGCCAGAGATACAAATATTCAGTGCTAGTATCTCTGTTATACCCTTTTTGCTACAGCACTTGTTCAACCTCTCAACACAAAAGCTGTGCCAATTTCTTTTGCCAATTTGGAATTGAGTGGGACTAGTTGTTTCTGATCATGCACATTCTTGGAAACTTCATTATCCCACAGCAACATCTTAGTGTTCCCTCTTTCCTTTTATTCACTCTTATTATATTGTCAATCAAGTCCTTCCAGCAGAAAATGTCACCTATTTTCTTTCTGATGCAGCAATACACCCAGAAAATACGATTTTCTGGGTGTAGAAAATGCAAGAGTCAATTGCTCTTCTGAAAACTGTTTTAAAAACAAACAAAAAACAGATACAGTATAAATTGGAATCACAGATCTCACTCATGGCCCAATCTTTATACTCAGGAATCCATTCTAGTATATGGGCTTGGTGGAGGCAATTTGTATGTTAGACTTTTGCACATATTGACAGGCATAAGTGACTCCCACATCTGCCACATCCACAAAATAGCAGAATCCCAATCAGCCCCAGCATTAGAATACAGTACTTTTTATAATTCACACACAAAGGGGAGTAACAAGGCTTGACTGGACTCTAAGCTGTTACATACCATGTAGCGTAGCTGGCTGGGGCATGCTGGGAGTTGTAGGCCAAAAACATCTGGGGACCCAAGGTTGGAGAATACTGGTCTAGACAGATGGGAGCCTGAGCTTACCACTTAGTATGTTTATGTAGGTTTTGCAGGAGTCAATTGTCAAAGATAATATACCGATGGCCGATTTCTAGCAGTTTTTAATTTATGTATTTAATTCCTTTATAATTAAGGAAGAGAACAATAACCCCATAGGACACACTGTACACTTTTTACATTTCAAATTTCTGAATTTATATACATATCTATAGAGCAGTATAGAATTTTTTAAATAAATAAATAAATAATGATCCAGATCTGCACACGGAGCCCTGCCAAAATGGAAAAATTGTATCTATAGATATATAGATATAGGTTTTCAGTTTTGGCAGGCCTCCTTGTGCGCATCTGGATCATTAAAGCAGATTTCTATACTTTTTAAATTGTGAAATCACCATTTTGCTGAGCCTATTAAAATATACACTTTTACCTTCACATTGGCATGTGACCTTGCTTTCTTGTTTGATCCATATTTTAACAATCTTTTTCCTAGTTCCAGAAGCACCTTTGGTTAAAGTTTTGTCATTTTGCTAACTTTTTGGCACATCCGAATCTGGAGGCCTTTCTGAAAGATCACTCAAAATATTTACCACATACATTTTATCCATTTCACAACACCCATGAAAGTGACATTTCAGCAACAATAGCAGGATAGCCTATCCCTACTTGATAGTTATAAGTGTAATATGTGGCTACAGAGCAAGTGCATAATCTTCAGCTATTGGACAGTATAGAAATGTAATAAATACATATAAGCATACATACATACAATCTAGGACTAAAAAAAAACATATTCACAAAATGCCAGAGCAGCTAACAGAATGGAATTGGGTGAAAAGTTCTATGTTAATTTCCATCAGAAATTACATTGATCACAGACTATTCCCAGTACGTGCCCATACAACCTAATTCAATTGTAGGTTAACTGTGGGGTTTTTAACCCACAGTTAACCTATAGTGTCCAGGTTTGGACATTATGCAGAAACCTTCGATTGGCCCAATCAGAGGTTGCATATGCAAAATGGCAGCGCATGCACACAGTACATGCTGTGGCAAATCGTGGGTTAATTAATTAACCAGGTCACTCACTCAACCACAATCTACACAGAAGTTATGGGAGATTTCCAGGTACAAAACAATAGTGCTTTTGATTGCTAAGAAATATAAAATATGATATTCCATAACAGAATCACAGACTAGGCAAAATGTATATACCAAGTTCTTGCTTTTTAAATCTGGAAGAGGAAAAAATGCCTTTGGATAATATGGGGTAATCTAATGGAAGAGTTTGGCTATGGACGATTCTGGCTCAAAGCAGGCTATTATAACAGATGTTTGTCATAAGTTTTCCAGGCCTATGAGTCTATTATCTATTTATCCTTTTAAGGGTAGCAACCGTTTTAGATCTGAATGACAGTGATTGCTGTATGTAGTGAAATGCATATTCAGAAGTATTCACATCTGAAACTCAATAAGCTAAAGTTCAAGAAAGCTGCCAATTACAGGGGTTAAAGAGAAAACCAGTTATGGATGAAAGTCCCTAGGATTTATAATTGTAACAACTATGCGTGGGATCCAGACTTATTATTTATTTATTTATTATATTTTTGAATCGCCCATCTGACCAGTCATCCGGCCACTCTGAGCGATGTACAGTCCAATAAAATACAATGTAATTATGTTTTACAACAGAGTGTAAAACACAATTAAAAACAGTAGAAAACTTAAAAATCCTAACCCACCCCATATTCCCACCTGAAAAGCAACGTTTTTAATGCATGGCAGAAGCTAATCAAGGAAGGGGCATGGTGGAGGTCTACTTACTTTACTTTATTACGGTCATATGACCCAAATACTACAAGTTATTAAATTATACAGTACAAATTGGACCAAGAAAATTAAATGAGTACAAATAAAACATTAATTTTTTATGGCGGAGGTCACTGGGGAGAGAATTCCATAAATTGGGGGCTGCCACAGAAAAGGTCCTCCTCCTAGTCCTCACCAGCCTGGTTTCTCTGGCTAATGGGACAGGGAGAAGGCCGCCCATGGCAGATCTTGTTGAGTGGCCTACTTGATGTTGCTGGAGGCGCTCCTTGAGATAAACTGGACCGGAGCCATATAGGGTTTTAAAGGTCAACGCCAACACCTTGGATTCAGCTCAGCAAACAACTGGTAGCCAGTGCAACTCTTTGAGCACTGGAGTGATGTGATCACACTGGTGGCAGCCTTTAACCAGGCAAGCTGCTGCATTCTGTACCAGCTGCAACTTCCGAACTGTCTTCCAGGGTAACCCCACGTAGAGCGCATTACAGTAGTCTAGGCGAAATTCACAGGTGAGGGTTTGCTTCAATCTAACTTTGTTTTCTGCAAGAAGGCTGAGTAAGGTGTGTGTGTGTGCGTGCGTGCGTGAGAGAGAGAGAGAGAGATAATGGAAAGCCAGTGTGGCGTAGTGGTGAGAGTGTTGGACTGGGACTTGGGAGATCTGGGTTCTAGTCCCCGCTCGGCCATGAAACTCACTGGGTGACTTTGGGCCAGTCACGGACTCTCAGCCTAACCTACCTCACAGGGTTGTTGTGAGGATAAAATGGAGAGGAGGAGGAGGATTATGTAAGCCGCCTTGGGTTTAGGAAAAAAAGGCGGGGTATAAATTTAATCAATCAATCAATCAATCAATTAATTAATAGTACATTAGGTTTGTGGTTCAATTCTCAGGCAATATCATGACAGTGCTGGCTCCCGGTTTTGGGGCCCTCTCCCTCAGGGAGTCCACCTTCTCACTGCAGTGTCACCAGCTGCTATTGCTTCTCATCCTCTCTCATCATTGGTTGGTCGACAGGCAGAGAGCAAGTAGGCAGTGGCATCTACTGCTCCTCCTTCTCACCAATGCCATTGTCTGGGCCAGGGTGAGAGGGAGGTGAACAAGCAGGTTATAATGAGGAGGAGGAGGAGGAGGAGGAGCAACTCCACGGGGGTCTTGTCAGTGGGCCCCTGCTGTTGTGTGGGCCCTTGGCAAGTGCCTGACCATGCTTCCCCTTGACGCCAGTCCTGGTCATTTGCTCCTAGATGGGTATTGAAACAACTTTCACCCATTTTTTGATTAAAATCTGAGTTTCCCTATCAACTTAACCACATCAGTTCCTGTAATTTTGTTTAAAAGATTCTCAAACAGTCATGCCTCTTCCTGCCCCTCCTCCCATTTCCATGTGTATGTTGCCTATTAAGGAAAACATGTTTTAAAGATCTGGGACTTGTAAAATATTATTGAAACAGTTCATTTCAGCCTCTAAATATAAATTTAAAGGCAAAGAAACTGAAAACTTCTCAAATGCAGGGAGAAAGGCGCTGTCATTGGGAAGGAGGAGTGTTGCTGATGTAAAAGGCATGCACTTACAATTAAAGAATTCTGAGCACAGGAATTTGTTTTGAGTACCAGAAATGAATGACGCTCACAATGCTTCCACACAAAAATCCACTTGTGGTTACCCCAAGCATTCTTCATTTCAGCAATATAATTTAGGGAAGGATCTGAGGGGGGGACGGGACATATTTTGTAGTTGCTATTTGATGATATACTTCAAATCATCCAACGATCCAGATTTACTTTCTGCTCATCCCCTAGTCTAGAAAGCAGGGCTGCCTCTAGGTTTGCAGGGGCCTTCAGCAAATTGCCTTTGGTGCTCTTGGATCCACAACTGTCACTCGAGGCACAGGTGAACTCGGTGGCACGGAGCACCTTTTAGCAGCTTGGGCTGATATACCAACTACGTCCTTATCCGGACAGAGATAGCTTAGCTACAGTTATCCATGCTCTGGTAACCTCTCGTTTGGATTACTGCAATCAGGGCTTTTTTTCTGGTGGAACTCACAGGAACTGAGTTCCAGCACCTTTTCTTCTATTAATTGCATCACAATTTAATCGCCATCTACTCCCGAGGAAATGTAATCCAAGAGTTCCGGTACCTTTTTCTCCAGAAAAAAAGCACTGACTGCAATGCATTATACGTGGGGCTGCCTTTGAAAACGGTCCGGAAACTTCAGCTGGTCCAAAATAGGACAGCGAGATTATTAACGGGAACTGGCCAATGTGAACATATTATGCAAGTGTTTTCTCATCTGCACTGGCTGCCAGTCTGTTTCCAGGACCAATTCAAAGTCCTGGTACTAACATTCAAAGCCCTAAACGTCTTGGGGCCAGGGTATCTGAAGGATCATCTCCTCCCATATGTACCTGCCCGGACACTAAGATCTTCTTCAGCTTTCCTTCTTCGAGAGCCCCTGCCAAAGGCAGGTGGCTACCGGGAGGAGGTCCTTTTCGGCTGTGGCACCCCGGTTGTGGAATGAGCTCCCCAAAGAGGCTTGCCTGGCGCCTACATTGTACTCTTTTTGGTGCCAGGCAGGGATGGGGACTCGGACTCGAGGACTCGACTCGTGAGTCGGACTGAGTCCCCCCTCTGACTCGACTCGGGTCCCAATATTTTTAATGGGACTCGAGACTCGACTCGGGACTCGGGACCAAGGACTCATCAACATCCCTGCTTGATGCCACCTGCAGGTGCTGCCTGGACCCAGCTGCAGTAACAATCCAAGTTTATTTTTTAAAATCATTTTCCTAATGCAACGTTTCAGAAATTTTGGGTTTGGCTGCCTCTGCCTGCCTGTTTGGGGTTCCCTGCCTCCTCTGCCTGCCTGGTCTCTTCTTAACCAGTTCCACAGTTTGAATTGTCCAAGACAAATGCCTCTGCCTGCCTGCTTTGGGGTTCCCTGCCTCCTCTGCCTGCCTGGTTATTTTGGGTTTTTCTGCCTGGTCTGTTCTTGTCAAAATTAGTGGCAGAGTTCTGAGATAAAAAGGCACACTTGTGCCTAGAATTTATTTAAGCCACACATCTGAAGTAGCCTTATTTTGTTGGGGAAAAACCCCATTGATTTTAATAGGGACTCGTGGAGTCAGCTTTGGGAGTGACTCGGGACTTGGGACTCGTGAGTCACCATTTTGGACCAAGGACTTGGACTTGGACTCGAGACTCGGGTCCAAAGACTCGTGACTCGACTCGTGACTCGAGACCAAGGACTCTTCAACATCCCTGGTGCCAGGTGAAGACCTTTCTATTCTCCCAGGCATTTTAATGATTTTAATCTTGTAGTTGTTTTTAACTCTGTTATTGTAATTTGAACTGCTGCTGCTAGCTTTGCTGTTTGTTTTTTAATCTGTGGTTTTAAATCTTATATTTACATTATATTGTATTTTATGGTTTTAACTGTTATAAACTGCCCAGAGAGCTTCGGCTATTGGGTGGTATAAAAATGTATTAAATAAAATAATAATTTGGTGTCCCCCCCCACTCCTCTGTGGGTGGACCCTGCTGGGCTTATCTGGTGGTGGTGGCAGCAGAAGGAGTTGGCATCACTCCAGTTAGTCCTGGACAGCTGCACTCAGCAACCACCACATTAATACAGAGGCTATACTGGGGAAGAAATATTGGCGATGACACAAAAGGAGGAAAGTGCATTTCGGAGTGGCCTTGAGTGGCCAATGAAGGTTACCAGTTTTATTTATGGGAAATCGGAAACCTGAAATTCCTTTATCTGCATTGGCCACAGGCCTTAGCATTTGAAATGAAATACAGTATACAAAGATAAAAACAAAATTGTACATTATTAAAAGCACCCTAATTACATTCTAAAATTAATATTAGATACAAATGCCAAAGTTAATACATAGTCCTTTACGCATAAATAGAATACATAAAACATTTAAACTTCTACTCAATCAAAGAAACTGTAAGAAATTAGGACTCTGGGTAAAATAATAGATCTTATTTTAATATTTTTAGCGCCTGCTAAAAAAATTTGCAGTTTTTGTTGTGACCTGTTTATTTTGATCTGCAAGAAGAAAAGACACGGAAGTAATAACTGGTCACCCTGGAATAGATAGCAATAGTGGAGTAATCACATCTTTCCTTAGATCTTCATAAAAAGTACAAAATAATAATACATGAGCTACTGTTTCAATACTGCCAGCTCCGCATGGGCATAGGCGGTTTTCCAGTGGAATTCTTTTAAATCGGCCCTCAAGTACAGATGATGGCAGTTTATTCAATCTCGCATAAGTGGAAGCTCATCTGGATTTTAAAACTGTTAAGTTTTGCAAATAAGATGGCAGTGTGTCAAAAAGTCTAGATGGAAAATAGTCATACCATGGACAGAATTTTCTTATAGTGGCCAAATTATTCTGTCGTTCAATATCATATAAGCCAGTGTTCTCCAAACTTGGGTCCCCAGATGTTTTTGGCCTACAACTCCCAGCATGCCCCAGCCAGGAGCAAAATCAACCCCTTTATATGGCATTTATATCTGGCTAAGGCCTTTGATACTGTAGACCGAACAGCTCTCTGGACTATCCTTATGAAAATTGGATGCCCCAATAAATTTGTGAATATCTTGCGACTTCTCCATGACAACATGACGGCAACGGTTTTGGACAACAATGGCTCTCATGGTGCTCCATTTAAAGTGGGATCAGGTGTTAAACAGAGATGTGTTATTGCCCCAACATTATTTGCTATTTTCATTGCCATGATTTTACATCTTGTCGAGGGGAAACTTCCCACTGGTGTGGGAATCATATATCGAACAGATGGAAAGCTTTTTAATCTCAGCAGGCTGAAAGCAAAAAGTAAGGTAATTACAACCTCCGTTGTGGAACTTCAGTATGCTGATGATAATGTGGTCTCCGCACATTCATAGGATGATCTCCAAACTATCCTAAATGCTTTTGCAGAAGCATACGAAAAACTTGGTCTCTCACTTAACATCAAAATAACCAAAGTGCTTCATCAGCAAGTGCAAGCTAACCCTTTGGTGATGCCATCTATCCAGCTTGGCGGGACAATACTGGAAAATGTCGATCATTTTCTCTATCTTGGCAGCTATCTTTCTGTTACAGCTAACATCGACAGTGAAATCTAGCATCGTTTGAGCTCCGCAAGTGCCGCGTTTTCTTGAATGAAACAGAGTGTTCGAGGATCGGGATATTTGTAAGAAGACCAAAACACTGGTTTATGAAGCCATTGTATTACCAACTTTATTGTATGCCTGTGAAACATGGACTATCTATAAACGTCACTTCCACCTCCTTGAAAGATTTCATCAACGTTGCCTCCGGAAAATCCTGCGAATTACTTGGGAAGATAGGCGAACAAATGTCAGTGTACTGGAAGAAGCAAAGACTACTAGCGTTGAAAAAATGATCCTTCAACGCCAACTTCAGTGGACCGGTCATGTTGTTCGAATGCCTGACTGCCGTCTCCCAAAGCAGTTACTTTATTCCCAACTCAAGGATGGAAAGAGGAATATCGGTGGTCAATATAAGAGGTTTAAAGATGTTCATAAGGCTAATCTAAAAAATTGCAATATAAACATCGAAAACTGGGAAGCTCTGGCCTATGAACGATCTAACTGGAGGTTGGCCTTTCACAAAGGTTCTATGGACTTTGAAGAAGCCCGAGTGCAAGGTGAAAGGGAGAAACATGCTAAGCGAAAAGCACGTCAAATGAATCCTTTACAGGACCATCTTCCATCTGGTTACCGGTGTCCTCACTGTGGGAAGCTGTGTGGATCTAGAATTGGCCTCCACAGTCACTTACGGACCCATCGCTAGAGTCTACACCATTTTCTTTAGAATTTCCTCCTTTTAAAATCTCCTTTTTGTAAATTTTTATCCTGGAAGACAATCTTACTCGGTCATGAGTGATCGCCTGATGATGATGAGGTGATGCTAGTTGGAGGACCAGATTATCTATGGGACGGATGAATGTGCAATCGATTAGTAACACTGTTGATAAAAAGGCCCAATGGCAGTAGGCAACTACAGATAAACCACCGCAGCTATTCTGGTTCTTACGATCAAATTTTACACATCTCAACCATAAAATGTTCAAAGTGTGTAGTATGGAATTACTTCAGACTTGGGTAACAGCCACTCGTTTAATTGTTTTTTAATGTACATGGAGCTGACTGTTGACATTAGTCCAAATACTTGATTGCTAGGATATGTTTTTGCTTTGGCTTCATCATGCAATAAGTAGGTCTAATTGTTAGCCTCACTCTCCATGGTGTCCATGAAAAGCTATGCAGAACGTTCAGGTGAACCATGCAGACCAGAAGGACAAAACTTAAGAAACGAGGAACCCACAGGCAAAAAGGAAGGAAATCACTAGTGAAACCACAACTGCACCGCTGTCTCATACGCAAATGCTTCTCAAGCAAATTTCAGCAACACCACCAGCATCTTTGAGACAGCGATCTCTCCAGCTCTTTGTAATGATATTCAGCGGGCTTGCTAAATGATGAACTAGCAAATATTTGGACACACCGCAAGCCATGGGAACGGAAGAAAACACTGTAATGTTTTGTTAACTATCATGGATATTCTACAGTGGAACTTCTCTACTGCAAGGTTAGATTAGCACAGAGAAAATGGCTACCCCACCCCCCACCCCAAATGATCTCTGTCCCAATCCTGTTCCCACTAGGAAGCGGAGACGGAATGTCGGAACAGAACCCAGAGAGCCAGTTATGCCTCGTGTATCTTCAAAATGGAAGCGGGTTCTTGCAGACTGTATTGTGCAGGAGAGCACAGACACTCCATCAGAAACTTTGGAGAGGCCTGCACAGAGTGCCTTTCTTTTCATGTATTCACTCAGTTACCCACATGGCTTCATGAATAATGCATTGGTAGGGAAAGGAGAAATATAAACTGGCTTGACAGGCAACCTGAATAAACTAAAGTGGCTCTCAAAATTTGTCTACCAAGTCTGACACAGAACTAAACAATAGGTGAGTGACATCAACCAAATCACTAGCGAGTTGTTCTTGAAAGAATTTGCACTGCATCTTTTAGCACAGGCAGGAGTGACGGGCCCCAGCAACAAAGAACGGAACAAAGAAAATTCAAAATGAATTCCAAGTAAATGCTAAATATCCCCATGCAATTATTTAATAGCATTGTAAGAGTCCAAATATTATGTATTCTTGATAAACCCTTGATGGAAGTCCAAGGATTTTGATACTTCTGATGTGAGGATTATAGTAACATACAACTATATTAAATATGGCTCTACCTTGAAAAACGATCAAGAAAGTGCAGTTGGTTGAAAGTAGAACCACATGATGAGCGTTTTGATCATATTGTGTCAATGCCTTACCAGTTACTCTGGCTCCCAGGCCCAATTTAAAGTGCTGATTTTAACCTATAAGGTTTGGGATCAGGTTACCTGAAATATCATTTTCTCCTGTCTAGAACTACCCACTTTCAGAGGCCTGCTCCATGTGCCCCCACCAAGTGAAGTGAGGCAAGTGGCTACTAAGGAGAGGGTTTGGAATAACCTCCCCAGAGAGGACTCACCTGGAGTCTTCTTTATGCTCTTTTTGGTGCCAGGTGAAGACCTTTTTATTCACCCAGGTCTTCGAAACATCCCTGGGGCTCTCACTGCTTTAGTATGGTATGGTTTTTAACCTAACTGTTTCATGCTGCCTTTTTTAACAGGAAGTTTTTTATAGAATCATAGAATAGTAGAGCTGGAAGGGGCCTATAAGACCATCGAGTCCAACCCTCTGCTCAATGCAAGAGAACAGATGAGGGCAGCCCAGGCAGTCACCCATCCAAGCACTGACCTGGCTCATACCTGCTTAGCTTCAGCATGAGTCCTTCTAGCCGAGTATTGCCTGCTGAGTCCAGCTGAAGTTCATTGCCCACCTTCACCATGCCGATGGAAGTTTCTGCCACGCTTTAAGCTTTTATATAGCTGGTCCCTTGTGTGAATTCTCTGCTGGTTATTATGGTTTGATTCTACAAATATACTCTACTCTGTATTCATACACTTTCTCCTGCATTCACATCTTTTAAAATGAAGGGATGTGTTCTTCAAACTGAAGATCTTCCCACCTTTACAGGATTCCCCCGTGTGTGTATTCTCTGGTGTGATCTTAGGTGTATACTCTGATGGAAGCTCAATCCACAATCTGAGCATTTATAGGGCTTTTCACATGCGTGAATTATTGTTTGTTGTTTTTAATTAGGGTATTTTCTATATTTTTAACATTTTATTTTGTTTGTCTTGACCTGTAAGCCACCCAGAGAATATTTGTTGATGGGTAGCCATATAACTTCCATAAATCAAATCAAACAAATATGGGTCCAGGCTGTAGCAACTCTCCCATATCCTCTCATAAGCCATAGAGTAGATAGCCAGTGTGGCATAGTGGTCAGGGTGTTGGACTGGGACTTGGGAGATCTGGGTTCCAGTCCCCACTTGGCCATGAAGCTACTGGATGACTTTGGGCCAGTCACTGACTCTTCCTCACAGGGTTGTTGTGAGAATAAAATGGAGAAAAGGAGGATCCTGTATGCTGCTTTGGCTTCCTTGCAAGAGGAAAAAAGTCAAGACAGAAATGTAGTAGTAGTAGTAGTAGTAGATAATCATCAACAACAACAACAACAACAACAACAAGTGAAAAGTGTTCAAAATGGCTGAATAAAACTCTCTGCATCTGGATCATTCCCAGTTATAAAAGAGAGTGCCTCAGCAGGTTTCTGAAAAGGTTGTCACCCCAGAGGTATTAAATAGTCAAAATGTCTGCTTCTGGGGTGGCAGCCTCTCTGGGAAAGCGGCTGAGAGACACACAGTGGGTATCTAATGCGGCTTTGCCTTCATGGAAAGTACTTCTGCTTATGCAACGTAGGGAACCAATTTTCACTGATCCCCCTCACCCACGCTCTGAAGCCCCCTGTGCCATATCCAATTCTGTTCCCCAACCCTCAGGAATAGGGTTTTGTTTTCCAGGGGAGCAGAGGGCTTAAGTGGGTTGGGGGGATTGGCAAAAAGCAGGTGTCTTGACTTGAACAAGCAGAGGTAATTTCCATTAAGGCAAAGCCACCAATGGATACAACCAACACAGTGTAGTGCTTAGATGCCAGAGTAAGACTGTGGAGACCCAGGTTCAAAGCCCCACACAACTACGAAACTCACTGGGCCAGTCACTTTCTCTCAGCCAAACCTACCTCACGGGGTTGTTTGGAGAATCAAATGGTGGGGGATCTTGAAAGCTACCGGGAGCTCAGGGAGGTGGAGATAAAAATGTAAGAAATAAATAAATGCAAATGATCCAGAAATGAACTGAAATGGGTTACTGGTTTGCATTTAGCATTCAGACAAACCATTACATTGTTCCACTATATGATATTCTGGTCTCCTTTTTGTTTCTGGTTTGTATCAGGGTTTAATAATCAGGCAGAAAACCCAACCAAAAACCTTATTATAGTGGTTCTCTAGGGTGGCACAAGAACGTGAATTCTTCAGGCCCAGAGGCATTAACTACCTAACCAGTGAATGCGGAATAATTTACCTGTTCTTCTGTGTACTCTTAGGGATCTCTCAGCCCTTGAAACTCTTGGTCTTGCCTCTACCAAGCCAATGACCTGATGACATTAGATCAGGCTAGGATTGCCTGGATAACTTCAGTTCATGGTTCAGTCCATGCCATTCCTATTCTGGGCCCCCAAACTCATTAGTTGTCCTCTTAATCTCTGCTACAAACTGTTCCTGCATTTTACACCTGTTTAGCTACCATAACTTATTTACTGCAGAAACTGATACCAGATGAATACTATCAAGCAGGGTCAAGCCTGGTTATTACTTGGATGGGAGACCCCTCCTCTAGTTTCCTGCATTGAGCAGGGGGTTGGACTCGATAGCCTTGTAGGCTCCTTCCAACTCTATGATCTATGAAATGAAATAAGTGTGCTCAGCTCTCTGCCATGAGCTCACAGCTAAGTGAGACGCATATTACTTTAGACAGGGGCATAGCCTGACAGTCCATGATGTGGCAACATTGCTGAAGGTTAAGCAGGCCTGGGTCTCATCAGTGCCTGGATGGGGGGGCTGCCTAAGAACAACATGTTTTGGAGAGCCAGTGTGGCGTAGTGGTGAGAGTGTTGGACCGGGACTCGGGAGATCCAGGTTCTAGTCCCCGCTCAGCCATGAAACTCACTGGGTGACTCTGGGCCAGTCACTGACTCTCAGCCTAACCTACCTCACAGGGTTGTTGTGAGGATAAAATGGAGGAGGAGGACGAGGAGGATTATTATGTAAGCCACCTTGGGTTCCTTGTGGGGAAAAAGGCGGGGTAAATGAATAAATAAATGTATGCCACCTTGATTCCTGTGATGGAAAAAGGAAGAATATTCATTCATTCATTTTTAATACTACCTATATATACTGCTTAATGTAATAAAATCTCTAAGCGGTTTAAGAGGGTGCTGTTGCACTCATGTCCTACTTGTGGGTTTCCCATAGGCAACTACTTGGCCACTGTGTGAACATAATGCTGGACCAGATGGGTGCATGGCCTGATCCAGCATGGCTCTTCTAATGTTCTTAACCAGCTACTGTAGCTACTCTCAATTTGTTTTAAGCCATTTTAGCTTTCAAGGATTGCTTTCCAATGGCTCTGTGTCTGTAACTAGACAGAAAGAATAAGAATAACTGTTTCCAAGGAATGGCAAGTTTAACATCCAGATTATTATAATAAAAATTCTCTATTTGTCAATTGCACCTCATATGAAGCCCCCTTGCCAAAGGTTTAAATTCCTCAAAATTTACAGAGCCTTCACTGATGGCAATAACGCTTCATCTTTTTCAAAATGACATAATCCTATGTTGCATGCTAGCCAGGAAGTTCTCAAATCAAGATCAGGGTGAGAACAAGACAGGACACCATACTTATTTTGTTTTCAATCTCCTGCACAGAATGGCTCTGTGTTGTAAGCAGAGAAAGCACACTGCCGCCTTCTGTCCAGGGTCATCTGGTATCTATGTAGGAGAATGAATGCCAAGGGAAAATGTAAAGACTCATGGCATTAACACATTGGGCCTCCGTGACCAGATTGGATGGCTTCCCCTCCCGTGCTATTTGATGCAGCCTGTCTGAATCTTTCAGTCTGCTGAATTGCAAAACAAAAGCTCTGTGAATCTCTACCTCACATCTGCCAAAAACAGTTCAACCTGTTGTTGCTGTTTTTAACAACCTCCTGGTGTCTTATAAAAGCTCAACAGCTGTGCTCAGCCAAAGTGATCCTAGTAATGACCCTTGTTTCAGCCAAGATGTGGTATTTCAACTGCAAGTGTTATAAGGGAAAAAGCACAAACTCCTCAGCGCTAACAAAAATTGCCAGCACAAAAACAGGACACTCCTGATGCATTTTGCAGCATTTTCTGCTGTGGGGAGGCAGTTGAAAAGAAGACCTCTGGGCATTCCCCCTTAGTGTTAATGTGTACTCTGCCACAAAGCATCAGAATAACAGAAACCTCAGAATTAACAGGGAGAATCTTAGTGACACTTTTGCTATGCGTGCCTTGCAGTAGAGGAAATTGGTAGCACAGTGTGTGTGTGTGTGTGTGTGTGTGTAAAATGATACAGGTTCGTCATATGCCACAACATCATAGCCTGATATAGGCTATGTTTATACACAGATTTTATGAAATGCTCTAAAAAGACGAAAAATCTCAAAAGTTACTTTTAAGATTCCCAAGTATTCAGACTAGAGCATAAATAACAGGTACAGAAATATAAATGAAAAGTACTTACATTAAAATACCGTAAATAAATAAATGAAAAGTACTTTGCAATTGATGTTTACATTTACACTGCACATTTCTGACATAAGGCTATCAACGCAGTATATAAAAAAATTTCAACAAGCAATACAATTCTTTAAATTAAAGGCAGCAGCAATGAACTAAGAATCAGCAAACTCCAAAGCCATAGAGAGCTTGGCAAAAAAAAGAAGTAACATCAGCTGAGGGCCAACATGTAACGTTAATCAGATAGTTCTGCCCTGATCTGCACTGGGACCCTAGCATGGGGTGGGGGAGGGGGGGAGGAGGCTGACCCACTGCCCCCTCCTGTGGTCCCAGTCTGGATCAGGGGCCCATACCAGCAATATGCACCAACAACATGCATTACCAAAAAAAAAAAGGTTCCAAGAAAACAAATGGAACCTTTTTTTGGCAATGAAAATTGCAGGTGCAGCGAGCACAGAAGGGGGGGCAAAGGGTTAAAGCCTCCTATCTCCCATGCTAGGGTCCCAATCCATATCAGGAGTCCTGCACAGTCAATTTATGAAAAACAACCCTGCACTCAAGGGCAGAACTATGTGATTAGTCATGTGCAGTTTTGCCCAGAGTGGGCCCATTGGATCTCACTCGGGAATGAGTTCCACAGCACACACAGAGGGCAGAGAAAAGCCTCACAACAACCAATAGCAATGACACCATAATTAGCTTTTCTCAGGATGAACTTAATTCCATGGGGATATATTGGGGTGGCGGGAAAGGAGACATTCCCTGAGGTATCCCAGCCAGACCCAGGCCACTTAGGACTTTAAAGGCCAAAAATAGCACCTTGAATTTACCCAAAAATAAACTGGCAGCCAGGAAAGATCATATGAAATTAGTATTAAGTGCACGTAACTATTGACACCAAATACTTGAAGTTTCTGAATGGTCTTCAAGGGTAGTCCAGCATATAGCCCATTACAGTAATCCAGGCTTAAAGTTACCAGAACATGCACAACAGTTTAGCTCACTGAAAGGGGCACAATTGACAAATCAGCAGCATCTGAAAGAAGGCACTCTTCAATGCGTAGCATGTAGCTGATCCTAACTTTTTATTTATTTATTTATTTATTTTATTCATTCATTTTCTATACCGCCCAATAGCTGAAGCTCTCTGGGTGGTGTACAACAATAACTAAAAAACAAACAATAAAAGACAGTTAAAAATATAAACAATAAAACATTATGAAATTTTTAAAACCAATTTTAAAAATATCTCTAAAACAAGTTAATAAAACACGACAGCTAAAAACAATTTACCACCCCACCATATACCATTTAATTATTAAAAGCCTCAACGTAGTCTTAACCTGGCGCAGAAAAGATAATAGAGTTGGTGCCAGGCGGGCCTCAGCAGGGAGCTTGTCCCACAGCTGGGGGGCTACCACAGAAAAGGCCCCTCCTTGTCGCTGCCCTCCGAGCCTCACGTGGAGGTGGCAGTCGGAGGAAGGCCCCAGATGCTGAACGTAGTGTACGGGTAGATTGTGGTTGGGAGAGGCGTTCCATCAGGTATTGTGGTCCCAAACCTTGTAGGGCTTTATAGGTCAAATCAGCACCTTGAATTGGGCTTGGAAGCATATTACTTTATTATAAGCATGTGGGCCCCCAATCCAGATCGGGACAACTGTATGTGGGTTGGGAGGGTTAAACTTTCCCACCCAGCCACTTCCCATCCTAAATCCCACCCCAGTCAGCATAGGGGCTAAAGAAAGAAAAGAACTCCATTGGTGCCATTTTTCTTTCTTTAGCCCCCACATGCATGAAGAGGTGCAAAAATAAATGGGAGAAGCAGTTGGATAGGAAGGTTTAACACACACACCCTCCATGCATGGTGGTTCTGATCCAGATTCGGGGCCCACACACTTACACTAAAGTTAAAAAAAATGTTAGGATCAGCTACATGCTACACCTTTAACCCAGTTTGTAGTTCAGCCCTTATTCAGTGATAGATAACAGCAATCAGAAACTACCACCATCAAACTCCAAGCTCCAATTAAGGGGAATTGCTAACCCTCATCAAGAACAAGAAAATTCCCCATATCTGGACAGCAGGCCTACCCTCAGTCAACATCTCTACTCATGTGGATTCAGCTTCACTTTATTCATCCTCATTCATTTCATCACTGACCTTGAGTAGTAATTCATACAGAAAGATGCTACACATGTTGCAGAGGGAAAGAAGGAATAAAGCTAGGTGTCATCTGCATACTGGAGAGACAGTTCTTCAAACCACAACCCTCCATCCCACAATCCAAATAAACTCACCCAGTGGTTACATGTTGATGCTAAAAAGTGTAGGAGACAAGATGAAACTCAGCAGGATAATTCCTAGAGCAGCCTTCCCTAACCTGGCACTTTCCAGATATGTGAGACTACAACTCCTATCATCCCCAGCCAACATTGCCCATGCTGGCCACGGATGATAGGAGTTTTAGTCCAACACATCTTGAGGGCACTGGGCTGGTGAAGGCTATCCCAAAGGATAGAGCCGCAGTATGGTTAAGTATGGTGATCAACACTAATATAGCAATGTAGCTTATTTTCTGTATCTCGGGGTGAACTACATTAACTACAGTAGCTTTATAACAATGTGTGGAATACACTGTGATATCTTTCAAGAATCAGAAGAACTGAAGGCCACAGAGCATTCAATACACATGCATCATTTCTATTTATGTACTACTCTGCTAAGAAATATATTTCATGAGAATTATCGTTTGTAGTCCCTGGCCTTCCCCACACTCCCAAACACACACACCTTTTATATTGAAAAATACTAGCATTTTAGCCAATAAGCCATACCCCTCAAATACAGTAGACCTTGCATGGCCTGCATCCTACTAATTTCATTGCATACCCTCCAAGATTTCATAGATGAAAATAGGGACACATGTGAATTTGTAAGAGGTATGGTTAAGCAACATGAAGGTGTGCTCAAGAGGGTGTGGCCAGGCAACATGAGGGCATGCCCAAGGGTATGGCCAGCCAACCAAAGGGCATGGTCAAGTACAAAAGTTATTAGAGGAAACACACAAAATCTTATATATTATAATTATTACATTATTATATTATATATTATTTTATAATATTTTATAAGTGGCTTTTGTAATATTGTTTTTACCTTACTTAAACCCTTAATTCTTGATATCTGGTGTTTTTCATGGGAGAGGGGTCAGTGCTTGCAGGGAAATCTCTTTCTTTTTGTTTTAAAATTGTCAGGATTGGCACAAATTCAACAGGTGAAGCTTACCCACCCCACACCCCCAAACATGGAGCTTCAGAGAGAAGGGGAAGATTCTTGCATTTCCTTATGGCACTGTAAACCCACCTGTTAGAGGCAAAGAGTCAGCTCTGTTAGGAAATAAAATCTTTGGCAATATAAAGATAGGAATTATGTGATAAATGCCCTCATTCACCTCTCTGTCAGTCCAGGCTTTCACCCAGCTAATCCCTTTCCCACAGCAACATGCAGCAGAGGCAGCAGGTAGAACATGCGTGCAC
This sequence comes from Shinisaurus crocodilurus, assembly GCA_021292165.1. Taxonomy (NCBI): domain Eukaryota; kingdom Metazoa; phylum Chordata; class Lepidosauria; order Squamata; family Shinisauridae; genus Shinisaurus; species Shinisaurus crocodilurus. The sequence goes on along the minus strand of CM037878.1, from coordinate 86,720,133 downwards.
ACACACACACACACACACACACACACACACACACACACACATCCTTGCCTGGCCCACCCAGCTTAGCAGCGTCTGTTCCCTCCCTGCTTACTGCTGCTGTTCGAGCCTAAGCAGAGCTATCTTAAAGGAGCCATGGTCAAAATTGCAGCTAAGCTAAAACTGCAAGTTTAGCTGCAATTTTGCCCATGGTCTCTTCATTTTTGGGGAAATTGGAGACTATGTCACTGAGAATATCTACCTGGCTCCTACACTGCAATATTACTTCATCTGCAACCTCTAATCCTGCTCGCACCCCTGCAAGTATAGCTCCTCCTACAGGGCCACATCCACCATGTCTCTTCCCATTCTATTTCTTAGAACATCAGAGGTTGTTGAATTCCAACTCCCATCAGCTCCAGACAAATTGGCCAATGGTCAGGGAGTTGTAGTTCAACAACATCTAGAGGGCCACAGGTTGCCCAGCCCTGTTATTCACCCTCTCTCCTCCACCATTTCATCTCCAGCCTGAAGTATGTGGACCTGCAGCAGTAACAGTCTTATGACTCCACTGTTCCCTTTCAACAGCCCCAAAGTGTCATGACCCACACTGGCCTGGTTCACATGTAATGACAACCCAGAGTATGGGCTGTTGTTGACTTGTGGGTTATTGCTACATGCGAACCCTGCACTATGGTTTAACTATGGGCTGTTAACCACAAACAACCCAGGAAGAGAACCCATGGTTTGTTGTTTGGTTGTGAACTCTGGGTGCAGAGTTTGCACGTAATGACAACCCAAGGTTTAACAACAACTCATGATTCAATGACAACCCATATTGAACCTGTACTCTGCATTGTCGTTATGTGCGGACCAGGTCATTCTGCGAGTGTGTGTAAGTGCAAAAACAATTTTGTTTGTCCAGTTAGTAAGAGGCCTACAAAACACTTATAGTTCAAGATATCCGAAACACTGCTAAAGTGTCACCATCCTAACTGGAGAGAACAATGACATGTTTCTGTCTGGGTGCTGTGTTTCTGCCAGGTTTTTTCCCCCCTTATGTTTTGCTTTGCTCATTCACCAACTTCAGATGCAAATGGAAGAAAAGCTTCTAACAATCCAAGAATGCCAAGGAACAAACTTACCTGAAATTTTGAAACTTGGAAACCTTTCCTCAGTGAAGTATCTGAAAAATCCCATTGGACTGAGGGCACCTAATGAAGCATTCAAGCTTTATTTCCATTTGACAAATACTGCTAAAGCCTCCCAGAAAGAATGTGAGTCAAAGCTGCAGTAAATGTACTAATGGCACCATCTAAGGGCACTAGAATGTAGTACACATTTCTATCTCCAAAGCGTATGCTGTATACAGTTATACTCCAAAAACTCTAAAAAGCAACACAAAATATAGCAGCTTGGCTTTCAAACAGTGGAAACTATACAATGAATTTCTTATTTTTCACATTGCATCCATGTTTTCCTTCATTTTATAAATGAAAATTCCTAGAGAATTATATTGGGTTTTCATGTACCATATACCAAATTATCATTCTTAATAAACTAGTCCATCATGTCTCCTCTTTATTGTGGATTTAATTAGTTTCTGAGATGTGCAAAAGTGCTTACACACACGCACATGCACACACAGGGGCTTCCCTCTTATTAGTCTCAATTGCATCGCTTTCAGCTGCTCTGAAAAGTTCCCTTGAGTCTTAGCTTTGTCAAGTGGTGGAGGGGACATGCCCCGCTATAGACTCCCCACAAGGCCCCTTGTACCCTATCTATGGTATATACCCTTTTAATAGTATTAGTGATCAGTTGGCTATGCAATTAGAATAGTAAAGAATTCTTTGCAATAAACACACTTTCACAATTACTTTGGATGCTCTGTTGAGAAAGCTGTAGCCTCAACAGGTCAGCCCCTGAGTGGATACTATGAGCAGTGGGGGAAGAAGTTGCACCCACCTGCCCTACCGAACAGGCATAACTGTCCCATCTCTAGCTGCACCAAACATCCAACCCCTAGACATAATGTTTGCATATAGCCTGTGCACATAGGCCTGATCCACATGATCAAGTTCTGTGTTTTTTTTAGAAGGGTCAAAGAGTGCACAGATTGGAGTCCAACAAACACTAAGCCCTGCCTATGCAATGTTCTTTCTTCCAACACATGCATTAGGAGTGGGACAGCAGTGCCCAGCGTGTTGAATGGGCAAGAGGGTGTGATCATGTTTCTCCACCAAGTGGAGGCTTTATCCTGGCAGTCTCATCTGAACCACCCCATTGTTGTTGGGACATATAACAGTGCATTATACAGATGTAAGAGTGCATTATAGAAGGGCAACAAAAATATATTGCAATCTAGATTTTAAATAAGGACTGGAGGTCGCAGTACTATACAGATTTTAGCTGGCTTTGGAGGAAGCATAGGGTATAAGTGTAATAATGAAATTAATATTATGTGATTATTAAAAGGTTTATAAAACAGTTTTCTGGCCCATAAAATGCTGAGGGAACTATGATGGGTTTCTCTGGGTCCCACTTGTGCTCATTCCTCTTCATATGTCCCCATGATGTATCCATAGATGTTTATAAAAAGGATCAGGAAGGCAAAGAATGCACACCCAGTTCATGCAGTACACCAAGGTGCAATATATTACATTAGCTTCCTACAGTCCAGAGGGGCAATTATGGGCTCTGTTGCAGCCATACGAGCAGAACTACCAGCTTCATGGCATGGGAGCAGGGGCCTTCAGAAAGAAAAAGTACGTGCTTTTGCAATGGGAGATTTCCTGCACTTTGGAACATAAGATGTTGCCTTACACCAAGTTAGAAAACTGGCACATCTAGCTCAGCATAGCCCTACACCTCAAGATCCACCTACCAGAGGCTAATGCAAAAGACCAAGACTTAGAATGAAAGAACTCTGAGGCCAGGAGTTGTGTTGCTGCTATAGTTAAAAAAAACCCAGGAGTCTGAAGTCCTTGCCAACCTATTTCAAATCACCCAGAGATCTTCCAGTAGAACCAGATCTACCTTCTAACCATCCCTGGAGCGACTCTCCGGGGTTTCGGACACGGGACTTATACAGCCCTACCTGGAAATGACAGACACTTGAACCTGGGACCTTCTGCACGCAAAGCATAGGCTCTGCCACTGAGCGACAGCCCTTTCCATAGATGTTATAGGAACCAAAGTTAGCACTAAAGCTCTGGACCAAGAAGGTAGAAAGGTATCATGTGGAGCGGTTCTCAGTTTCCCTTGCTGCTTGCTTGGGAAGTCAGGACAGGGATGGCTTCATGAGTCCTGAAAAGGAGCTGGCAGTATTCCAAAGTGTAGGGTACAATTGATAGTATAGCTGGGTGTGCTTTTTCAGTTCATTATTGATACTCATGGGAAGGAGGAATCCTTCACAATTTGAGGCTTCTCTCAGATTTGTCACCAAATGAAAACATTATTTTATGGCTTTGTTAGTGCAATGATATGGCTGGGCTCCATAGAGACACAACCAATCTTGCTCAAGCATAAACTCAGAATTTTGCTGTGTTGTTTGTGCTTTCATAGGAAATACTTTAGCGAAGCTGAATCGGTAGGGAACAGGGACTAAGAGGGAGCCAAAGGTTGTCCTCGAATAAACTGCTATCACTTCTGAGGAAGGTGAGCAGAGTTTGTGTCCAGAAGCTCACCTCAAACTATATTTATTAAAATTACAAAATATCTGCATGACATTTGTAGTTTGAATCACCCAGTTCACAACTGAACTGCACAGTCTTGCTTTCAGAGCGGTGGAATCCGGGTTTCAACTGGAAGCATAGGGCAGAATGACACATTGGGAGAAAAACTGAAGGTTCTCAACCCCATCTTTCCAGACAAATATGGAAGGGGCATTTGCAGGACAGAATCAGCTTGTGAGAGCCAGTGTGGCATAGTGGTTAGAGTATTGGACTGGGACTCGGGAGATCTGGGTTCAAATCCCTGCTCGGCCATGAAACTCACTGGGTGACTTTGGGCCAGTCACTGACTCTCAGCCTAACCTACCTCACAGGGTTGTTGTGAGGGTAAAATGGAGAGGAGGAGGAGGATTATGTAAGCCGCCTTGGGTTCCTTGCAGGAAAAAAGGCGGGGTATAAATATAATAAATAAATAAATAATAAATAATGCCTAAGCCAGATGTTTCAAACAGATGTTCTAATATCTTGACAAGCAAGAGACTTTGGCTTCAGATGTTTGATGTCCTAAAATGTTAAGAAGTCACATGGCTCGATGGTAAAAATGTGGACTTTGTGCAAGTTGAGCTTCCAATCCAAAATGAGGTCTGCCATACGATGCATTCCAAAACTGCATTTCACAAAATGACAGAACTTCTTTTCCCATGGTAAATCCATGCATTACAACCATACTATAGAGCCATGAAGGAAAAGGGAGGGGGTGAAGGCAGAGAAAGCAAATCACAACACACAGTTTTATCCTGTTTTGCTATTTAAAGGGCACTGACCTGTACTTTCCGGTCCGTACTTGTAGCGCTCTCATCCCACATTGCTGGGCACCTCCTACATCATTTACAATATCATCCCCAATCATGATGGCCTGTCACAGCAATGAAATACAGACAGAAGTGGTGTCAAATGCATTTGATTCCTGTCCTACTTCATCTTCCTTGACATAATAAACTGCTCGATTTGATGTTTAATACAGCCATCATACAAATTAAACAAGATAATATTGTCACCATATTGATTAAAAGTCAGCCCACCTTGAATATAATTCAGCCTCCACCTATGAGGGCTATGCAGCCAAGCACTAAACATCCAGGCAATTTGAAAGCCATCAGACAAGTCAACATCTTCTTGACACAATGCAACGGGTATGCTGACATTTCAAGAAGAAGTTCCCATCGTTTCTTTCAAACATTAAGTGGTCAAATTTCATGGTTTTATTGTACTGTATCCCCCCCCCCCCACCGCCCCTTTCCAATCAGCCAAGATCCATCTACCCTCATAATGCTACATGCTTTCCATCACCACCTAATAGAGCACTGCCTAATTGTTCACTATCCAACAAGCACCAATTAACTGCCTACTGCGGAGCTAGCTACAGATTTAGAGCAGTGGGGCTTGGGATAAGAGGAAATTTATTATGACTGACAATGTCTTTTTCTGTCAATTGCTCCTGGTATTGGATTTTAAAATGTTATAAAACATTAATAGGAAAAAGGTTACTCTAGATTTTGCAAATTATATTATATTATATTTATACCCCGCCTTTTTTCCTGCAAGGAACCCAAGGCGGCTTACATAATCCTCATCCTCCTCTCCATTTTACCCTCACAACAACCCTGTGAGGTAGGTTAGGCTGAGAGTCAGTGACTGGCCCAAAGTCACCCAGTGAGTTTCATGGCCGAGCGGGGATTTGAACCCGGATCTCCCGAGTCCCAGTCCAACACTCTAACCACTACGCCACACTGGCTCTCCAAAGCCCATCAAAAAGTCTGCTAATGTTTTTCTCTGGTTGAATTTAGTATTCAAGTCAAGAGTGTTCAAGTTTAGCAGACATTGTTCCAGGATCATGCTAAAAACAAAGCTGAAAGTTTCACCCTACTCCTAAAGATTATGTATAGCTGTAGGTGGAGGAGCATAGCTACACAGTAGCAATCTGTGTGAGACAAAGCAGGCAGGTCTGTCATGCTATCACACGAGCCAGCTTCTGGCTCTGTGATGAGCAAAATGCCTTCAGCATATTGCATAGGTGAGCTGCCCCCAGGGCCAACCCAAGACATTTTGCTGCCTCAATCTAAAAAGATGGCACCCACCTCCTTTCCATGTGGAAAAACTGACTGGACTGGCAGTTGAATCTTGCTTCAATACCAGGGATAGGAGAGCACCCTCCACTACACCTGAAGGCGGCAGGCGAGCTTAGGGGGTTGTAGGGCAGGCTGCGTGGCAGAGTGCTCTCTCTTACAACACCTTGCAACCTCCAAGCATCTGCCGTCTGAGGCTATTGCCTCACTCTGTCTTGTGGTAGGCCTGGCCCTGGCCAGTCCTAGTCCTGCTCTCACTGTGTCCCGCCTCTATCCAAACCTATAATGTGCTACCCGCCGGGTGCTACAGAAAATTGAGTGACAGTGGCTGTTCCAGCTGTTCTGGCACCATTCCAGGCCAATATGTCTTTCAGGTCTGCTCACATTACTACCATACCAAAAAAGGTTGTGGCAGTATGCCATCACAACAGTCGATGTGACGGATTAAGCACTAATCGCTAAGTGTGTTGGCTCCTACAAAACATAAAAGAACAGGAAACGTATTTCAAATTTTTAGGAGCCAGCATCACATTTTCTGGAATTAGGCCCTATAGAAAGCTGAGGACATAATTAGAACTCTTTACACAAATATTACATGTTTAATACTTGGTGTTTTCCAACCCCTGAATTCCAATAACGCCAAACAGAATTTTACTTTGGTGCACCAGGTCTCATGACTTCCTCTTATGCTCTGCCATACCCAGGGGGCAAGGCTTCACTTGCCATTTGTGAATTTAAGAATATTCAAGCAGGCATGTGTTGTTGTTGTTGTTGTTTTAAATCACATAAATGCAACAACTATTGAAATACAAATGTTACCTCGTATGCCAAGGGATCAAAGACTGGATATAATTCGGCATTTATCAAAGCATTCAGGACAGTGGGTCACATCAGATTCCAGGTCTGATCACATGCAACAAGGTCTACTAAAAGCCCCAAGCTGTGGATAAGCACCCCATCTGCATCAGCAGATAGATTCAGTAAGTTCAATGGGTCCTGGATCCCAGGCCTCTGCCTCATGATGCCTTCTGCATTGGCTGCAGGAGCAATTCCCAATCCCAGAAACGTATCTCTCTTGCTGAGTTGGGGAGTGGGTCGCTTATCATCACACAATCCTATTTTGATCATTGTTTCCTGCTGGTAGGGGATCAGGGAAATGATGTGGCAGGGAAGCCAACATCTTCACTACAAATTTTACGCCTATTTCATAGGAAGCTGCATAATTCAGTTGCAGAAGTGGGAAATCTGGCTTAATGTTTGAGTTTTCAAATGCCGTTGTTACTCCAATGTGAACATTTCAAACTGAATGAACTCTGGAAGCAGTTTTAATTGTCTGACCTGCTGAACGGGCTTAGCAGGAACAAGTGCCGAGTTCAGTTTCACAGGAACGGGAGAGGCTTCTCTCTTTGCTACCAAATGTCTAAGGAAATGCAGTTTCCCTATAGTTTAAAAGAGCTCTGAGGAAGACGTCTGCAGAACGGAGAGACTTAACAAGGTGGTTTACAAAGGGTTGGTGCAGCTTGGGCTGGACATTGGTGCCAAAGTCCAGGGGCCCCACAGCTCAGCCCCCTCCCGCCCCAAATGACCACCCAGAGAGTGGCAGGTGCAGAAGCAAACTCCATTTTATTCCTGAAGTCACTGTGGTGCGATTATTGGAGTGAGTTTAAAACGCAAAACTGCACATGCTCAGGGAATTCCTTTTAAAATCAGGATTGACAGACAGTATTGCTTTTGTTCTAACATCATGAATGTAGAAGCCGCTTCAAAGCGGCAGGCGTGGGGGGAAAATGTTTGTTGTGTGCTTCACAACTGGAGTAACACACATGGCCGTCTAAATGCACCTCCCCCCCCCCCATAAGACCAGTAAATAAGTCCAGGTTCTAACATTACCTAGCTGTACCACTGTTCGAAAGAATCAAATCCCTTGCGCTGCAATTAACCGGGACGTTTGATTACTGGTGAAGTATTTCATTCTGTCTGTACAGAAGTTTTCATGCAAGGAGACCATCCGCACTGAAAGTGCAGCTGCACATGAGCAGCAGCTTGTGGCATACGCATACAGAAATGCACTCCAACCCCCTGGGACTTCACAGATTTACTATCGGTGAAGGGCAATAATCACTAAAGGAGGAGCAATTATTCCCAAATCATTTAGGATTTAAAAAATCATTGGCAAGAAGATAGAGGTCAAGAGGTGCACTGTCAAGGGAAATAAAAAACTCTACCTGTCAAACCTAGGTTTAACTTCCTCTCTGACTGCAATATAGTAAAGGGGAAAAAAGGAGAAAGGGAGGGGGGGGGAGAGAGGGGAAAAAAGATAAAACTGAAAGGTCACACGCTCACTGAAGGCCAGAATTAAAAGATCTCCAGTTTGTCCTCACATTTTACACAGGGAGTACCACTGTCTTGTTCAATCAGTGTGAGGAAATCATTTAAAAATTAACTAAAATTCCCATTAAGAGAGTTAGAATGTGTTGCTCATGGCAAGAAATGTCAGACATTGTGAACAAAATTACAATGAAGGCTCAAGAAATAGATGTGCCACAAAGCAAAAAAACAAAAACAAAACCCACACAATGCAACTTAATACATATCTACTAAAAGTAAGCCTCGTTGATTTCAATGGGACTTACTCCCAGGTAACTGGCTGTTATAAAATTGCTATACACATATCTTCATTTTCTTGTGATCGGTTTACCTTCATCTATTCAAATGGACTGGGGGAAAAACAGTATCAGAATACTCATTTTTGAGAACATGAGAGGATATATGTTGTAACAGACCCAAGGAATGTGGACCAGTATGGTTCAGTGGCCAGAGCAAAGAGTTCAAAACTGTGCAGGCATGAACTTTGGTTCTGGCCTTGAAGAAGGAAGGAGGCATGCTCGCTCAGCCCAACCACCTTACGTTTAGCAGGGGTAAACACAGTAGCAACTGTAAGGGATGTTTTAGGCTTAAAAGGGCTAAATAAATTATTGTCAGTAATCAATGTCCAGGAATGAACACTTCTACAAGATATAATATTATGCTTCTTTAAAATGAAGAGTATACTCATTATACCTATTAAACACTGTCTAAAAGGCTATACATACTAGTGGGAAAGCAGTGTCCATATGGTTCCCAGGCAGTCTGCCATCCAGGTTGCTCACAGGGTCAGGGCCAGTTAGCTTCAGCAGTAGAACTGCATCAGATGTCCTTCAGATCACACGGCCTGCCTTATACACAGAGGCTTCAATCCTAGGGTAAGCTAACTTACCCTAGGATAAGTTCATGGAAGGAGAGCTGTCTCCTCCTCATCCCTGCAGCCTCCTTCAATCTCCACCCCACGCCTTCCAAGAAGGTAAACAGGGCCTCCTGAATAAAGTGGGGGACAGGAAACCTTCCTTCCATAAACTTCCTTATGTTGACATACTGTAGGTTCCAAGCCAGATTATGGATGTTTCAGGAGCACCTCCTGTTTTACAAGGCAGTGGTTCAGTGGCTATGGCATTATTTGCACGAAGGGTCAATGCGTCCCTCCTCCTTCTATGGACTGGTTGTGATGCAATACTGTTTAGTTATTTTTTAAATTATAATTTATTTCCTACATGTGTGTCCCAAGCTTTCACCAAGGAGCTCAGACTAGCATTTTGTCCTCACAACAATTCTGTGAAGGAAGGCAGGGTGAGAGAAAGAGGGACATGCATAGTCACAGGTTGCCAAGTTGTCAACCTGGGTTCCCCACGTCCTACCTAAACCAACCTGGCAGGACACAGAGATACTTTAAGGCTTGGCCGCCTGAATGTTTAAGAAGCGGTGTGTGTCTGTTATATATATCAATATTCACAGGAGTCATATGGAGAGTAGGTGGTGGTCACAGGTAAGGTATAAAATATTGTTTTCCTCTTCCCACCCTTTGCTCTGTAAAACTTCTGCTTGTCTGTCTGTCTGCATGGATCCTATATCCACCTGGCAAAGCTGAGAAATTGACTTGGTCAAGATGTGCTCAGTAGATCTGCAGCTACACTAGCATTTCAAGGAGAAGGACCCTTGAGCTCAGCAAGGGAAGAGCCATAGCTCAGTAGTAGATCACATGCTTTGCATGCAAACGGTCTCAGATTAAATCCCTGGCACCTTGAGGTAGGCTGGGAAAGTCTCCTATATACAAACCTGGTGAGCCACTACCAGCCTATGTTGGTAGCCAGTATGAGCTAGATGGACTGATGGTCTGACTTGGTATCAAGCAGCTTCCTATGTAATCCATGCCAGAGTTCAACACTTTTCTACTGGACTGTTAAAAAAAAAAAGGTGAGCACAAGGAGGCATGATAGAGGTGTACAAAATTATACATGGTCTGGAGAAAGTGAATAGAGACATATTTTTCTCCCTTTCCCATAATAGTAGAACCCAGGCTTGACCTATGAAGATGAATGGAGAAAAAGGGAAGTATTTCTTCACACAGTACATCGATAAACTATGGAATTCATTTACACATGATGTTGTGATGGCCAACAATTTGGATGGCTTTAAAGGGGGATTAGTCAAATTCATGTATCGATAACTTCTAGTCATGATGGCTACAAGCTACCTCCAGTATCGGAGGCAGTATGCCTATGTATACCACTGGCTTGGGTACATAAACAGGAGGGTGCTTTTGTACTGATGTCCTGCTTGTGGGTTTCCCACAAGCAACTGGTTGGCCACTATGTGAACAGAATGCTGGAATAGATAGGCCTCTGGTCTGATTCATCATGGCTCCTCTTATGTTCCTATGTTCTACTGGGCCCTACTATTAGGCAGAGTGAGGCAGCTGCCTCAGGTAGCAGACCTTTGGTGCCACAAGAGGGCAGCAAATTGTTAGTCATTCATTTATTATTATTGTATTTATACTGCTAGGGAGGGGGAAAGGCGAGTGTGGGATTGTCTGCTTCAGATGCCAAAATAACTTAACTGGCCTTGGGTACTATGCACTTTGACCTGGCGGGTGGGCAGGCACCATTGCTGATCTACCTCAGGCAGTAAAATGTCTTGAGCTGGACCTGGTGGTATCTCCGGTGTTTTCTCATGCTTTCAGTAAATATAGCCCTTGTAAAATACACAGCGTTAATGTGCTGCTTAGACATTATCGTTGTTTTTATGGGAGACAACTGAGAAGTAAAGCAGGTGGTTACACCACCCACTGAGTGAGGAGCAATGGATTAGGACCAGAGTGATATTTACTTTCCCTTCCTTGCTAGTTAACTCCCATGCTAGTAATTTGCATGCAGCGTTTCTGCTTAGTAAGGAGAAGGAAGCCAGCTATCCATGCTCCCAGGTTTCAACCGCCAACACAATGGTTGATTGCTTATGTTTTCAAGAATACCCAGGATGCACTGTGATAAGCAGAGGGCACTGACTAGGCAAATGACATTCTTGCTTTTAGTATAGTACAATGACATTGGGAAAAGGTGGGAAAGTTGCCTTGTGTAACGGCTGGTACAAGAGATGCATTCTTATGCACCATTTCATACCTATATTTGGTGCTATCAGAATCAGGAATTTGCAACTACCAGTAGTTTATGCACTCTTCTGTGACCCATTGTAACTCCCATTAGAACAGGACAATTTGCCACAGATAGACCTTTTTTTTTATGAAGGCATTAAACTACTAGAACCTTAACATTATTTAGGTTTTATCGTAATGCAGTAAAAATCACCCACTGTTACAACAGCCTTAAAACATATGAATTAGGCTATTTCAGTAACCTTTAAAGATGTGTTATTCTTTGTCATATTACTGAATCTAAGAAGGGGCTGGTTACCTCTAAGAGCTTTAAATTTCCTATCTATTAAAGTAATACCAGCAATCTGTTTTTTTCTAGGCTATTGAGGAAAGGTTAAAATGAAAATTGGACTTTAGGGAATACCTTCTATTCCAAGAGCAGGTTGAAAACATCTCAGCTGTAGCAAGCAAAGTCAGGCTCTCTTTACAAAGCAGTTATCAAGGGAAATGACTGGTGATAACTTTATTGATTAAAGCAACTCCAAAAAAATTCAAACTTTAGTCACTGTCTAGTTCTATTGCAGTGAGACAATTTAAGGTGTTGTTGTGGCAAAATGAAGACAGCAGAAGACTGTAAGATGTTTTATAAAGCACAGATGGGGGATTTACAGTGATTTAATGATGCAGTTAATTTTATTTTTAAGTGCAATACATAAATGGACCTGAACATTTTTATGAGATGAAAGTCATCACATTACCCTTTTTTAAAAATTATCCTAGGACTAACATACGCAAGAAACCTCACATATGCAAATGTACAGTTCCATGTACCAGATAGAACAGCCAGCTATTTCCCAAAAATGACAATGATTAAGGCTCTGTATCTCAGGTTTCCAACACAGGGGCAACCTTAACAGGGGCAAACCCAGTGGTTTTGAAATGGTGTTCAACAGAAGCTGGCAGAAGCTTATAGGAAGATTGGCAATGGCCGATAGACTGCTAAAGACACAACCACCACTACTGATATTCCTACGCAACATTCAGCCACAGGGAAGTATCAGGCACATTCCGAGATGCACGTTATTTTTTTAAAAAAATTTTAAACACCCTTGGGAGGAGTAGGGTGTCTCGGTGGTCACTGCCTACCCATGTTCTAAACCCTTACAGAGTCTAAATGCTAGTTTTTCTATGTAGTCCTGCACTGTTTGTTTTTGAAGTCCACTGAGCTCCTTCCTTAAAATCTCCCCATTTTTTTGTCCAATGCATTTCTCTATAGGGTTGGGGGGTTTTTTTTGGTTCTCCAGGCCCTTCAAGTTGGGATTAATGGATTAGTACAAGTGGAAGACTGTGTTCAGTTCTGGCCATCTCATTACCAGAAAGATAGCAACAAATTGGAAAGAGCTCGGAGAAGAGCGGCAAAAACAGTTAAGAATGCTACGGATTGACTTGTGAAGGAAGATTACAAAAAGGGAAACATACGGCTTACCTACGAGTTAACTAGGAGGAAAGATCAAGATCATAGTCTACAAATAACTGGATATATATATATATCTATGTATATATATAGCCACAGAGTGGGTAGCATTTTCAGGAATACCGCCTGGCAAAATTAGGGATAATGAACTTATTAATTTTTTAAAGTTAAGAGTCAGATCAGAACTAATGGCAGGAAAAAAAATGTTTTGCTGCCAAGATATATTCATATTGAAAAAAAAATCCTCTAGGATTTTGGATCAAAGGAATAATTTCCTCTACTATTATTTTATATTATCATCTATTTGTGATAAAAGCCACAAAATTTGGAGAAGATGTTAGGTCGCTTATTATGATTGTAGTGAGATAAATAGGTTATCAAATAAAATCATAGAACATGTAGATTTGCAGAAAGATAGTGATTTTGCCAATTTGCACCCAGCCAACCCCAAATCAGATTAAAAAAACATTTTAAAAAACCTGTGGTAAATGGAGGCTGCAATCGTTGAACTATTACATCATGCTGGCCATAGAATTCAGACCAGTATATTGAAATGAGCTCCTTACCAGGGGTGGGGAACTTCTTTCAGCCCAAGGGCCAAATTCAATTTCAGAGAAGCTCTCGAGGGCCGCATTCCAGTGGTGGGTGGAGCCAAAGGCACAAGGGGTGGGGTCAAAATATCAAAATTACCTACATATTTCTCCGAGAGCCCCTGCCAAAAGAAGTGAGGCAGGTGGCTACCAGGAGGAGGGCCCTTTCTGCTGTGGCACCCCGGTTATGAATGAGCTCCCCAAAGAGGTTCGCCTGGCACCTACTTTGTATTCTTTCCGGCGCCAGGTGAAGACCTTTCTATTCTCCCAGGCATTTTAATCATCTTAATCATTTTAATCTTGTAGTTGTTTTTAACTCCGTTATTGTAACTGCTGCTGCTAGCTCTGCTGTTTGTTTTTAATCTGTGGTTTTAAATTTTATATTTATTTTATATTGTATTTTATGGTTTTAACTGTTGTAAACCACCCAGAGAGCTGCGGCTATTGGGCGGTATAAAAATGTATTAAATAAATAAATATTTGAGCTTACTGCTCTTACTGCCAGCGACAAAACCATAGCAGAGGTTTTTCAACCTTTTACAATGTGAAAAAACATGCAAAAGTTGGATAACCACCAGGGATGGGGACTCGGACTCGAGGACTCAACTCGTGAGTCGGACTGAGTCCCCCCTCTGACTCGACTCGGACTTGAGTCCCAATATTTTTAATGGGACTCGAGACTCGACTCGGGACTCGAGACCAAGGACTCTTCAACATCCCTGGGCTGTGCCAGAAGGAGTGGAGAGGAGCGTGATTGCCGGCGAAGAGCGCATGGAAGCGAGGTGTGCCGCTGCTCGGCCACTATGGACGGCTACCAGGAGTGCAGCCCCAACAGTGTGTCAAGATTTATTTTGATTGATGTGTTGCGTACTTGGGAGAGGCAGAGGAAGGACCTGAGATTACTCTGTGTGGCTGCTCTAAGTGTGAAGTAGCCTTATTTTGTTGGGGAAAAACCCCATTGATTTTAATAGGGACTCGTGGAGTCAGCTTTGGGAGTGACTCATGACTCGTGACTCGTGAGTCACCATTTTGGACCAAGGACTCGGACTCGGACTCGAGACTCGGGTCCAAAGACTCGTGACTCGACTCGTGACTCGAGACCAAGGACTCTTCAACATCCCTGATAACCACCAAATCATTAGCTTTCGGAGAAAGGGGCTGTGGCCAGGAACAGAGTGTGTGAATGCCAGAGGGCTGGATTGAGACCCCAGGAGGACCTGTCTTGGTCCATGGCCCTGAGCTTCCCCACCCCTGTGTTTAGGAATATTCAACACAGAGCTGTAGAAAACTGCCAGCACAAAAAGTCCAAGGACAGATGTGTATTGTTGGTGGAAAAGCAGAGTAGGGAGTAGATCATGGAGCTGCCATAGGGCTGGTGAATTTTTAGGCAGAATGTGTTTGTGTTGTTGTTTGTGCATGGCATTTACGTAGGAGCGCTGTGCTTTTAGAGTAAATTGGGTCTAAAGTGTACATGATTTATTGCGGTGTGAGAGAATGAGCAGGAAACTGACACAGAAAGTACACCCCCCCCCCCAGACAACACCCACATCCCAAAGTGATGCATGTCTCCACCTATTGTTTGATACTAAAGAGGGGGGGGAATCCTTTGATTTCAAATGCCAAACTTTTATATTTTCAAAATTAGGGTAAACATCCTCCCCTCTTTAAAATCTCTTTTAGGAAACAATCACCGACAGACATCTGAGTCTGGATGAATTACTATGTCTTCTTAATGCCTGTATTCTAGAATAAGATAAAACAAGCAAAGCATGAAATATGGGGTCATAACATCATCTCTAGGTTCTAAGACACAACACATGCTGGGGTTTTTTATATCATCCAAACCACTGGATGGAATTATTATCTTGTAATTCATAACTCTTGTTCCTTCCAGGTGAAGGTCTGTGCTGTGCCAGGAGGAGTTACATCTTTGGCTCAAGTCAAACCAGGATCTACTTCCTCTGTATTTCTCTCCTAGTTATATGCAACATGATATAACCCCCACCCCCACCCCAAAACCCTATGAAATGTAAAAGAAAATATTGTTATTGTCTTAGCACATGTATTTAAGAACTACCACTGGGTACTAACAAGGATGCAAACGAACTAAATGCAGTATAAAACAATCAACAACTCATTGACATTTTCTACTCTGTAGTATAGTAATTTCTACATTGACAAGCAAAGCAATACTAAGAGATTCAATCTTGGATCCATATTCCATCAATATTTCCTTCTCAACTCACATTCTGATGTAATGAAGTGAAGCAGATGACTTGGGGAAAGGATCCATCATCCCAACTAGGTGCCAGTGACAGTACAACATCACTAGGATTTTCCCAGCTGTCCCTTTCCGCCATTCACGTTGTTGCACCCCTTTACGGTAAGGTGTCTCTTCCCGCCCATTCCCTCCCAACCCCCAATCACACATTAGTGATTTTCACACATTAGTGACTTTGCAAGCCAAGCTGGTTCCCCAGGAGCTGCTTGTCCACTGGACCTATGCTGTGGTACAATTATTTGCATGGTCTACTGTTTAATGTTCACTAGTCCTGTATGATTGTGTCATTCACGCAGATGTAAAACTCAACGTCCGTGCTTACCATGCCTTGGGTGTTGATAACACCCACAATGCATCTTATTGAAGATGTGCATTTATGTGATCTTATCTCCCATTTCCTATGTTGCCAATCTTGACTGAAGCCAGGTAAGCAATAAAAAAATTACCCATGCAGCGTTGCAAGTGCCCAGTATCTCAGAGCAGGTTACCTCAATTGTGTTAGCATACCAGGCATCCCTAACCCACTAGGCTAACATTACACATGTAGCTGCTGAGTGCCCCAGCTTATATGAGATGCTTGAGGGGTGGGCTGCTTGAAGTGCCTTGTGGTTTTTTTCTTTCCCTTTTTTGCTGGGAGTTTGATGTGGATGAGGCACTGTTAGGTCTGTGAACTGTTTAGTCAGTTGTTTAATGCGAGTATCTGTTATTAATGGTACTAGATATTATAAATGATCTACTGATACGTCTTGTGCTTATTTACATTTTGATATGTTTTAAATAGAGTTGGACGATCGAGCCTCACCGGGGCAGAACGAGGCCGAACATGGCCCCGCTCACGCCCTGGCGAGGCCTTACCTTCTCTTCGGGGCAGCTCGCACACTCCGCAGAGAGCCGCCCCCGCCACTCGTTCTGGCGCACTCTCCACAGAGAGCCGCCCGCGCCGCTCGATCCGGTCCGTCGCGTCATTTCCAGTACCGGAAATGACGCAACGGAACCCTGCGCAGGCGCAGAGTCCATTTCCAGGCCCGAACGCAGCGAGACCGGTAAGAAGATCATTCGAGCGGCGCACAGCGCTGCTCGAAAAAACGAGGCGGGGAGGGGGGAGGGGGGGAAATAAGGCTTGGGCGACGCGCCCAGCCTTATTTGCAACTCTAGTTACTAAATGAACTGTAATTGAGTGTTATGTTGTATTGTAATGTATTATAATTATGGCAATTGTATTTGTTTTGTGAACCACTTTGAGCACAGTGTAATGTGGGAAATGTGGTATACAAATGAATTTACTTTGAATATGTGCAATTTCCTTCTTCTCCACCTGGCATCATGTTTAAACTAACTGACATCAAGGGCCCTGTGGGCAAGGAGGAGGAGTGAAGGCGGCAGGAGCAGGCAGAGGGAACATCAGGGCCTGCTCCAGTTGGACTGCCCCCCCCCCGGGCTAACTGACGCTCTGTTTTTTCTTGTATTTAATTAGAGTGCACATCGCTCAGAGTGGCCGGATGGGCGATTCAAAAATATAATAAATAAATAATAAATAAATAAATTGGGCCGTAGACATGGTCTGAGTGGATCCTTTAATTCCAAAACCCACTGGAGTTTCAGTGAAGATAGGAAGCCATTTCTCTCACTTTTGCACTCTATTGTGCACTATGACCTTCTCCAGCGTACAAGCAGGGTTTTCTCCTGTGTTGCCTCTAAACTATGGAATGCTCTCCCTCAAGAATTACGATTGACCCCCCCACTCTCTTGGCCTTCAGAAAGGGTATAAAGATGCATATTTTCAATTTAGCCTTTTAAAATGTGTAGTTTTCAATGTTTTTACTGTTTTTAATGTTCTTGTGTTGATTATCACAGGGTTATATATTGTTTTAAATTGCTGTACAGTGCCTTGATGGCTTTTTGGAAAATAAATGCCATTTATAAATGCCAAATAAATAAATAAATAAACAATGAATTTGTCCCAGAAATACTTCAGGGCCAGCTTGTGCTTAAAAAAAAAAAAACCACCCCCAAAATCTACCAAACCTTGCTTGTGTGATTAAACTGCTTGTGTCAGTGGTTTACCATGGGAGCCATGAATTCATGCAATTTTCTTTTCACAGAAGGGGAGCAACAGTCTTCTGTCAGTCCACAGTTCCCACACTGCACTGCTTGTGTATTTCCCCCCCCACAAGTCAGCCACTGGGTGCATTGCTGGAATCGACTCAGAGAACGTTCATCAAGAAATCTTACCTGGTGTGGTTCAATACCCATTTCTGTCAAGGCTGACTGGAAAAACATTTTGGCTGGCTTTCCCACAACCTCAGCTTGAATATCGCAGGCATACTAGGTGAAAGGACAAAATTAAGATGGTTACCTTTCAAAACAAAAGTGTTAGATTGATTTACACACAAATAAGGCACATGGAAAAGCAAGCAATTATTGACAGTTCAACTAATGAAGCGTGGCTAAATGTAGAGACACTGTGTCAAGGTTCCGCTACTGCAGGGACCCCTTGATCTGCCTTTGGGAAGATCTCTGCCTCTTCCCAAAGCCTTTGCCTGCTTCCAGTAACGTGGGTGTAGGCTTTTAGACGTGTAGAATAAGTCACTCCAACAAACCAGGGTAAACAACAACAGTTTACTTATAAGATTAGGGAAATTACTTAATAGAGTGGTTATAATCCAAAAGCAAGTATGATAAAATAAAACAAACAAACAAACAATCCAATGTTCTCTAGTTAAACTTCAGACTACCTATCTGCTGATGCAGCCAGTTTCTCTTTCTCTCTCTCTCTCTCTGCTCTTTCTGCTTCTGCAGCCAGGCTCCCACTGCTGCTAGCCTGCAGTCTGTTAGCTGACCACACCCCACACACATATATAGCCTTCCCAGGAATGGAAGGTTATAACCATGTGACTTTGAATAGGATATCTAATTCTTAACTTCTATTGGGTAACCAACTCTCAAACTCCCCCTCCCATCCAAGTGTTTGGGCCTTCAGGCTTCAACTACTCGAGGGAAGTGTTTGGGCCTTCAGGCTTCAACAAACCCAATCCTGTGTAGGCCTCAATCCCTCACATCTTCCCCTCCTTCTCCTCAAGTGGAACAATTTCCCTTTTACAGAAGAGAATTGTGAAACGTTAACCTACACAAAAAGGCAACTGTTTTTTGTTTTTTTTGGGTGGTTATTTCCTAGACAAAGCATCAGCCATCACATTCTCCTTCCCAGGCACATGTTCAATGTTCATTTGAAATTCCTGCAATTTCCAAGACCATCTCTGAAGCTTGGAGTTGGTATTTTGCATTGTTTGTATCCATTGCAAGGCATGATGATCAGTCCATAAAGTAAATTCTTGTCCAAAAACATAAGGCTTGAGTTTGTTCGGGTTTAGGACTACCTGGGTTAGCTGGTGTTATTGCTTGTAACTTGGGGCAGCTACTCCTGATGTGGCCTGTCTGACCACACGAATAACAGGCACGGTCTCTGGGGTGAGAAGGATCAAAAGGAGGTTTTTTGAACTCCTTTTTACTTGGGGCTTCCCATTTCCCCCCCTTCTTCTCAGACTCAATCCTGGGGCCTAACCCTTCCCGGTTTTCAATCAGTTTGTCAGCCATTTCTGCAGCTTGGTTTACAGTTTCAGGATCTTTATCCTTAACCTTCAGTTTTATTTCTCTGGGCAACCGAAAATAAAACTGATCCAGGGCCATAAACTCTAACACCTTTTCCCTGTTGTCAGCTTTTGCTTCATCCACCCATTTTAATAGCAGGTTTTTTAATTTTTTTGCAAACTCTACCATAGATTTACCAGGTTGAGGCGTTAACCCTCTGAACTTTTTCCTAAAGTGCTCAGGGCCTAACCTGAACCTTTTAAACACCGTTTCTTTGAATTGAGCATAGGAAACAGCCTCCCCCTCTGGCATGCTATTATAAATCTCTGCCAGCTCCCCTTTGATTAAATTAGGCACAAACTTCATGTAATCACCCTCCTGCAATCCCCACTTCTGTGCTGCCCTTTCAAAAGTGGTCAGGAACACTTGTGGGTCTTCTCCTGGGGTGTATGCTGTGAAGTCCTTCGGGGTAACTCTGACAGGCTGCTCCTGTTTCAATTGCATCATCCTTTCCTCGTGTCTGCGTTGTTCCTCTTGGGCTTGCAGTTGCTCTTTCTGGGCTTGCAGTTTCTCCTGGTGCAGCTTTTCCTCATGTCTGCGTTGTTCTTCCTGAGCTTTAAGTTGCTCCTGCCGCGCCTTTTCCTCATGTCTGCGTTGTTCTTCCTGAGCTTTAAGTTGCTCCTGCCGCGCCTTTTCCTCGTGTCTGCGTTGTTCTTCCTGAGCTTTAAGTTGCTCCTGCTGCGCCTTTTCCTCGTGTCTGCGTTGTTCTTCCTGCTGACGAAGTCTTTCCCATTCTAACTGGGTTTCTTCTTCCTTCTGCTTTGCCCCTAGCCGCAGTTCCTGTTCACGGAGCTCCCATTCTTTTGTTTGGGGTCCTGCTACACTAGGGCTAGAGGGTGCAGCTCTTTCTATTGCCGCCTGGGAGATCAGCATAACTTTCAGTTCCTCTGCTGTTTTCTCCTCCCATGGCAAATTGTCCTTTTTACACTGCTCTATCAGGGCAGTTTTGTTCATGGAGAGATACTGGCTCATCCTAATTGCCTCACTGGGTCCCTATTCCTCAGTCCTGAAGTTAAAACACACACTGCTTTTGCCAGCTCTATTAGTAAAACCCTCGATTACTGTTTGGAGTGCTTAATTTCGCCGTTCAGGATCGCTCCGCTGCCACCATCTGTCAAGGTTCCGCTACTGCAGGGACCCCTTGATCTGCCTTTGGGAAGATCTCTGCCTCTTCCCAAAGCCTTTGCCTGCTTCCAGTAACGTGGGTGTAGGCTTTTAGACATGTAGAATAAGTCACTCCAACAAACCAGGGTAAACAACAACAGTTTACTTATAAGATTAGGGAAATTACTTAATAGAGTGGTTATAATCCAAAAGCAAGTATGATAAAATAAAACAAACAATCCAATGTTCTCTAGTTAAACTTCAGACTACCTATCTGCTGATGCAGCCAGTTTCTCTTTCTCTCTCTCTCTCTCTGCTCTTTCTGCTTCTGCAGCCAGGCTCCCACTGCTGCTAGCCTGCAGTCTGTTAACTGACCATACCCCACACACATATATAGCCTTCCCAGGAATGGAAGGTTATAACCATGTGACTTTGAATAGGATATCTAATTCTTAACTTCTATTGGGTAACTTAAACTCTCAAACTCCCCCTCCCATCCAAGTGTTTGGGCCTTCAGGCTTCAACTACTCGAGGGAAGTGTTTGGGACTTCAGGCTTCAACAAACCCAATCCTGTGTAGGCCTCAATCCCTCACACACTGATTGTAGAAATACTAAAAATCTACCTCTAGGTGTTCATGGAGTATTTTGTCTCTATAGGTTTGCAACTCTGGAGGATGACCTTCTGAAGGCATAAGATGACTTCCTTAAAAATGTCCACAGGGATTTACTAGAGGGAAGGGTCTCTTGCTACTCCCACACATATGGCCTAGTAAGATCTTCCAGAACTGGGTGGGAAGGCACAGAAAACAGGTCTGGGGATGGGAACTGAATTACCAAGAACATTTTATTGGTTCAAGTTGGTAAAGATGCCTGGAATATTTCATGCCAAGCAAAGATGAACCGTGATTCTCACAATCTCCAACAGACTGCTTTTTCGTTAGGAGAGCAAATCCACTTCCAGTCTCCAGTAACAGGAACCCACTTATGTCTGAATAATGGCTGGGGTCCAAAGCTTCTGGGTTCCCTAGAAAGCAGTGCCCCCTTACCATGACCCCACCCCTTCCCCCAACCACCAATTGTTTGGTGGTTTCCTGGCTTTTGTGCAATCCCCCCCGCCCCGGTATGCACAAGAATACTTGCCCTGTGACGGAACATCATCACGCTGAGAGCTCATGCTCCCATTTCTCATCATTGGCCACTGCTGGCAGGGGCAAGGAAACCCACGATGTTATGACATCATGTCACAGGGCAAGTCTAGTTCCAGCCTCAAACACTTTTGTTCAAATTGGGGTTCCAGTCTCTAATTAATAAATGTATATACCATCCTTCAACCTAAATATTCTCCAGGCAGTTCAAAACAATACAAACAGACAATAAAATAAACACAGCAACTGTAAAATAATACAAAATGAAAACAAACGAAAACAGCAGAAAGAACTAGTAGAAATAAAAGTTCTCCCCAAATTAACACTTAAAAGCCTGGGAAAATAGAGAGGCCTTGGCTTGATGGCAAAGAGGATAACATAGGAGGTACCAAGCGAGTTTCCCTGGGGATAGAGTTCCATAATCCAGTGAGCTGCTTTGTGAAGGCTAAGCAAAGTGGACTACAAATAACATCGATACATAAATACCTTAAAAATAAATAAATAAATAAATAAATAGAAGGCCCTCTCTCCAGTTGCCACTCCCTTCACTTTGGCGATGGGAGCAACTGGTGGAGAAGCTCCGATGACGAAATAAGGCTTGGTCTCCCAGTTTAACAGCAGGTCCTGCCTTTTGTGTCATTGCATTTGCTGAACTGATGGCACTGTTCACATCTGAACACGGAACGCTACCAGAAAAGCTGGGTTGTGCCTTTGTATGCAGCCTTCCACCTTATCTGGCAGTGGTGCGGAACCACAGCCTGGGAGCCAAATCCAGCCTGCCTGGAGTCCTGATCTGGCCCTTAGGGGTTTCCCCAGATGGCCACACCCCCTTCCCATGGCCTCAGCCCCTTCCTCTGACCACCAATCATTTGGTGGTTTCCCAGCTTTTGTGCAGTTTTTCCCCCATTCTAAAAGGTTGAAAATGCATCTCCTAAGGCTTAGTTATGGGTATTCTTAAACAGGATACAGAGATATGTGGTAACGATGACGCTCCGAAAGGGCCATAACACCCACCCAGAAATTTTAGAAGCATCTCCATTTTTAATATGGAAAAAGGAGGAACCTCCCTCCCTATCCACTTTGTATTCTTCCCCTTGCTTTATGAGCTGCATTTTGAACCCCAAATGGCCAGGACTAGATTAAATGAGAGGGCATATATAGCTGGAAACACACCCTCCATCCCAGACAACACTGCCAAACCAAGACTTTTTAAAATTGTTTATAAACAAAGCACAATGAGCAAGGAGACCCACTTGCAATCTTCTGCATAAGGAACCTCCAACTCATTTGTGTCCACATGCTGATCGATTCAAACAAGCAGTGGATGTACAGTGCAATAATCAAACTTTTACTGTAATAAGCCATATGTCAATTTCAACTATTAAAATACCTCCAATGCCTTCATGTATGCTCCAACGTCCAGTTTCAGGCCATCAGTTTCTTTATAATAGCGTCTGAAAATGTAAAAGTTTCAATTTAGCACTTCAACCCGTTTTTTTTTTTTTTAAGATTCAAATTTGTTTTTCCTCGAACTTTCATCCATCAGCTTTTCCTCCCCCAAAAGCAGTAGAATTGGCAACATAGTACATAGCTTTAGGTAGAACATAGAGCAAAAACTGATACTGTGCTGATGTGACAAAATACCATAGACAAACTTCAGTAGGGGATGTGTGTGTTCATATGTGTGTGCGCGCATATACATACACACAAACACACATGCACATGACAACCAGCAAGCCAATGATTCACCATACTAACGTCTTGTGGCTTTCAAGTTGACTACAATGAAGATTCAGAGAAGAATGATGCCATGACAATGGTGGGCACCTTGTGAACAGATCTGTAAAAGCCATCACCAGTTTGGGACAGTCATCTATGGACTGGCTAGCATGGCAAACCATTCCACATAGCTTCATAAAATTCCATAGATTGTCCTGCCCAGTTCCACACAAACACATACACACAGAGTGAAAAAGACTAGAATGAGTCTGTTATCTCAGTTTTCTCCCTTCAAAAAGTATGCACACCAGAAATAAGGTTTTCTATCTTGTTCTGCTACAAAGATCATGGTTGAAATATGTTGTGAACTAAAGAAGTATGGCAAATCTATATATTTTGTACATATGAACTTACCTAATTCATGTAATATGTTCATGAATATAAGAAGAACCAATCAGCTGACAGGACTGTCAACTTTTCAGTTGATTAGTTATTGGCCTTTAACTGATTAATTAATTAAATAGAAACACATTTGCATATTACTAGAAACTCACTAGAGGTGTCTGTTCTGAATTATTGAAAGAAGCCTTAGATAACAAAAAATACCACTTATTAGAAGGAAAGGCCATCTTTAATTTTTTTCTTTCAACTCCCATTTATTTATTTATTTATTTATTTATTTCTTATATTTATTAATCGCCCATCTGGCCGGTCACCCGGCCACCCTGGGCGATGTACTATTAAAATACAATAAACAATACAATAAAATATACTAATAATTAAAACAATATAAAAAATTCTTTTAAAAACCTAACCCACCCCATATTCCCACCTGAACAGCCAAGTTTTTAATGCACGGCGGAAGATCATCACGGAGGGGGCATGGCGAAGGTCACTAGGGAGGGAGTTCCATAATGTGGGGGCCGCCACAGAGAAGGCCCTCTTCCTAGTCCCCACCAGCCTGGCTGCTCTGGCTGATAGGATAAGAGAAGGCCGTCCGTGGCAGACCTTGTTGAGCGGCCTACTTGATGTTGCCGGATGGCGCTCCTTGAGATAAACTGGGCCGGAGCCGTGTAGGGTTTTAAAGGTCAAAACCAACACCTTGAATTCGGTTCGGCAAGCAACTGGTAGCCAGTGCAACTCATTAAGCACTGGCGTGATGTGATCACGCCGGCGGCTGCCCTTAATCAGGCGAGCCGCTGCGTTCTATACCAGCTGAAGCTTCCAAACTGTCTTCAAGGGTAACCCCACGTAGAGCGCATTACAGTAGTCTAGGCGAGAGGAGACCAAGGCATGAACCACTGATGGGAGCAGGTGATTAGGAAGGTAGGGGCGCAGCTGCCGTATCAGATGGAGTTGATACAGCGCCGCTCGGCTCACAGCTGCCACCTGAGCCTCCATGGACAGCTGGGAGTCTAGAATGACTCCCAAGCTGCGGACCTGGTCCTTCAGGGGTAGATGAACCCCATTCAGCACCAGATCAACATCCCCTAACCTTCCCGTATCCCCCACCAGAAGTACCTCAGTTTTGTCGGGGTTCAGTTTCAGCATGTTCCTTCCCAGCCAGCCAGCCACTGACTCCAGGCACTTGGACAGGGTCTCAATGGCCAACCTCGGTGAGGACTTGAAACAGAGGTAGAGCTACGTGTAATCCGCATACTGATGACACTGCACCCCAAACCTCCTGATGATAGCTCCCAGCGGCTTGAGGTAGATGTTGAATAACATCGGGGAGAGGATGGAACCCTGCGGCACTCCACAAGTGAGCAGCCGAGGGTCCGAAGCCTCCTCCCCGAGAACTACCCTCTGATACCTTCCAGAGAGGAAGGACCGGAACCACTGCAATACAGTGCCTCCCAAGCCCAAGCCCTCCAGACGGTCCAGGAGGATACCGTGGTCAACGGTATCAAAAGCCGCCGAGAGATCGAGGAGGCCTAGAAAGGAGCATTCGCCCCTATCCAAAGCCCTCCTCATATCATCCACCAAGGCGACCAAGGCCGTCTCCGTCTCATGTCCAGACCTGAAGCCCGACTGGCACGGATCTAAATAATCGGCTTCATCCAAGTGTGCCTTCAACTGAGCACCTACCACCCGCTCGATCACCTTGCCCAGAAATGGTAAATTGGAGACTGGGCGAAAGTTGTTTAAATCCTGGGGATCCAAGGAGGGCTTCTTTAGAAACGGTCTTATTACTGCCTCCTTGAGGGCTGATGGCATCACTCCCTCCTCGAGGGAGGCATTCACCTTGATCTCCTCACCCAGTCTCTCCCTACAGCTCATGATGAGCCAGGACGGGCAAGGATCAAGCAGGTGGTCGGCCTCACAGATGAAAGCACCTTGTCCACTTCATCAGAAGGAAGAAGCCGGAACCGATCCCACAAAACCGGTCTGCCTTTGGCCTCCTCCCGCTCACTCCCTGTGTCCACGACGTACGATATCCCACTCCTAATCCGATCGATTTTATCTGCGAAGTGCTTCGCTAAAGCCTCGCAGGAGGCTTTTGACTGTTCCAGTGGGTCTGGAGTGACTGGACCGACCAGACTCCGGACCACTTGGAACAGCCTCCTGGGGCAGCACTCTGCAGACGCAATGGAGGCAGCATAGAAATTCTTTTTTGCTGCCTTCACCGCCACCCGGTAGGCTGAAGCTGCAGCTCTAACCCGTGTTCGATTGTCTTCGGAGCGGGAATTTCGCCATCGGCGCTCTAGCCTTCTCACCTCTTGTTTCAGAGCTCGCAGCGAAGCAGTGAACCATGGCGCCGCGCGAAGAGGGCGCTTCGGGGCAACTTGGTCTAATGCCCTGGTGATTGCAGCATTCCAGTCATCCACCAGGGTCTCGACCGAGCTACTGTTTGTGTGCTCCAATTCCCCAAGCACGTTCAGGAATCCATCCGGATCCATAAGACGCCTGGGGCGGACCATCCTAATAGGTCCCTCACCCCTGCAGAGGGGTTGTGGCACCGAGAAATCCAATCCCACCAGATAATGATCTGACCATGACAAGGGGGTGGTGGATATACCCCCGATTTCCAGATCATTTCCCCCCTCTCCAGAAACAAAAACCAAGTCCAGTGCATGACCGGCTACATGGGTAGGTCCAGTTAATACAGGGTGCAGCTCCCAGGAAGCCATGGTCTCCATGAAGTCCCTGAGGTACCCCCGTGAGGACAGCCCCCGAATGCACGTTGAAGTCCCTCAGCACCAATAGCCTGGGGGACAACACACGCACATCAGAGACCACCTCCAGCACCTCAGCCAGGGAGTCTGTCATGCAGTGGGGTGGATGGTACACGAGCAGAATCCCCAGACTGCCCTTTGGACCCAACCTCCAGTACATGCACTCATACCACATGCACTTTTACAGTAACATACCAGAACATACATAAAAATAAGCCGATATGCCCTTAACTCCCAGCCCCACCAATTAAAATTAGCCCTTACTGATTAAAATTAGTGACAATAATTAACTAAAACCTACCATTTTAAGCTTTCAGCTCTATCTAATGTTGCTCTTATTCTTCAGTACTGAATAAAAAATTGAGTGGATGCCATTTCCCTGATGAAAATTGCTTCCACAAGCTACTATTTGCCTGATTAATGAAAGCACACATGTTTTCCATATGGAAATGGCAAGGGGGAGGGGAGAGCTAAATCCATCCCCCAGTGCCATAGTCCCAAACTGGGTGGGGCCTTATGGCTGCTTTTAACAAAAATGTACGGTAAAAGAGATAGGAGGTCTGATCATGGATTTCCACTGCCTCATCCAACTGACTCCTATGATACATACATTTTTTAATAAAAGATAGGTGTATACACCAGGGAGATGGCAATGGGCCAGAGTTCCCTGCTGCATGTATGTATCTTTAATACATGATAGATCTATTTATTTATCTATTATATTTATAGCCCGCCTTTTTTCCTTCAAGGAACCCAAGGCGGCTTGGTCACACATAACACTAACCTATGGTTTATTTAATCCATGGTTTGTTGCCAGAGCCATGGTTTATCCGGCAGATGATCCCTGGGTTGTTTCCCTCCTCCTTCACCTCCTCCCTCCCTGTAACCTGGATTTTTCGACTGCTCTTGTCTGCCGCCTCTGCAGCTTGGCGAAACAACACATGAAGAACCTACAATTCTGGGTTCCCATATAACAAATGCACATGGTTTAAACAACTCAGAGTTCACGGCCCAACAACAAACCATGTTTTTTTTCTGGGTTGTTCATAATTACCATAACCAACTATGGTTTGTTAGTGTAGCTGGGTGAGCATATCACGACAACCCAGAATTCAGCAACCTATACCATAGGCTAGTGTTATGTGCAAACCAGGTCAGTTTCTCCTCCCATTAAATGTGAAGTGACCTTTACTATGTAGCATCTCACTGACCAAATCAAACCAGAAAGAAGATTAAATGGTCTGAGGTTTGCCACCTAAGCTGATAGACCAATTCTAACCACGTTTCTTTGGAAATGCGAAGGTAGAACTTACTTCCAAGAAACCATGCTTAGAAATGAAGCCTAATATTGGCCTTTTCTTCAGTGAAAGTTCAGAATATTATTCAGATTCCCCCCTTTTTTTTAGAAATAGTAAAAGAGAACCAGTATAATGCAAGTGTTTTCTTTTAAGTCCCTAGACAGATAGGTAGAGAACAAAAATGTGTACGATGAGCAGTCAGATAAGATTTTATGCTTTATCCTTCTGCCATTTTCGATTATTCAGCACAGCCTCTCTTTAAAATGACCACTTGACCTTTGCTAGAACAGCCATTAACCTTCTATAGTCTAGCGTAAACAGCTTAATTTTCTGACAGTGGCATGACAGAAGAAATTACAAAGCCAATTCCCACTCTCGGCCCAAAACAGATGCTAAATGTAAATCACTCCATTCTCACAAGGAGAGCATTCTGCTCCAGTAACTCTAATGCTCTAGGTTTCTAGACAGCGAGCTAAAACTTTAGCAGAAAGAATGTTAGTATGTTCAAAGTGAGTTTGAAGAAATGAACATTATTAACACTCGTGTGCTTTATATAATGTTACTGAAACACCACATGAGAACAAAAAAATGCTGAGTAGTAGTAGTAGTAGATGACATCACAGAAGTCCCTTTTTTAAATCGAGGCAAAATTAATGTCCCCATTTCTCACAAGACAATGATAGATCAGTCTTCTTCGTCTTGGAAGATCTTACAAGTTCAGCTGGAGTAGGCTTGAATACCCATTACAAAGTTTGTGTAAACTTGACTTGTTTGCAACATTTACCTCACCCAAATTAGCTTTGGCATGTCCAAATGTAATATCAGAGGAAGCAAACTATAAATTAACAGTAGATTTCTATTTACCTCTATTGTAAGTAAGGCTTACAATTATTCGGAAGAAAAGCAGAGTTACCTACTATGGTACAGCTACAAGGAATAAAACAACATCGGTGCACTCCAATACAGTTAAGTGCATTTAAGACTCCAGTCATAAGCACATTTTAAGTCCTGTTGAATTCAGTTGGACTTACTTCTCAGTAGACATGCATAGGATCAGCTGTATCACAATGAAATCAATTGGATGTAACACACATTCACTTACATCTGAAGCATGTTTATTCAGAAGCAAGTCCTACCAAGTTCGATAGGGCTTATTTTCTAATACTCATGCTTAAGGGCATATCCTTAATTGCGTGCTGCAGGGTGCCCAATGTGCGCATGCTCTCAGCAGAATCCATTAGTAATGATTTCTAAAGCCTCTACATTAGGGCTCTCCAACCTTGGGTCCCCAAATGTTGCTGGACTACAGCTCCCAGAATCCCTTGCCATTAGCCATGCTGGCTGGGTATGCTGGGAGCTGTAGGCCAGCAACATCTGGGGACCCAAGGTTGGAGAGCCCTGCTCTACATCAAAGTGAAATTTGAGCTATAAGCACCAGAACATAATTGTTTGGGGGAGTTTAAGAGCATTTTTTTCACTTCTGGTTTAAGATGGTGAAGTAATCGGATCGTCGTCTGCATCTCACCTGATGTTTCAGTTTTCAAGACTCATTTAAGACTGTCGTATCTCAGTATTTTGTATTTGTTCGGCTCTTGTTTTTATTCTGTTTGCGTATTTGCTGTCTGTGGGTTGCAGGAGTGTTTGATTATGGCGACTGGTAAGGCAAGAAAGGGTGTGGGCACACTGCCCACTCCCCCACAACCTCCCTCAGCCATGGGTTCTAAGCTGGAACAAGAATGGGAAGAAATTCTTGATATGTTGAAAAATATCTCATTGCAATTATCCCAGCAGTCCTAAGAAACTGGAACAGTTGCAGCTGATACTAGGAGTCAATGAAAATGCTTCAGTGTTCCATTGACTCTATAGACTGTCGTCTTAAAATGTTGGAATCAAGATTTGTTGGTTTGGAAGATCACGTTACTGCTTACAGTGTATTATTCACCTGTGTTGCAGTTTTGGAAACTTCTTCTCAGAGAGCCAATCTGCATGTCCTTGGGCTTCGGGAAGAACCCACACAGTATTCACAGGGCCGGTTGGCAGAATTTATGGAACTATTTTGTCATGAGTTATTGGAATTGCCAGCACAGTTTCAGCTGGATAGCTTATTGTGTTCCTGGTTCTGGCTGTGGATTGAGAGTGGTACCTGTTATTGTGCAGTTTTTACGAGTTTCAACAAAAGAGTATCTCCTCCGCACGGCTAGGCAGAAAGGAGAGCTTCGGTGGGGAGCTGATAATGATAAAATTATGCTTTACCCAGATTATACAAAAGAGGTCTCTGATTGAAGAAGAAAATTTACCAAAGCTAGGAACCTGGCAAAAGATCTCGGGCTAGAATATCATATTAGATATCCAATGACGTTTTGTCTTATCCCTGGAAATCAGATGAAAAGATTTGCATCTCTGGAAGCTGCAGAGCCATTTCTGATGGGCATTAAGGTCACTGGAGGCTCTCCCCCTGCTGCTGCATCCATTTCTTCTGAAGCTGTTTAATTTGTTCAGCTGGAAAGCTTCTTGCTGTTCATCAGTGTTTATACTTGTATACTAGATAATGTTCTGGTAATTTGGCCAACCTATAAGCAAGAGCGTGCTTCTCCCTCTTTTTTTTGTCCCCCTTACTTTTGTCTTAGGTAACTTTATATGCTTGATGTGCTTTTATATTTTGCATAGGTTTATAATTAGTTTAAAAATGATATACATAGTTAAATATTTAACAAAATATCCAATGTTCTTTTTGATTTAAGTATGTATTTCATAACTGATAAGGGAGCAGGCGGGATGGATTACATTGCCACTTTTACCAAGGCACACTTGGATGAAGCCGATTATTTAGATCCTGTGCCAGTCGGGCTTCAGGCCTGGACATGGGACAGAGACGGCCTTGGTCGCCTTGGTGGATGATATGAGGAGGGCTTTGGACAGGGGCGAATGCTCCTTTCTAGGCCTCCTCGATCTCTCAGCGGCTTTTGATACCGTTGACCACGGTATCCTCCTGGACCGCCTGGAGGGCTTGGGCTTGGGAGGCACTGTATTGCAATGGTTCCGGTCCTTCCTCTCTGGAAGGTATCAGAGGGTAGTTCTCAGGGAGGAGGCTTCGGACCCTCGGCTGCTCACTTGTGGAGTGCCGCAGGGTTCCATCCTCTCCCCGATGTTATTCAACATCTACCTCAAGCCGCTGGGAGCTATCATCAGGAGGTTTGGGGTGCAGTGTCATCAGTATACGGATGACACGTAGCTCTACCTCTGTTTCAAGTCCTCACCGAGGATTGGCCGTTGAGACCCTGTCCAAGTGCCTGGAGTCAGTGGCTGGCTGGATGGGAAGGAACATGCTGAAACTGAACCCCGACAAGACCGAGGTACTTCTGGTGGGGGACAAGAGGAGGTTAGGGGATGTTGACCTGGTGCTGAATGGGGTTCATCTACCCCTGAAGGACCAGGTCTGCAGCTTGGGGGTCATTCTAGACTCCCAGCTGTCCATGGAGGCTCACGTGGCAGCTGTGAGCCGGGCGGCGCTGTATCAACTCCATCTGATACGGCAGCTGCACCCCTACCTTCCTAATCACCTGCTCCCATCAGTAGTTCATGCCTTGGTCTCCTCTCGCCTAGACTACTGTAATGCGCTCTACGTGGGGTTACCCTTGAAGACGGTTTGGAAGCTTCAGCTGGTACAGAACGCAGCGGCTCGCCTGATTAAGGGCAGCCGCCGGCGTGATCACATCACGCCAGTGCTTAATGAGTTGCACTGGCTACCAGTTGCTTGCCGAGCCAAATTCAAGGTGTTGGTTTTGACCTTTAAAACCCTACACGGCTCCGGCCCAGTTTATCTCAAGGAGCGCCTCCAGCAACATCAAGTAGGCCGCTCAACAAGGTCTGCCACGGACGGCCTTCTCCTTATCCCATCAGCCAGAGCAGCCAGAGCAGCCAGGCTGGTGGGGACTAGGAAGAGGGCCTTCTCTGTGGCGGCCCCCACATTATGGAACTCCCTCCCTAGTGACCTTCGCCATGCCCCCTCCGTGATGATCTTCCACCGTGCATTAAAAACATGGCTGTTCAGGCGGGAATATGGGGTGGGTTAGGATTTTAAAAGAATTTTTATACTGTTTTAATTATTATATTTTATTGTATTGTTTTATTGTATTGTTTTAATTGTACATCACCCAGGGTGGCCGGGTGGCCGGCCAGATGGGCGATTAATAAATATAATAAATAAATAAATAAATAAAATACTGAAAGCCAAAATGTTTTTTCCCCCTAGTTTTCGTTTTCGTTTTATTTCTAGTTCTGTCTTTTATTTATTTATTTATTATATTTATACCCTGCCTTTTTTCCTGAAAGGAACCCAAGGCGGCTTACATAATCCTCCTCCTCCTCTCCACTTTATCCTCCTTTATTCATTATATCTTTCCCAAATGTGGGGTTTTGGTTTTGGTTTAGTTTTCTGGGGGAAATGGGTACCATGTGGGGTTTTTTGGGGGGGGGTTGTTTTAATTTTATTATTATATATATATATATATATATATAGTATTTGAAAGGTTATGTGAGGTACAGAAAAACTGATGTTTCCCTGGACCACTTGGATTTTTTTGTATTGAAATATATTATATTAATGATCTATGGGATATATTACCATATTTTTCTGTGTATAAGACGATACTTTTTCCTAAAATCGTTAGACTAAAAATTGAGGGTCGTCTTATACACGGAAGTACCGGTAAGCCAAGGAGAGAACCGCGAAACTGCCCATACCTCACCTCTGCAAACCGGCTTCTTCCAATCAGCTTTTACAAGGAAGTAAGCCGAGGAGGAGAGAACCGTGTGGTTGCAAAACTGTCCATACCTTGTCTCTGCAAACAGGCTTCCTCCAATCAGCTTTTACACAGAAGTAAGCCGAGGAGAGAACTATGCAGTTGCAAAACTGCCCATACCTTGCCTCTGCAAACAGGCTTCTTCCAATCAGCTTTTACACGGAAGTAAGCTGAGGAGAGAACCGTGCGGTTGCGAAATTGCCCATACCTTGTCTCTGCAAACAAACAGGCTTCTTCCAATCACGAATAAGACTCTGCAAACAGGCTTCTTCCAATCACGAGCGAGACTGGCGATAGCTTGTATGTACCTAAATGTTGCCTAATTACTAAATAAGAATGTGTTCTGTTTTATGTTTAAAATATTGATTTCTGAATTTTGGGTTAGAAAAGTGGGGGTCGTCTTATACATGGGGGTGTCTTATACACGGAAAAATACAGTATACAGAAATAGTTAATACTGGTAAAATAGATAGGACTTGTATTTTAGGAGGGGCAGCTAACCTATTTTTCACTGTTTTTTGTTTAACGTGACTTCATGGAATGTCAAGGGGCTGCGGAATCCAAAAAAGCAGAACACGGTGCTTTCTAAGTTAAAAGAGCACAGTGCTGATGTGGCTTTTCTACAAAGAAACTCATTTGATGGCTGCAGATGCCCATTTATTGAGGAAATATTGGGTTGGAGAGGTATATGTAAATAGCGGATTAGCACTAATGCACACTTGCCGAAATGTGCTAATACGGATGAGCGCTAATGCACATTAGCGCAAATCCCCCTCCCCAAGCGAAAAACCGGGCCACAAGTCTGCAGAATCTGCATGACTTGAAAAGCCAGTCCTCTGAGAAATCAGCATGCAGCTCGGATTCATAGAAATCCAAACTCATTTGAATCCACTGCAGATTGCTCTGACTTCCCTAAGCTCGATGCTGTTTTCCTGGTCCCTAGATGCTGCAAGATATGTTGTGCAGATACATTAACAGAGCTTTCCATTCTTAGGGCAATGCATGTCAGCGTGCATGCACACAGTTGCATAACTGCCCAAAGCAAAATCTCCACACATTGCACGTACTCAAGAACTAGACCTGCCACTTGAACAGAGCTGGGCGGTTTTGTGGCTTACGCTGGCTCAGCTTGTTTGAGCGTGGAAAGCTAAGCAGGGTCAAACCTGGTTATTACTTGGATGGGAGACCCCTCCTCTAGTTTCCTGCACTGAGCAGGGGGTTGGACTTGATGGCCTTGTAGGCCCCTTCCAATGTTATGATCTATGAAATCTATAAGCACACACAAGCTAGTGCCAGAAAAGTGACCAAAACACAGCAAAAAAGGTGAAGGGGTGGGGATGGGAAGTGAAGCAAGCAAGCTTGTGCACCATCTGGAACCACAAACGTTTCTGGCATTTCCAGTATTCCAGAGAACTATACACCAATTCACTTACCCTCTTCCCAGAGATAGCAGAACTGGATTCTCCAGACCAATGAGAACTTGGAAGGCATCATTAAGGTTTTTGTAAGAAAAGTTTTCCGCTGAGTCACCAATCACCACGCAGTTTGGGTTTGATTTATCAATATCAGCAAATTCAGGGACAACATCTAAGGAAAAAAGAGAAATTCTGATCCATCCTTTCAAGAAAACATAAATTTATTTCCGATTATTGATAAGCAAATGCAAACTGAACTGAGAACCAGTGCAGTATAGTGGTTAGAGCACTGGACTGGGACTCAGGAGACCCAGGTTCATGTCCCCGCTCAGCCATGAAGCTCACTGTGTGACTTTGGGCTGGTCACTGACTCTCAGCCTAACCTCCCTCACAGGGCTGCTGCAAGGATAAAATAGAGAGGAGGAGGACCATGTAAGCCACCTTGAGTTCCTTGGAGGAAAAACAGCACGATATAAATTTAATAATAAATAAGCAAACATAAGAACATAATAAGAACCATGCTGGATCAGACCAAGGGTCCAGAGCAGCCCAGTCATGACTAGAGTGGCATACTCCGATTTCTGAAATACAAACTCTTATCATATTCTGTGGGAGAACCCAAAAAAGTAATGCCTCAGTAGTCGCTGAGTGGAACTATGTTACAGTTGATGTCCACCAGGCACCATCATTACATGCCTTCAAGTGGCCCCTAAAGATTCATTTGTTTACCTTGGCCTATAATTGAGTTAAGGGTTTCTGGATCCAATGTGTAAATTAGGGGTGTTGTGTTGAATCTCAGAACCAAAGCTGCCCCACTGGGGTTCCCCAAAAGGCCATGGCCCCCTTTCCCCCAGAGGAATGTAGTTTGCTGGCTTCTTGGCTTTTGTGCAGTTTCCCCCCCCCCATTCTGAAAAGTTGAAATGCCTCTCCTAAGGCTTAGTTACTGACAGTAAGAGTGTTAAGCTAAAATAGGCTGGTATTTTTGGCCCACCCCTTTTGCCTCCCCCCCCCCCCGAGCTTCCCTGACATTGAATTTGGCCCTCATGCTGAAAGAGGTTCAACACCTCTGGTGTAGGTATATGATACTATTTGGTTGTTAATTGCGAATTCTGATTTTATCATTGTTCTTGTTTTATTATGTTTTGCGGTTGTAAATGTTGTATGCTGCCTAGGTGGGATGGGGGGGGGGAGGTGTTACCTTAAAAGGTGACTTATAAATATTTTTAATAAATAAAATAAAATACCGGTAAGTGAGAAAAAGGCCAAACGATTACATACTCTATACTGACTGTGAACTCAGTTCTCCAAATGTGGATCCTTATGTGGCCAAAACAGCACCAGCCATGCACAAGACGGAGTTACTAGAAGGCTTAGGGAAACCCCAAGTTTTGCACAAAATACTTTAGGCCACCCCGGAAAAACAGCCCGATGAGAACAGCCTGATGAGCATGCTCAGTGAGCACAGGATATTGACAGGGCGAGTGGAGGGAATAGAAAAAAGGGAGGGAGAGGGGAAATTGAATCAAGTATCCTGCAAGAGGGCATTGCTGGCTGTCACCCTGAACAGGAGCATTCTATACAGCAACATTGTGTTGCAGCTCCAACTTGTGTTTCTCATAAAACACAATGAAGAACACAAGAAAAGGAATTCTAGAAATTAGAGGCAATCAACACATTTGGCATTTTATATCTCAACAGTCGCTTGCCATCCACACACGTCTCACTAGACTTTGCCAGTGTGTTTTCTCTGTAACACCCCCTGATTTTAAACATTTCTTTGGGTCTTATTGAACTGTGTCAATGGCAGATATATGCTGGGATATCAATGTAAAATTGTGGCTTAAAGCCAATGCAACAACCCCACTCCACCCCAATACTAAACACTTATTTGCTAGCACTGCAAGACTTCGGGTCAGGCCACAAGCCACAGGGCATCTCAAATTTTTGACACTTGATTGTTAGGGAAACTAAGCAAATGTTATCTGTGAGACGGCAAGGAAACAGCAGTCATTTGGAATCAACTTGACACCGCAAAGTTGCAGCTCAGCATTTTAGCTATGTTTGGGGATGAAGCTTACAAGCAAAACGAGAGTGTACATCACTGTATTCCCAAAAGCGATGCTTTCAAATTTCAAGATAAACTGATGTATATGAAAAAAGTGGCCTTGATGGTGCCTAGAAGCTTAAAAAAAGAAGGGGGGGAAAAGAAGGCAGAACTTCAAAAATTATGCTGGAAAATGCAATGCCCATGGCAAGGAACCTGTGTGTTTGGACTAAGGTTGGAAACAAATCTGAGTAACTACTGTATTTTATACTTTTATACTGATATTTTCAAAAATGGGGGAATCAAACATTACATGTTGTTGTTTTTTGTGTCCCAGCAGTCCTAGTATAACCCAAAACCTGCATGACACCTAATGGAGCTTAATCCATTTAAGTCTGTGACTCTTCCCCCATTCCATCTTAAGACTCTGATCATGCAGGCTTCATGATTTCAACATCAAGTCCGCCTACTGCCCCCGCCCCCACAACAACTTTTTGTAACATCTTGCCTGATGAAGAGATCTGGAGACCTCAAAAGCTTGCCCAGAATTTTGTGCAGATTTGGTTGGTCCTAGTAAAAGCATTTCCTCACTGCGGATTTCGGAATTTTAATTATGGATCAGCATGGTTTACACTTTGTTTTCTGTATAAGGAACTGTGTTCACCACAGCTGTCATTTTGGGACTTGCTTGGAATGGAGCACTAAAATAAATGAAACAGAAATCTCTTGTAAATTAAAAGAAGCTTTCCGTGAGTGTGTAGTTTCATCTTCATTCTTCTGTGTAGACGATGATAGAGCAGAATAGATAACTTAAGGCGCAATCTTATAAGTTTAGCAGAAAAAAGGCCTAGAACGCCCAGCATGCCCCAACTATTTAAACATACAAAGGATTGCGCCCTTAGTTAATAACTGTTCCCCCATTTTAGATAGTGGTGATACAGAGAGGGACATACTGGCCCTGTTTAGATTATCATTCAAGTACTCATAAACTATGGTTTATGATGCTGGAAATGAGCGTTGGGGGTGAGCATTCCTCCTCCCTTGCTCCTCCCATTCCCCTGTTGTTCATCAACTTTAGCACAAAGATGGTGGCTTGTATTAAACACGTACACCCCTCCCTTCATGCACCAGCTTTGGCGTGAAGACCTTGGTTTGTATTAAACTATAGAGTTCCCTATTATGGCCAAAACGGGGTCAGTTAACAAACCAGGAAAATAAGCCAGGATCACATGTCAAAATATTCATGCCGAATTTAGAGTGTGATCCGAGGGAAGAGCTCATTAGCGGCTTCATAAACTGTGGTTTATGAAGCCTTGAATGATTGTCCCAACTGGGCCACTGTATTCTCCAAACATCCCTACCCCCTCTTCAGCATCATTTTGAGGCTCTGGGTGTACTTGCACATCACACTAAGCCACCCTACGAATAAGCCATGGTGGGTTAATTGCTCACTGAACAACCCATGGTACGCCCAACAGATGATCGGGCTTACCATAGGTTGTTCTCCCCTTTCTTCCCCCTCAGCCCTCAAGTCGACTCCAGCACATATCCCAGTGTCCTTCATAGCAGAACCCGTCTTGTCTCCCTCTCCCTGCTTCAATTGCTATCCCTTTTCGTTCGCTGCCATTTGATTATTTTTATTTTTTTTTAAGCCTCAAAAAAGCACAATTGGGGCCATTTTTTAATTTTTTGTTTAATTTGGCCCCTGAAAATTGGGCAACGGTGTTCATAATTCTTATTTATTTATTTATTTAGTCAGGTTTTCGCAAGTGTGCTCTTACAGCAACCCGATATGTGTTGTCTTGCCTGGTCAATTTCCTTGTTTGTTTCAGCTGTCAAAATGAGCAGCGAAATGGAGCAGGTAACAGATTGACAAAGCGAGACTGCATAGAGGCTAATTTGTGTACAGATGCCAGGGACCAATTGCCAAGTTGCCAATTGAAAAGCACTGGTAAAGGAGGGGAGGTTAAAGCAGCAAAAGAAGGCGCACCAAAAAGGGAAGGACACAATATCACCCCCTTACCAATGTAATCCTCTCGATTTTAAGAGCTGAATGGACAGTTCTCAGTAACCTCCACCTTTTCAACACTTCCCCAAGTCTCCAGCTACTCCAGAAAGGGGAGATATTAACTCCGCCCCCCCCCTTTTCGCAGCTCCATTTTGGAGTACTTAATGTGGTTCCCTGACAGTTCTAAAATAACACGCAGAAATATACACAAATTTAATGGCTGGGAAGTAAATGGAGGAGAAATTTGCGCCAATTTAAGGGCTGGGACGTAAACGGAGGGGAAATTTGCACACCTGCAGTAACGGAGCAGTTAATACAGGTGTGCAAAAGTTCAACACTTAACAGCAAGAGGATCACATCGCCAAGATATTGTGTCCCTCCCTCTTTTGGTGCAATTACTCGTTTGGCTCCCCCCGCACTCACCTTTTCTTACTGTTATGTCTCCCTTGATCCTTCGCAATGTGCACAAATTAGCTGATAGGCAACCTCGTCATGTCAATACTCATATCAGATAGCTGTAAGTGTGCACTTGCGAAAGACAACCCCCCCCCATTATGACCCCCATTGCACATTTTTGAGGCACCAAATTAAAAAAAAAAGAAATTTTAAATTTTAAAAAAAGAAAAAGAAAAAAAGCTGGGGAACAAGCGACGGTTCTTCCAAAGTGCTCTTTTGGCATAGGTGGAACCGTAGTCACTGGTGAGATCACAAAAAGTGAGCGTCATGGGCTTTTTTGCTGCTCTTGCTGAGCGGTTCTGTGGCCAATTGAGGCAACCCATGTTAAAATCGGTCTCCCAGCTTCAGATGACATGACAGCCCACTGTGGGCAAGAAGAACCATACAACAAGCCATGGGTTCTCAGGGTGGCTTGTTTGTGAAAAATAAGCCACCCCATGAGAAATGCTCTGGGTTAGGACGACATGACAACCCACGATGGCTGACTGCCCATGGTGGGTTGTCATGCCATGCAAACCCAGCCTCTACCTCTTTTGTTTAGCTTCCACTTTCCTTAGTGTTGCTCCCTCTTTTCTTCTGCCTGACCTTGACAGTACCCCCTTCCTTCTGGTCTCTCTTGCAATCTGCAATTTCAGTAAAGATCTTTACATTCCATCTCTTCATCCACACCTCCAACCTCTCTTCCTCTAAGGAGCTCATAGCCATAAAATCTTGCGAAGTCCAGTCTAGTCAGAAATCAAGATTCAAAAATGTTTGCACTCATTATTAGGTGCAATTATAACATTATGTTGTTGTTGTTCTTGAATGAAATCCAGGGCTGGCCCAAGACATTTTACTACCTTAGGCCATGAACAAAATGGCGCCCCCTTCCCACCCCATTCCACATATAGATGCTGACTGGGCTGGCAGTTGAATCTTATTTCAACACTGGGA
This sequence comes from Shinisaurus crocodilurus, assembly GCA_021292165.1. NCBI lineage: Eukaryota > Metazoa > Chordata > Lepidosauria > Squamata > Shinisauridae > Shinisaurus > Shinisaurus crocodilurus. The sequence goes on along the minus strand of CM037878.1, from coordinate 86,680,805 downwards.
TGCAATATCATCCATGGGCAGCTAACCGCTAGGGGGTGGAGGGCAGGCTGTGTGGCATCTGGCATGCACAGTTCTGTCCCCCAACAGAGGGGAACAGCCAGGGCAGCTTAGGAGGAATGGCTAGTGCTGCCCAAAGCCACCTCCAGCATCTTCTTCGATGCGATTGCCTCACTCAGTCCAAAGGTAGGGCTGGTCCTGATGAAATCACATGTACACCCCAGTCAAACTAGATGTATGGTTAAGACTACCTGTTTTCTGTGACATGAGGAATTAATGCCATGAGAACCAACTACCAGCATGGTTGTGCGTGTTTTTTTTTAAAAAAAATCTCCTAAACCAAATCAATCAAGTCTTTCATTTGCAGCTTGATGGACCATATGGGAGACCAGCTGAGGTCCTCGGACCTCAGCCTGTAGGGATTTCAAGTCTGGAAAGGGAGCAGCAATCCCATACCATGGGTGAACATCGGAGCTGGTCTCATGAAGATAGCTAGGGAAGAGGCTTGGGCTGGATTGGATCTACAACAGAACTGGCCACACAGAAGACAAGTCAGGACAAGAGCTAGGACCTAGGCAAGCCAGGTCTTGCAATACCATGGCAAACAGGGAAGAGCCAGGCATGACTAGAAACATGAATTCTGGATGAGCAATGAGCTCATGTGGGGGGAAAAGTTATACCATGGGTGGAGGGCAAGGTCAAACCAAGCTCCGGATAGAGACAGGAAGATTCGGGGAAGAGAGCTCCCTGTGAAGAACAGAAGTGACAATGTTCTATAAACCAGTGGCCAGCCTGCCAGCAGCCTCCATCCGTTCCTTGCGGCGGGGTGCGGGAAGGGAGAGATACAGTGAAACTGGCTCCAGTGGGGCAAAATTAGTCCGAGCTATGCCTCATTCCAAGTGCAGCAGGAAATGACTGACATCCCCAGGAATTTCCGGCACTGGTGTAGGAAATGCCAGGGCCACAAGGATCTCCAAGTTTGAGCCCATGGACACATCTGGCATTTTGAAAAAGTGTCCTGGGAACCACCGCAAATTAGCTGCTGTAGGGGGGCGCAGGCCAATCACAAAAATGTTGGGCACGCCCTCCACTTATCAGTGTTTGTATGTGTGTGCATGAATGTGCACCCTGTGTGTGCGCTACTCACTCTGGCTTCTCTCTCCCCTTCTTCTCCCCCCTCCCTGGCTCCTCTACTTCTCTCTCTCTCACTCCTCTTTCTTTCTTTCTTTCCTTCCATCCATCTCTCTGGCTCCTCTCTCTCTTTCTAGGTTCCTTCCTTCCTTCCTTCCTTCCTTCTCTCTCTCACTGGCTCCTCTTTCTCTCCCTCTCTCTCTTTTCCCTTCCTATTAAAGTCACTGGAGTGATTCTCCCAATGGTTTTAAAATGAAGAGCGAAATCCCTCTGCCAAAAAACAACTGGAAAGGTGGGCAAAGGTCACCCCCCTACCAAGGACCCTATTGCACCAAGGCTCCTTGTTGGGGGGTGGACTTTGCTCCCCCCCCCCTCAATTTTTGGCTTTTCCTCTCCCTATTGAATCCAATGGAGTGATTCATCTATTGGTTTTAATAGGTAGGGGAAAAGCCCCCCTGCCGAAAATCAGCTGGAGGCAGGATGAAGGTCACCCCATGTGGCATCTTTGGATCTCACCCATAAAACTGTCAAAGTTCCTGTGTGAATTACACTCGGTGGCATCCAAAATGTCTTCATTCTCAATGCAAAAGTGAGCCTGCACTGTGTACAAATTACCCACTTCTACTATGCTTGACAGTAAATGTGTACACAGCATGAAAAACTAACAGACCGTCATGTACAAGAAGGTGTGGTCTCAGGTTACGCTGCTTCAGAATTCGGCATGCTGCTGGTGCTGGAGCAGTAACTTCATTCACCACAATGTCAAAGCCCAAACGCTGCAACTTTTCGACAAACTTATCCCGGGTAGCTTGAGTTTCATTGGTGCAGAACCGCAACTTCAGACCAGATGTCTTGATCCTGTCAGAGCCAAATGACGAAACATTAAAATCAATCAAGCTATAGAATTCAGGATTTGATTACTGATTCTCTCAAGCCTATGGATACCACTAATACTACTTTAAGGTTTTACCCTTAAAGGCAGCCTAAAAATATTATCATCATCATCATCATCATCATCATCATCATCATCATCATCATCAGTAAAAGAAGGTAAGAAGTTTTTTTTCCCAAAGTCTGGATGCAAATAATGCAGTTATGTTGTTTACAATTATTATACAATAAAAAAATATGGAGTAGCATACAAATATATATAGGGCAGTATCCAATATTGCCACTCCGGGAAAACCTGTCGTGCCAGTAGATGCTATTGGCATTGTGGTAGAGGTCATGTATGCTAGCACGACCTCAATAGCAAAAGTGAAAAGGCAGTGTTGGATACTGTCCTATATATATATTGCATGCAGGATCTCTGCTATGAGCACATTAGAATTCAAGAGCCAGTGTGGCGTAGTGGTTAGGATGTTGGACTGGGACTCGGGAGATCTGGGTTCTAGTCCCCACTCGGCCATGAAACTCACTGGGTGACTTTGGGCCAGTCACTGACTCTCAGCCTAACCTACCTCACAGGGTTGTTGTGAGGATAAAATGGAGAGGAGGATGAGGATAATGTAATGGGTTGCTTGAAGGAAAAAAGACGGGGTATAAATACAATAAATAAATAAATAAATAAATAATCAATTCTGTACTTAAATGCAAGCATTACAATAATTACAACAGCAGCTAAAATCACAAGGTACTATACAAAGATTAAAAATATAACATGTCTTCCAGGCTTTGTTAATTGTATTAACTGTTTTTCCATTAAGCAAGAATCATTAATTTCAAACAAGATTTGAACTAGCTGCAACATGTTGCAAATTGGGCTGAAAATGGGACAATCAAAATTCAGACTCAAAATGTCTGGCACCATTGGGTGCAGTTCATATCATCCTTTTATTTGAATTTTATTCTGCACTATTTCAAGGATTCAGGGTGGATCCCCTTTCCTCCCAACCAAAAATATAAACATAAGGGACATTCTTTCTTGTGCTCCTGGAAGTTCTGGACACAGAGGAACATTCTCAGTTTCATGGGATACTGTAAGCAAAGAACTAGGCACTATTGTTGATCTTAGGGATGTAACTTTCTGACTTCATATAGGAACACATCTCCCAAGCCAGCAGCTGTTTTTGCAGGTTATGTAGTGATAAAATCCAAGGGAAGCTCAAACAGGAGCATGATCCAAGCCAGAAAACTACAACTGAAGCTGCAGTCCTATGAACATTTACCTGGAAATAAGCCATATTCAGCACAATGGGACTTATACATGTTATTCAGACTTATGTGCTACAAGTATCTCAGGATTGGCAAGTATCTCAAAATGGCATTTGTATATCTTATTTTCATATTCAGATTGAGATAGATAATGCAGAGCCTCCTCTCAAAGTGGTCAAAATCTAAGAACTCCAATTTGAATGAGGCAAAACACATGCTTTTTTACAATATGGTGTGTGTATGTGAGTGTATCTCAAATCAATTCAGGAAAGATATATCCATCAGAAGCAGCTCTGAAAAATGTGGTCCCCCAACGGGAAAATCAGATTATGACCATTTCAAATATCCAGAGATGTCATCTCCAAATTCATTCTTTTGGTATTATTTGCCTTTCCTAATCATAGGTATGTGAATTATCAATTACACTTAGTGGTTAATTGCCCTTCATAAAGATAGCTCTTCTATTTTAAATTAGGCAGTTAATATATTGTAACTAATAGCATCCACTTGTATATTATAAATATATCTTCATTGATTGGAGCAATGAATGTGAGAATCACTCATGAGCTAATGAAGCAATTGAGTAAAGAAGTGCAGCATGTACCAAGGGAATAATTATTGTTAATGAATTATGATGTGACCTTCTCAGAACAATGAACAATTGGTGTGACAGTTAGATGACAATACTTCACATCTGTTATTCCAAATATAGTTTAAACTGGAGTATAAACACAATTAATATATTTTATATTCAACAAAAGCTTTAAGAATAATTATATGATTCAAAGCATCTTACTTAAAGTGCAAATTATCAAGTATGTGAAATAATAATTGCAGGACATGATTGACTTGAACAGTCATTTGTTCATTCATTCAGATACTGGTGTTTACTTAAAAGGTCAATGCATAGAAATATGGACCAACGTAAGCCAATCAAATTGTATGCACATATGAAGGCACCTACATGGGGTGCAACTGATGCAGCCAGAGCCGGCCCAAGAGATTTTGCTGCCTGAGGTGGAACAGCAAATGGCATCCCACCCTCAAAGGCTGGCCGAGTTATTTTGGAACCTGAGGCAGAAACTTCCAGAGGTACCTATCCCTGGGAGTAAAAATACAATAAAAATACAACTAACTAATTAACTAACCATTTTCTGCCCTTTCATGACAGGCAAAACCGGCTTGTTACCACTCTGCCTAATAGTAGGGCGAGCCTTGGATGCAGCAATGTTTTAATTCAGATCAAAGGTACAGGCACCATTCTGGATGGAAGGTTTGCCGAGTGTCAAGTATGCTGAACCAACATGCTGAATTCAACTACATGGGGACTTTATGTATCCCTGTACTACGAAACTAGCACAGTTGGTAAGGAAGGCACAACAACTGTGGCACAAAACAGCAATACTGGGCCAAACCCGCACTCTACTGTGTACCTCTTCTTTGAGGTACTGCCCTATTCATTTCTCATTTTTGACTGCTACCATCCATGACTGAAGGAGCTGCCATCTGAAAACACCCTAAGAGTTCTTGCTAAAAATTCCTTTCAATTAAGAGAAGGGAAAATTGAGCATTAGGTCTGCCATCAACACATTTTGAAGACCGCCAACTTTTCTCTCCTCTCACTGCCAACATTTTGAGAACAACAAAGTCACTCTTTGTCTGGCAAGGCCCTGCACAGAACTTCACTGATAGCCAAATGGGAATCATAGAATCATAGAAAAGTAGAGTTGGAAGGGGCCTACAAGGCCATCGAGTCCAACCCCCTGCTCAATGCAGGAATCCAGGTCAAAGCATCCCTGACAGATGGCTGTCCAGCTGCACCTTGAATGCCTCCAGAGTGGGAGAGCCCACCATCCTCCCTAGGTAGTGGGTTCCATTGTCTTATTGCTCTGACAGTCAGGAAATTTTTCCTGATGTTTAGGTGGAATCTGGTTTTCTGTAACTTGAGTCCATTATTCTGTGTCCTGCAAACTGGGATGATCGAGAAGAAATCCTGGCCCTCCTCTTTGTGACAACCCTTCAAGTACTGGAAGAGTGCGATCATATCTCCCCTCAGTCTCTTCTTCTGAAGGCTAAACATCCCCAGTTCTTTCAGTCTCTCCTCATAGGGCCTTGTTTCCAGTCCCTTTATCATCCTTGTTGCCCTCTTCTGAACCCTCTCCAGTTTGTCTACATCCTTCTTAAAGTGTGGTGTCCAGAACTGGCCGCAGTACTCAAGATGAAGCCTAACCAGTGCTGAGTAAAGGGGAATTATCACTTCATGCAATTTGGAAGCTATACGTCTATTAATGCAGCCCAAAATAGCATTTGCCTTCTTTGCAGCCACATCGCATTGCTGGCTCATATTCAGTTGGTGATCTACCACAATTCCAAGATCCTTCTCACCTGTAGTATTGTTGAGCCAAGTGTCCCCCATTCTGTAACTCTACATTTGGTTTCCTTTCCCTAGGTGCAGCACTTGGCATTTATCCCTACTAAATTTCATTCTGTTGTTTTCGGCCCAGCGCTCCAGCCTATCGAGATCGCTTTGAATTTTATTTCTGTCTTCCAGAGTATTAGCTGTTCCACCCAACTTTGTGTCATCTGCAAATTTGATAAGCATTCCCTGCACCTCCTGATCCAAGTCATTAATAGGACAAAAGCATCCCACCCCCATATGATAGAAATGAACAGAGTAGTACAGTTGCATAACATCAGCTCTTCTAGGATTGTCCAATAGTTTGGTCAATCAAAAATGAGACATGAACAGGGCAGTACCTCAAAGAAGAGGTACACAGTAGAGTGTGGGTTTGGCCCAGTATTGCTGTTCTGTGCCACAGATGCTTTTGTTTCAAGGAGCAGACTTGAGCATCTTCCCATGAGTAAACCTACCAATGAGTGTATAAAAAGCAGCAAGACCAAAGAGGGACATATATTCATACAATGAAATACAAACTAAAGATAAACAAAACAGGAAAATGCACTAAGGCATGCTATTGCAAACACAACTTCAGATAGCCAGTCTTCAGATTTGCAGGTGAACTCACCTTAGCTGATGAGTTTGAATCTTTTCTTCATTCTGCCTTATTCCAAAAGGAACAATATCAGCAATATAGAAAGTAACAGAGCTTTGACATGATCCCTTGATTTCTCTCCTACATCCCACCCCACAACTCATGTCATAACCTTTATGTCATCTAAAAGCAGAGAGGGGGGGAAAGACTGCTTATATTTTACATACCCATAAACTGACCCAAAAAAACGTTGGCAAGGACAGTTGGCTAAGACTGTACAAGGTCACTCAGGATGTCCAATAATTGTCCTAACACTTTACCTGTTATGGCACAATAATGAGAGTTTTTTTCATTATTTTCGGGTGAATGAACCTGGCAGATGCTGACAGCCAGCAGATGTGTAAAGTTCGAGGTGATTTGTAAGGGACCAGCTCATCTGACGCACAGTAATTGCATTGTGGGACATTGTCACTCAGAGTCTTGTCCTGTTCTGTCAGAATGAGGTAAAGGTCAGTTCAAAGAACTGGCATAGCAGAAGGGACAGCTCCTCACTGAAATTAAAAATATTTTCATATATATCTTACATGCCCAACCCACAGCATGAAGAAACCCAAGAATGTGCCCACTATTATGACTTATTGGATTGTTTGGGAAACTGGACGATTTGTGATTGTTGCATTTAAACACACACATACTACACACACACACACACACACACACATATATATATATGTTGCTTTCAATTCCCACTTGTAGATATTATGCTTCCTCGTTAATCTGATCATTCAACCGACACATAAATTCACTTTCTTTGCTGTTTCATTTATAACCCATCTTTCCTCTAAGGAACCCAGAATAAGGTACATGGGTTCTCACACAGTCTCCCAGACCAGCCAAGTCTAAAAGACAGAATTACATAAGGCATCTTCAGACCATTTACTAGACCCAAAGAAATCTCACTACTAACACTTACACTTGTTCCACCTGTCCATCATGATACCGCCTCATACATGTCAGTAGTTTGCCATGCAATAAAAACATTCAAGCAGTTATTCATCAAAAGGTGTGTAACTATTCTGTCTTTTCTTCATAGATTTCATAGATCATAGAGTTGGAAGGAGCCTACAAGGCTATCGAGTCCAACCCCCTGCTCAATGCAGGAAACTAGAGGAGGGGTCTCCCATCCAAGTAATAACAAGGCCTGACCCTGCTTAGCTTTCCACCCTCAGACAAGCTGAGCCAGCGTAAGCCACAGGCCTGTACATTAACTGGGTTTCTTTTGTGGAAAGAAAGAAAATGGAAGAAGCGGTAGGAAAAGACAGGAGGGTTACAAGTTGAAGACAAGGTAGTCTGGACCCCACATACAATTCTGTGAATGAGACAGGGCAATTGCCTGACGAAAGTCTTGCCTGGAAGCAACCTCAGATTAAAAAAAAGAAATGGAGTGTCCCATTTCAGATGCAGGCAAAAGGACTATGCCTTTGGTTCACATGCTTCCTCCTCTCTGCATCCCACCAACATCCTTCCTTCTCTCCCCAACTTGTATCCAATGTAAGTCCTACTTAAGAGTAAGCCAACTGAAATGAATGGAACTTAAGTTAGTCTAACATTGGATACAACCCATTCTATACAACCCAACATTTTGACATCATACAGTGTCAGAATTTAGTTTTTTATTTTGTTATTATCACACAGTGAACCTGCACACAAAAATCTGGTTTGCACGTTAAACAATCCATAGTTTGTTAACCATGGTTTGTTTGGGAGCATGCGGGAGCATGTATGCTGGCTCTGACCACTTGCCCGGTTCCATTTTGCTAAACAATCCAGGAACATCCCATTCCTGGGTCATTCTCCATGATGTCCAAACTTGGAACTCTAGGTTGTTGATGAAGAAACAACCCAGAGTTTTAACCCAAGAAGCAAACTATGCTTCTATGTACAACACAAGGAATTGTTCCAGTATTTGTAGATGCCAAACTACGCCACTAAGAATTTGCTATACTTACTTTGATCTTTAATACATTTCTTTAACAGTGCTTCAGCATCCTCCTACTTGTACAATACTTTCCCTTATTATCTCAACCATGGTAACCTTAAGTCATAATCTTCTATTTCCTTTTAATGCTCTCTTGTCTTTGCTCAAAACCTTTACCTATTAAGCTCTCTTTGTTTGTGTTCAGAGGCAGTGCCCTCCTCTCCTTTCAACAACTTTGTGATCCTTCTTTAAGCACCTTCTCATTTACCAATTTTTTTATAGAAAGGAAAGGCCAAAAGTAGCAGGAAAGGAAATAGGTCAAGAAAGATAGTAGGCAGATATACATAGAGAAGTGCAGCAAAAATAGGTGAACTGGATCAAGCTCATGTACAGTGGGAGTACAGGAGGTCAGTATTACTACATGAGGTACAAAATTGGGCCACCTGAGAGGTAATTTTTAATGAGTAGGGGCTGTGCCATAGAACAGCAAAAGGATGCCAGTTAATAAAGTCATACAGAGCTTGAAGAGAGAAGCAAAAAACAGTGCATGGTTGGATTGTTAACACTGAGATAGTTTGGACATTGTGACACAAAGGACTACCTCGTCTCACAGCAATGCAATACTAGGGTCCTGAAAGTTATACTTCCTGAAAGGAATAGAACCAAGCCCATCAACCAAAAGAAAAACAAAACTGTGGTTGAGCAAAGAAGGAGAAACGTTGGAAACATTAGTTGAGCAAAGGAAGAGCAACAGTCGAGATGATACCACCATTCTGAGGCTCTACCACAGGGGTGGGCAACTTGCAGGCCAAAACATTTGGAGGGTCACAACTACCATTAGCCCTAGCCAGCATAGCCAATGGTGAGGACTGATTGGTCTTGCAGGATAAAACATCTGGAGGGCCCCAAGTTGCCCACCTCTGCTCTACACTCATAACCATAAAAGAGGCCAAATCGAAAGCAAAATAGGAAGTATAACAGAGGTAACAAACCATAATTCTGAGGAGCAGAAGTCTCCTCCCTTAGGTTGTTGAGATGCAAACTGAAACAGCCCAAAACTCCTTTGTGACTGGGCAGAAAATTCAAAAAGGAACCTCCCGACAATGAAAATATCACTAAATAATCAACTATTTCCTGCCCTTTGTCGGTACCTCAGAATCTGCCACCTTACCCTGCTTAACAGTAGGGCTTGCCCTGGCTTTTAATTAGTTAATAAACTGGTTAAATGAATTTATTAAAACAATATTTTAATAGCACAAAAAGATGCTGCCAATTAAACAGGGCAACACACTTTTAAAACAATTTTTTTAAAAAAAAATGAAAACTGAAGATGACAGGCATTGCCCCTCCTGCTGCCTACACAAGTGGATGGTTCCTCTAAGATGGGTCAGATGACCTATTACAAGACATGCATGTTATCATATAAAAACAAAGTCTGCCATTTTTCTTCACATGCAAAAGCAATCAGTTAAACTCACAAGATTAATCAACTACGATTTCATTTTCTGGGCTGACTGTTTTAAGTTTTAATGTATTCATTGTGACTCCACTGTAGTCACCGCCTGACAATAACCTCCTCTAGAGTGGGGCCACAGGACAAAGCGCAATCCCTCCCAAGCTACTCTGGCTGGGCTCTCTAAAACCGGTTAGATTAAGCTGGTTAAAGTAAGCTAGTTAGATAAACTGATTAAAAACTTTCTGATAGGCTAAAAAGGTGCTGCCAATTGAATCCAGCAACACCTTGATGCTAGGTATTCTGACATATCTACATTTCTGTGTAAGGTTGACACTTAAACAGTTGATGGGGTGCGGAGGAACCAAAAATAATTATCTACCTTGCATATATTAACTAAAGCCACTGGGAGAGGGACAACCACCAACACATTTTGAGACACAAACACATGAAAAGCCAAGCAGCAGGAGTGAGAAGCTAATTTTACAAGTAGCTTGTATTGATGGGCATGCAACAGGTGACAATCGGAGAAGACATAGTTCAGCTTTGACAAGGATGCTTTAACTCTCTTGTGTAGCACTATGGGCCCTCAATCTTATTGTTCTAATTCAAAGCATAAAACTAGTAGCCTCAGGGTTCATCATCTATTAACTGAAACTGACTGATTAAAAGTTCACCAATTAGCCTTCTGATCTTTGGGCCCGATAGCGCAGTAACGTGGATCTAATTGTAAGCTGAAATTGCATGAAAAAGCTTATCTTTGCAAGCATACAGCATTCCCCCCCCCCCTTTCCTGCGTTTAGTCCAAAGACACCTATGGACCTTTGCAGTTCAGCTATTATTTAATTAGTGTGAACAGCCCAGGAAATAAATTAATTTGCCATTACTACTATACTGAGTTGCCTTAATCACAACATTTTTATGGGCAATATAATCCGGTAATCATATTACACTGGCCTTTGTTTCATACTGATGGATAGTTAACTGTTTGCCTTTGAAGCCACTAATTATCATCTATAAAAGCCAATCAAATCCAATACAGCATTCTCACTGTGAAATCATTATTATACTTTGTATATAAAGAGCATCTGTTGGTAAACAATTAACTTGAAGCTAACAGAAAGGAAGCAATTGTTTGCCTCATTTTAATAATTACTTAGTTAATGCCTTGCTACAGGAAGTAGAAGTGGATGGTTCAGTCAGATGTATTTCTTTTGAAAAGATGCAAACTAGCCACCGATTACTATGATTCTGTAAACTCATTATATATGGTATTCTGAGTCCATTTCTTTTGGGACAATAATATTGCCAGGATGGATTATCCTCTAGTGTACATCATTTTTGAATGGTCCTACAAACTACTGTCAGTCTCAGACAGGAATATTAGCATGTATCAATAGGGATTAGCAAAATGTGCTTTAATTGGCATTAGCATGTCACCCCAAGTGGCAGTCACCCCAAGAACTTTGTGAATGTCATTATGTGGCAACAGACTACCTCCTTACTGGAGGATCCACACTGGAAGTACTGGGGCCACACCAGTTGCAGAAACGGAAGATGCAACATGGTATATGTTAATGCACCATGTTGCATCTTCTTTTATTGTAAAATTTTATACTTGTTGTAAACCGCCCAGAGAGCTTTGGCGGAATAGAAATGAAAATGAAAAGAATATTATTAATATATTTTAATCCTTTTTGGTGTGGATGAGTCTCCTAAGCCCTGAGAGTACCTATCCAGACACAGTTCCTAGTCTGCAGTGAAACTGCAGTGTTTCATATACCAGGGTGGTCTTCAACCTGGGGAAAACAGTATACCCTACAATTAGCCTTTAGGCATTTGCAAGCACAACCATAAAATAACTTCAGTGCTCAGTTTCAGCATGTCTAGTGGATGTTGAGCCCCAGAATCTGTTCTGCCATTGGGCTCTGGTACCCAAGGTTCCCTTGCCACATGTTAGCAGAGAGACCTTTCCTCTCTACAGGAAGGCTTGATTGGAAAGATGGTATTTCAGAGCCTGTGCAATGTGCTCCTCCCACTTCCCTTGCTGGGTCAAATAACTTGCTATCACACTTGGAGGTTTGAAGGCAGAGTGCCCAGCTCAGGAAGCATGACTTCAAGGCAGGCTGAAGCCCTAGCGTTCCTCACTTTACAAATCAAATATAGAGCACACCCATATGGTCATATCATACAGTGAAATGCAGCCTTCAGATCTCTCCTTACAATTTCTACTTTCAGTACATGAAAGGGCCACTTCCCTGTCAGGAGCTATCAGGATGAGAACCCTAAATCCCTCAGTGTGGTGAGGTATCAGAATTATAGCTTGAAACATCTCCATGGCAGCAAAGATGCCAGGCTATTCTCAGAGTACTCTCAGGCTCAGGAGTAAAGCCCATATACCCAGGCTGCTCATTTGCCGATCCTGGACAGGAAGGGCTATAAAAGGCTCCCTGATTGGGCTGGGACCTGGCTTGGTCTTGAGACTTGGACTCCCTGCCAAATGTCCGCTTCCTGGCTCGCCTCTGACAGCTGCCCATAGCTGAACTTCGACATTCACATATAGTCAAAATCCTCTTCCATATGATGCATCTCAACAGTCCCCAAGGAAGTGTTTGCGTGATTAATGTAATGTGTGACCCAGGTCCTCCCACAGGTAGAACTGCAGCTACCCTAAGATGGTAGCAGCGAAAAAAATGTGCTGACACAATTACTGAAAGCATGAGCAGGAAGATGCAGCTTCCATGGAGGGCCCCTGTAACATGTGGCATTCTTGTTGTGAATGGAGTCCGGGGGGGGGGGGAAGGATGGATGCTGCACTTATACCCTTTTTCCTTCAGAAAACTCAGGGTCAGTCTAGGTGTGGCAGACCCGTCTCTTTAAGTGTCCCTCAGGTATTTTTTTTATCCAAGTCAGGCTTACTTCCACTATCAGACCCTGGCTAAAATGAGACAGGGGAAAGACTTTGGGGTGGTAAGCTATGTGCCCCCTTTATCCTTAAAGGCATTTCATACTTTATATGAGATTGGGGCAAATCGGCATTTCAAAAGAGAGATCTGCCACCAATCCATCTAGCCTGTCTGTCAGAACAGTTTATATGGGGCTCCGAGGTACCTCCCATCCAGCCACTGACCACGTTAAGCTATGCTTCGCATTAATGATGTTAACATGTGTTCTCTCAGACCATTAACTATGACTATTAATTTTCAGTACTAAGATAATTGATGCGACAGTTGAAAGCAATCATAAAACTTCACCTGTTATCATGTGCAGTCCTAGCAGAGGCAAATCACCCCTACAAAGTTCTTAGAGGATGTTATTTTATTTCTTGTATTGGTTGTCCAGACAGTGCTTTTTTCTGGAGGTAATATTGTTGTTTTTCAGCCCAACAGAAGTTTTGCACAGGAGACCAGACAGTGGTTGGGGTGGGGGTGGGGGTGGAGAAGAGAGAGATCAGAACAAGTGAGGCCAAGACCCACTAGAAATAAGATTGTACAGGCAACCACTAAGGGTTGGCCCTCACCCTCTCACCAAAATCTGTTGTTTTTTTCCATGAAGATTTTTGTGTGGCAAGATGAGCTGCAGATTCTTCATATCATATAGGGAGATACATTGGCTTTAAAAGACTTCTGGACATTCTTAGAGAAAATGAGATACTTATGAAAGCTCAGAACCTTGGGTTGCATCCAGTGGTGGATTTGTCTTAGTAGAGAGCAATTCCTCCTCAGAGCACCTGATTTTCACCAATCCCCCCATCCCACTTAAGCCTCCTGCCTCCCCTCCCCTCCCGCAAAGCTGTTCCTGAGGTCTGCAGGACCCTCTAGAACAGAACAGGATGTGGCAGAGAAGGCTGCAGTAGCTAGGGAGGAGCTGGCAAAAAATTGAGTGCCCTGCCTCACATAAGCAGAAGTGCATTCCACTAAGGCAAAGCCATAATTGGATACAATCCCTTAGGTTTTTCTAATATTTGCAAATCAAGAATCTAATAATGACACTTCACTAATAAGGTGGTAAATAGAAGGCTGACCAAGTTTAGAAGTCTAATAGAAAACGGTAAAGGACTTTTTGTCGAAAACTTAGAAACTTTTGCTAGAAACTGAGTGTATGTCTAAGGTATAAGAAGAACAAAAGGGAGGAGGATTTAGAAATCCAAGTCTCACTAGCTCTGTTCAGGTGTTCACTCCCCATATGACTGGAATTGCATGAGGGTGAATACCTGAACAGGGATTAAGTCCTGGTAGAATTATATATATAGTACTGGTCCTAGATTTTTTAGTAATACAACATTGCAGGATAAATTCTTAAAAATGTAAAACACACACACACAAAAACCCCACCCCAAAGATAGCCACACTAGTTCATGAGAAAAAAAAATTCCAAAATTCACAGTTGGGCAATACTTTTGTTAGGATCAACCAATATGCAACAAAAATATGCAAGCTTTTGAGTTCTCCAGAATTCTTCATCAGGCTAGATGGTACCATAAACAGGGAGTGGGGGGAGAAACAAAAAGGTCCAAAATTTGGCAAGACGTTATGGCCAGTTTAGATAGACCCAGTCTCAAAATAGAGATTGCAGACTGAATGAATGAGTCAGTGATAGGTACTGCAGATATCAGATGACACTAGCAATGCATTTTGGGAGAAATTAGTAGCAATGGTTGATCTCCATTTCTGAAAACACAAAGGTCATCTGTAGTTCTGATCTGCCTCTTGTCTTGGACGAAACACACAGGTGCCTGAATTGGCATAGAACAGACTAATCTTGAAAATATTTTATTGATGTCTTTACAAGTCTGACAAGATGAAAGATATGCAGCTGCATAAAAACCGTGCTGGAGATGCAATTAGGATGAGGAAGATTTTCTTGCATGATCAGTGGCAATCTTGAAACATAAGACAGTATTGGAGGAATGCTTTGCAAGATGTGAAAGAAATTATTGGTTATACATTAGCAACAGACCCTTTAACAGTATCATTCTTCTTTTTGAACTACAGTATTAAACCAGAACAGAAAGCAGTGATGGGTACGTAATTTATTGATCACTGCAAGGATGACAATAGCAAAAACTGAAAGATTAACATTGCTTCAGTTCTGGAAGCCCTGAGGCTGTGGTCTTGGCAGGTGTTATTGATGATAACAGTGTGGCGTAGTGGTGACAGTGTTGGACTGGGACTCAGGAGATCCAGGTTCTAGTCCCCGCTCAGCCATGAAACTCACTGGGTGACTTTGGGCCAGTCACTGACTCTCAGCCTAACCTACCTCACAGGGTTGTTGTGAGGATAAAATGGAGAGGAGGAGGAGGATTATGTAAGCTGCCTTGGGTTCCTTGCAGGAAAAAAGGCGGGGTATAAATATAATAAATAAATAAATGATCACAGTAACTCATTTTAAATGGTTGTGTTACACAACTACTATTTTCCTAGCAAAACGACATCCTTTTTATTAGATTCTGGAACAGGATTAAGTCAGTGCAAAATGCCAGAAAAGAACATTTGCTTCTGATATCAAGGCTGTAATCCAAGGCACACTTACCTGGGAGTCAGACCTATTAAACACAGTGGGTCTTACTTCTGAGAAAACAAGGATAGGATTACTCTGAACAGTTTACTTTTCTTTACAGTTTCACTATTAAAATGCTTCAAAGTCATAGACCAGCCTTCTCCAACCTGGTGTAGTTTTTGGACTACGATTCCCAGAATCCCTGATCATTGGCCATGCTGGCTGGGGCAAATGGGAGTTGAAGTCCAAAACATCTGGAGGGCACCAGGTTGGGGGAAGCTGTCAGACATATATTTGGTTAGACATTTTCAGTGAAGATAGAGGTATACTTAATCGTATTCTTTCTTCCTTTCTTTCACTTGCAGATGTTTGTATATCTTAACTGGAAAAATAATAGAAATCTACACAATGATAAAAACTGATACCACATAGTAGGAAGTAATGTGGTTTGACCTACAGAATAGATCTTTTCTGAGGTACAGAACTGTGGAGGTGACATGGCACTGACACAGTGGAAATTCTGTACTGATGTCATATACTGCAAAGTAGAAGCAAAGATGAATTACCATTGTCTCAAGTATGCAGGATCATGAGCCAGTTAAATCTGTTCATAGGAACCATTATTAGTATGACTACCATGTTTATTATTTATTTATTATATTTTTAAATCGCCCATCTGGCCGGTCACCCGTTATGACCAGTATGTTAACATGACTTTTGCATATGGCGGGAAAGCCCTTTCTAGGAGGGAAAAATATAGATTTCAGAGACACAACTGAAGACTCCTTATCTTCAGAAACAGTAATATTTCTAAGCCCCCGCCTGCCCCCCCCACTCCAAAACCTGAGTCTTCCTTTTCGGCCTTTTATTTTTGATATGTGTATTTCTGTTGCTTCAGTGATTCTTGTTATCCAACATTTCCCTGACTTTGGTGCTCCCCATCACAGGGGTAAGATAGCTGGGCTTAAGGGTGGGGTGGGGTGAAAGGCTGTGGGTGACAGAGGAAATGTGGCTACTGCGGCTTGCTTTGAAACTATTGTATTGAATGAAATTGTGTGCGTGTTTTACATACCAAAATAAAAAGTATTCATACTGATTTTTAAAAGGCACCATAATAATATAATGAGAGTACTCGGCACTTGACATAGAGAAGGTGAAGTGTGACTACCTAATCTTGATAGATAGATAGATATATGTATGCGTGTGTGTGTGTGTGTATATATATATATATTAATGCAGTCTGATTTTTGAATGTGTCAACATCAGCAGTCACTCCCACGCACAGAACTCAGATGCCACAGTGAATATCTGTATTTCACAGAGACAGACATCAAGAACGGCCTTTGTAGATCGGTTTGCAGGATCATCTGTACCAGCCCCACCCCACCCCACCCCACCCGCCACATTTTGAATTGTTTTACAATTCCAATTCTGCTAGCTTCTCTTGCAAGTCCTGCCCTTGTAAGACTCCCCAGGTATCTTATTCTAACATGACTGTCCAGCTGCTCCACCACCTCCTGATGCCCTAGATTTCCGTTCCCCTTTTAAAGAGCCCCCTTGAAAGTTGTGCTAACAGATGCCCTATAGTGGCCAAACAACAGGATGTTGTAAATGTCCAACCGCTGTGGGCTTTCAGATGTATATGCTAATAGGGATGCTATCAGCATACAGCTGTAAATGCAAATAACGGGTCTCAGGCAGGGCATGTTTTATTGCTCTTTAACCACCTCCACTATTGTAACTGGCCAACATCTCACTGGTTGCAACATGAAAAGCAAATAGCTTACCTCATGTTGATGCTGTATAAAACAATCAGGGAAATAATGGCACAGAACAGAGGAGATGCTATGGTTGATTTGATAAAGCCTTTTAACTAAGATTCTAGTGTTCTTGCCTATGAGAACAATAAAAGGGACTATACAAGTAATTGCTAGCAAGGGCAAAGTATACATGCTGTGGTCACACTTCATATTAAGTTATTTTAAAACAGCACATAAAGGCTTGCACAATTAACAGATATTTTAATTAAAAAAATGAAAACAGACACTGAAATCTTATACATGTCTACTCAAAGGTAAGTCCAGATAAGTTTGTGCATTACTACAGCCAAAGTGACTATTTTGGAATGCAACAGGCTCTTCATTGAAGACCTGAAATACACTTAACCAAATAAGCTGATGACCAGTTATAAAAATATTAGCTAACTACCTCTGTAAGCCATATATACTTCAAACCTTAATATCAAATGTAACCCAGCAGTTCCATTTGATTGTTCAGACCTGTATTTAGGATAAGATCATTCTGACAACAATTGCATCCACTACTCTGTGAAAAAATCAATCAAGTTCATAGATAAAATAACTTTTCTGCAATAAATATAATGAACCAAGTGTAATCAAGTATAAAGAAAAATGTCTTCTTTACTTTTGCTTTTCAACTTCAGATTTGATTTCTCTTTCCAGAACATACAAACTCCTAAGATCTTATATCAGCTTAAACATCAAATATAGTTTGGTCTCTAATAGCACAATCCTATACAGTCATGCCTTGGATTGAGAGCATAATTCGTTCCGGAAACGTGCTTGTAATCCAAAACACTCTTATATCAAAACGAAATCCCCCCAAAAAATTTGTACAGAGATTTTTAATTTAAGCCGTACTACAGTACTTGTATTGCAAGACGTCGCTTGTATATCAAGTAAAAAATAAATAAACAAATATTTAAAAATTTGCTTGTCTTGCAAAATGCTCTCAAACAAGTTACTCTCAAACCAAGGTATTACTGCATATGTCTACTAAGAAGTAAGTCCCACTGAGTTCAGCGAGACTTAATCCCGTGTAAGGGGTTATACGATTGCAGCCTTAAGAATTCCGCTCATCATTTCAAAGCAAATTCCAAAACTAAGGACTTGATGCTTTTGATGCCACAGTCTTCTTTTCATAATTAAAGAACTGACATTTTCTTTATGATGGGCTTTAGGCAAGAGAACAAGTTACTACTGAACAATATGTCAATTACAGATTTGAATTAGCAGTACATTTGTTGAGAGATTTCCTTTTTTTGGCTTTCTGAATGGAATGCTGTTGCAAAGAAGGAAAAATCTCTCACATGGACTTGTTCAGGCACAAACATATTTATCACATTCCCGCAGCTGCTGTGTTAAGGTTTATCATTCCACAGATAGGAAACTGAGGCTACGACAGAATGACTTGTTTGAGATGACAGAGACCACTGCTTATGTGAATACAACCATAGTGGCAGATGGCAAACTGCAAAGAAGTACCGGTAGCTATCATGTCTACCAGCTGTGCATATGCTATTCACATGAAGGATCGTATCTAATGCTGCTCCTACTTAGAGTAGACCACTTAAATGAGTTGGACATACGTTGGACTGACATTGGATATAACCCAATGTGTGTTAATTGTGTAACAACAACAGGTTCAATATGGAGAACATTTAACTGCTCGATATCCATCTTTGTAACCTGTGAATGATCAGACATAAATCAAACATGGGTGTGGCAAAATTCCCCAATGCTGATCAGCTAAACAAGTGGAAAACCCATGGCACAGATTCCATGAACAATGCTGATACTGGGCTTATCTCCTTCTCTGCTTTAAAGTACCAGGGACTCATAGAAAATTAGCACGGAATCAGCACCTCTGTATGGAAGTTCAGAAGAGGCATGTATTTATATCTAAGGCTCTTAAAAACACACTCAAACTCTTGATGCATATCTTACCATTTTCCCATTACAAAAGATATGTCTCTTCAGCCATTTCCCATCTCATAGACTAATTTTCAGAACATGCTCATGATAAATCTTTAGGTGTAGTGACAGAGTACAATTGAACTAAGTATGAGGAAGCAAAGGGAAGAGGCATCACATATAACCCAAAGCTAGCTCCCAGCAATGCAACAGTTATTTTGGTCTCAGGGGCCGTAAGCAAATTTCACCCCCTCTTCTACCACTGCAGACCTAGCCCAAATGTATCTGACTTTTCTGACTAAACATCCCCAGGACCATCATTAGTGAGCATGTCAAGGCACACTTTGAAGATTCAATATGTTCTCCCTCTCTCCCTTGGGTCAAATAAGCAGAGAAGCCAAATTAACTGTTGAAACAAACTGATCCCTAATAAACAACTAGGACTCAGCCGTTTCCAGCATTTCAAACAGAACTCCAACATCTTGCATTTTTTGCCAGAAGGCTCTAGTTTTGCTGCCACTTCAACCAATGTTGTCTGACATTACTCTAAGTTAAATTACAGCTTAAGTTGTCTGCATAGATTATAGTACATAAGCCATAGTAAACAAAGCAGCAAACAATACAGCAATATTTTGTAGCCCAACTCATGGGTCTAGCTATATGGAAGGGAAGCCTAATACAGACAAACAAGATGTGAAAGCCCTCTTAAAATGACAGTATAGATAACCCTTTGGTTTAGACCATTTATATATTTGTCCAGTTTTGTCAAAGAATGTAGAAAACATTGCAGTAAGATTGTATTGCCTTGCAGAAGAACGCATGGTTAGAATTTCTGAACTGGCACACTGTGTAGAACTTGTTTCCCTACTGTATCCACATATAGATAAGTTAGATACGCGCACACACAACCCTCTCACCTACCAGACCACTTTATAAATGTGATGAAGCATACTACAGCCTACGAAAAATTATCCCTCATTAAATCTCTTGCAGGTGCTACATTTTTGTTGTAAGCTCTGAACTGATATACATGCATTGGCATTTGTTTGAAGAGAACAATATTAGACTATTTTTTAAAATCAGGCACACACACACACACAAATGAACTGCCATTGTATATAAATAGTATCTGGAGCTATCTCTAGAATGAATGGTAACATGTCTGTGCATTATCTGCTTTGCCAGTTACCCAAAGTAACATAGATAGGTTTTGGGGCTATTTTCGAACACATAGTGCAATCCTATGCATGATGCATCTCTCCTCAGAACTAATCCCCAGTGAGTACAATAAGGCTGACTCCCAGGTAAGTGTGTACAACAGGGATTGGGAATCTCCGTGGGCCAGCTGTTGCCCCAAGAGTACCCCACTACCCCATGGTCCCCAAGCTTCTTTTGCTGTTATTTCTGATCAGAGATATGAGAGTATTTAAAGGCAATTAACCTTTAAGTACCCTGCAAAGAATCAAGCTGTTGCAAATATTTTGAAGCTGTGCATTTGGCAGGCAGGAGAGCTGCTTACTTGTGAGTAGACATGCAGAGGCTTGGTATTTGGGATGTTATTTGAAGTTGCTGCTGAGTGATTCAGTCCTGCTTACCTCTGAGTAGACATGCAGACACCTTGTCCTGCTTACTTCTGAGTAGGCTTTAAATGGTAATAATCACATTTTACCCCGCCCATTCTTCCTTTGGCCCCACCCACAGATGGAATGTGGTAACCCAGATCTTTCCCATTTTGCAATTTGGTGTTAGGGCTGAAAAAGATCCCCCACCCTGGTGTATAGGATTGCTGCCTAAATTCCATAAAAGATCCATTATAATTGTAGCATTTGTTGTAGTTTTGCCAAGGCACTGTGTGATAATATGAGGAAACCATACAAACACTTGAGCTAAATGAAAGGACGTAATATAGTCTGGGGTTATATACGTGTCTGACCACAATTCACATACAGAAGCAGGTTCAGATAAATGCAGCTATACATAATCTCCCTTGCTTCTGTCCTGACCCTGCAGAATTCTACAGTATAGCCAATATTCTACTGCTTATATTCACCAATAACCAGACTATTAAAATGAATTGAATTATTAAGCATAATAAAAATAACCGAAATGAAATTCAATAGTCCAAGTGTAAGATCATACATCTGGCAACAAAAAAGATTGTTTTTTTAATTGGCCAAGGAGGGGGGAAACAAGTTCTTGACTATGAGTAGCCAATGTAATATGGCTACGGAGAAGGCAACTTCATGGGATGTTCCAATGAGCAACCCCCACACACTGAGGGGGGAGCAGGGTTGCACCTATCAGTCCTCTACCCATGCTACCAATACCACACCCTGCCAGCCACATGTTGAGCAAGTATGGGAAGGGGCCCTACATGAACATTGATGCATGCACAAAGGGCTCCTCCATGTGGTGGGGGACGGGGATGAAGGGTGTGATCCTACTCCTCTCAACGCATGATGGGTATCTGAATAGCTCTTCAGTTATTATTACATGAGATCTCCAGAAAGGACAGGGAAGTACTGGAACATTTGGAAAAGGCCTTGGTGAAGCCACATCTGGAATATGTGTCCAGTTTTGATCACCCATTTCAAGGAGACTGAATGCGAGCTTTAACAGGTCTAAAAAGAACAATTAAATGATCACCGGAATGAAGAACGTATTTTGTGAGCACATATGTTAAAAGATTGATCTGTTTAACAAAGAGGCTGAGAAAAGGCATGATATCACTCCTATGGATTGTGCTCCCGATAGAGGGATTGGAGCCCTCCCTCTATCCAAAGCCCGGAACACCCAAGGCAATTTTGCCTCTCATTCCTCCTAAAAAAACAAATTCAGCTAGATGGGCTGCTGAGCCAGTATGGGTAGGGATGATGACAGGGAGGCCATAGGAGCCTGTGAATCCTAGCCTCTCCTCACCCCCTGTCCCATGCTCCCATCCCTATTTTCTCCCTTCCCAAGCTCCTCAGAGGAGCGGTCCACTGCTGAGCTTTCCATAGAAGCTGCAAGAGGGCAGAACCAGGTGAGGAGGAACAGCCCAATGTAGGATTCCCCCTCCAAAGGTCATAGGAGTGTCTACAGCTTTGGGAGGGGGAATCTGACATATCCTATGGTCCATGGGATGCTGTCTCCCAGGGATCATAGAATTGCTCTGTAAATGTATTAGCAAATGGTAAGTTACTGGGGATAAAGGTGGCTGTGTGGATACAAGAATTAACGGCTAAGAACTGGATATTAAGAAGTTTAGCTTAGAAATCAGAAGAGTGCTTTTAACCATTACAGGTGTCAAATTCAAGAACCAGAACCTGAAAGAGTTCTGGAAGCAAAGAACCTCATTAGGTTCTAGACAGATTCAGAATAGATAATGTCTGTGAAACCTAATATGATTTCTTTCTGATACAGTACTTCAATTGTAGCCTATTTAAGGTCACAGAGAGATGTTTTATTCCTACCCTTCATGTGATCTTAATCCCTCCCGCTTCAACTGGTATATTAGGAAATTCCATGAGAGCCAAAGGGCACAATCTATTGGGAAGTTATCCTGCACCAGTCCTGTTGAAATGAATGGGAGTCATGCAAGAGCATTCGAGGGTTCTCATGCAGCTCCCATTAAATTCAATCAGGGCTTGCTCAAGAGAACAGTCACCATGGATCCCACCCAAAATGTCTGGAGGTTTGGGAAGATGTGCCCAGTTATTTCCCACAAGATTACTTGACTTGTTTGCACTCAGGCTTTAACTGATTACCATATTTGACATCAGAACTCTCCAAAATGGTGGAATGGGCATTAGAATGGCAAATGTGGTTTAATGTAAGCATATGCACATTATGCGCTTTTTGCCCTAATGATGCATATTAAGCCAAAAAATCCTAAGGTCAGAGCTGGTGGGGATTGACCAAGAAAGGGATCTTGGAGTTGCGGTGGATAGCTTGATGAAAATGTCGACCCAGCATGTAGCTGCTGAGAAAAAGGCAAATTCCATGTTAGGATTCATTCGAAAAGGAATCAAAAATAAAACTGCCAATCTTATAATGCCCTTATACAAATTTACAGTGCAACCACACTTGGAATACCTCTGGTCATCACACCTCAAAAGGGATATTGTAGAGCTGAAAAAAAGTGCAGAATGAGGGCAACTAAAATGATCAACGGGGTGGAACGACTCACCAAGGAAAGATTTGGCAGTATTCTATGCTGCTGCTGCTGCTGCTGCTGCTACACCTCTGCTGAGTATGTTGTGCCAGGAGCAGGAAGGTTGCTTCCTACTGGGGTGGCTTCCTAGAGCAACCCCGGAAACAAGCTGAAACTCTCATTTCTGGAACAGGACAGGTAGTGGAGCCCTTTTCTACTAGCTCCGCTAATATGTTTTGTTCTAGAAACTAGTCATGAAATCTGTGTATATCCCCTCCCCCAATTTACTTCCCATACATGAAGTTTGTGTTTATTTTCCAGCCTGTCAAATTTGCACTTTTTGGGGGGCCTGGGAAATATACACAGATTTCATGGCTGGTAAGCAAATGGAGGGGAAACTTGCATTACCTATATTGCCCCTCCATTTACTTT
Organism: Shinisaurus crocodilurus; assembly: GCA_021292165.1. Lineage (NCBI taxonomy): Eukaryota > Metazoa > Chordata > Lepidosauria > Squamata > Shinisauridae > Shinisaurus > Shinisaurus crocodilurus. Next base: position 86,657,323 of record CM037878.1, on the reverse strand, counting down.
CCAGGCATGAAATCAGTGTATATTTCCCTTCTATTTACTTCCCAGCCACGAAACCTGTATATATTTCCCCTCCATTTTACTTCTCAGCCATGAAATGTGTGTATATTCCCAGTAAAAAAAAAAAAGCAAAAATTTGGCAGTTAAAAAAAAACCTTCAGAGGTGGCAGAATAGGATGGAGCAAATGGGGTGCCAGCACCAGCAGCACCTACACCTGCTCCCCCCCACCTCAATGTGGCCCCATTCACTCTGTCCCATTCAGCCGCCTTCTCAGGCCTTTTTTCTTTTTTCAGAACTGTCAGGGAACCACAGTAACTGCAGCGTAAGTGCTCCAAAAAGGGGGGAGGGGTTAATAGCTTCCCTTTCTAGAATAGCTGAAAACCCAGGTTGAAATGTGGAGGGCACTGAGAACTGTCAGTGAAACATTTGAAATTGAGAGGATTACATTGCTAAGGGGGAGATCTTGTCACCATCCCCTTTTCGGTACACCTACTCTCCTCCCCCCCCCCCACTTACTGGTGATTTTCAATTGAGAGCTGGCAACTGTGCACAAATTAGTCTATATGCAGTCTCCTCTTGTCAATTTCTATCTATGTTACCAACTGCACTTTGCTCCCTTTGACAGCTGAAACTTACAAGGACATTGACCAGGAAAGGCTACATATATCGGAGAACTGTAAGTGTGCACTTGTGCACCACCAAAAGGAAACCCCCCCATTTTTTCTTAAAATTACAAAGATATTTGCGCACATATGTATCACCCCAACAGCGCATTTTTGAGGCTCTGAAAAAAACAGAAACATTGGCGAACAGAAAGATCTAACGCAGAGCAGGGAGGAGACAAGATAGGTTCTGCCACAAAGGACACTGGGAAAGGAGGACCAAGGGTAAAGGAGGGGGAGAACAACCCACAGTGAGCCCGGTCATCTGTCAGGTGCACTGTGGGTTGTTCCACGAATAATCATCCCACTGTGGCATATTCGCAAGGTGGCTTAGCATACTGTGTGAACCCGCCTATTGTGATTTGGACTGCATGGATTCATCTGCAAGGGTTTGAAATATGGAAGATCCCCTCACAGCAAAGGGTAATTAGATGACCCTTATGTTCAACTTGGTTATTCTGTTTCCTATTTCCCCAATACTGAACTGCCACCACTTATTTTGTGATGAGGAAGCACCTGCGGTACATTTTAAGTACCTGGGCCCCTAAGAGTAGGGCTGAACACAATACTCTCCACACTAGGACACTCTGAGATGTCAAAGAAGCCACATTAAGTCCACCTGCCTGAGCACATTTCATCTTGGATATGTGGTTTGCTCCTGTTGGATAATTAAAATTGCAGTCAAAACCTATGGCTCATGTTTCTCCAGGTAGTTGGGTGAAATAGTTAAGATAACTGGTATCTTCTAGTGTGGATTCACTGGAAGATATTCATTGAATTATTAACAGTCTGAACAGGAAGTGGGCGTAGCTCTCAGCTTCTTCCTCTTTCTGTTCAGACTCCTAGTGAATGTAGCACCTGTGGCTTACACTGGCTCAGTTGTCTGAGCATGGAAAGCTACGCAGGGTCAAGCCTGGTTATTACTTGGATGGGAGACCCCTCCTCTAATTTCCTGCATTGAGCAGGGGGTTGGACTCGATAGCCTTGTAGGCTCCTTCCAACTCTATGATCTATGAAATCTATGAAAACCTTCTGCTGTTGTCTCCACGTGGTCCTTGCAGCAGCATGTAGCCAGAGTTGCTGGTCTGAACTCCACAAGTTCAGACCCCAAGTAACTACAAATGTACTGTAACCAACTGTAAGAAACGTCTTTTAAGCCTGCCTGAATGAAACTGCATAATCTGAGTGAGTAAATGTTACTTTTAACTTTTACAAGACTGTGTCTCTGATTATTGTTCTGAGGGAGAGAAAAGGGGGCAAAACCAGGGAAATCCAGTCTGCCTTAAAGCATCCTGGATTACCAAATGCTAACTGGCTAACAGCTCCTACCAGTGCAACTAGATTCAAGAGGGGCTTTCTGTTATTTAATTTATACCACAATACTAAGTATACATGGAACTGAATGTAAATTCTGGTGAAATTAATTACATTTCTCTGCCAGATGCAGGTGTTTAGGATCAGGTAATATTTTAAGAGTTAATATACCTATTTTACAATGACACAGCTTACATGTTGTTTTCATTTTAATTAGAGACCACACTGCATGTCAGCTTGCTCATTTGATCCTGTCAATTTTTAAAGTTGTCTCTTAATGCCTATCCTATTCAAGGTCAGTTGTGGGGGTTTTGGGGTTTTTAAAAAAAATTAAGGTATGTTAAAAGTACTGCTTTTAAGTGCTGGTGAAAGTCTCTTTTTAAAAATGCTAGAAGATTCTGAAAGCATTAAGAGATATACCGATCACATTAAAAAAGTTATCATAGAGAAATATTGAAAATATGCAACATGATACCTTCTAGAATAAGTCACCTTGTTATTCTGTTGCAGCTAAAGCAATAAGGTGCCTCATGGCACCTTAAAAATAGCACTGATCATGGCACAAGTTTCATAAGTTATTTATAAATATACAAACACCTGTTTTGCATCATCTCCACTAGCAATGTAAGTGAAATATGTGGCAATTATAGCAGAAATGCCTCTGAGCATGTGTACAGTGCATTTACTACAATAACTATTGATGGCCAACCCAGGAGTGAGTTCAGAGGGCAGGGCTTCTAGGTCAGAGGCTGTGGCGTTTAAGACAGTCTTAGGGTGTAATCCTATGCATGTTTAGACAGAAAAGTCCTAGCACTCCCAGCATGCCCCAGTCAGCCATGCTTTTTTCTGTCTAAACATGCACAGGATTGCACATACATCTTATTTTATCCTCCTCCAACCTGGTGCCCTCCAAATGTTTTGGACTTCCAACTCCCAGCAGCCCCTGCCAGCATGACCAATGTTCAGAAATGCTGGGAGCTGTACTCAACATCTGGAAGGCTGATTTATAGAAATCAATCAGTGCTGGCAGAGCTACTCTACAAGTGTGCAGTAAGGTATCAACTCTTTATGTGCCCCTGGCAGTGTTTTTGAACCCAGATAAGGCATGGAAAGAAGTCTGGGAAGGGATCCTGACAGGAACCGCAATCACACTGGTTTCTTAGGGAGCAATCCTATGCATGTTCAGACAGAAAAAAAGGTCCTACAACATTCCCAGCCATGCTAGCTGGGGCTGGCTGGGATTTGTAGGACTTTTTTCCCTGTCTAAACATGCATTTAGGATTGCACCCTTAGCCGATCCTCAAGCTCTCTAAGAACGAAGCAAGCCCCCTACTCACTGCTCCGACGAGGATCAGGCAATGTAAGCAACAGACGACCAGGACAGGTGTTCTGGGTGGCGGGAAGGAGCTTTGTGCGAGACCAGACACTAGTTAGGACCGCCGTCGCTTAGAGGAACTCCCACTTACTTTTTCACAGCTTCTATAGATCCGAGAATGGGGACTCCGCCTCCTTCGCCTCCGCTATCATAAAGCACCCCGCTGATATCTAACACCACTCCCTCAATGCCCGAAAGGTGTTTAGCCCACTCAGCCATAACGGAGACTAAGCGCTGCCCGCACACTCCAGCAAGTGCTCGGTTACAGATACATGTAGTCCGCCGCCACCGGATCCCAAACCCTTCCTGCCTGCGGAGGCGTCTGGGAAATGTAGTTGTCCTTCCGCACGGAAGACGCCAGCCTCGCCTCAGGCTGCCTGCTGCAATCCTCCTTCCCATGCACGCTGACCTGAGAGTAAGCCCCTTTCAACTCAAGAGGGCTGACTTCTGAGTAGACACGCATTAGGATTGCGCTGTCAGGCGCACACAGTGAGCACCAAGACATTTTGCTGCTGAGGCAGAGCAGCAAATGGTGCCCGCCCCCTGTGCCTACCTATCCAGGTCAAGGTGCTTAGTACCCAAAGCCAGGCAAGTTATTGTGGCATATGAGGCAGAAAATCCCATAAGCACCCCTCCCCATCTCTGGCAGTAAAAATGCAACAATGACAAATTTTTATTTTATTTTATTTATTTAACACTATGAATTGCTTACATTAAAAGAAATTTCTAAGTGATGGACACAAATACAGTTTAAGATCATAATTAAATATTGTATATTATTACTGTATACAGAAGATAATATTGCCTTCCTGGGGATGCTTGTTGGAAAAAGTATGTTTTTAGCAGGTGCCAAAAATCCAGAAGGGTTAGGGCCTGTCTAATTTGTAGCGGTAGGGAGTTACAGAGAGTGACTGGGTTCAGACAACAATACCCACCCTCAAGGGTTGAGTATGGGTTGTCGTTGAACCATGGGTTGTTGTTGAAACATGGGTGATTGTGTTGTCTGAACCCAGCAGAACAGACTATGGTGAACAACCCAGAGTTCAGAACCTAGCAACAAACCATAGCTTCTCTTCATTGGTTGTTCATGGTTAACCAGCCATGGCTTGTTAGCACAGCTGGGTTCAGACAACATGATAACCCACGTTTCAACAACAGCCCACACTCAAGCCATACTTAACCCTTGAGTGTGGGTTATGTTGTCTGAACCCAGTCCTTGTGTGGTACAGTACTAATGGCCCTCTGAGCCATCATGGTCCACACCTCCAAAATCTTGGGCACCACCATCAGGCATCTCCTGATGTATGCAGCAACCAAACAGGCAAGCGATCTCTTAAGTATCCTGGTCCTGAGTTGGTTAGGGCTTTGTAAACAAGTACCAAAACCATAAACCTGGCCCAGCAGTGTATAGGGAGCTAGTAATATGCTGCTGATAAGCCACTCCCTTTACCTACAACTTTTGAACATGGCTGGCTGGGGAATACTGGGAATAGGACTTTTTTTTTCCTGTCTAAACATCCATAGGATTGTGCCCTTAAATCACTAACAATTTGTTGCCCTTTCATAACACCCAAAATCTGCTACCTGAGAGGGCCACCTCACTCTGCCTAATGCAGCCTTCCCAAACCTGGTGCTCTCCAGAAGTCTTGGACTGCAACTCCCAGCATTCCTGACCATCGGGCATGCTGGTGGGAACTGAAGTCCAAAAGATGTGGCGGGGGCCATGTTGAGGAAGGCTGGCCTAATGGTAGGGCCAGCCCAGGTGATCAGAATGAAGTGGCTTAGCAATTGGTAACTCACTTGACTCAGGGCTGGATTCAGGTTCTGTGAAGGATGCTTGGCAACATACCTTTAGAGAAGCCTCCATCTGTGGCTCCAGGAAGACCAACGTTCCCCACTGCACCACCAAGAGAGAAGGTGGTGGATTGTGCACACACACTCTTTCTCTCTCTTGGCAGCATGATGGTGGGGAGGAACGGACCAAATGATGCTGTCCATAGAGAGTGCTGCTCCCTCTCCTATCTCTGGGCAGTGTAGCAGGGAGAACCGGCAAGGCCTGATCCCCACCATTGTAACCCCCAGAGGGAGAGCACAGGAATGCAAGAGGGCAGAGGTGGTTGCTTGTGTAAGATGCATCCTCGTTCTCTTTTTCTCTGCCGCGGGAGAGCCGCGTGGGACGCTCGCAAAGTGACCATGGTCGGTAGAGGGGTAAGCCCCTACCGCACGTGGTCACCGTGCCGTCGGAACAGCGGGCGGCCGTCCCGCGGGGTCCCCACAGAGATGGCAGCCCAGAGCGGCCGGAGCCGCCGCCGCTCCAGCCTGTAGGGGCAAACGGCCCCTCTGGGCATCCCGGGCCTCACCCCCTACCGCCGGGAGGCCCGCACTGCGGTGCAGGGACTACGGGGTCTGCCCACCGCGCGGGGCGCCGGTCGTGTGCGGTGCCCCGGACCCCGCAGACGTCCCCGTGGTTCCTCCCCCGCCGGCAGCCTGGGTCGTGTGAACCGGCCCTGGGTGAGCCAGCAGTAGGGATTGGACCCAGGGAGCCCGATCCTCCCAGCTGTGCCACCCAGAGTGGGTGAGTGAGCTACCAAGCAGCGGTGAGGACAAGTGAGCAGCCAGAGCCCTGAAGTGGGACAGGACCAGCAAATGGATCAGGGTGTGGCTGGCAGCCACCTCCTCTGGTAACTTGCCCTCCCTCTCTCCATATGGGTGGTGCAGAGGTATGATTGGGCTCATGGGGCCCAATCCCCACCAACACGCCACCCAAAGGGAGAGGGTGACCAAGAGGGGGTCACCAATTCAGTGAAGTGCTGACTTTTTTTTTTTTTTTTTAAGGGAAGAGAGGTTCCAAAGGGAGAGAACCCAAAGTACTGACTGACCTTTATAAAATGTGTGTTTAAAGTTTTTTTTTAAAGCACATTTTTAAGCACATATTTTTAAAGGAAATCCTCTAGAAGTTTTTGTTGTTGTTGTTGTTGTTTTGTGGGTGGAGATCCTTCCTTTATGCTCTCGGACTTTCGTAACCATGTACAGTGCTGAGAGATCTGAACAAAATACAATCCCTTCTATATATAGTGATTACTTTAAAGTAGGGATCTGCAGCCAAAGAGTTGGCTGGTCATTTTAAACCAGGGATCATAAATGCAGCAACCAAGGGCACAGCAGCACCTGCCAGGACCCTGATGGAAATTGTAATATTGCCTGTTTAAATCAACGAGGCAATGTAACCACTAGTTAGAGTGGGAGGAAAGGGTTAATTGAACAATCCCCAGGGTGCATGTTTTCTAACCCCTTCCTCCCTGCTTCCGGACTCTCTGTAGCTCTCTCTCTCCCTCTCTCTCTCTCCCCTCTCTCCCTCCCTCTCCAACTTGATGGACACATGGTCTGAGCTGGCTTCCAGACAGTGATCTCCAGTGAAGCAGACTCTTAACACCAAAGACTCTAATCTACCTATATGCATCCTGCATATATGAATAAATGGACTGTAGGTAAAACTAATAAATGTCTTTATTAGTTTAAAACCTTGTATGGACAATGTGTTTCCTTTTAAGATCCTTTTAGCAAGGGTTTAGCAACCCACATGGTGATAACCAGTTTCAATAACCAGGCTGTGCATAAGGGGGGAAACTCTGCTTTGTCCTAACCAGTATAGGACCGACTCCTTTCCATATCCTCCAACAGACCCCTCAGGATTTCCTCTTCCTTCTCCCCTCCTTCCCACTGCCTCCATGTTTACCACCTCCTCCTCCTGCCCGAAATCTCCTCCTCCTGCCACCATCCTCACCTCCTCCTCCTCTACTGCCATACTCACCAGTCACTACCTCCTCCCGCTCAAGATTTCCTCCACCTACCACCACCGCTGTGCTCACCACCACCTCCTGCCATAAATGTCCTCCCCCCCCCCCCGCCACTGCCACCACCACTTCCTCATTAGGGCTGCTGAGGTGAGCGCAGTGATGGTGCGGTGGGGGAGGTAGGTGGCATCAGCAAGGGAGAAAAGTTCAGGGAGGAGGAGGTAACTGAGGTGACAGCACTTTCAAAGGCAGCCCCATGCACAACAGGTGACAGTAGTCCAAACAGGATGTAACTGAGGCATGCATGACCATGGCCAGATCAGACAACTCTAGGAATGGGCACAACACAAGTTGGGAAGTTCCTAGTTCCCAAATTATATAGAAAGCTATGAATCACATGACCTCTTAGCTTAAAAAGAATTACTCCTTGATCCCTATACAAGAATATTTGGGTTGACCCATTAACTTCATTGGGACATAGCAAGTATAAAGGCTTAGGGTGCAATCACATGGCCCTCTGACCTCGTCGGGGGTGGGGGGATAGGATGGGGTATAGTCACTGCTGCGACCTTGGAAATCCCTTCTGAGGTTGCAGCACTGTGGAGTGCCGCCCCCTCCACCTTGTAGCCAGTGCTGTTCTTTCGGAACAGCACCATCACATTCAAAGGGAAGGGAATTCTACCACAAAAAAGTCCATAGACGCCACCTGCCTGCTCTGCTATTATACAGATATCCATGTTTCATAGCTGCTTTAAGTCTGAACCACCAAGATATAAAATAATGAACAATAATAATTATATTATGATTTTCTCTACAGGTGGGTAAAAAATTGAATTCCGGGAGAAGATGCATTGCCCAGACCTGTGTTGTCAAGCAGAAATTAAGGGAAAGAACTGAGGAGCAAGAAAAGAAGGGCAGAAAGGAAGACCGACACAGTTAAATGAAGACACATCTCTGTTCCTCAGCCAGGATGGATAATAGGCAAAATAATGTGATTCACTAGTGAAAGATTTTGGACAGTGACATAAATATTGTCTGTGTGGGAATAATCTCACAAACCATTATTTATTTGGCAGTACATATTAGTCTTCTCCCTGGGGTATATTCTACCACCATTACTCATGTTGAGAAGCACCTTACATGGCAATTGGTCCCATTGAAATGAATTACTGCTAGAGACCTATAAAGGTGTGCTTTTACTGTGGCCAAATGTAAAGAAAGAAAGAAAGGCTGTAATCCTTTACACATTCACCTGAGAGTAAGGCCCATTTAATTCAATGGGAGGTCTGAGTAGGCATGCATACCATAGGATTGCATTGAAAATATATACTGGAGTACTCATTGGAAGTAAGTAACAGAATTTAGCCCTGTGTCCTGCATGGTGAATGTTTGAAAATGTTCTGAATGGGTGTAGTTGTTAATCAAAATACTGGATAGCAGATATGTTCCAGTATTCTATAAACTATGCCCTTTTTTTAGAATTCAAAATAACTTCAGGCATTGTGATGCAACAGATTACTTGGGAGAGGGGTCCCTTTGTCTTACAATTTCATAATGTTCCCATATAGTTCTAACCAATTATTTATGAGTATGTGCTACTAAGCCCATTTAAAAATCAAGCATATACCAGATTCTGGATTCTTCTTTCTTTCAAAATAGTCCCCATCCTAATATACCTGTGCTTATTTTGAAAGAAGAAGTCAAGTCAGTTGATATATAGGCCATCGCAGAATATGTTCTTGTGAATTTATTGTAATTGTTGTTCTAGCAGACTGGGTTTTGAGACATGAAACAGATGGAGTTGCTTAAAGTATCAATTTTAGGGCTAAAGGGTGCTTTAAATATTGTCAAGTTACCAACACACACACACAGAGAGAGAGAGAGCCTGCCTGGGTTTGGTTTGTTTTTCAGCTCAGGCAGACATTAAAATTCCGTCTGAGTGCTGTCTTTAAATTGCTTTGATGCTAGGTGGGTTTCAACCCTGACCTGTCCTGACGGCAAGTGATGGCTGTTACAAGCTCTGGATCAATATTCATAGCGGGTGTCCTGGACAGATAACACTATCCAAGACAATGTTCCCTATCAGTGAGGATAGCTGAGATATTGTACCATTAGTGGTATTGTTTTAAATAACCTGATCCATTTCTCGGGTCTATATAATGAATTTTACAGTTTAGATATTATCTTTAAGAAGAAGTGACTTGTAGCACTGAGGCAAATCAATGATTCCAAGACTCCATGGCTTTTCTTGAAATAAAGTAGCCTATAATTCCAACACTGTTTCTTATATATTCTTGAAGTGTGGCATGCCAGTGATTGTGTTAACAATAAAAAGCACCTGCACTTTATCAAGAGGGTGAAAAAACACATTATTGCCCAAGTTTGAACATACTTGATAAAATCTCTCATATCGCTGTAAAACAGTATGGATCTGTCCATTTATTTCCATGACAAGCTAATGAGGTTTTAAGGTATTTGTATAAGGTAGTAGGTTGGTGCTGTATAAACTGGGGATATCCAATTTGCAATCCAATTAAGACTACAGCCCTATGCACACTTACCTGGGAGTAGCCCCCCATTGAACACAGTGGAAACATACATAGGATTGGGCTGCACTTGATTGTGTGTGTGTTGCTGGATAGATGCTACTAGTTTGCAGCCATTGGTGGGACTAGATGACATTTTGGTGCATTCCAATTCAGTGTTGCATCACATATTCAGGTTTATGTCATTTTTATTTTTATTTTAAAAAATGCAGTTGAACTAATTTGGCACAATCTCAAGCACTTGGGCTTAATGAGGTTGTGGATCAAGCTGTCTATAGTATATGGCTTTGACAGAATGTGGGATTAGCTAAAACAAATTAGTAATGTTGTGGGAGGGGGGGTTGTTGCTATTGTGGGCCATAGCTCAGTGGTAGAGCATCTCCTTTGCATGTGGAAGGTCCAATGTTCAATCCTTGGTATCTCGAGATAGGGCTAGAGAAGACCTCTGCCTGAAACCCTGGCAAGCTACTGCTAGCCAGTATAGACATTACTGAGCTAGATGGACCAGTGGTCTGACTCTGCATAAGGCAGCTTCTTATGTTCCATCAGTACACCTTCATTACATACATAAGCAGCATGTGTTAGTGTGAGGGTTTGAGGCCTACACAGGATTGGGTTCGTTGAGGCCTACACAGGCGTCAGTTTGGTTGTAAGCCTGAAGGCCCAAACACTCCACGATGGAGGGGGAGTTTGAGAGTTTTAAGTTACTCAATAGAAGTTTAGAATCAGTTCTCCAGTGCAAGTCACATGGTTATAATATCTTCCAGTCCTGGGAAGACTAATATATGTGGGGTGTGTCAGCTAGTAGTCAGATGTGTTGTGCTGAGGCAGCAATGAGAAGCTAGAAGGCAGCAGAGAGAAACAGCAGAGAGAAAAAGAGAACTGGCTGGCTGGCTGCCCAGGAATTAGGTAGACTGAAGTGAAAACTAGAGAACATTGTTTGTTGTTGTTTTAAATTTTATCATACCTGCGTTTTGATTTAAAACCACTCTATTAGGTAATTTCCCTAAACTATACAGTTTGTTGTTACCCTGGAGTTTGGAGTGACTTATTCAGCCACGCCTGAAGCCTACACCCAAGTTACTGGCGGAAAGCAGGCAAAGGACTGGGTCTTTGGGAAGAGGCAGAGATCGCCCAAAGGGGCAGATCAAGGGGTCCTTGCAGTAGTGGAACCTTGACAGTTAGTCTGTTTCCATCAAGGGTCCTCGAAACTACTCAACCAATTTGTATCAATACATGGCATTTGGAAATGGGAAGTGCTGCAGAAAATGACTGTACATGTTGAAAGAATAGGAACATTAATAATTTCTAATCAAAGCCATGTGACCCTAGTGCAGGGGCAGGCAACTTGTAGCCCTCCAGAAGTTTTGGCCTACAACTCCCATGATCTGTTGCCATTGGCTATGCTAGCTAGGGGTGATGGGAGCTGTAGCCCTCCAGATATTTTTAGCTTACAAGTTGTCCACCCCTGCGCTAGTGGATCCCAATTAACTGAACTCATGAGTTGCATGGTGCTTCTTAATCACTATGGTGTTGGCCTGTTGTCATATAGAGCACTTTACACATGCTGAGGGTAGTAAACATTAAGGCAAAAATCCTAAATAGAAGATGGTTTGCAATGATTAGCGTTTCAGAGGGTAACATGCAAGGTGTTTGGGTAAGTGGCAGCAGAGGGGAGAAGAACTTTTGAATGTGGACCGTGAAATGGGGTATGCTCCTTTGAAAGGCTCTTCTGCCATGCCATCTGGGGATAGGAGGCCTAAAGCTACAATTAGGTGATTTGTTCCTCCCTGTCTTATCTTATACAATGTTAACAGTGTTAATTGCTAACTCATTGTTCCTTAGCAAAATGGAAGGGTGAAGTGGGGGTTCTTAGCCTCCCAGTGCTAATTCCGGATGGAATAGATAGGTTTTGAAAGCCTTCTAATATGCCTTTTAAAAAATGGCTGGGCATGAGCTGCTTGTCCTACATTGTAAACTGCATTGTAATGGAAGAAGGCAGGCTCATGTTCCTAAACTGCACCTCCAGATTACTGGAGTGCTTTAAAATCCCTTGTTTTCTTTCATGAATTGGATGTCTCAGGCCCACCTAGCTTTTCAAACTAGAATGTGGATTTGCAATCATCTATTATACTGCTCCTATAAAGTCCTCTATGGCAATTTTGATTCTGTTCTATTGCAAATTGGTTTGCCAACAAGGGACAAGCTGGTGGCTAAGGAAACCAAGGGGGATATTGCCTTCCCAGAAAATCTGCACCACCACCATCTGAGAAATAAGATGTGTCCCTAGTTTGTACCCCAAGTTCCATCAGGTACAGACTCTGTATCAATTAATATAGAATAGCTACAACTTAACAAACTTTAAGCATGCCTTACTATATGGAATCAGGATGATTCAATAATGACAAAGGGGTGAATTTATCTTACTTTTCAATCTTCTTTTGTAGGGAGTGGGGATTCTGTTCCACATTAGGAATTATAAATACAGAAACTGGGTAGTAGTAGTTATTCCAGTAGGAGCCAATATGGTCTGCAACAGCAGTTCTCTTACTTTTTAATCAGCTTTTTTGTGCTACAAATCAAAACATATATACAATTCACATTTTAATTTTTAAATAACTCCAGTACCAGCATTGTTGTCAAAACCAGCATCATATTATAAAAATCATGGGTCCTACTAGGCCATGTGCCTGAGGAGGGTCCCTTGAACTGGTACTTTTTAAAAGAAATATTAGCAGACTGCACTAGCAGAATATTATGAAAATCACAGGCCCTAGCTCAGGGCTTTCTTAGCATCTTTGATAACCATGTCCTGATCAAAATGGTCTTGATTTCTGACATGGGGGGGGGGATCAAAGCTGAATATATAGATACTTTCAACTGTTCTACAACCTTCCTGCAGACCACCTGAATATAGAGCTTAAACCACAGTATGAGGAAAAGGAAATTTTGACAAATTCCTGGGAGATCAGAATTCCTTTCGAAGCCGCTCATTGAATGGCACCACACATATCACTCTCTAAGGAAAGCCTTAGTTTTCCTTTTCCATATGTAAAATGGGAATAGCAATAACCTTCACAAGTTTGGGGTATGAGACTGAGGTTGCAATCCTATGCATGCCTTACTTCTGAGTAGATACACATAGGATTGCAAGTGTAAGGCTTATTGCAAGAACATACAAGTTTACTGCGTAAATTTAGCCCTTTAGGAAATAAGATCTTTGAGCCCCAAGCTTATTTGGTTGAGTTGACTTTTCTGAAGTATAGGAAGGCTTTTACATTAGCCAGATTTGATGTCTTGCCCTCTATGCTCTTGGAGGGAAGATATCAGGGAATACCATTTCATGATCGTCTCTGTCCCTGTAAGAATGGGGAAGTTGAAACTGTGGGTCATGTACTTTTATACTGCCCCTTCTACCGGGATCTTCGTAAAGATCTTATTTTACCTATTTTATATAACTGCCTGGGCAGAACTGAAAAAATTTACATTTCTTTGCTACTCTCTGATAAGGTTTCACAGATCACTTATAAAGTGGCTAAATTTTGTGCATATGCTATAACTTGCCGCACCTTCTTAGCCTCTGACTGATGTACAATTATGAACCCTATACACTTCAGATGTATGTTGGTGTACAGCAGTTATGTTTGTAGCATGGATTGTTTTTCTGTTATAATGTTGTTGTTTTTTGCTGGTTCTGGTCAATGACCGTAATAATAAACATTCATTCATTCATTCAGTGTAAGGCTGAAAGCCTATGTATCCTTACCTGGAAGTAAGCCCAATGAACATAGGATTTCACTGTTAAGGAGATTCAAACTGTAAACACTTATGAAATGAAAACGCTAGAATAATTCCAGATTATATAATCCAGAAGAGTATTGTTTTGTGAATGTGCACATCACCTGGATTTTCTTGAATTTAATGCAAATGTTTATATTTCTGAATCTCTGAATGTTTAAAATGTTGATCCACAAGGTCTGAGAAGAGGAAAGATGAACTATGTCTTCAAAAGCCAGAGCTGATAGCTGTAAAAATATTTTAATTCATCTTTACTCTTTCCCAAATCATGCAGGCAAGCCACATTTAAAAAATCGAAACTCCCTGGAGACGGGATTTTCTTGATCAGACAGACCATGAAAAATGTCCTGGAGTATTTCTTTTTAATTCATTTAAGATGGGCCAGTAGTTGTATTTATTGACTATGTCTATATGATGTACCAGGAGAAATGTTTTAGGCTGCAACCCTATACCCATGCTGGAGTGGGATTATGGGAGCTGTAGTCCAATACATCTGGATGGGGAAGGCTACTTGGGAGTAAATCCCTTTGGACTTAATGAGACTTCTCAGTAGACACATGTATAAGACAATGCATTTATAGCAATCCCTCTGATGGAAACTCTGGTCTTATTTAATTGGTTATTATGTTAGTTTTACTGTTAGAGTGGGGTTGATGTTCTTCTGGGTTGTTTTGCCTGATGTGCCAAAATAACTTGCCTGGCTTCTTTGGGTACTAGGTAGGCGATCACCTACTCGGAAGACCGAGTAAGATTGTCTTCCAGGATAAAAATTACAAAAAGAAAATTATAAAAAGAGGAAATTCTAAAAAATTGCGTAGACTCTAGCGATGGGTCCGTAAGATGACAGTGAAGGCCAATTCTAGATCCACACAGTTTCCCACAGTGAGGACACAGGTTACCAGATGGAAGATGGTCCTGTAAAGGATTCGTTTGACGTGCTTTTCGCTTAGCATGTTTCTCCCTTTCACCTTGCACTCGGGCTTCTTCAAAGTCCATATGAAAGGCCAACCTCCTGTGAAAGGCCAACCTCCATTTAGATAGCTCATGGGCCAGAGCTTCCCAGTTTGCGATGTTTATATTGCATTTTTTAGATTAGTCTTAAGAACATCTTTAAACCTCTTATACTGACCACCTATATTCCGCTTTCCATCCTTCAGTTGGGAATAAAGTAACTGCTTTGGGAGACAGCAGTCAGACATTCGAACAACATGACCAGTCCATTGAAGTTGGCGTTGAAGGATCATTTTTTCAACGCTAGTAGTCTTTGCTTCTTCCAGTACACTGACATTTGTTTGCCTATCTTCCCAAGTAATTCGCAGGATTTTCCAGAGGCAACGTTGATGAAATCTTTCAAGGAGGTGGAAATTACATTTATAGATAGTCCATGTTTCGCAGGCATACAATAAAGAGTTGAGCAATCGAGCCTTGCCGGGGCAGAACGAGGCCGAATTTGGCCCCGCTCACGCCCCGGCGAGGCCTTACCTTTTCTTCGGGGTGGCTTGCGCACTCCGCGGAGAGCCGCCCCCGCCGCTCGTTCTGGCGCATACTCCACAGAGAGCCGCCCGCGCTGCTCGGTCCAGTCCATCGCATCACTTCTGGTACTGGAAATGACGCGACGGAACCCTGTGCAGGTGCACTGGACCCTATGGTCCATTCTGTGCCTGCGCAGGGTCCATTTCCGGTCCTGAAAGCACCAGAAAAGGTAAGGGGGATCGCCGCTCGAAAAAACGAGGTGGAGAGGGGGGGGAATAAGGCTCGGGCTGGCGCGCCCAGCCTTATTTACACATCTAATTTGACTAATTTACATGTCTAATTAATCTAATTTGATTAATGGCTTTTATAACTTCATCCAAAGTGGGGAGTATTGCAAGTTCCTCTCTAATTTGTTTTTCGTGATTTGCGAAAAAATCTATCTCATTATCCACCTTAGATTTACGATTTAAAAGATCATAATAATACTCTGAAGACGCCTCTCTTCGAATTAATGGCGTATGCACACAGAAGCAAAAAGGTCATAGTGATGCCTGTGATTTTGATTTAGTGCAATTCCCAGGCAAGGGGAAGGATTCCTTCAAGGAAGAAGAAAAAACGTTAATAGATACCTTTGGTCACCTCCCCTTGATAGTACAAAAGGAAATCTTGACAAACCTGGAACACCTTAAATCCCATCTGCTGGACATACAATTAAAGAAGAGAGGAGATTTCACTTATAAGGAGACGACAGGGCAGACCCTTTTTGAGCAAGGAACCCCTGAAGGAAATAAGAATGAGGGTGAAGGGGAATATTCTTCAAATAAAGTTCACTCTCTTCCTATTGAGTACAATTTCGTTGTGCCAACAAAGTCACCCATGTCTTCGGTGGCATGGACACAAAGAAGATTCCTCGCCCCAGATGAACTTGGACAGTCAGCCTTATCCCCTGGAAACCAGACTATTGCTGTTAATAGAGAATTATTTTTCCCTTCAGCAGGGGGAAGGTCTGTATACCTGGATAAAGGAGGGAAGCTAAATCAAATAGTAGAGCTTGATTGACCCAGTGCTGACCTCGACAATATCCCAACCCCTTGCGCCAACGTAGATTTAGCAGAGCAATCCAATAACTTAGTAAGTGGCAACAATTTGTTTAAAATTCTATCTTGGAATGTGACGGGTTGGCCTTCTAAGCTAGCGGATATAAATTTTAAAGCTTTTTGCATAAAATTTGAAATTATTTGTGTTCAGGAAACGTGGGTCACTTCCTCAGACTTTCCCTCCCTTCCTGGATATGTAGTTTACTCCCTCCCTGCTATAAAAACGAAGGTTAAAGGTCGACCACATGGTGGCGTGGCAACCATGGTTTCTGTCGACTCCAACCCAACAATCTCACAAATGGACTTTGGGCACCTCACTAATATTCTTACCCTCCAAATTGTTTGGCCCAGTGAGGTGAAACTTTTTTTGATTAATGTATATTGTCCTCCCCGGAATTCAAAGTATGAAAGCACTTTTAGGTGGCCTGATTTAGATTTAGTCCTCACATCGTTATATAAGCTATATGCTGACCCATTAATCCTAATTGCTGGGGACATGAATGCCAGATTGGGACAAAATAATGATAAAATAGCTGAGAAATTAGGTTTAGCTCCCGAGGATCTGAACCATTTCCCAATTAGAAACTCTAAGGACCAGGGGATCAATGAGGCCGGCCACCTCCTTTTCTCCCTAATTTATAAATTTCAACTGTTCCTATGTAATGGGTCAGATAGAGATTCTACGATCGACCTATATACATACATAGGACCCAAGGGGGAAAGTGTGATTGACTATTTTATCATTTCACAAGCGGCCATTCCATTATTTGCTAACTTTAAAGTTTTGATAAGACCAGAGAGTGACCATATGCCAATCCTAGTATCCCTCCTCCCTCTGTTTAGACCAATATCTTCTTTGAAAAAATTAATTCCGCCTGATCACTTAACATCTCAAGGTGAAAAAAGGGTACAGGTGGAGTGGGAGGGTTCATGACATTATAAATTCTTTTTTAATGTCTTCCAACGCTCTGTTATTAAGAGGCCAACTTTTGACCCAACCAGACCCCTTGGAAATATTTGATAAACTTGTAGAAGCAATTAGACCTCTTGTGGTCAGTTCCAAACCTATGTATCCAATTAGACAACCCAATCATGGTTGGTTTGATATACAATGTGCTACTCAAAAGCGCACCTAGCCAGGGCTATAAGAAAACTAAGATGGGAAGATTCACTAGAAAATTATAGGCTTTTTATACATCTTCGACGAGTCTATAAAAATTTACTCAGGGAAAAAAGGGCAGAATACATACGTCAGTCATGGATGGATTTAGGACAGGCACTTGTCGAAAGGGATTCATCTAGGTTTTGGGCTTTGGTGGCAAAAGGGACAAGAAATGTTCATAGTCCCAATGATAACCAAATCACCTCTGCACAAAGGCAGGCCCCCTTTTTCTCTCTTTTCAACCAGTCTTCTGGTGGGTCCTTTCTGAACCCCTATTATAGCCAGGCCCTACCTGTGTTTTCCAGTTGCCCCGAATGGGAACCAGTTACTCCTGATGAAATTAACATTCTGATTAATTCTCTACCCAATAACAAGACCCCTGGAGAAGATATGCTTCCCGGAGAACTTTTCAGATCAAATTCCAGCTGGTGGTCCCCAGTTCTTGCCACATTATTTACTTTCATTAACCAACATGAGAAAATACCCCAGAGGTGGGGAGTGAGCATAGTTGTTCCCATTCATAAAAAAGGTTCTAACTGATCCTAAGAATTTTAGACCTCTTAGTTTGTTAAGTATTGTGTCCAAGTTATATTCAAAATATTTATTGGGTAAGTTGGAATTGTGGGTTACTGAAAACGCCATAATTGTAGAAGAGCAAGCTGGATTTATGACGGGGTAAATCTACAATAGATCAATGTTTTGTTCTCCACCATGTGATCCAAAAATATTCCCAAAGAGGCAGAAAAGAACTTTTTACCACTTTTGTGGACCTTAGCTCCGCCTTCGATCTCATCGATAGAGAACGCCTTTGGCAAAAGTTAGCCATCACTAATATTGATATTAGTGATGGCTCCTCTTAATCCAGTTGCTCCACACCAATACTTCCCTAAGGGTTAGAATTGGAGCAAATGGTGTACTATCTGATAACGTCCCTACAGACAGGGGAGTACGACAGGGATGTCTTTTGGCTCCCTTTCTTTTTAATTTTTATATAAATGATATTGTTCAGGTTCTATCAGGGTTAGAATTCTTTCCAGTTTCCCTCCAGGTATGTCCAAACTTCGGTCCCTTTGTATGCGGATGACATTGTAGAGTTTCATACTACTTTGATGGGATGAGGAGACGTTGAAAGAGTTGAATGCGTTTGTCAAAGAGAGCGGTTTGATAATCAACCAATTAAAAGTAAGTGGTAGTCTTTGGAAGAGAGAAACCCCACAGTTGGAGATTGAATGCAAAACATATAGACAAGCCAAGCCTATTTTAAATATCTGGGTTGGGTTTCAATACAATTTTGTCTTGGAAAGCTCATTTCCAAGCATTTAAGCTGAAATCTTTTCCATTCCATTAATTCTCTACTGAGGTTTTATAGATTCCAAGGGGGAAATTTGGTTGCCCCTACAGTTGAGATTTTTCAAAAGAAAATTGTGCACAATTGACTGGTATGGTGAGAGTGTGGACTGGGACTGGAGATCGGGTCTAGTCCTCGGCATGAACTCATGGGTGACTTGGCACAAAATATCACGGTGTTGGAGGAAACTGGAGATAGAGGACATGTGAGCTGCTTGGTTCCCAGGAGTAAGCGGTATAAATAATAATAAGTAATAAATAAATAAAAAAATTCTGTGGCGCAGAGACTGGGGATATAAATGCTTCCATGTTGTGCAAATACTTTTGAAATCTCTGCTGGCCTGTTCCCAAAGGCACACCTGCTTCCCTCTTAAGAGCTGAAACAGGGCTCACCTCTCTGCAAGCTGGTGTGCATGTGGCACTTGCCCTATATTGGATAAAGTTGGCTAGCATGAGTGACATTCGTCTCCCAAAAAAATGCTTTTTAGAGCAACTGCAATTTCTTTCCGAACGCTATTGGACAAACTCAGTTAGGCCGATACTCCAGCATTATGGGACTGATGTAGAAGCTCTTCCCAATTATTCTTCTAATAAAATTAAACAACTGGTCAAAGAAAGAATTTATCTTTCTTCTAAATGGTGGGACCTACCGTACATGCGCTCTCCCAATCAGCATACTCTTTATGGTATCCACTATATAAAACATCTTTTGGAATGGAGCATTACTTTTTTACCCTTACTCTTGCCCCTCTTAGAAAAGCATTTACAGCACTACGTTTTCAGTGTATGCCATCTGCCTATTTGAATGGAAGATATAATCATAGAATCATAGAATCATAGAAAAGTAGAATTGGAAGGGGCCTACAAGGCCATCGAGTCCAACCCCCTGCTCAATGCAGGAATCTAGGTCAAAGCATCTCTGACAGATGTCTGTCCAGCTGCACCTTGAATGCCTCCAGAGTGGGAGAGCCCACGACCTCCCTAGGTAGTTGATTCCATTGTCTTATTGCTCTGACAGTCAGGAAATTTTTCCTGATGTTTAGGTGGAATCTAGGTTCCTGTAACTTGAGCCCATTATTCCGTGTCCTGCAAACTGGGATGAACGAGAAGAGATCTTTGCCCTCCTCTGTGTGACATCCCTTCAAATACTGGAAGAGGGGATCATGTCTCCCCTCAGTCTCCTCTTCTGAAGGCTAAACATGCCCAGTTCTTTCAGTCTCTCCTCATAGGGCCTTGTTTCCAGTCCCTTTATCATCCTTGTTGCCCTCCTCTGAACCCTCTCCAGTTTGTCTATGTCCTTCTTAAAGTGAGGTGCCCAGAACTGGACACAGTACTCAAGATGAGGCCTAACCAGTGCTGAGTAAAGGGGAATTATCACTTCCCGCGATTTGGAAGCTATACTTCTATTAATACAGCCCAAAATTGCATTTGCCTTCTTTGCAGCCACATCGCATTGCTGGCTCATATTCAGTTTGTGATCTACCACAATTCCAAGATCCTTCTCACTTGTAGTATTGTTGAGCCAAGTGTCCCCCATTCTGTAACTCTGCATTTGGTTTCCTCTCCCTAGGTGCAGCACTTGGCATTTATCCCTATTAAATTTCATTCTGTTGTTTTTGGCCCAGCGCTCCAGCCTATCGAGATCACTTTGAATTTTGTTTCTGTCTTCCAGAGTATTAGCTGTTCCACCCAACTTTGTGTCATCTGCAAATCTGATAAGCATTCCCTGTACCTCCTGATCCAAGTCATTAATAAAAATGTTGAAGAGCACCGGGCCCAGGACCGAGCCTTGTGGTACCCCGGCTCGTTACCTCTCCCCAGTTTGAGAAGGAACCATTGAAAGCACTGTTTGAGTCCGATTCTGTAGCCAATTGTGGATCCACCTGATAGTTGTTCCATCTAGCCCACTCTTAGCTAGCTTACTAATCAGGATATCATGAGGCACTTTGTCGAAAGCTTTGCTGAAGTCCAGATATATAATGTCCACAGCATTCCCACAGTCCACAAGGGAGGTTACCCGATCAAAAAATGAGATCAGATTAGTCTGACAGGATTTGTTCTTGACAAATCCATGCTGGCTTCTAGTAATCACTGCATTGTTTTCAAGGTGCTTGCAGACTGACTTCTTTATAATCTGCTCAAAAATCTTCCCGGGGATTGATGTCAGACTGACTGGCCTATAGTTCCCAGGTTCCTCCTTCTTGCCCTTTTTGAAGATGGGAACAACATTTGCCCTCCTCCAGTCGTCTGGCACTTCACCTGTCCTCCATGATTTCTCAAAGATAATAGACAGTGGTTCTGAGAGTTCTTCTGCCAGTTCCTTTATTACTCTAGGATGCAGCTCATCAGGCCCTGGAGATTTAAACTCGTTCAGAGTAATCAGGTGCTCCTTGACCATTTGCCTATCAATCTCAAGCTGCAATCCTGCCCCTTCAGTCTGCACTTCAGGTTTGCCAGGGGGGTCATAGACCCTCTTTTGGGAGAAGACCGAGCCGAAGTAGGAATTGAACACTTCTGCCTTTTCTTTGTCTTCTGTTATCAATTTGCCATCCTCATTGCGTAGTTGAACCACCAGTTCTTTCTTCTGTCTTTTACTGTGCATGTATCTGAAGAAAGCTTTTTTGTTGCTTTTAGCATTCCTCGCTAACCTTAGCTCATTCTCAGCTTTAGCCTTCCTGACACTATTCCTGCAGTTCTGTGCTACCTGCCTGTACTCTTCCCCTGTAGCCTGTCCTTCCTTCCACTTCCTATACGTGTCCTTTTTTGTTTTCAGGTCATCTTTGAGTTTATTGTGAAGCCACATTGGCTTCTTCTGTTGCCCTCTGCCTTTTTTCCTTGTGGGAATTGTTTGCAATTGTGCCTTTAAAATTTCCTTTTTAAAAACTCCCACCCCTCCTGGGCTCCCTTTCTCGTGAGAGTCACTTGCCATGGGATCTTACTAATCATTGTTCTGAGTTTGTTAAAATTGGCTTTCCTAAAATCCAGCGTACGTGTTTGGCTACACTCAGCTTTTGCTTCCGTTAGAATCAAGAACTCAAGTATAACATGGTCACTTTCCCCCAGAGTTCCCGAAACTGCCACTTTATCCACTAACTCGTCTCTGTTGGTTAGAATCAGGTCAAGGATAGCCGATCCTCTAGTTCCTTCCTCCACTTTCTGTAGGAGGAAGTTATCAGCAGCACAGCTCAGGAATTTCTTGGAGGGGCCATGTTTGGCTGAATAAGTCTCCCAACAGATATCAGGGAAATTGAAGTCTCCCATTACTACCACATCGTGCCTCCTTGAAACAATGGCAATTTGCTTTTCAAAAGTTCCATCCTCGTCTTCTCCTTGATTGGGTGGTCGGTAGTAGACTCCAACCGCCATGTTCGTTTTATTCTTTGCCCCCTTTATTTTAACCCAGATGCTCTCAATGGGGCTGCCAAGCTCCTCTTCCTGTATCTCTGTGCAGAGATACGTATTTTTAACATACAGTGCAACTCCACCTCCCTTTCTGTTGCTTCTGTTCCTTTTGAACAAGTTATACCCTTCAATTGCTGTATTCCAGTCATGGGAGTCATCCCACCAGGTTTCAGTTATCCCTGTCAAGTCGTACTTGCCCTCATGTATCAAGAGTTCAAGTTCGTCTTGTTTATTGCCCATACTCTGGGCATTAGTATAGAGACATTGAAGACTATGTGCTTTATAGTCCGACTTTCCCCCTACATTTTGTGGTAGACTATCAATGGGCACCGCTGGAGCTGTTCTCTCCATTGTGGCATAGAGGCCTTCTTCCATTGGTACCCCCGAGTTTATGTCTCCCTCCCCTGTTGGATTCAGTTTAAAGCCCTCCTGATTAAGTTCCTCATGCTGTGGCCAAACACATTCTTCCCAGTCCTTGTGAGGTGCAACCCATCCTTTGCCAGCAGTCCATCTTCCAGGAAGTGTAGCCCGTGGTCCCAGAATCCAAATCCCTCACGTCGGCTCCACCTTCGTAGCCAGTCATTCACTCGGAGTATTAAGTTCTTGAGTTCCCTTCCCAGCTCTTCAAAGTCTGCCGTGATTTCTTTGTAACTCCGCTTGGCAGTATCATTTGTACCCACGTGGAAGAGAAGAAAGGGGTATGTGTCGGTGGGCTGCATGAGCCTCGGCAGCTGCTCTGACACATCCTTAATCCGTGCCCCGGGGAGACAGCACACCTGGCGAGTCCATGGGTCTTCGTGACATACTTTGGCTTTGATCCCCCGCAGGAGGGAGTCTCCCACTACGAGTACTCTTCTCTTCCTCTTGCTGTAGGCCTTGGTTTGATTGCCTCCACTTGACTGACCCTCAGCCTCTTGCTCGCTGTCACGTTGGGTGCCCGGTAATCCGTCCTCTGCAGGCTGTCCTCTGCTCTCGTCCTCAAGTACATGGAAGCGGTTCCATAGCTCCACTGCTTCCACAGGCGCAGAGTGTCTTGTAGTTATTCTGCTCCTAACAGTCACCCTTTTCCAGGGAGTTCCCCCTGCGTTATTTTCCTTTGCCTCTGCAGTCTCCGCCTCCGCCTCATCCTGCCGTTGCCCTTCTGGCTCCTGTACTGTGTTTTGGTGCTATAGATCCACCGTTCTGTCTAAGAACTCCTCGCTTTCTCTTATGCTCCTGAGGGTTGACACTTGCTGCTCCAGTCCTCTGACCTTTTCTTCCAACAGCGTGACCAGCTTGCACTTGTTGCACGTGTAGGCCATGTTGATCTCCGGCAGGAAAACAAACATTGCACACCCCTTGCAGGTCACCACCACTGCTGAGTCCTTTCCTTCCATAGTGCTCTGTTTCTGTCTTCCTAGAATATATATATATATTTTTTAGGGACCTCCCCCTTGACCTCCCCTGCTGAACTCCTCTGCCAAACTCCTGTTTGCTCTCCCTGTTCGCTCGCTCTCTGGGACCCTGCCCGCTTATCACAGCCCCGAAAACAGCTGGAGCCTCTCTCCTGTTGTGCTCCTGCTCAGCTGGGAGTCAGGAACAGAATGAGCTCCCAGGCCACACCCTTCCCTTTCAGCTCTCAGGCCACAGCCTTCCCTTTCAGCTCTCAGGCCACACCCTTCTCTTTCAGCTCTCAGGCCACACCCTTCCCTTTCAGCTCTCAGGCCACACCCTTCCCTTTCAGCTCCCAGGCCACACCCTTCCCTTGCAGCACTAGTAGTTGTTGTTTGTACAGCAGCACTTGCTGTTGCAGCACTTGTCGTTCTACTCCACTGCCAAACTCCTGTTTGCTATCCCTGTTCGCTCGCTCAGGAATATAATAATATTCCTGAGCACCAAAGACTTTGTATTTGTGAATCTGGGGTGGTGGATTCACAATGGTGAATCTGGGGTGGTGGAGGACATTCAACATTATCTCTTGGAATGTCCTCTGTATAGATCCCCTAGACAAAAGTTTCTCAGTTATATCCTATACTCCTCTCCAAATCGACCTCCTCTTGAACTGATTTGTATCTTACTGGCTGGCTGTAATGCATACATCACTACTATGGTGGCAAAATTTGCTCTGGCTGAGTATAAGCTAAGAGCGAGGCATCAAATAGGGATGATGAAGACATATGACTCTGGGAGTTTTTAATTGATAGGATTATGATTTTATATTTTTGTATTTGTATAAGTATTACATATATACCACTTGTGTTTGATTTTGAATTTATCATTATTATTCTATTTTTAATTGTTTGTATTTCACTCATTTGCATTTTCCTTTAATCATATCACAGGATCACAGGACTCTGATGAATGTATTTCCTTTTGCTTGTATTTATTTGTTTATATTTTGTTTCTATCGTATTGAGATTGTGACGGCTTGTAGCTTTTAGCAATAAATAAACAAACAAACAAAATAATACTCTTTCCAATGCAGTGCAATAGACTCTTTGTCTTTTAAGAGTCTGGTGCCATCTTTTGATTGTAAAGGGTTTGTACCATAGGTTTTTGGTCCATAAATGGCCCTTGTGGCCTTAAAAAAGCCCAGTGCATCATGAGATTCTGCAAGTTGTTGAATTTCTTGAGCTTTCTTTTTCCACCAAGTGTTCTTAAGTTCTCTTGTTCTTCTTTGGACCTCAGCCTTTGCACTGGAGTAGATTTTTTTCTTGGCAGCGCAATTAATATCATTTTGCCATATTTGGAAGGCTTTCCTTTTTTGGTCAATTATATATTTAATCTCATTATCATTTTCATCAAACCAATCCTGATGTTTCTTAGTTTCATATCCAATAGTTTGTTCACAAGCTGCAGTAATGGAGGTTTTCAGCTTAGACCAATGGTCCTCAGTGTTATCAGGAGGTTCCGTAGGTAGATGATCCTTAAGAAATGATTGAAGACAAGTTTGCTTAATAGGATCTTGAAGGGCGTGGATGTTCATTTTACACCTTGGTTTCCTTCCTTGACGCCTACGTTGGGGAGCAATGTTGATAACCATAGTGGACCGGATTAGTCGGTGGTCTGTCCAGCAGTCGTCGGCACTCACCATGGCCCTAGTAAGAAGTACATCGTGGCGATCTCTAACACGGACAATTACATAATCCAGAAGATGCCATGCTTTGACCGAGGGTGCTACCATGATGTTTTAAACTTATTCTTTTGTCGAAAGAGCGTGTTTGTAATAGTGAGATTATGCTCTGCACATTTAGACAAAAGTAAAATTCTGTTTGAGTTGCTATTACCAACTTCGTCTTTTCCAATAGTTTCTGGCCATAAATCAAAGTCACGCCCGACTCTTGCGTTAAAGTCGCCCAGGAGGATAATTTTATCCTCCTTAGGTATCTCTGACAGGAGAGTGTCCAACTGGGTGTAAAAACTTTCCTTGATGTCTTCATCAGCATCTAATGTTGGCGGCATAAGCACTCAAAATAGTTACCTGCTGGTTATTGGCAAGCTTTTATCGAAGAGTTATCAGGCGTTCATTAATGCCAGCAGGAACTTCTGTCAAAAGGAGTTCACTAACTCATTTTTGATGGCAAAGCCTACTCCATGTATTCGTCAGTCCTGCTTAGGTAGTCCTTTCCAGAAGAAGGTATAACCTCCTTTTTCTTCCTTCAACTGTCCCCCCCTTCGAGTTTCTTGAAGTGCTGCTATGTCAATTCTAAACCTTCTCAACTCCCTTGCAATAATAGCACTCCTACGTTCAGGGCGTTCACTATCTATGTTATCTAGCAATGTCCATATATTCCATGTTCCAAAATTCAAACGTCTTTTTTGACCGCTAAATGGTGACCCCACTGGACGCGGTTCTCCCCAGTCAGGGGAGAAAGAGGTAGACTATGTTTAGGGCACCTTTTCTAGCCACCTCCCCATACGGGGTGAGTAGAGTGGATCCTAAATAGGGCTGCTCAGTCATGGATGCAGCTGCCAAGCTGCTCGACTACCTCGTTCCTTGAACAGGGCGACTGAATCTGCATCTACCGCCCATGTGCTGGTCCATGACTAGGGGCTTCTGGATTCACAGTCCTGCCCCCATCGCCATTTCGCCAGTCACCATGGGACTTTTTTTGTTTGGTTGGTTGGTTGGGTTGGAAGACGCCTATGCGTGAAATTGTTTTATGTGGGGAAATCAGTGCACAAACGAATCACCACACAAACTTGACAGAGTACAGCAATGATCCAATGGCACGGTTACCATGACGATTGGAAAACCATTCTCTGCTGCAGCATTCACCTGCCTTCACAGCCATTGTAATTTAGGTTTAATTATCTTCTGCCTCTTCTGCCGTTAAGGACTTTATGTTTTGGATTGTTCTTTGTCTGGTTCCTCTCCCCGGACCGGACCGCCATGGGTGACCCTACTGGGAGTACATAGCTCCCGACGGCATTGCTCACAGGGTTCATCGGAACACGCAAGCCCACTCACCACTTCAAGGTGACGATTCGGCGAGAGGTTTGGGTACTATGCAGCCTTGACTCGGGGTGGGGTGGGGTGGGGTGGGGGTGGGCACCATCTGCTGCTCTACATCAGCAGCTAAGGGTGCAATCCTATGCATATTTAGATATGCTGGCTGGGGAATGCTGGGAGTTGTAAGACTTTTTTTCTGTCTAAACAGGCATAGGGTTGCACTTGAAATGTCTTGGGTTTGGCCTGGTTACAGGGAATTCTAGCTTTCCAGAATCGATCTGGGAGGGAGCACAATTCCTTTGTACATAGGATATGTGTGAATAGTAAAAGAGACAGTATACATAATTGAGCTTGTGCAGCGTTCTTTCTCCACACACAACTAAGTGTGTATCCACACAGCATCTGGATGGAGGACTAAGGGCTTTCAGGAGGCATAATGTGTGCTGAGTTTTGAGCTCTGGCATCTTTCACTTTAGATATTATTTATTTAACACATTTCTATACTGTCCTTCCGCCAAGGCACCCATGGCGGTTTACAATTTCTAAATACTGAAACAAACAAACATCACCAAAAAAGGCATCAAAATATAGCTCTCTCAGGTCGACCGAAGGTCTCTTCGGAGGCTGATGGCACAAACTCCCTGGCTTGGGCTTCTCCTCTTTGGTCTTCCCTTAGAAATTAAGGCTACTGCTCCTCCTTCTCACCACCACTGTTGTGTGGGCCAGAGTGAGAGGCACGTGTCCTGAACAAGCAGGCTGCCTGCAAGGGTGAAGAGGAGGAGCAACTCCAAGGGGCTGTTGTCAGTGTGTGGGCCCTTCTGCGGGTGCCCGGCCATGCCTGCCTACCCTTGATGTGGGCCCTGGCTACAATCCCATACACACTTCCCTGGGAGTAAGTGAACTCAGTGGGATTTACTTCTGAGTAGATCTGTATAGAATTGCAATGTAAGTGCTATCCGGGCTTCAAGCGTGAGAACGCAAAGACGGTGCCTGTAGGTTTCAGCAGAACTGCAGCTATGGCACTTCAGAATGCCCCACCACAATAAAGCCTGTGATCGTCTGGCATCGTCTTCTACCCCGTGGGAAGAAGTGAATGCCACCCTTCTTACTCTCGTAATCCTATATACCCATTGCAATAGCTGCAATCCTATGCCTACTCCCTTGGGAGTAAGCCCCATTGAACTCAAGAGTAGACGTGCTGATAAGATTGAGCTTTGGAAACACGTTTCCCTGTCACTTCACACCCTATAGCAGGAGGGGGGGGGAAGGGTGCAGCCAATTAGATGAAAAGACCGTCTCCAACCCTACGAGTGCTCTTCTCCACGTGTTTGGGCAGGCAGGCGGTTAAAATTAATAACAATGCAGAAGGAAAGTGCCAGCGGCAGGTAGCTAGTCGCAGCCCTTTTCGCTTGTCAAGCCTGGATCCTCCCCCCCCCCCCCGCGGAGAATCCCCTTCTTTCTAGACGAAAAGCTCCGAAGTACGCGCTAGGAGCATCCGAGGGAGATCCTCCTGCTGCCTCTTATGGACAGCCTCCTCCCCCTGGGATCAAGCCACTCCGCGTCTTCGAACGAGCAGCGCCGGCTCTTCACCTGGCCGCGCATTTGCTGCCAACCCTGGGCCACCGTCGCGCAGATCCGCCCCGAGCTCGGAGGGGGGAATGCCGGACTGTCAGGACAGTGGGGCCAAAGGAGCCCCCATCCATCCGAAAATCTCTTTCTCCATCTTGGACATCCTGGATCCTCAGAAATTCACCAGGAAAAGCAACCCGGCGGCAGGGAGAAGAGAGAGCATCCCGCCCGCGGGACAGCGGGAGAAAAGTTTGGGAAGACTTGAACTCGAGAGGAACCCGAGCAGTCAAAGGAATAAGCTAGAGGCGTATCATGGTAGGCGATGCGTTGTTTTGGTTTATGTTTTTAAAAAATCTGGTCCGCAGGGTTTCTCTTTCGTTTCATCCCCCCCCCCCCCCTCTCGTTCGATTGATTCATGGCAAGCAATAAACGCTGCTTCTCTCTCTCTCTCTCTCTCTCTCTCTGTGCGTGTGTGGTTTCTGACACCTTAAAAGACTATCATAAACTTTCGTGGACTAGATTTTTTTGACTGGGTGTCACGATCGCAGCCAAATCGCAATCTTACCGGGCGGTGTTGGGGGGGGGGGTACGGCTGGAGCCCCGAATCTTTCATTTGGAGCCCGAATCTCTGGGAGGCCATCTGCCCCACCACCCTGCTGTCCATGGGCACTTGCTGAAATAAAGGTACGGGGGCCCCCTGATGATCCTGTTGCATCTGATCCCCCTGGATTAGCTGGCGTTTGGCCCACATGTGCTTCACCCCCCCCGCCCCTGCCCCCCCTTGAATCTTTCTGCCTGAGGTTTTTTCCTGAAATCAAATGCCTTCCTCTCCCCTGCCCATACATTCCTTTGATAGGGGTGTCCTTAGGAGACAGGGTCCTTTACAGACACACACACACACACACACACACAGACTTTAGAGCATATGTCGATTAGCATGTGCAAATTTGTGCATTTTTTTTGTCTTGTGGGCCTGAGCCCCGGATCTTTTCAGGTACCTAGCACCGCTCCTGGTTGTGATCCATGGCCACTTAAGGGCCAGTGAAGACTACCGCAGGATTGCTGCGATTGAGAGCCGTGCGTGTGCTAGGGGCCTCTGATGGGTGCCGCTTCGCCACTCCGCAACCGTACCTTGTGGACCGCACCCCCGAGTTGGTTTGAGAATGCTTGTAAGGAAGCAGCTCGCCTGGTTTGCTCGACTTAAAACTTTACGGCCATAGCAAAACTTCAAATACTCTGTGTGTGTGTGTGTGTGTGTGGTGCGGAGAGGACGGGGACCGGGAAGCACCGCTCCGCCTCAGGGCCTGTCTCGGGGCTCCTGTGCCTTTAACAGCAGCACGTCAGGCGGAAATTCAGCAGGTGAGGCTGAATCCGAATTTCCTCCAGACGTGCAGCAGTTAAAGGCACAGGAGCCTTGTCAGAAAACAAACAAATCATAATGGTGAACAAGGATGATGTCAGCGATCCCACTTACTGATGAAGAAAGGTTTTACTTTTCCCTCCGAAGGGAAGAGCCCTTTCATTCCAAACAGGTTCCGGGGCTGAACGTTAAGTTTAGAATAAGCTCCGCTTGGAAGCTAAACCGCTCCATTTCGGATCTGGTTGGCTGAGACGGTCCTCCGGTGAATGTCACGGCCGGGTAATATAGCCGTATAAATAAGCGCTTCTCCCCTGGAGCAAGAGCGACCGCTGGCGCTGCTGAACAGGTCCCGGAGCTTGGCTGGGTCTGTGTCCCTTTAAGAAGTTGTGGAGGAAGGAACGGGAAGCAGCGACGGACGGGGGTCGGCGAGCGCAGCGCTGTCCCCCTGGCGGAGACACGACTGAGCATGCAGCGCCCCCAGGTCTGGTGGGAAAGCGCCTGGCGATTGTTTTCGGCTCAGCCTTGTCGGATGGGCCTGATTGGCACGGGGACGCGCCAGCCAAAGGACAAGCTAGATAATTGTTCCTGTGGTCTCCCCACAAGAGGATGCCTTCGCTCCCCCTTGATCGATATCCTATTACCGGCTCCTGCGTATCTCCTTCCCACAGCTTGCAGGTACCAACTTCAAACCGCTTTCCCCCCCTGTCTGATCCTAATATTGTTCGATTAAAACTTACCTTTAATAGATGACATCTATCGATCCGCCCCTTCACAAATCTGAAACTCTATTAGTACGGCAGCGAAAAAGAAGATGGAAAAGAACGGGGGCGGACGGGGGGCGTGTGAGGCGGGGGAGAGGAAAGAAGAGAGATTTACTAAAAAAAATAGAAAATGAACTAAAATACTTTTGGTAACTTTTTTTTAACACGGTAACCCCCCCCCCCCCCGGATCTTCTCCCACCTCCCTTAAATTAGTTTTCCAGTTCTCAGACTGATAACTGTTGGAAGGGGCTGCGTAGACATTATTGCAGGAGTTTTGATGGGACGATAAGTTTGTAGTAAGAAAACGCGCAGTCGTTCGTTCGTTCATTCATTCATCATTCATGCCTCGCATAATATATGAGGGGGCGGGCGGGCGGGCGAGGGGAGCAACGGCACATTCTGCTTTGTGATAATGTACACCACCTGATCTGTGGAAGTGCCCATACTTCGTAACTGATACGCACCGAATATTTAAAGTTTTTATTTCAATATACGATTGATGAAAGAAGTCCAGACACCTTTATTGGCGTTAGAAGTACCTGGGCTCAATCTTGCTTAGAAAACAGGCCTCCTGCAGGAGAGAAGAAAACAACACAGAACCCAAACCTATTTAGAATAGCACAAAAGTGAATCTCGGGGAGTGGGGGGAGCTTTGTCTCACATGTTAGATTTCTGACCTAAAATATAATGGTCTGTTTCAGTTTAACGCTCCCATGCTTTCTCTGAAGTAAGTCAGATTTTTGACGGAGTTAACTTCCAAGTAAGCATGTTGAGGACTGCAGCTTTTTAAAAAAATAATAAAGCCCCGCATTTTATTTAAAGACCTTATTTTCAGTTTATGATTCGGTTATGATTTCTGTGTAAAAAACGCCTTTCCTTCAAGTAATCAGTGCGGCTGACTGTGCCTCGGGGAAAGGCACCCTGCGTATGCTCAGAAGCACTGGTTAAGCACTGTTCCTGACTAAACTTTTGACTCTTCGTGCATCTCTTTCTCGCTTTAATGACTGCTCATGAGCCAGGACTAAACTCCTCTGAGCCCGAGGGAGCAGGGAGGGAAGCGGGTGGGGGTAGGGGAGGGAGAGCATGATGGGGCTGAACTGAAGGCAGCCTGCGTTCCCTCGGGCTGCTTGCTTAAGCACACGCCTGCATGTACGCGAAGTGATACAGATCCATTTGGAGAAGATCCGCTTCCGGGGAGGGAAAGAGTAGTTAGGCGGGTCAGTCTCGATCAGGGGGGCGCACGTGTACGGGAAAGGCAGCTGGTCTCATTGTGTCACCCTGATCAGCGCCATTGTGTGTCTCGTAGATGCGGACGGCTGCGGAGAGAGCCCGGCGGCCGCCCTGGAGACCTCGGAACAAGAGGAGCCCGGCCGGGACAGGAGCCGCTTAGCCGCCGCGGCCGGCCCCGCTTCGCTCCACTCGCCCGGCGACTTCCCTCCCTCCTCCTCGTCAGATCTGGACGAGCCCGGTTCGCCGCTGGCCTCCAAGCGGCGCCGGGCCGAGCCCAGTTGCGCCAAGCCTCGGCGGGCCCGGACGGCCTTTACGTATGAGCAGCTGGTGGCTTTGGAGAACAAGTTCAGGGCCACGCGGTACCTGTCGGTGTGCGAGCGCCTCAACCTGGCCCTGTCGCTCAGCCTGACCGAGACGCAGGTCAAAATCTGGTTCCAGAACCGAAGGACCAAGTGGAAGAAACAAAACCCCGGCGTCGACGGCACGGGGCAGCCGGGAAGCAACGCGATGACCCCGGGTGGAGGAGGAGGAGGGGGTGGCGATGGCAACAGCCCTAGTCCGCCAGGCCCCAGCGCCTTGGCCTACCAGACTTTCCCCTCTTACGCGCCTGCCA
The DNA here is from genome assembly GCA_021292165.1 of Shinisaurus crocodilurus. Lineage (NCBI taxonomy): Eukaryota > Metazoa > Chordata > Lepidosauria > Squamata > Shinisauridae > Shinisaurus > Shinisaurus crocodilurus. The sequence continues at coordinate 86,625,389 of CM037878.1, read as the reverse complement.
GTGTCCTCTTTCCAGCTGCTGCTCCCCTTCCCCTGGCAGGAGGGGGACCCTTCCCCTCTTTCCTTAGCCCCACGTATCTGGCCCCATTTTATACCCCTCACCTATAAAAGGATCCTATTCTTTGCAGGGCTTCCAGATGTTCCTGCCCAGGAATGAATGGAGAGGAGTGAACCCGATTGTGTTTAAGCAAGCAAAGAATGAAATCCGTTTCTAGAAAGAGTCTCTTCACTTCACCCTATGCGCTGAAATTGTTTTCCTAAGATCTTATTTAAGAGCATGCCCTCTAATCAACCAGCCTGTGTGATCACCTTTACGTACCGTACTTACAGGTGCTTTTTTGAGTCTCCTTGGCGTCTTTGGGTGGGAAAAGAGAATGTGAACAAAATAAATAAAGACCAACCCCCCAACTTTTCCTTTTCTTTTATTGAGCGAAAGCAAAACTGCATCAGGTAATTTAAGTTTGTGAAACCCCTTTGGAAGCAAGAGTGATTTTTAATGCAAGAATATGGATTTTAAAAAACAAACATAAACGGAGCAGATGTGCAGTATTTGATATTAATATATGACTGGTTGCTAATCTATAGAGAATGAAAGAAGGCACAAATGTTGTGGATTTAACAGTCAGAAGAGCAGCAAAAGCTGGTTCTCTTCCTCCTCCTTTGCCCCCTCCCCTGTAATCTAATCCCTTTTAGGTACCCTGTGATGGACTGAACTACTGTAATTCCATTCCTACTGTTGTTAGATATACTAGAAGAAGCTGGACTGGACCATAGTATTGGCACCCATGCTGCATGACCCTGCTCTGACCATTGAATTCACTCCTAGACAGAAATACAGGATGGGTGTAATAGTGGACTATGCAAAATGTAGATTGGAAATGGAGACAGTATTTTAATAAAATGTGCATTGTACTATACTATCGTGTATTTTAAAGCAGCTATTCTCCTGTGGTGGGTCAGGAACCGCTAGAGGGCAGCATAAACCTCATGGAGGGTTCCATTAAATCCTGGGTTGAAAACTGCAATCCTGTGCATTTTTATTCACAGGTTTACCGTAAGTCCTACTGTGTTCAGTGGGTGTTACGCCCAGACAAGTATGCATCAGTTTGCACTGTTAAGTGTGCTACAGACTATGCCCCCAACCAAAATAGGGGTCCTGTACTAGTGTAATTATCTGAAGATATTATGTTTATCTCGGTACAAGGCCAGGTTTTTGTTTGTTTGCTAAAGGTTGTACCCCATGGGTGTCCCTCTGCTTAAGGACAGCTCTTTGATCTGGCAGAGGCTTCTATTGGCAGAACAGGGAGAGGCAATTCCCAGCAAATTGCTCTTCCCCTGCACTATCTTCCTTGCTGCTGTGAAGGTTTCCCCAGCCCTCTGGAGCAGATGTGGGGCTGCAAGGGAGTGGGGGCATAGCTGAAAATCACCCCTCCCAGTTTTGCTGATGGAAGCCTCTGCTGAATCAAAGGGCTTTCCTTCAGCACAGGGGCAACAATTGGATACAACCCATACTTCATGTACACAAATAGTATCCCTGATCATTCATTGGTAGAAAAATAGCACCAAATACACAACCAGTTACTGTTGGAGTTGTACTACCTCCCTGTTGAAAGGGAGTGTCCACAGCTCCAAATACCACTTATTGTAGGTCTTTAATTCACCCCTCCCTTTGTGCTTTTCTGCCCTAGTGCCTAGTTGCCAGCCTCTTGGTGACCAATTCATAAGGCTAGAGTTAAAGTAAAGAATATAGGGATCCTATGTGTATCCAGAAACCAAACATGATGCTGACAGTTAAGCCACAAATTGCACTTCACTTAAGTACACAGCCAAGACACATCCAGAATAAGGCAATCTTGAATGTGTGGATACATGCTAAAGATGTAGACATTTAATAATGATGAGTTATGACATCGTTATTTTATTTCGATCCTAAACCAAGACAAAAACCATCCTCTGATCACATGTTCTGGAAGACAGTGGATCCAGGTCTTTTCGTGATGCAGAATTCTGCATCACATCTGCAGAATTCTGTCTTTGTTTAGGATCCAGTTGTCACTGCCCTGAAAAATCATGCCTCCTTAGCCCATCATGCTGCTCTGTTCCTGTGTCTGTCCAAGAATGCTTTTACAAATATGTGTCCCGTTTACACACATCGTTTATATTCTTGCTTGGGTAAAGCAGCTTTTGGTGGGTGGGCAGTTTTGTCTTAGCCCCAAGCTTGGATTATCTCTTCCTTCAAAACAAAAGAGTATTGTAGTACCTTAAAGACTAACAGATTTATTTTGGCACAATATTTCATGGACTAGACCTCACTTTGTCAGGTGCATCAAGGGTTATCCTCAATTGGCAGATGCAGGTGTACGTAGAGCTGATGTAGTGTGGCAGCTAGGGTGGCAGTCCTATACGTGCTTACCTGGGGGGTAAGCCCCACAGGATGCAGTGGGACTCAGTTCTCAGAAAACATGCGTAGGATTGCACTGTAAGAGACTGAGCTTTGAACCAGGAAGCCCCCGGTTCAAATTTTGCCTCTGCAATGAACTTACTAGGTGGTCTTAGGCAACCCCCCCCTCTCTTGGCTTCAGTCTCCTCATCTGCAATATAGGGGATAACAAATCCTGATTTACTTTATAGGGTGGTTATAAAGATTATAACTAGAGAATGTATGTGATGTGCTTTGAACACTCAAAAGTGTGAAATTGATGTTGGTGATTGTTATTATACATGGACAGAGCGGGACCATTTCTATGCCTAGGCCCATCAGACCTTGGCCCCAAATCTATTTTCCAGGTCCCCAGAGCTATTGCCCAGGGGCCTAGGTGTCTATTGGTGCCAAAGGAGGCGTGTTTGTTTTTTAAATGGCTTCTTTGCAGTGCAGGGGTGCTTTTCAAGGAGGATTGCAGCTGGGGAGAGAAGGGTAACCCCCTCCCCATCTCTCCAAGCATGGCAATCATGCTTCGAAGAAGAAACAATTCCATTGGTTTGAGATGATCTGGGGCAGGGTTCAAATTAATTGAAGAATTTATTTTATTTGCAATTATTTGGCTGAGAAATTAACTGGCTGACTTTGCCTCCTATGAAGTTTAAATAAATCCTAGTAATTCTTTCTACATTTGCATATATAGGTATAAATCAACATATGCACATTTTATGTAGATTTGTGTCTTATGGGCCTGAGCCTCAAATCTTTTAAGTGTCCAGCAACACCCCGGTACAGTGGGAAAACTGGTAAGTAGTGTGGCCGAATGGCCGTGAAAGAGGTCCCCAGTATGCCTATCATTTCTTTAGGCAAAGTTAAAATGTGCGAACAGTGACCATTCCCAACAGAGATCAATTCTCAATTTGTATACATTTGAGCTGAGCCTAGATGTGTGTGACACTTGTGCATTTTGTGGCTTTTGGCCTTGCTGTTTACATTGCCCTAGCCTACCCGTCTCTTATACATGTATGTATGTTTACCTACCAACTGAGGTTAACACTTCAAGTGACTGATGAAGAAGTGGGCTCCAATCCATGGATGCTTATGCCACCATAAATCTGTTAGTTTCTAAGGTGCCACAGGATATGTTGCTTTTGCTGCAACAGAAAATACTGCCATAACTGAAAATGTAATCCTTCCTCCTCAGAGCCTTTAAAATAATAAATAATAAATAAATAACCAACCCCATGCCAGTCCAGTGGACACACTTATTCTTTAATTGGATCGTTGCTGTACCAAATTAATATAGACTTTTCTTTTTGCCAGGACCTTGTGAAGTACATATGTTAGGTCCACAGATGATGACTTGTCCAAGGCTGTGTGGGGAACTTCATGACTGAGCAGTGTTTTGAACTTGGGTCTCACAACCGAAAACTAAACACTCTTAACCACTGTACCTCATTAGTGAATTGTAGAATATAGAACAAACTTCTATGAGAACCAGTGTGGTGGTGTAGTGGTTAGAGTGTTGGACTAGGACATGGGAGACCCAGGTTCAAATCCCTACTCAGCCATGAAGCTTTGATTCCATCACTATCTCTCACCCTGATCTACCTTGCAGGGTTGTGAGGATTAAATGGGCAGGGAAGATAACCATGCAGAGCATCTTAAACTCCTTTCTGTAAAGCAGGGGTTCTTAACCTGTTGGGTACGCCTCCCCAGGGGAGGTTTGGACTGACTCCAGGGGAGGTGTGAGTGAGTAGCCCCTCAACTATAAATGGTTTATTTTACAAGTACATAGCAGTGCAGCTTGGCAGTTGGCCCAACCTTATTTCTTTCTACTAATCTTGGGAGCTACGCCGTTCATTTAATTGAATATGCATTTTTTTTAGTCCAGAGACAGAGCATAAACTAAAAAAATGCAAACTCGTCCTGCCTAAGCCTAAATTTTGGGCCGTTAACACATGGGAGGCATGGGTCATAAGATTTTTCACAAGGGAGGTGTGACACCAAAAAGGTTAAGAACCTCTGCTGTAAAGGCAGGACGTCAATGTAATGAATAAATATAATCAATAATTAAAGCTTGTTGAAAGAGGGATGGGGAATAGAACCCTATGTGGTCTAGCCATATCCACATGCTTATAGTGGACTTCTCATTCCTTCCTGGCTGAACTGTTGCAGGCTTTTCCTTTCCTTCCAGAAACTTGCTTAAAGGAAAGGAGCCTGACTTGTCAAAGGAAAGTCCAGGAATCCTGTGTCAGACTGAACAACAGGGAAATGTAGGTTGGCAGATAGGCAACCTTAACAGGTTTCTTGACAGTGCATCCTAGACATGTATACTAAGTAAGCCCCATTGAGTTCAATGGGTCTTACTGCTAGGTAAATATGTATAGGATTGCAGCCTTAGTGCCTCTGTAGAGAGCACAACCTGAGGGAAGGAACGTTGAGGGCCCACCAGAGTAGAAGGATAGCTAGGAAAGTTTGGCAAGATTGGGACATGGGTAGATAGAAGGTCCTAACACTGGCTAAATGTTTCTCTTAAGGGGCCTGCTAATAATCATGTGCTACTGTTATACAAAATTGCAGCTTAACACTCATTACATGACCCATATATCACATTTTTGGCAGCAACAAGCTTGGTGTTCATAAATCTCTAGAAGAACAAGTGTTTGAGTTACAAGAAGCCTCACGAACTGCAAGACAATCTAATTAAGTTTAATTTTGAGAGTAATTTGAAATACAGTTTCATTTAAAGGTCATATCAGAATCTCAGAGTAGCTGACTTTGTAGTAAGTTTACTTAGAGTGCAATCCTACATGTGTCTATTCAAAAGTAAGTCCCATTAAGTCCAATGGGGCTTACTCCCAGGAAACTGGGTACAGGATTGCAGCATTTATTTCCTACATCATTGTGATGATGTGCTCAGATAAAGTGTTAGGCCTGGTTCTCAGTAAGGCAGTAAGTAAACCTGTGTCTGGACTGTACTACTAAACTGCTTCAGACTGCAAGTAGGGGCTCACATTACTGAATATTCTATGCAGTGCTTTTTTTCTGGAGAAAAAGGTACCGGAACTCTTGGATTACATTTCCTCGGGAGTAGATGGCGATTAAATTGTAATGCAATTAATAGAAGAAAAGGTGCTGGAACTCAGTTCCGGTGAGTTCCCCCAGAAAAAAAGCCCTGATTCTATGCAAAAAAACAAAACAAAAACCCTTTAACGTACAGAAGTACATGTCAGGATGAAGGAAGACCACCTTCTCTCATATGAACCTCCCTGGGTTTAAATATTTTTTTTGGGGGGGAGGTCCTTCTCAGTATGTAAGAGAGGGCTTTCTCGGTGGCAGCTCCTAGGCTGTGGACCTCTACCGAGGAAGTCTAGATTGGCTCCATTTATGCTGTCCTTCTGCCAGCAGGCAAGGGCATTTCTGTTCAAGCAGGCCTTTAGCATGTAAGCTGGTCTGTTGGGTTGGGTGCTATTTTTATTCTGTAATTTTGATGTATTTTATCCGTGTTTTTGGTGTATTATTATTGCCTTTAAGTTTTTATCTACAGTATTTGGTTTTAAGGTTCCTATGATTACACAGCTGCCTTGAGCGCCATTTTCTTGGTAGAAAGGTGGGACATAAACCAAATAGATGATGATGATGATGATGATGATGATGATGATGATGATGATGATGATAGCCATAACCACCACCACCCCTTCCCTCAGACTAGAATCTTTCTCCCTGACATCTAGTTTTTTATGTGGAGGGATAAAAAAAATTGTTTTTGGTATGTATTTACAAGCATTCAATTCTGTGAAGCCGCATCTGCAATCTGAAGTGGTACAGACCAGACACAGGATTACCTCCTCAGTGAGGACTTGGCCTCAGTTAGAAACATGTCTGCCATTGTCTGTTGGCAGGACAAGCTATTACCTCAGATGCTACATTTCTCTATAGCAAAAATAAAAATGGTGATGAGGGCCTAAGCAATTGCATCTTAAGATCATATGTGATAGCAGGAAATGAAAGTGTGCACCCACTTATATTCCTAAGGACTACACTCTGCATGATAAATGATGGCTCTTCCTCACATTTCTCTGGAGCTGATTTCTCTGGAGCGGTGGGTGGGGAGAATCAGCTAAAATCACCTCCTTCTCCATTCTGCCGCTGGAAATGGTCCACTGGATCAAGCTCATTCTAAGGACAGAGGGAGCCTTTCCATCCATGGAGGGCAAGGTTTGGATCCAAGCCATTATCTGTATTTGTTATACGCACATGCATATATCTGCTATGTGTATTCTTAGTGTCACCCATGGCAGCAGCTTCTTTGATCATATGACTTCAGGGCTTAAAGTTTAGGCAGAGGTACTTTCTTGTGAAAATGGTTGCCCTGCGTTCACTTCTGCACTAAAACAAGGCCCTTTAACATGTTTCTAGGCTTGGTATGAACGGAATAATAGTTGAGCCGGAATTCTGAAGAAAAACAAGGTAGCCCGTGCTCCAGTTGTGGACATTTAGTTACAGTATTTATTTTATATCCCACCTTTCCATTAAAAATAGTGCTCAAGGCAGCTAACAATAAATTATGGCCAAAATGTTACATAATTAAAACATAACCACATTAAAAGATACCAGTGAAAAACACATCCGTTAAAAAGAAATAAGAAATAAACATCACACACCACTTAAAAACCTAGTCCAGGAACAAGACAGCGTAAGAACCCAAAGCCTGGCTGAATAAAAATGTCTATGCCTGCTGGTGGAAGGACAACGAAGGCAGGGAGCAGAGCTGGGAACAGCCACCAAAAAAGGCTTTCCTTGCATTCCCGCCAAATGTGCCTGTAATGGTGGTGGGAAAGAGAGAAGAAGCCCCTCAGTGTAGGGAAAAGTGTATATATGTTACCATGTGATGAACACACATGTCTATTTCACAATGGGAAGCCTCGGTCCATCATGGTTTTCCATTGTGTACACACACAACAAAACAGACATGTGTATAGTACTCACACAAGGTGGTATATGCATGATGGAGAAACTGATGTAGGAACAGAGGTGACCTTACCCTGAAACAGGGTGAAGTGGTCTACTTTAGGTAGCAGCTTTTTATTGTTTATTTCCTAAGCCAACAAATATCTTACAGCAAGGAGAAAGAGCTAAGCCTCATGGAAGCTTTCAATTTTGGCCAGCAACAGAAGCACCCCCCCCCCCATATTTTAGAAAGATATAAGTACAGAAAGCCCTGGGGCCATTTTCCAGGAAGTAGCAGGAGCAGCTAGGTGGAAAATGTGGAATCTGAGTAACTGGATTGTAGGCAAGAGAGGCAGTGAGCCTTCATTCTTCTTGGCTTAAACATTTTTGCTAACCTAGCTGCTCCAAAGCCCTAAAAGGGTCAAATGTAGCTTGCGAACAAGCTCGATTTGATCTTTTTGGCATTCCATAGTGCTCTATGTTGGATAACTAAAATTGCAGTCAAAACCTATGGCTCATGTTTCACCAGGTAATTGGGTGAAATGGTTAAGATCACTGATACCTTCTAAGGTGGTTTTCCTAGAAGGTACTCATTGAATTATTAACAGCCTGAAGAGGAAGTGGGCGTTGCTCCCAGCTTCTTCCTCTTTCTGTTCAGACTAGTGAGCGTGGCACCACCAGGTTGCCGTCTCCACGTGGGCCTTGTAGCAGCATGTAGCCAGAGTTGCTGGTCTGAACTCCACAAGTTCAGACCCCAAGTACGGTATTTCCAAATGAGCTTATAACCAACTGTAAGAAACACTTTTAAGCCTGCCTGAATGAAACTGCATAATCTGAGTGAGTAAATGTTACTTTTAACTTTTACAAGACTGTGTCTCTGATTATTGTTCTGAGAGAGAGAAAAGGGGGCAAAACCAGAGAAATCCAGTCTGCCTTAAAGCATCCTGGATTACCAAATGCTAACTGGCTAACACTAGCCAAATCTAAGCTTCTTTTAAGCTGGAAAGGGACTCTACTCTGCTGATCTCACTAACATGAGATAGGAAGGATATTACTCCACAGTATATCCTCTCCTAGTATCTTTTTCAAGTCCCAACACTCTAGATACCTATTTTTTTATTTTTGGAAAAATAAAATCATTTTTGGGTCATCTGGCAGACTGCAGTCCTGGGGGGGGGGGGTTAGGCGGAAAAATGGCCCCTAGACCTCCCAATGTTGTCCAACCTCTATTTAAATGTAATGATCAGGTTTGCACATAATGGTGGCAAATCGTGGGTTAATTTACTGCAGGTTAATTAACCTGCGTGCTGCTTCTGCTTTGCATAATCAATCTCCAACTGGCCCAATTGTAGGTTGCTGCTTGATGTGCATACCTGGACACTGTGGTTGTTTGTGGGTTAAACAACTCAAAGTTAACCTACTGTTAGTTCTTAGGTTAACTTTGGATTGTTTAACCCATGAACAACTCAAAGTGTCCGGGTTCATATGTCATACAATAACTCATCAACAGGGCCGGATTAAGATAGGGGCTATTGGAGCTGCAGCTCCAGGCCCCTACCCCAAAATAGGCCCACAACAAATAGGGATGCTGCACGCGTGGCGCCGCGCTGGGGAAATGAGGACGTCCAGTTGCTCACCTGCGCGGGGCGTTGCCAGAGGCGAGCACGCCGAGGAGCAGAGGTTGCCGCCCATTGCCACTACGCTGGGCTGTAGAGAGCGGAGCGGCCCAGACGCCGGAGAAGGGCCGATGCTGACCTGGGCGAGGCGCAGGCAGGGCGAGGACTTCCACCGCTCGCCACTGCCAGCCTCGCCTCGAGCGCACCCACCAGCGAGGAGGACATCTCTGGAAGTGGAAGGAACTTTAAGGAAGAGAAGTTCGAGTGGAGCAGGCAGCTGCTTCCCAGCCCGGCCCCGCCCGCCTCGCCCTGCCGGGCCTTACCTCCGCCGACAGCAAGCTCCTCCTCGCCTCGTCCGGCTCGGACCTGCCTCTGACCCGGTTCTCACAGTGGTGGCAGGACTGGCGCGCTGGCGGCGGGGAAGCAGCAGCGTGCGCGACTCTCTGGCTGGGCGCCGACGGACTCCCCCGGGTCAGCCTTCCCCAACTGGGTGCCCACCAGCGGTGTTGGACTACAACTCCCATCGTGCTGGCTGGGGGTGATGGGGGCTACAGTCCAGTTCACCTGGAGGGCGCCAGGTTGGGGGAGGCTGGCCGGGGGTGGGTGGGGACAAAATCCTCAGCACCAGGCCCATAATGGTCTTAATCCGGCCCTGCTCATCAAATCAGGTGGATCAGAGGTTGATTATGCAAAGTGGAAGCAGCTCAGGACCCAGCAAACTGTAGGTAAATTAACCCATGATGCCGTTATGTGCGAATGGGCCCAATGTAATTTGATTTACATTTATTTTAATTAAATCACATTTCTTCAATTGCCATTTAATTTCTTTGAATCTCATTTTATTTATTTATTTATTTATTATATTTATACCCCGCCTTTTTTCTTCAAGGAACCCAAGGCGGCTTACATAATCCTCCTCCTCCTCTCCATTTTATCCTCACAACAACCCTGTGAGGTAGGTTAGGCTGAGAGTCAGTGACTGGCCCAAAGTCACCCAGTGAGTTTCATGGCCGAGCGGGGACTAGAACCTGGATCTCCAGAGTCCCAGTCCAACACTCTAACCACTATGCCACACTAACATTTATTTAGTTAATGTTTTTAAAAATGGATTTCTTTACATTAGATTAAATATAATTTAATGTTTTAAAACTTGATTTCAATTAAAAACTGCCTTTTTCTTACTCCTAATCCCCATGCTTCTCTGATTCAGTATGCCTCACTTTGATAAGATGGGTATTTTATTTATTACATTTGTTAATCGCCCATCTGGCCGGTCACTGAACTTAATGGGACTTACTTTTGAAAAAAACCAAAACAAAAACAAACAAAAAACAGCAGAAGAAAACATCTGCAGCTGTTAGCAGATGTGTCTTGTGTAATATCGTTTTGAGCCCAGAGGAGGTGGCTGACCAAACTAATGACAATCGAAAAGTGCTAAGAGCACACAGCTGATACAGTTAAACCAGTTTATTCCAACATCATATGTGTGTTTTTCAGTTGTTCGGTCTCTTGTTGGGGTTGACTGTCTATTAGCCTTCAGGCATTTTGGATTTTGTTCTGTGTGAGTTCCATATGATTACACATTTGTAATAAAATGTATATTACGTACGCATAAACATTAGAGTCTAGTGGTTTAACTATATCAATTGTATGCTCTTCAGCACGTTTTGGTTGTCTTTACTTGCAACTGTGCCTTCATTTTCTTTTTGTTTTGGTCAACCAAACTAGTGACCCATTTTCTCAGGAAGTGTTTAAGGACCAAAAGGAACTGAAAGAGCCTGTTCCTTCTGAGGATCCTCCTATCAACTACAACTGTCAGTGCCGCCACCTTAAAGGCCCGCACCATCAACCTCTTCTACATTGCCACCAATAGTATTGCTGCCATCTCCCAGAGACTCCACAGCGTCAACCTCATCCACTGTAGAAGCTTTGCACCTAGGCCCAGTTTGCTACCATCAAGCCAACAGTTATTGTGCACTTTCTGGCTTCTGGCAGAGTACTTCAAGAAAGCACAAGGCTGATGCATCACATTCCTTGTCCTGTGCGGTCATTCTCTTCTGCATCATCCATTGTGTCATTTCAAAATCATAAGGACTCTGGTTCTGAACCAGAGCTACTCAAGTCTGGGATTACTCACTCTATCCAAAAGTAGGGTGGCCAGGTGTCTTCTTTTACAGAGGACAGTCCTCTACTGGAAGGGCTGCCAGAGGACTATCCTCTATTTGAAGGGCTGTCCTGTCCAATTCCAGCTAAAGAACCACAAAAACTGTTGCCCATCAACAGTTAGCGACTGGGTTCAGACAACATCAAAACCCACACTCAAGGGTTGAGTATGGGTGATTGTTGAACCATGGGTTGTCATTGAAACGTGGGTTATCGTGTTGTCTGAACCCAGCCACGCTAACAAACCATGGTTAACCACAAACAACATACAGTCCATAACCTAACAATCATGGGTTCTCTTCATGGGTTTTTCATGGTTAATAAACCATGGTTTGTTAGTGCGGCTGGGTTCAGACAACACAATAAGCTATGTTTCAATGACAACCCATGGTTCAATGACTACCCACACTCAACCCATGAGTGTGGGTTATCATGTCTGAACCCAGCCAGCACCTGAACAGCAGATTGAACAGGTAGGCACACGGGTCACCTGGTCACAGTCTTCCACACTATGGTGAGATGTACTGTATTTCTATTTAAATTATAATAATGATTTCTACATGTGTGTTTATAATACAAATTAGCATATGCAAATGTTAAGCAAACCATACCGCTCTTTTTGGGTAATGGGTTTCTTCTTTTTTGGCAATTTATAAGTAGCCACCCTACCCAAAGGATTAACTTGGAATCTTGCAAAGTTTGTCATGTTGCGGTGCAGCTGGGTAAGCCAGGTGGGTATTTATTTATTATATTTATACCGCACCTTTTTTCGTGCAAGGAATCCAAGGTGGCTTACATAATCCTCCTCCTCCTCCTCCTCCTCTCCATTTTATCCTCACAACAACCCTGTGAGGTAGGTTAAGCTGAGAGTCAGTGACTGGCCCAAAGTCACCCAGTGAGTTTCACAGCCAAGTGAGGACTAGAACCCGGATCTCCTGAGTCCCAGTCCAACACTCTAACCGCTACGCCACACTGGCTTTCTTAGTATTAGTGCTTTTGCGCCACCCTCCGCAATGCATGGACACTTATACTCCAACCAGCTCAAGCTACTGCCAAATAATGTCATTCCTGGGAGCTTGGCCCAGCTCCTCTTCACCACCCTAATCTCTTAGAAACTGCAATGCATCTGAACCAAGTACCGAGCACAGTTTATATCTGTTATGGAAGCAGCATGGTGAAGCCATCACAGAAAAAACTCTTTCCCACTCCTTGCTCTGAGTGATGGAGGCACTGTGTAAGTTGGCCCTTCTTTGCTCTTTTCTAGTTTCCACTCCTTCAAATGTTTCCTTATCTTCAAAAAGAAAATGGGGGAGGGGGAACAAAACGTCCCCAGTACATGGTTTTAAAGATGGTGAAAGACTGATGTTGCTTAAGTTGTGTCTTATTTTATAGCATCTAAGATATTGCAGATCATTCATAGTTCTGTTAGCTTGGAGCAGTTCCAATGTGGGTGATAGACTTTGTGTGTGTTTCAACAAATAGATAAGATAACACACTTAACTATATCGCTAACAACGTGGCAAAGGTCAGACTTTAGATAACATCCCTCAACCCTAGAAGCAACCTTCTATTGATGTCTGTCTGAGCCATCTGTGGAAAGATTTCACAAATACTGATTTACAGCTTTCATACATATATGCCTCAATGTTTTACCCCAAAGACAATGTTCTCGTATGTAACTGAGTGTTGCCAGTGGGCTGAATTAAAAATACTTAAGCCCCTTTGCTGTGCTGTATTCTACGATTCCTCCTGTCCTTGATGCATGGATTACATTTGGTTGCTTGCTTGTATTTTACTTTGCTAGCATTTACATATAGAAGCAGCAGCACATTAAAGAGAGCCATGCATACAACACTTCTCTTGACCTTGGTACACCCCACCATAACCTGCCCCACAGCATCTGCTAATTCTTTTCTTTATCCTCATAAGAGAGAAATCCTATGGCCCCTAAACAGTGTCTATTGTGGAAAGGGGGATTGGAATATGGTGCTGCTGCTGCTGCTGCTGCTGCTGCTGGATCAGGGCTTTTATGGGACTTAGCATGTTAAACTAACAATCAGACATGTGTACTTTGCGATCACTCCGAGGGATAGAAGCACACTTATTTAGATTTGCAGCAGTTGGAGCAGATGTATGAACTCACTATTCTTCTTGAACATGAAGGAGTGAATTGTCCCTGAAGAAGGATAACTTTCTAGACAAAGAGGTAACGTCCCTAAGGCTGCAATCCATATCTACTTACCTTGGAGTAAGCCCAACTGATCTCAGTGGGGCTTACTTCTGAATATATAGGTGTAGAATTGTGCTGTTCCATCTAGTTCAGTCATAAGGCATTGGAGTCTTGTAATCGATTATATTCTCAAGGGAAGGTTAACTGAGGATTTCTCACATAATCACAAGAGTTTCATGAACTGTTTTTATTGGAGGGTGGTGGAGTGAGAGAATGGAGAAATTTATTAGCAGAGCCCACATGTGTTATAACATATCTGGGCCACAAAACATTGCCTGGTTGGTGGAAGCCAGGAAACCAGGCACCAAAAAGCCAAGTAAGGTCAACATCTAGAAGGGAAGGCACAGAGGTGAAAAAGGTAAGGAGCAGAGAGATGGTGAAATGGAAACAGATACAGAAAAGAATGGACTAGCGAAGAGACAGAAAATAAATTAAGACAGGGAAGTGATAGCTAGATGAGATCATGAGAATTTAGAAGCTTAAAAAAAAAGTAAAGTAAGTTTTAATGCTCTTTCTGCTGGCATTTTGCTTGTAGATGTTGTTTCGACTTGAAGATTCACCTGGACAGTACAGGAATGAATATTTATGGTTGGTGTCTGGATGTTCAAAAGCAGGAAATGACTGTGGCAAGGAGCAGAGGTATAGAAGAACTGTGTTTTTCCCTTTCCTGCTTGCCACTTGGCTCACCCAGAACTTTTGCTTTTGCTGTTCCACAGTCCACTGGAGAGTCTAGGCCTTTAGCCAGAGAGGGCGGCGGCGGGGCGGCGGCGGCGGGGGGGGGGGATTGGACAGGGGGCGGGGAGAGGAACAGCATTAGCAGGAGCTCTGGGCTAATCAAATGACAACTGAGGAGGGCGGTGTAGAGGGGAACACTACTCGAAGCAATACACTCCCGTCCCAGACCGGTTGGTCACTCTTCCTGGGCCAGTTGTGGGTTAAGAACTGAAGAAGATTCCTGATGAATTGTACCAAAGATCCATATAGCCCAGTACTCTGTTTGCCACAGTGCTCAGCCAGATGAAAGCTGGAAAACAGAGAAGTAATTGTCCTGCTATCTGTTCCCCAGCATCTGGTATTAAAACCTATCCCTTCTTTGGACAGTCCATTTAGTTATTATGGTTAATGTCCAATGTCTTCAAAAAATATGCAATTGGGGTCATAATTTTTTTGGGGTCTGCATTTCGCAAGTGTGTTCTTACTTCTTACGGCTGTCCGATATGTGTAGTCTTGCCTGGTCAATTCCCTTGGCTGTTTCAGCTGTCAAAGGGACTACATATTGGACAGCAGTAAGAGCACACATACACACTTGTGAAAGACTGACCAAAAAATAATTTAAAAAATTACGAACACATTTGCGCAATTTTCTGGGGCTGAAAAAGGAATACGACCCCAATTGCGCTTTTTGAGGTTCTGAAAAACAAAAAAATGGTGGTGAATGGAAAGGGGGTAGTATTGGAGTGGGGAGGAGGAGACAAAACGGGTTTTGCCACAATGGACACTGGGATACATGCTGGAGCCAGCTGGAGGACTGAGAGGGAAGGAGGGAGGGGGAGCAACCCATGGTAAGGCTGATTGTCTGTTGGGTGCACTGTGGGTTGTTCAGCTTATTTGCAGGGTGGCTTAGCGTGACATGCAAACACACCCATTATAAGAATGAATATTTGTGTTTGCTTTCCCCCCTCTTCGCTCCCTACCCCTTTTTTTCTTTTTGCCTCTTATTTATTATATTTATACCCCGCCTTTTTTCCTGCAAGGAACCCAGGCCGGTTTACATAATCCTCCTCCTCTCCATTTTATCCTCACAACAACCCTGTGAGGTAGGTGAGGCTGAGAGTCAGTGACTGGCCCAAAGTCACCCAGTGAGTTTCATGGTCGAGCAGGGATTAAATGCATCTTTGAGATTGTAAACCTGTGGACCTTCTTGTTTTTCCTGATCGTATGTAAGCTGCTGTACTGGAACCTTTTTTTGATTGGCAGAAACGCTTTAAATAAATACCACCCCCCACACACACATTGTTTCTGTTAGGGGGAAAACAGCTTCAGAAGGGGTGCTATTCAGTGGAGAAGCAGGAAGGCGTGTGTGTGGGAAATGCCTACTTAACCCTTTCTCCACCCAGTTTTCTCACTTTAACTCCTCCCTCTCTACAGCATCTTTTCCACTTGTGGGGCCTCCCCCCCCTTTTTTAATGCAAAAGTCTAGGAAAATCTGGATCCAAAAGTGACACAACCTGTGGAGAAAGCCAACCTAAAACCCCTGTCCGACACACACACACTCACCAAGGAGGGGGGAAGGAGGCCCAGGGAGGGGAGACAGCCAGTCTCCACAGAGACCAAAGGGGACAAACAACATCTGCATAGAATCACCCCAGGGGGGAAGGCAGGAAGCATCCCCAGGTTCGTCAATGCTCTCGTATATCAGCCCCATCTACATAAGACTTGAATTCCTTGCCAGAGCAGACACTTCGGCACCATAAGAAAGGGCCATTCAACACCACAGGATGGGACCATTAAGCAAGTGGCTTCAAAGGGACCCCACCCCACAGGGGGAAGGTGGCAACCCACCTGATTGGCCATCCACCTGAGGAGGGTGGCAACCCACCTGATTGGCTGTCCACCTGAGGAGGGTGGCAACCCACCTGATTGGCCGTCCACCTGAAGAGGGTGGCAACCCACCTGATTGGCCACCCACCTGATTGCAGAGGGAGGGGCTACCTGAAACCCAAGGTATAAAACACCCTGCGCAAGGGAACTGAGTTATTGGACCTGATCAGCAGCCTTGCCCCATGCTTGGGGTAAGGGAACGAAGGGATCGGCAACCCCGGGTAGCAGCACCCGGCGTGCTCCAGCTAGCTGAAATCACTGGCCGCTTGGGTTGACCGGACCCCCGGGAAACCAAGCTGAAATCACTGGCCGCTTGGGTTGACCGGACCCCCGGGCAACCAAGCTGAAATCACTCACTAGCCGCTTGGGTAGACCGGACCTCCGCCGGGAACCCAGCTAGCAGCATGCGGTTGACCGGGCCTCTGCTGGAGCCCGAGCTGAACTAACTAGCTGAGAGCCCTGAAATCACGGTGTCCTTGAGACTTCTTGCTTGCTACTTTGTGCTGTACTGATAAGCTGTATTGCTGGCGTGTGTCTGGGTTTGTGAAGGTCATTTTGTAAATAAACTTGTTTTATAAAAGATACTTTTGTGGCTATAAGTTATCCCTTTGTTCTAGGCTAAGGGTGATAGTCGCTGGGGGACCTCGGAGAAGGCCCGCCCCCAGGACTCGCTACCAGGGATGTTGAAGAGTCCTTGGTCCCGAGTCCCGAGTCGAGTCCCGAGTCTTTGGACCCGAGTCTAGAGTCGAGTCTAGAGTCCGAGGTCCAAAATGGTGACTCGAGTCGAGTCCCGAGTCCCTCCCAAAGCGGCGGCCCATGGAGGGAGCAGGAGGGTCTCCGCGAGAGGAAGAAGAGCTGCCCTTCCTCCCGCGGAGACCCTCCTGCTCCCTCCGTGGGCCGCTGCCGCTGCCGCATGCCCGCCCTCCACCTCCACCTCCCGCCGCCCTCACCTCCCGCCGCCGCTGCCCTCGCTTCTGCTGCCGCCGCCGCCGCCGCACCAGCCGCCCTCCCTCACCTCCTCCTCCCCTCCTCCTCCGCCGCCGCCGCTGCCCTCGCCGCAGCCCTCGCTTCTGCTACCGCCGCGGCCGGCCGCCGCCTCCGCCGCCGCCCTCACCTCCCTCCTCCGCCGCCTCCTCCTCCTCCTCCGCCGCCGCCGCCGTCCTCGTCGCCGTAGCACACAGCACGCCGTAGCACACAGCACGCCGCCGTCCTCGTCGCCATCGCCGTAACATACAGCACGCCGCCAGCGCCGTCGCTCTGTTTTTGGCGGGGTTGCTGTGGTTCAAAAACAGAGCGCCGTCGCTAGCGGCGTGACGTGGCATGCCGCGTCACGCCGCCAGCGCCGTCGCTCTGTTTTTTGGCGGGGTTGCTGTGGTTCAAAAACAGAGCGACGGCGCTGGCGGCGTGACGTGACATGCCGCGTCACGCCGCTAGCGACGGCGCTCTGTTTTTGAACCACAGCAACCCCGCCAAAAACAGAGCGACGGCGCTGGCGGCGTGACGCGGCGTGCTGTGTGCTACGGCGATGGCGACGAGGGCGGCGGCGGCGGCGGCGGAGGAGGAGGAGGAGGAGGAGGAGGAGGAGGTGAGGGCGGCGGCGGAGGCGGAGGCGGCGGCGGTGAGGACGGCGGAGGCGAGGGCGGAGGCGGAGGCGGAGGCGTCCTTAGGCTCGAGTCCCGAGTCGAGTCCCGAGTCCCACATAAATTATTGGGACTCGAGTGGGACTCGAGTCAGAGGGGGGACTCAGTCGGACTCACGAGTCGAGTCCCCGAGTCCGAGTCCCCATCCCTGCTCGCTACCCCTTTAGTATTGAACCCGCGCAGAAGACCAGGTTGGCGGTCTTCCACTCAACCGTATTCAGATTAAGTTCCATCAACTGAATGAATCAACTGAACTACAATTCCCATTATATATACACATACACGGCCATAAAACCAATATAAGTGTGTAGTACAGTAGGTGTGCTCATAACTATTAGAATTAAAAGAATACATGGGTAAGAAGGAAGGGCATTTAGTGCTAGGCAGAGCTGATAGTTAATATATATTTTGGAGTGGAGACACAGGGAAGAGAGACATGGGGTTACACACACACCAAAATCCAGCGAAGCCTCCAGAGAAGGCTTTTCTACAGTCACGGTCTGATTGGTTGGAAACGGAGCAAGGAATGCGCTAAAAAGGATCAATGACTCGCAGAGCGGGGACAACAGCCAGCCAATAGGAAACGGGGCTGATGGGGTGGGGTGGGGGTGGGGGAGGCGTCATCGCTGCTCCGCGATTGGTACTGGCGTGCAGGTGAAGCCAATGGGGCACCTCGGCGGCGGCTCGCTTTCTTAGTGGGCTTGTGACGTGGCCGGTCTTTCCAGCTGTGACAGGCGCCGGAGGAAGCCGAGGCCCGCAGCTGCCTTGTTCTCGCAGTGCTCTTGGCGGAGGGAGAAGAAGAAGTCGCGTTTCGAAGGTACGGCGGATGGATTTGGCGCGCGTGCGGTGCGGGTGTGTGGTGGGTTTTTTTTTGGTGGGTGGGCGGCGGTGAGGGGTGGGACGCTGGAGTCCCTCTGGCCGGTATTCCTTCTCTGGGTCCCTCCTGAGGGGCGCCCATCATTCTAGGGCCGCCCTTCCGGAAGATGCCGAGGAAAGAAACGGTGACCGGCATGGCCCTCAGTTCAGGGCTGGAACAGACCTCTGGGCGGAGCCTGGCTGGTCTCTAAAATTACGATAGTTTCGCTTTTAAAACCCTTAAAAAAAGAAGCATCATTTTCGCCCTATAATCCTCTGCCTGCTCGCAGCCTCCTCCCGCCTTAATTTGAGGAAGAGCTGAGCCTCTGTTTGCTGCCCGTGAGCAGCAGCTCTAGAGTATGTAACCAAAATGGCATTTCCTGAACATGGGCAGAGTATTCGCCCACCTGGCTGCAACCAACGTGTATCCACCTGGGCTGGAAGGGAAGGGAAGGCGGTCTGTGTAGGTTTCAGCCCCAGCCAATCTTGCTTTAGCGATCTGTGCACATCAGCATCCTTCAGACTGCTATAATACATGATGAAGCCTTATCATTATAGACTGTATAATATATAGACTCTGTAATATAGAACCTTAATAGCTCTCTTCACTTTTCTCAGTTCTGTAGAGAGCTATAGAGCTCTAGTGGTCTCAGAGGAAAGTACCTGACGTTCCTACTTTCCTTAGAAACTATGAAAATGGGCATTGATTGCTCTGTATAGAAATTCGGCTGCGATCTGATACACACTTACCTAGGAGTAAGGCCCATTGAACTCTATGAGGTTTACTTCTGAAGTCGTAGGGTTGCACTGTCAGTGGTTAGCTATTCTAATTTTCCCTTTTCTCTCACTCCAACCAAAGGTATGTCATTTTGGCATAGTATAACAGAGATTGTGTGTGGAAATAGATTATAGTTCTTAAGAGCGAACTGGCTTGAGAGAAGTGTTGCTACCTATGGTATAAATGCATATTTTTGTCCTATGGGTGCTGCTTGCCTGACTCTCAGCCTAACCTACCTCACAGGGTTGTTGTGAGGATAAAATGGAGAGGATGATGATGATTATGTAAGCCACCTTGGGTTCCTTGCAGGAAAAAAGGCGGGTTATAAATATAATAAATAAGTAAATAAATACTGCTTTAGGTGGATTTACTTCACATTAGGAATGCTGTTACAACCATCCAGGTTAAGAACATCCACCCAAAACAGTACATGTGTACAGCTTTAAAATCTGTTATATCAGCAGTGTGTATCAAATCTGATTTTCTAAAAAATGAGTTTAATATGTTATACAGAAGGTACTGCCTTACCTCCTTTCTCTGTTCCATTATAATGGGGAATTTTAAAGGTAATTCTGTCTCACTTGGCAGGGTTAGCATGTGATAGTAACTCACAGCAGTTTTGACTACGTTCATAGTATCGGAGCTGTCCATTTTATTAAGCCAAATTTTAATCTCTTTCTAAAAATAGCATCTGTTCCTTTCCTATGCCTTTAAGCAAGCTAGATTATTTTCTGTGAGGGGTGTGTGGGAGGCCAGGCCTGTACTGCCCTATCACATTGAGTAATTCAGCCTGATGTAACTTTCAGGGATGCAATTTTAAATCTGGGCCTCATCCAAATCTTATGGGGTGAGATACTTGCTCTTTTTTGTGACATCTCTAAATGTCATATTGGAACTGTGTTAATATTAACAGGACTCTTTCTGAAGAGCTGGCAAAGTTGTATAACCTCTTCATATGTTGGCATTGTAAGGACGTGAACAGTAGAAACCTATGCATGTTTACTCAGAAGTAGGTCTTGCTGTGGTGCTTACTTCCTAGTAGGTGTGTTTAGCATTGCAAGGTAAAACTTCTAAGAAATATTCCAAAATTTACTCACTGCTACAAAATTGTGCAGTAGAGTAGAATTTAAGGCTGTGTTTATCTCTGCCCACAGATATGGGAAAGATGGGAAGCTTGTGTGGTGAACTCTGTGCAAAGATACAGAAATGGGTGTGCCTCTTGCATTCATTAATCTTGCATTTGTCTGTGCAAGAATGTTAATACGGTACACTTTCAGTTAATCCAGGACAAGGGTAGCCTTGCTGTTAGCAACTTGGCTAGGATGATTAATAGTTCCTTCCAGGTGAGAAGTTTGTAAGGTATCATGCTCAAACCACTTGTGACATATCGGTACATGTGACTGGTCTGGTCATTTTTTGGGCAGGAGCAGTTAAGAAAAGTTTTGGAACTCCTCCTTTCCGCAGCATGTTTTCACTTCCATGTTTAATCTGTCAAACATATTAATCAGCATACATAATGGCATAAGCTTAACTATCTTTTGGATAAATTGAGCAGATGCCACTGCAGGCGTCAGTTGCCTGTAACTTTTAAATAAAGTTGTGACTGAGATCTCCAAAAGCAGCATAGAGTGTTAGAGCCATCAAAGTAACCAAGAAGGTGCAAAATTATAACAGTAAATTCAATCTTCTTTCTATATGTGAGATGCCTCTGAAAGTAGAGGAGTTCTTGTTGACAGAATATAGTTCCAGTCTGCCGCTATAGGGGATCAATCACTTGATAATGTCATAATATTGCGACTGAAGCTTAGAAACAATGGCGTGCCTATGACTATCTTGTAAGTTTCTGGTTGAGTAGAGGACTTTGCATATATACAATATTGCTTTGTTCTCGAAACTTTGTGTAAGCCATTATAAAAACAACAACCCAGGTCTTATGAAATGGGTAGACAACCAATGGTACTGAAAGGTAAAGCAGGATTTATTTGTCTTGAGGATTAGTTGCTGCCAGTGTTGCAGAGGTCTAGTGACAAGAGTTGTATTGTAATTCCCAACTCAAGGATGGAAAGCGGAATATCAGTGGTCAATATAAGAGGTTTAAAGATGTTCTTAAGGCTAATCTAAAAAAATGCAATATAAACATCGAAAACTGGGAAGCTCTGGCCCATGAACGATCTAACTGGAGGTTGGCCTTTCACAAAGGTTCTATGGACTTGGAAGAAGCCCGAGTGCAAGGTGAAAGGGAGAAACGTGCTAGGCGAAAAGCACGTCAAACGAATCCTTTACAGGACCATCTTCCATCTGGTAACCTGTGTCCTCACTGTGGGAAGCTGTGTGGATCTAGAATTGGCCTCCACAGTCACTTACGGACCCATCGCTAGAGTCTACACCATTTTCTTTAGAATTTCCTCCTTTTAAAATTTCCTTTTTGTAATTTTTTTTTTTAAATCCTGGAAGACAATCTTGCTCAGTCACGAGTGATCGCCTGATGCATGATGCAATTCAGATTAATTGCTCTGTAAAAGCTCCATATATGAAAACTTGCATCAGAGTTCAGCAGACTGGAAAAATGTTCTTAATATCTTGTTACCAGCGTCAGGGTTCTAGGAATCTATGCAACCAGCCACTCTTTTAGTTTTTCCATACTTCTTTACCTGCTGCTGAAAGGGCAACTGTGAAAAAACGTTTCAGTAATGTACCTTGTAATTACAGAACTTCAGTATGCTTCTGAATACCAGGGGAAGGCTGCTATTATTATTTATTCCATTTCTATACTGCCCAGTAGCCGAAGCTCTGGGCGGTTTACAACAATTATAAAAATTACATAATAAAATACAATTATACAATAAAAATACAGTTTTACAATAAAATACAGTATATAAAAATACAAACAATAAAAACATCAAAACATTTACAGAAACATTTAAAAAACACTTAAAATTACTTAAATAGCTAAGACAGATGTTAAAAAAGACTGGATAAAAAGATGAAGGCTGTTGTCTTCATGCCTTGCCTGTAAGCCTTGAAGAAGCATCTATGGACATTGGTAAAATGCTGGACTAGATGGGTCTTTGATCTGATCCAGCAGGCCGGTTCTTATGTTGCAAACTGTGCACATCTTTAATTTTTTTTTCTTTTAACATACTCACTGTAGTCTTTTTCTTTTCCCTGCTGTATTTCTGCCAATCAGAGCTCTCATCCTGTTGTCCAAATTGATTTGCTAACAGTCCATGCAGTCTATCTACCTCTAGAGGTGATGCATCCATCGTAAAGTATATCTAAAGAAATAATAGCTTCCTTGAGGTCTACATAATTGGAACTGGCTGTAGAAAATCCTGTAGTGTCTTCGGATGTGTGTAGCTCTCAAGTTACAGAAGCTGTGTGATCAAGCTGTTTAATGGCTCAGAGTTGGGAATGTGGTGAGGAGGAGTGGCTGCATGGGTTCCGATAGGCTGAGCACAAATTGGGATGTGACACACTGATCATAGGGTATCAGAACAGATCACTAGGTCATACAAATGTTTTTAATTGGCAAAGGGCACAGTCCTATGCATATTTAGACAGAAGAAAGGCCTGCAGCTCCCAGCATGCCCTAGCTAGCCATGCCGGCTGGGGCATGCTGGGAGTTGCAGGCCTTTTCTCTCTCTACACATGCATAGGATTGTGCCTAAAGTTAATTTAGTGTAATTTCATCATTGACTGACCTCATCTGTATGATGTAGCGTGCAAGCACACTTGCTCATGAGTGCATGTATCTCTGTACCAGTATGTTGGTGTGTAGCATACTAGACTGAAGGCTGGGATGGAAACTTGGGTTTGATTCTCTCATGTTGCCTCTCGTGTTCTAGCTAACTTCTGGAAAGTTGCTATCTGTCTACCTCATTTATAAAGTAGGAGCTGTATTGGCTGTTCTGCGAATAATTTTTAATAGTGCAGTAGGATATAGATTGCCTTTCTTTCTGGTGAAATGCTTTGAAAATACTGGAAGATTGTCCTGCATGTAATCACAACTGTTTTTATAGGTGTCTGTGATAAATAGTAATGGGTTCCTTTGCAACTCTGATGCTGAAGCTGCTGTCCCCCATGAGTCTCTAGGTTTCTTTTTTGTTTTCCTATGTTCACTTTTCTCTTTTCAGGGCTACACCATATTGTAATCATGTTCTCTAAAGTGGCCTGTCCGCAAGCATTTGGGGTTCTCCGTCGGGGTGTTCATGCTTCAGTGAGTTCAGCAACATCAGTTGCAACTAAGAAAACAATCCAAGGCCCGCCATCATCTGATTACATTTTTGAACGTGAGGCCAAGTATGGTGCGCATAACTACCATCCACTCCCTGTTGCGCTTGAAAAAGGAAAAGGTATGTATTTTTTTTATCTATCCAGTATGTTCCTAGGCAGTAGTGACTTAAGCAACATTGGGAATATAAATCTTAATTCAGTCATGCAATTTCAGTTTACCACTGTCCTCTACCCCCTCCCTCCTGGGGAGAGATGCACCACCATTGCAATAGTGGTGTTTCCATGGGTGACAGAACTAGCGGGATTCTGTGGCAGCTACATATGCTCTCTCTCCTTTGCTTGCCTGTTCATGTTCGCTTTTTCAGAAGAGGGAACACTGAGACTCAGCAGCCAGAATGCTCCATTCTTTTTCTTTTAAATTTTTTTTTTTAAACTAGCTGAGAAACAGCAGAATCTGTGATTGCTGCCTGTACACTTGCTCTCTTTTCCCTAGAGAAGGAGCAAGATCACATGTGCTACTAGTATGGGAAAGGGACGAGGGAGTGGGAGGAAGGGGCTGGCAGGCCGGTGTCCTAGAGTAGGAGACACTGTAACCTATCGTTCAGTTTACG
This sequence comes from Shinisaurus crocodilurus, assembly GCA_021292165.1. NCBI lineage: Eukaryota > Metazoa > Chordata > Lepidosauria > Squamata > Shinisauridae > Shinisaurus > Shinisaurus crocodilurus. Next base: position 86,601,291 of record CM037878.1, on the reverse strand, counting down.
CCAGCTTGTCTTGTGTCTGAGAAGTCCTCATAGAATGGAAATCAGATGCTTCTGTTGTAGGAAAAAATGGGGATAGCTTCAATAAAAGCACAATAAGCAGCTTGGCAGCATCAAGGCAGCTCCGTGCTGTCATCCTTGGGACGTGGCTCCAGAGCCCTATGTTCTCGTCATCAACTACTTCCCAGCAAACCACTTCCGGATGTGGGTTGTGGGTAGAAAGGTCATACTCTGCCCCAAAGTGACCTAGTAATAAATCCCTTGTCCCTACAGCTACTGGGAGAACTGCAGCGTGACAGCAAGAGACACATTCTTGTTTTACTGGCATGGGGTAGTCTTTCTGCTTTCCCTTCTATCAGCTTCCTGGGCAATACTGGCTGGGATGCTCCAGTCTGAATAAAGTTCTTCCTCCTAGCCTGTATGCTCATGTCTCCCATCTCTCCCAAAATGTCTGAAGAAGAGTCAAGGGGATGGAGGAGGTTGGCACCTGGGGGATGGGGTGTGGTGCCACTTGGTTATGAACCTATATTCTTGGTTCACTGTCCCTTCTGGTTTTGTTTCAGTGCCTGGCTAGAAGTAGCTTCCCGTTAGTCCAACACTGATGTAATATACAGAGTTGAGAGTTAGTCTGATGGCCTGATCAGGACAGAGGCTCATATCATTTGCAAGATAGGCAGCAGCAGGCAAAGGTTGTGTTTGCCAGTCTTTCCCTCCCTGATGGGGCTTGGAGGTAAGTATTTCATAAAGAGTTGTGAGGAGCAGTCTCCAGCTGTCACTGACTGAAACAGATCTGTGACTGCCTCTATTTCTGGCTGACTGTCGCTTAGCATCTGAAACCATCTCAGTGGAGATGACATCAGTTCCTTGAAAGCTTATGAGAGTTCTGAGCACGTAAATGTCATGTTTCCCTTGGTTTGCAAAGAAGAGCAAATCATATTACATTGCATTTTGTATGTGACCTACTTTTGTTATAAAACCTACTGCTCTTCTGTATTGGCTTTGCTTTTCATAGTCACACACTGTGTTTAGTTCCCAGAACTGAAGGGAGTGAGTTGGGGGTCTGAAACGCTTTGTCCAATAAATGTGTCTTGCTACAAAATAACTCTGTAACATACAAGAGTCCAGCCCTAGCGCAAGCTCTCCCGCCACCTGAGGTGAGTGAGCACATGTGCTGCTGTGTCGTGACCCCCCCCCTACCTATACTGCTGAACTGCATGGCTGGAGGAAGCAGCTGTCATGGCTCTTCTGAAGGATCCCCTCAGAGCCAGCCATTTCAGCCGGGTGGGTCTCTGAAGAGCCACGCTGGCAGCTTCCTCAGCTGATGCGGCTCTCTATAGGGCAGCTGCTCTGGGGAGCCCTGCTAGCTGCTCTCCTGCTGTGGCAAATGTCACAGCAGGAGGGCAGCTGGCAGGACTCTCTCAAGCACCTACTAGAGGTGACAGTGGCAGGCCCTCCTGGCGGGGGTGGGAGCAGGGGGGAGCGGTGCAGTTCACCACTACTCCCGCTCTGCCGCCTGAGGCAGGGGCTTCCCCCTGCTACATGGCAGGGCCAGCCCTGCAGGAGTCCACCAACCCTGGTAGGGCGCAGTAGTCAGCCATTAGTTTTAGTCCCCACCCCCAAGTCCTTTGGTGCACACCAAGAATGTGGAAGTATGTAGTGGAGGTGTTCTCATCTTTCCCCAGGCTCAAGAGAAAGTTAAATGCATTGCACATCCCTAGCTACTTCTAAAATTCCCCCACCTCATGTAAAGTGAGAGGGTGGGGCTTGAGTCATCCACCTTGAAGGCCTCTCTGATGCATGGAAAATTCAGGGGAGGTATTTCACTGCATACTGGGTATGGATAATTGGATAATGAGGCAGCATTTGCTAGAACTAAATTCATAGTCACCTTAGCAACCATATTTTGTGGTGCCCGGGTTCCAAATTGGACCTTAGTCGGTATATATTTGGCTTTTTAAAAAATGGAGCCTGCAGGAAGAAGTCTTGTAATTCAAACCTTAAAGAAATTGTTTAGATCTTAATAACTATAGGTGTGTTCTGACTTTGTAAGATAGCTCCCCAAAGTTGCTAGCCTTCAAACATTTTTACTTGCCAGCATTTTACTCATAAGAGGGGCTAGCAGAAGAACTGAGCACTCCATCTCTCCTTTGCCAGCTCCTCTTATGAGTAAAAGGCAGGCCAGTAAAAATGTTTGGAGGCTAAAAATGCAGTGTGCTCTGTCCCTTTGCCTCCAAGCTCACCATGTGTCTATGCTAGTCATGCAGGAGGTGAAGGCCCATGCTGCTTGTCTGGCATAGAAAGCAAGTGGGCTTGCAGAGGAGGCTGGATCACTCCATGCCACCACCAGCCAGCCATATTCCTATGCTAGATGCAGAGGAGGTTCACTTGCTATGTGTCTAGCATAAGAACCCAGCAGGCTGAGGAAAGTAGTGCTTGTTTTCTATGCTGGATGCAGAGGAAGGAGCTTTACCTTTTTAGTTGGTCCTAATAAAGGCATTGTGCTACTGTTTCTTTTGGATTTTCTAATGGACTAACATGGCTTCCTGCAGGCTTTAATATATGGGTCATGCAATCATGTCATGTAACTAAAAGCAGGACAATCTCCCTTAACTCTGCTTGATCATATAAAAATAACACCTTTAAAATTCCTTTGGTCTCTCTAACTGTGCTAAGTTAGTGTGTCTGTGGATCACTTTAGGAAAAAAAATACAAATGCCAGCTGCTGCACTTATCTTTAGGTTAATGTGACCTCCTTGTTTTGTTCTTGTCTTCTGCCCATAGATGCATTCATGTACATCTTGTTTTAGCACTGGGTAAGCATAGCTGAGCCATCTAGTTTATACCAGGGATGAGGACTTGGACTCGAGGACTCGACTCGTGAGTCGGACTGAGTCCCCCCTCTGACTCGACTCGGACTCGAGTCCCAATATTTTTAATGGGACTCGAGACTCGACTCGGGACTCGAGACCAAGGACTCTTCAACATCCCTGGGCTGTGCCAGTAGGAGCGGAGAGGAGCGTGATTGCCGGCGAAGAGCGCATGGAAGCGAGGTGTGCCGCTGCTCAGCCACTATGGACGGCTACCAGGAGTGCAGCCCCAACAGTGTGTCAAGATTTCTTTTGATTGATCTGTTGCGTACTTGGGAGAGTCAGAAGAAGGACCTGAGATTACTCTGTGCGGCTGCTCTGAGTGTGTTTCTGGTTCCAGCAAGTTCATCACCAGCAGAGCGGGTGTTCAGTGAGGGTGGAATTGTGATGAGATCTCACCGTTCCAGAATGGGAGCCAAACATTTAGAAAAAATCATGTTCCTCAAATGCAACATGGATAAGTTTTAGGAAGTACAGCAAGTTTATTTTTTAAAATCATTTTTCTAAAATGCAACCTTTCAGACATTTTGGGTTTGGCTGCCTCTGCCTGCCTGTCTGGGGTTCCCAGCCTCCTCTGCCTGCCTGGTCTCTTCTTGACCAGTTCAACAGTTGAATTGTCCAAGACAAACGCCTCTGCCTGCCTGCTTTGGGGTTCCCTGCCTACTCTGCCTGCCTGGTTATTTTGGGTTTGTCTGCCTGGTCTGTTCCTGCCAAAATCAGTTGCAGAGTTTTGAAATAAAAAGGCACACTTGTGCCTAGAATTTATTTAAACCACACATCTGAAGTAGCCTTATTTTGTTGGGAAAAAACCCCATTGATTTTAATAAGGACTCATGGAGTCTGCTTTGGGAGTGACTTGTGACTCGTGACTCGTGAGTCACCATTTTGGACCAAGGACTTGGACTTGGACTCGAGACTCGGGTCCAAAGACTCGTGACTCGACTCGTGACTCGAGACCAAGGACTCTTCAACATCCCTGGTTTATACACATCTCCAAAACTCGCTTTCTAAATGAGAATATTGATGTGTTTAATTTTTCAGAGATTTCTGCCTGTCAGCTGAGATAAATGTTTGTCTACAGTCAGATGAATATATCGGCAAAATAGTGCAAGTCTGCTTAAATACTGAGTATATTCAATCAAGGCTTATTCTAGATGTGCCATGTGCAAATATCCAAACAATCCTTTACTAAGTAAACTCTGAGTGGTGCTGATCTGATTACAAATACTCCTAACAGTTGTTGCTTGTCTCCAGTTAGGAAGAGAAACTACAGTCATGCCTTGGATTGAGAGCATAATTCGTTCCGGAAATGTGCTTGTAATCCAAAACACTCTTATATCAAAACGAAATCCCCCCCCCAAATTTGTACAGAGATTTTTAATTTAAGCCGTACTACAGTACCTGTATTGCAAGATGTCGCTTGTATATCAAATAAATAAATAAATAAATATTTAAAAATTTGCTTGCCTTGCAAAACGCTCTCAAACCAAGTTACTTGCAATCCAAGGTATTACTGTACATTCGAAGAGAACCTACATTCAAAGCTTATATGACTATTCACAGCTAGATTAGGCTTCAGCTTTCTTACACAGCTATCTCTTCATCTTATGGTCGCGTAATATGTTTATGTGTTAGTCTGTACACAAGGTTTCACTTACAATGCTCATTAAGCAACAGTGTACACATATATAGATTGGCTGTGGCTCCCTGGTGCATGTACCTGTGGCAGCATTTGTTTTCTGCCACGATGAGGATGATTAGAAGCATGTGCTTTGCAACTGAAAACAAAGCACACAGTGCCCTGCCCAAAGCCTGCTCTTATAAAAGACACAACCCACATAGGAAAGGGTGGTTAGAAATCCCAGCAGATAGAAATTGATAGAGAGAAGTTTTGAACCACTTTGAGTATAAACCAAGAGGAGCCAGATAAGTAACTTCATGTATAAAAACAATCTGTTGATGCTAAACAGGGACTGTCAGCGTAGCTTCAGTCACAGAAAGCTGAAAAGGTTGGCCAGATTGGAATTCTTCCATCAATGTGGCTGTTCATAGTTGATGCTTAGCTGACTGAGCAGTTAGAAAGATAGATACCAATTTGTGTCTCCTTCCCAATAGATGTATATGGCAGATGGTATGTGCATGTCTGCAGGTACCGTATTTTTCCGTCTATAAGACGCCCCCATGTATAAGACACCCCCCACTGGGCAGTTTCGCAACCGTGCGGTTCTCTCCTCGGCTTACTTCCGTGTATAAGACGACCCTCAATTTTTAGTCTAACAAATTTAAGGAAAAAGTATAGTCTTATACATGGAAAAATACTGTATCTTATGTCCTAAGTACCTTTCTCCCCCACTTGGTCCTTGCCCTTGGAACACTTAAATGTCACTAAATATTTTCCTCTGGTACTAAGTAAACTTGATAACTAGAATAAACTTTTAAAAGCAAATAAATTAAACCAAAATGATTTCCTAATTTTGATGTTCAAATGTATTTCTCTCATACAGAATGGCATCATCTTAGTAACTGCCATAGAGGAAATACACATGTGGTGATTCTCCCCCCCCCGTCCTCCCATTTCAATTTTTATTTATTTTATTTATTTCTTATATTTATTAATCGCCCATCTGGCCGGTCACCAGATGTTGTTGTACTGGGCTCTTAGTTCTGTCTTGGTGCAAAGCATATATTGATCTGAGCACATATTACTGGAATGCCGAGGACTTGGGACACCAGCTGTTTACCTAATTTATCACGTGACCCACAGTGTCTCTGAAGCTTCACTGCATTTGGCAAGCTTCGCTGCATCTTGAGAATGCATCTTTAATTTAATTAGAAACTCAAATAGTGCCAAAGTCTAATGGTTTCCTTGCTACTATGTAACCTTATAATGCTTGTAGTAAAACATAAGCGCCTGGAAACTACTTACAGGTCAACTCCTTTATTGGTTTACAATTGCAAATTAGCAACTTTGTGCAGTAGTAATATCTCACCAAACATGTGTTTGTTACACTTACCAAGCTGCCGAGGTGACGTGCAACCATATCAGGTGCTTCCTTGAGGACAAGTTAATGGTTGTTTCATCTTGGCATCTTGACAGCCTGCTTTGGATGGGTGGGCAGGGGAGAAGGCAGCTATGTAGCCTTCAGCTCACTTGGGGTATTTGAAAATAAATAGCTTTCCCTTGGCTTTGGCCTTCAAAGGTCTTCCTCACTTAAATTCAACATGTGAGTTTATCCATGATGCTCTTCGTCTACTTTAGGTATATTTGGTCAGAAGCTGTATGTTGGACAGTGTGGATGTAAGGTCAGTGTGACCTGAATGGAAAAATTTGCTCATAACGTGGCAAAGCTTTTGGTTTCCTGTAGTTTTCGACGAAATCTTGTCCTTCTCTTTTCTGAGTGCAAATTGCTGCATGCCGGTCACTTCAACTCAACTAACTATTAATTAAGGTATTTAGGAAGCAGTGACTGGAATGCAAATTTGATACCTATGTCAAATAGCTATGGTTTTTCCTAGCTGAAGTTAGTATAGAATGCTCTTTGTGGTTGATGGCAGGTTACTATAGGCTGTGTCAAAAATGAAACGCAGAATTCTGTGGCAGTTCACAGCACATGTTTAATGTTCCTTTGGCAAAAATGTAGCACACTGGGCATTTTTAAGGGAAGAGGTTGAAGGCAGGTGGGTTTGCATTTAATTTTAGCAGTTTGTACTTTTGGACATCAATCTGTTCTCAGTACTACTACAGTGTTTGGCACAATATAGCCTAACCACTGCTGCATCACAAAACTTCTAAGCCACCAATGTGTTCTGTTCTCTCTGTGTGAGTGTAGGACAACAGTCCTTAGCCTGTAAAAGATAAAACTTAAGCCTTTGTGTCCAAACCTGTCAGGGAAATAGAAAAATATGAACTCTGCTGATGTCATTCTGGCCAAGTTTTGCTAAAGCAGCCACTCCATTCATGAAATGTGTCTGGATTGGTGTGGTGTTTTGCAGAAATTTTATTTATTTGGTCATACTTTATCCTATGCTTCTTATCAGTTGAATGACTTGCAGGACAATCTATATATGTCTACTCAGAAGTAAGTCTGAGTTCAGTGGGGCTTACTGTTAGATAAGTGATTGCAACCTCAAACAATTCTGTGGCTTTCACCCTATGCCTGAATTCCTCAAACAATAAATGCTCTAAGTTTATTTTGTGTTTGTTATATACTAGAGGTGTCATGTTAGTATCCTCCTAATATCTTAACTTCTCCTATTCCCCCCCCTCAGGTGTTTATGTGTGGGACGTAGAAGGGAAAAAATACTTCGACTTCTTAAGTGCATACAGTGCTGTCAATCAAGGCCATTGTCACCCAAAGATTGTAGCTGCTTTGAAATCTCAGTGTGACAAACTTACCCTTACCTCAAGAGCATTTTATAATGATGTGCTTGGTGAATATGAAGAATATATCACTAAAATGTTCAAATACAACAAGGTGCTTCCAATGAACACAGGTAATGTTCCCTGTCTTGTCCTCCCAATGGCGTTTGAATGAACATCTCTGTAACTTAAGTGGAATGCTGTAGAGGACAGTTGTGGATCCCTGAAGCTTGAAAGGGCTTCCTGAGTGTTTGGAGATCCGTTGGGCATCAATTTCTGTGCCTGCTCTGGCCATGCTGAGAGAGAGCTTAATGTTGCTAAGTAAATGGGGGAAGCTCTTACATATTCCAAGTGGATAGCGTTCTCCTGGGGGCTCAAATCCTACATGTTTTCCCTTGGGAGGAGAGGGTGTGTACAGGAATGAATCTTTTTTGTGGGGACTGGTGCTGTTTTTTTCCTTCCCCTTTTTCCAGGGCCCTAGACACTCACCATCCCCCTCTTTTATGATCTCAATAAGGGGTATATTTATCCTGCCTGCTCTGCACAGTGTACATCTGTAGGTAGTCTGTACTCTGGCTTCTGATAGTATTTATTTATTTGGTAGTGGCTGTCGTCGTCTTCTCTCCCTTCCCCATTCCATTGTATGTGCTCTTTTGCTTTAGGTGTGGAGGCTGGCGAAACAGCATGTAAGCTGGCTCGTAAGTGGGCATATACAGTGAAAGGAATTCCAAAATACAAGGCAAAGATTATTTTTGCAGGTACGTGAGAGCTTAATAATGTGCTTCAGGTGAGTAAAATAGGAACATAGGAAGCTGCCTTATACTGAGCCAGACCTTTGGTCCATCTAGCTCAGTATTGTTGACACTGACTGGCAGCAGCTCTCCAGGGTTTCAGGCAGGAGTTTTTCCAGCCCTACTTGGAGATTCCAGAGATTGAACCTCCATGCAAAGCAGGTGCTCTACCAGTGAGCCATAGCGCCTTACCTCTGATGAGCCAAATGTGGTGGAAATTGTAGATTATGTAAAGGCTGTATCTAAAAATACTGGGAGGGTGCAACTTTTCCTTTTTTTAGTCCCCATATGCACATCCCCCCCATTTCCCTCCCTAAACAATCCAGCAGTTATTGTTTAGGCCAGTTAAAAATTTACTTAAATGCTATCCTTTTCCATTAATCCTCATAGTATTTTTGTATTACATGATGTTTAAAGTCGAAATGTGAATGTACTCTGTTGTAAACCAATGTTGGGTAGTGGACATATGTTTCTGTTGGGAACCAGGAGTACAGGCTACATAGCTTTGGCTGTGGCCTGGTTCCAAAAATAGATGATAAAAACGTGACAGCGATCACAGTTGGTAGAGGGACGTGATCTAAACTCAACAATTATCAATGGAAACCTCTCTACCTTTTTGAAATATATATTGTCCAATAACTTCTTTGGTTTGTTGAGCTAACTAGGTTCCATAACATAACTAAATATAGGTGCCTCTTTTAATGTTCTGTCTCTCTCTGTCTGTCTCATGCCAGATGGCAACTTCTGGGGAAGAACACTCTCTGCTATCTCAAGTTCTACAGATCCTTCCAGCTATGATGGGTTTGGACCATTTATGCAAGGTTTTGAAGTAATTCCATACAATGACTTGCCAGCTCTTGAGGTACCTCAGCATTTTCCATTCTATGAAGTAACTGAGCAATTTTTTTTGCTGTACGTGTTTTCTTTTTATGTAAACTGCCCTGGAAATCTGACTGAAGGGCAATATGAAAATGCCTGTAATAAATGACAAAAGTGCTACTGCAATTGCAGAAATGGCTTCTGGGTTGTGTTCCAAGTGCAGCCCATTTCACATTGAGGTTTCTCTGTGAACCTGCCTGAAGGTGCATGTGGCTGATTTGCATGTGTAAACTGGTCCTAAGTGATTGTGGACTAAAGCCTTGATCTCATTCACCATAAGAGCTCATGATTCAGCAATGGGACAGGTTTTGAAAATTAGTACTGACAGTACCGCTGTGTGTGTGTGTGTGTGTCTGTGAGAAACCAAAGGGAGGCCAGCAGAAGATGTGGACTATGCAAGTTTGCGGTTTAGGGGAGAGGGAAGGGAGTGTATACATATGCAGCCCAGTGAGACAGCAGCAGCACACAAAGGATTAACGGCTGGGGACAGGTCCTGCAAAGGGTGTGTTTCCTGGCTCCCAGCTTGAAGAGTGGTGAGGAGGGCAGAGTGGAAGATGGCAGAAGCAGGAAGGAGAGTGGTGGTGGCCGAGGAAGGAGAGCAATGAGCAAAGAGGGAGAAATATAGCAGGCAAGAGGAACAAAATGGTATTTAGAGCAGGGAATGAGGAAGAGTGGAGAAAGGGAAGCAAGACCCTAGAAGTGGGGCAGACCTGAGACACCACATATTTCTGCTGGTCTCACTTGTTTCTAATCACAAAATCAAATATAGGTACTGGTAGGGTAATCTAGGATTATCCAGTTGTCCTAGTTTTCCCACTTTATATGGAACTGAGTGGTGGGTAATATTGAGTTCTGTGCCATCAGTGTACCTCCGAAGTATCCTGTAACCTGTCCATTTTGTTGTTGTTGCTAGAATTAAATAGAATGAATCTGCTTTTTTTTGTCTTCCACGCTGAGAATATTTGCAAACCTTTTAAAAGTTTAAGTCCCAAGTAAACTTAATCTTTCAGTTAGTTGGTTGTGCATGCTTGTGGGGTTGAAATGAAATAAAAAATCTTAGTCATAATCTATTGTGGTATGAAGTCAATATGAGCAGGCCTGTTTAGAAGTTAAATGGAATGTGTTTTAGGTAGGGGGCTGAAACTGTACCTCTCCATAACTGCATTCAGTAATCTTGTTTCCTCTGCAATATGCTTGTCCCTTAGCATGCATTTCAAGATCCAAATGTAGCAGCTTTCATGGTGGAACCAATTCAAGGTGAAGCTGGTGTAATTGTTCCTGATAAAGGTTATCTAACAGGTGTGCGAGAGCTTTGCACAAAGCAGAATGTAAGTAAGTTACTGTGCTAAAAAGAAAACAGTGAAGCTCTGGAAAGTGGCCAAGCCTTTTAACTCACTAATAGAATGGGTCCCTTTCTAGACCAAAGCTAGTAACCATCTAATGCTATTATATATTTCAAGACACATCCTAGTTATTTTCTGATATCGCTAGTCATAGTAGCATTTCATCTAACAAATAGGGTTGTATCCAATGATAGTCTAACTTAAATGATTCATTTCAATGGGTCTACTCTCAGTAGGACTAATGTTTACAACCCATAACTTCCTGAATCTTTTAAAAGCCTAGCAGTGAATGATACAGCCTTTTGGAGAAATCAGTGTTCTCTTTTTCTCAGAGTTGAGCCATTGCTTAACCCTACTGTCTTATCAGTCCTGTGACTATCTTAAGCAGACAGCAAAGTTACTGGAATATGCTTTGTGTACCCTTGAGTTTGGACTTTATCCCATTGGTGGGCAACTAATACATTGTCATTTTTAGTCTGCTGATGGGGCTGTTTTCAGAGAACAACTTTGTTTACAGCAGTGGTGAATCTCACCCCGTGGAATTTTTATAATATACACACTACTTGGACTTTACCATAAAATAGAAGGTCAGATAAAAATGTGGATTATGGATGTGACCAAGAGAGCCATATGACAAGATTTGAATTTGTAGTGAAGCTTTGTAATATCTTCATCCTTTTAAAAAAACAAATGGCAACATTGCTCATTGTGTGACAACTCACCAAGGCCCTGTCTGCAAGCTTAAAATAGCCTTCTGGATTACTGCCATTTTCTTTGTTGCTTCCAGTGGGAGAGAAGATGGCAAAACTCTGATAATGCTATGCAAATAAGATTCCTGCTATAGCTAGAGATATCATAGCTCTATGAAAGGACTATTAAGTAGAAACACTGTAAAGCAGGAGTCCTCAACCTTTTTGGACTCGTAGGCACATTTGGGAATTTGAAAAACTGCTGTGGGCACCACCACAAAATGGCTCCCATGGGGAATGTAGCTAGTCACATAATGGCTGCTGTGGGGGCCTGGCTAATCAATGGTGAGCTAAAAAAGGGTGGGGGAAAGAAATAATGAAGTCAGAAAAACAGCAAGACAAAGTGTAGAGAAAGAGCAAGACTAGAGGCTAGGAGGGGGAGAAACTGAGCTAAAGAGGTGTGGTGGGAGAGAAATAGTGAGGGTAAAGGCTGGGAGGAGGGGGAAATAGCAAGGCAAAGGGATAGAGGGGAGAGAAAGAGCAAGGCTGGAGACTAGAAAGGGGAGAGAGAGGACTGCCCTAAAATTTTCCAAGTTTTTTAAAAATTAAAACATTGTTCTTTGAGTAGGGCAGGGAGGGGAGAGCTTTGTGGGCAGTGTGTTCGGGAACCCTGTTGCAAAGCATTCACAGTTATTGAAATTTCACCCCTACTATCTCTTAAGAATAGAAGGGAACAAATGTTGACTAGAATCCTTACTTTATAGGTATGCAATCCAGATATTATGTGATATAGCAGTATGTTGACTAGCCCTTAATCACTGGATTTGTTTATTAAATGATCATATTAATTTCTGGTAGTTTGGAATGCAGTTGCTTGGAATGTTGGGATGAATTTACTGTATTGAGGAAATATTTCTCTTTGAATATGAGTAGCAGCTTTTAAATTGATCCTTTAAAAAATAAAACAGGTTCTCTTTATCGCTGATGAAATTCAGACTGGGTTAGCTAGAACTGGTGAAATGCTAGCTGTTGATCATGAAAACGTTAGACCTGATTTGATCCTGCTTGGGAAGGCCCTGTCTGGAGGTCTTTATCCTGTAAGTATTGCTTCTTTTTTGGAGTTTTTCACAAACAAGTACAAAGCTGGCCTAAGGAAAAAAGGTTCATTAATGGAGTGAAGTTAGGACTATATTCCAGCATTCAGGCTTTTACAGTATGCCAGTGCTCTAGCAAATCACTCCCATTGTTTTCTCCTTATGGGAAGGAAGCAATACAATACAATCTTTCAGGAAGACATGTGTGGTGCTGGATACTCTTGTATCCTTGGCAGACTTGTTCTTTTGGAGGGAGCAATCAATGTTCGTAAGCTTTTCCATGTTGCCCCTTACGTGTTACTGGCCTGCTGTAATTGTTCTGTAACACCACATTTTTTTTACATAGGAAACAGCTCTGGAATAGAGAAATGCCCTATAGCAGTTGTAATATGCCAAAGAAGTAAGTAAATGGCTCTCTGCTACAGCCTATATAAAAATGGTACAAAGGGCCCACCAGATAAATTAGTCCAAAAGAACATAGTCTGTACCTTAAGCTTCTTTGATATGTGCTTGACCAAGCTTAACATGACTTTGATCTACACTTCATTAGAAATGCTCTTTTTATGCAGAATAACAACAACCCTTGATACCCTTAACCTGCACCTGTTGGTATAGTGGCCCTACAGCCCTGAATTTCCAAGGTCATCAGAGCTGTTACAACACAGATATACTGGGCTCAGATACTATATTGGTGCATGGTGTATACTGTTGATCACCAGCAATTCACACTTTGAAAAAGCATGAGTTTTGTTAATATATAATTCAGGAATTATTTCAAAACTGATACTTGGTCTGAAACACATTAGAATGATTTTTTAAATGCATTTATTTATTTTAATTTATTATTTTATTTTATTATATTTGTTAATCGCCCATCTGGCCGGTCACCCATACCCCATCTGGCTATGCATGATAGCTCTAATACAGGGGTGCACAACCCTTGGGAAGCGTGCACTCCCCAAGGTGTTGTTTGCTTCCTCCCATGACCCGCACAGCTGAATTTACCATCTAATTTGCTGTTGCCACTGCCAAAGACATTGTAGGAAGCAGCACTCAGAAGGCCTGCTTCCTGGAGGATGCTCTAGGAACTAGCACTCGGGCGACCTACTTCCAGGTTTTGAGGGAAAGTTTGGGTGGGAAAAGAGTCTATGCATGTATGCGCTTGCATGCATGTGTGGCCCCAACTTGTGCACCCCTGCTCCAATACCTGAAACTTCTCCACTGTTAGTGTATTCGGATGGGCTAGAACAACAACAAACTGTCATAATCATGAAGGGAAAGATTTATCTGTAGCATTGTTGAGCTCCATTACTGAGCCCAGGGAACCAAGATGAAAAGGAGGTCTTTGAGAAAGCTGTTGTGCTGTGCTTCAGTTCTGTATTAGGTTATGAATGCGGTGAACTGAAGAACAAAAGAAACTAGCACTATGCCTGGCTGATTTTACGGCTTTTGAATAGAGTACTCGGTATCACTTAGGATGGGAAACTGAAATACATTTAAGGTGCAATCCTATGCATGTTTAGATAGAAAAAAGGCCTAAACCTGCAGCATGGCCCAGCCAACCAAGCTGGCTGATACATGCTGGGGGTTTAGGCCTTTTTCGGTCTAAACATGCATAGGATTGCACCCTTATCTGGAAGTAAGATCTATTGAAATCAGTGGGTATTGCCTCCAAGAAAATGTCTTTAGTATCAGGATGTTCAGCTTTAAAATAGAAAAAAAAAATCCTGCTGAGTAGTCTGAACACTACAACCAGCTTTTTAGAATCTTCTTTTTTTAAACTACTGACTTCTGAGTCAGTAGTTTTAAAAACAATAAATACATGCCAAATACAGTGAACAGGAAATCACATCTACTTATACTGCAATCTGAAGCATTTTCTTATGAATGCATACTACAAAAAAACAAAACAAAACAGGACATAAAAATAAGCCGATTAGGATTGCTGCCTGAGACTCTATATAGCAAGAGCAACTTTGTAGGTGGTAGGCAGCAAAGGGTTCTGGAAGCATTACGCAGTTGTAATTCAGTGAAATGTCTGCAGTGTTGTGAAGCAGAAGAAAATTTCCCTTTTTAATCTTAGAGTTTATAATAAATGTTGTCTCAGTACATAATTTTTGCTCATAGGTTTCAGCAGTACTTTGTGATGATGAAGTTATGCTCACCATTAAACCTGGTGAACATGGTTCTACGTATGGAGGGAACCCACTGGCCTGCCGGGTGGCCATAGCAGCACTTGAGGTAGGTAAATAATAGTTTGAGGCAGCCTTCCCCAACCTGGTGCTCTCCAGATGTGTTGGACTGCAACTCCCATCATTCCCAAGCAGCATGGCCAATAGCCATGCTGCTTGGGAATGATGGAAGTTGCATTCCGACACATCTGGAGAGCACCAGGTTGGGGAACGCTTCTTTATGGCCTTCGAAATACTATGAATTACACTGACCACATTGCAATATCTAAATAACTTCAAAACGGTGTGTTCGGAGAACTGTTAATTTTCCTAAACTTGCCTGTTCTCTGAAACTAATTATAAAATGTAATGCAGATGCTAAACAAATAACTGCCAAGGAGCCGAACATCTGCTCTGTATCATACATCTGTTCATGTCTTCAAAACTTGAGTACTTATGCGCATCTGTAACTCCCCCTTGATTAATTACGTGGTGGTGGTGTGATATGAGCCATACCGAACTTCATATTTACATTGTTGCAATGATGCCTGAGTGCTCAGCTTTTTCATCTTGATTTCAAACTGCTTTAGGTGATTGAAGAAGAAGAATTAGTGAAAAATGCAGAAACCATGGGCAATTTATTGAGGAATGAACTTATGAAGACGCCATCGGATATTGTGGCTTGTGTCAGAGGAAAAGGATTATTAAATGCTATTGTTATTCAGCAAACTAAAGGTAAGGCTGTCATACCAAGGCTTCAATATGATACGAGGCCTCATTTTAATTGTAAGAAAATTCTGTTCAAAGTTCAAAGGCAATAGTACAATATCCCATCCACCCATAATGGATGGGGTGGCACTGCTGCTTGAGTGGGGAAATGGCTGTCATGTTCTCCCTACGCCCCTCATCACCTTAAAAAAGAAAGAAAGAAAAAAGGCAGGATGATGTGTCCTTTAGTAGCAAAGGAGGAGCACTTGGCCCATAAAAGAAGAGTAACATGCAAGGCCTGAAATGGAGAATGCTCTGGGAAAAGTGTTTTTAGACAACCCTTGTCAATTTTAGCTGAAGGCTCATTTACATTTCATTCATTTATTACATTTTTGTACTGCCCAATAGCCAAAGCTCTCTGGGTGGTTTACAGAGATTAAAATCCTTAAAAATACAACACTGTAACATAATATAAAAGCCATTTACATACAAACATATAAACACACACACACATGTATGTATACAATCAACAATAAATCCCAAGACCTGTTGAAACCCTATCATATGCTGTCAAATGCCTGAGAGTAGAAGAGGGTCTTAACCTGGAGCTGAAAAGATGACAATTTTGGTGCCAGGCGGACCCCATTGGGGGAAATTTTTCATAATTAGAGGGCCACCACTGATAAGGCCCTCTCCCTTGTTGCTACCCTCTGAGCCTTCCTTGGAGGAGACTCAGAGGAGGGCCTCAGATGTTGAGTATAGTATACAAGTAGGTTCATACCAGCAGAGGCGCTCCATCAGGTACTGCGGTCCTGAGCCATGTAAGGCTTTATAGGCAAAAACCAGCACCATGAATTGGGCTTGGAAATGTACAGCTAACCCGTGCAAGTGGGCCAGAATTGGTGTTACCGTATATGTTTGGACCTTCTCGTTCCTGTTGTCAATCATAGCAAAGTCTGAAGACCTGCTGCCAGGATAAAATAGATAGTAGCCCAAAATGCTTGACATGTTTTTTCCCCCTGGAAAAGGTTTATAAGATCAATACTCCTATGTGCTGTCTAAAAAGTGGAGGCACAACTCCCTGCATGTGGCCACAGCCCAAACATTCCTGCAAGGCTGTTTAGAAATGGCAGGTTTGAAGAAATTTCTTCCCTTATTGGAAATGAAACGAAACTGCAACCTCTCTCCTGTGTGCTTCTTATTACCTTATACTTTAATTGGTTGTAAAGAGAAACAGCTGATTGTTTGTATTTTGAATTTTGTTTTGAAGAATGTGATGCCTGGAAAGTGTGCCTGCGACTCCGTGACAATGGACTGCTTGCCAAACCAACACATGGTGATATCATCCGGTTGGCTCCCCCGCTTGTGATCAAGGAAGACGAGATCAGAGAGTGCACTGAAATTATCCACAAAACCATTTTATCTTTTTGAAGGCATCTGGTTCAAAGTGTGCCTGCAGGTTGATTCCATAGAGCTACTGCAAAAGCAATGCTCTGGAGCCCCCCATTTAATATTTTTCATCCTGTGGGGGGTGAAAATGCAAGCCTTCTAAAATCAAATAGTTTAAACTTTTTTTTATAATAGACCCAAAGAAAGCAAATAACTAAGCTGGTTTTTGCTACGTTGTGACTTGGAAAATTTGGTAGGCTTTGTTCAATGAATTATGCATTTGAACTGCTCGTGAACATCTCCTTACATTTCTGCTAGTATAAATTATATAAATCTAATGTACCAAATGCTAGCATCTTAAAAAGCTATTTAAAAAAATATAATCTTTGGCACTTTTGTGGAGGACTGAAACCTTACTTTTGGTGCTAATGCTTGTATCCTGTCAGGAAAACCTAGCTTCAAAGAATCAAGAATGGTTGAATCTTTCACTTTTTTGTAATGAGTATCTGTTCATAAAGGTTGATCAAGTGGGGTGTTGTACTAGTAAGTATTTTGTTATTTTAACAAGCAGATACCTTTTGTATTAAGACTAATGGCATGCTGGCTGATTCGAGAACATGTGATTTTCTTGTCTGGGGAATTATTAAAAAAAAGCTGAATGTAAAGGTCAAGATTGTTCTATAATTGATAGTCAGTTTTTAATTTTAATCGGAGCATAGAAGCTTTGTTAATACAATGAATAATGATTAGTGTAATATGTCTCTACGAGAGATTGGTAACTTGATTATCAAAGAATTACTTCCTACCTTTAACAGGCAATTATAGCCTGAGTCTTTCAAAAGTGGCATTTTATAGTTTATGTGCATAAAGATCGCTCAGCCACCTTTATCTTGGCTAGTCACTTGTCTCCCTTGAAGAACAAAATATATGTCCATTTGTTACATCAAGCTAATTAGAGTGACCATTCCCGACTTGGCCATTGCAGACACTTTCTCTAGCATCTTACTATTGATCAAAATATACAAGATGTTTTGATATTGCAGTGCTGCTATGTGTGATAGTGGGATATTCATTGCAAGGTTTAGTTTCCTTTGATATGAGAGCACTGGAGCCTTGCGATGTCTGTGTAATAAGTTTTATTTACAAATATACAAGCAGAGCAGTGTGGAAGTGTGCAGGCACTCCTGCAGGAGGCAGCAGATCCCCAGAGAGGCTTCCTGCACTCAAAGGCATGTCATATCCACTTGGAAAATGCTCTCCCTCTCATTTTATCCAGATTCAAACTGCAAGACTGGTGTTTGTCATGTACAAAACAGCTGACCACGTATCTCTGACCCTGCTGTTCCTCTGACCATTCTGGGGCTGTGTATGTGTGTATGCCTGCCCTGTCAAACCGCTGGGAGTGTGCTCTATGTTCACACTGAGGGTCAGAGTACTCTCCCTTCTTTCTGCAGCCAGAGCTCCAGAAATGAGGAAGCTTACATAGCACCCTATGCTGCCTATACTACTCCAGCTGCTTACAGATATCTTAGGAGTCTCCGGAGTGAGTCCTCTGCCACCCCCTGCTTGACTTTAAGTGCTTCAGGGCAGGTAGTCTTCTCTTCCCTACCTCTCACAAGACAAGTCATTGCTTGGGCAGTGGCTCTGTGTCTTTTGGCCAGCTGCTTATCACATCCCACAGCGTTGTTGCCACATCAGCCAGTTTCCTCTGTAGTCTTGTCTGGTGCTGGTCGGGACTTGTTGGCTGGCCAAAGAGGGAGCTATGAGGAACATTATCATTGTATTGTTGGTGCCCTGCACCCTCATCTACAATGATCAAATGCACCAAAATCACAACTCTGTCACTAGCACTACAGTGATTTCAGCATGTGCTCTTAAGGAAGATAGCTACCCTTATTCCTCTTCAACCATGTTTTCCCCATAATTGCAATGGTGAGGGATTAGTAGTAGTATGATTTTTTCTACTCTTTGGCTAGGGTATTTAAAAACAAGGTGAGAATACTTCAAGTTAACGGAGTAACAGAATTAATTACACCCCAAAAGTCTAATTGGAAAATGAGGACTCCACCTGCTGTTCATTTAAACTAGCTTGCCTGCATGAACAAACCAGCACAAAAATAGTAATTGTTGCTTTTTTGGAAATGCATTTGGAAAGAATGTTAGTGATCTCTCTAGAGTAAGAGGTAGAATATGTTTGTAACAGCTGCTCCCTGTTCATGTGGAAAGGGCTGTCCAGTTTATTTACTGGGAGTAAATCCTGCAATTTTTGCGGATTATCTAAAACTATCATTCAAATGTTGGTTGAGTGCTGGGAGAAAACCACAGGTTCTGTTCCTGGTGAACAAGTCAGGTGACTTTTTGGGTGGGATCAGCTGCCAAAGGCAGGGCAGTTGCATGATCAAAGGTTTCAGTATTTCTATATTGCTCGTCATGCTGGCTGTTGCGTTCTAATAGTTATCATCTTGTATCTATGACCAATTTCTCTAGGATATGTTCAATAACGTATAGGTTCTTCAGAAGCCTTTAGTATTGTTACTCCGTACTGATTTTGGCATGGTTCATGCTGTGTTTCTATTTTTGTATGCACCTCAGTATGTTATAAACTGAAATTTGTAGGGACTTGTTCACTGTTGAATAGCTAAGTTGAGCCAATTAGTTAATACTGCTTTTACAAATGAACCTGGCCTACTCAATGATGAATTGCTTAAATTAAGATGCAGGCAACGACTACTAATGGAAAGGAAGACTGAGACCCAATTGCAATTCTAAAACCAATGCGGGAGGGTTGGAGAGAAGTGACTGTATCTTACTAGGGTTATCTAGTACAGGCCTCTGGCTCACGCTGGCTCAGCTTGTCTGAGCGTGGAAAGCTAAGCAGGGTCAGGCCTGGTTATTACTTGCATGGGAGACCCCTCCTCTAGTTTCCTGCATTGAGCAGGGGGTTGGACTCGATGGCCTTGTAGGCCCCTTCCAACTCTAATTTTTGGTCAGCCTCTAGCTCTGTTTCAGTCATGCTGCATCTATGCCTTCCTGTGGAAACTTCGAGAAGAGAACACAGAGGTTAAAAAAATAAATAAATAAAAAGGGCAGGCATCAGAGAGGCTTATCCAGGTAAACACACAAACTATGTAAGAAAATCCAGAATAAGAAAAATTGAGCTAGGTTCTCCAACTATGAATCTATCTATGAATCTCAAGTCATGTGCTAGGGAAGGAATCATGGGTAAGAATCCATGCTGGAAGTCTATCTTGGGTTTATTGGAAAGGGTGGGTAAAATGAACATGGATTATCCAGGAATGATTTGCATAAGAAGGTAAAATTAAGGAACAAACGGGTAGTGCTTTTATTTTACACAAATACATTGTAATTGTGTGCTGCTAAAGATAGGGAATTGACATGACAGGCCTTATTGCACTAATTGATCCCCCCAATGTCTTTATATTCAAATGTGTGTGAATACCAATCTTAGGAAATGATGTAAACTTTTCTCCTTTGCCCTCCAATCTATTTTTATGTTTTAGACACATGAGCAGCTGGCCATTACAACAAATAAACAGTTTGCAAAGAGACATGCTTAAGAAATTAAACATTCTTTTGTTGACTTGGATCAGCAGGCTTGGAACATAGATAAGCACATCACAGCCTTTGGCTGTTTTCTTTATCAGTCCTCTTATTTGTTCTGTATCTATTAACAAGCAGCCAGAAGGTGGTGCTGCATACCCAACTATTATGTAGAGGGGGAAAAATTGAAGTAGGAGATCTGAGTGTGCTCATCTTTAAGCTTCTAAAATGAGAAGTGAGAACTACCCATCTCTTGCAGCTGAATCTTTGTCTTGCTATCTATCCAGCCTTAGGGCCAAAAGGACCAATTATTTTTTAAAAAGCACAGCAGATTATAAAAATATGAAAGTTCAATGTAACAAACCATCTGTCTTGCTACAGGGTGGCTCTTGTAACAGCACAAGAGAGCTCCCACTTTTTTCTTCTGCATAGCAGAACTGAGATCTCAGTATTTGGATATTGAAAAATAAAGATGGTGTGGTTCAATGCAAAGAGCACTAGATTTGGATCTGTGGGATGTGTGGTTTCAGATTGGGGCTATTCGCACAACACGACAGCCTACCTGTGGATTAACCCATGGTGAGGCTGTGCTGTGTGCAGCCACCATTTTGAATAGGCAACCCCCACTTGGGGGTTGCCATGCTGTGTGAACCTGGCAAGTGTGGATTATTCAAGGGTTAAACAACCATCGCATAATTCATGGTCAGTTTTAGGGTTATGCGAGTTTTGTTTAACCCTCACATAACCTATACCTATGTTCACCAGGTTTGCACGACATGACAATCCCCAAGTGGCGGTTGGTTGCACACTCATCATGGGTTAAATAACCCATGATGAGCTGTGGTGTGTCATCCAAACCCGGTTATTCTGTCTCTGCCATGAACTCATTGGCTGCGTTCAGATGATGTATCTTGGCTTAATCAATGTAGGTATGAACAAGATGTATATCTGAGTACACAGTCCCTTCCTTCCTCCCTTCTGAGCGCATCACAATTAAACCTCAGTTAAATCCTCAATTAATCATAGTTTGCTGTTTATGTCCAAATTGGGAAACTATGGTTACAAGGTTTAGAACAAGCCAGGAATTTGAAGTATGTTTTGAAGTCTAAGATCCTGACTTGTTCTTAACCTGGTAACCATTGTTTCCCAGTTTGGACATAAATGGCAAACTATGGTTAAATGAAGCCTTGCTGGTTTACTGCAGTGCACCGAGGAGGGAAGGGGTGGACTCTACTGGCTCATGTATATCTTGGTTTATTAAACTGAAATGATCATCTGAACCTGATCATTGTGTAGTCTTGGGCAAGTCACAGTCTCATTTCACCATGAGTTGTTAAAACCTTTGAAGCACTTTGCAAATTAAAATGCTATATAAATAATAAATAACAGTTGTGGGTATAAAAAGCATAGATCACTTGTGAAATGTTTTCACCATATAAGAAATAAATAGAAGTCGCTGTTCTACTGTATGAAAAATCAGAGGATGTAGATTACAGTTAAATATTTATTTATTTAGGTTTATATTCCATTTTTTTCCAATCAAATGATTCCCAAGGCAGCTTACAAGCAACAGGCTGAAATCTTATAACTTCAAGATCATGAAACCTAGACACCTGAAACTTGGCATGTGTACTAATGGGCCCCTAGGAGTGGGCACCTTGGGGTTCTTTGGTTGTTAAAAAGCATTAATTTTAATTAATTTAAGTGTTTTTCTGTGTTTGAGGCCTGCAGTAGCATCTTCAGTCAGTAGGTGGCAGACTTACTTAACCATCACATAGCTTTGCAGTCAATAAGAGTTTGAAGGCAGGGGAGAGCAGTCAGAGGGGCAGAGTTATACAGTTGCCCCTTGCCCCCTGATGTGGGGAAGCCCCCCTTAGAAAAATGGAGTGGACACACCCCTCCCTCAGGGGGCTATAGGGTGGTGCCATGGCAGGAGCTGTTCCTAGGGGTGCAGGTGGCTGTGGCTTCATTCAGACAGGGTCGGCACAATGTGTCCAACTCTTGACAGCTGTGTAACTTTGCTTGAAGGCTTCGCTGTTTCAAACTAAGGGCTACTGCAACCCTTGTGAAGCTATTTGCTTGTAATATATAAAACTCAAACTAGGCACACAACCCAGAAGCCCCTAGTCTTCTTGATGTATGGTGCCAGTGTAGTTGATTGAGTAAAACTTGTTAGATGGATCAAAAAGCCTTAATCCAGTGATAGTTCTAGCCATACATCTTTCTTCTGTTTCTACCACTCTTAAGTGTTGCCCAAATTAATACATTTTACAACTGGAATAATGTGCAGCTCTGTCTAATCTGTAGAATGTATTCAAATAATGAGAGCTGGAGTTTGAGAAATGTAGATTTTTATCTGAGTCCAATCTTCTGTTGTGCCCCTGGGTGTAAAGTACATGTTTAAGCATTTCCTCAGACATTGGGATCCTGCTGAGCTCAAACACTGAAGACAAATTACTATATATTTCAAAAGTAAGTTCGGAAAATATCAGATTTGCCCAAGAATTCTTTGTGTGTGTGTGTGTGTGTGTGACACTGATGAAAGAATATAGCGTTTGAGGCAAGCAGAAAAGATGTAAAGGCTCTGCTCATTTCTCAAACTCTGCTTGTATTTTGCCAGAGGATACATGTCATATGCCTACCCAATCTGCATTTTAGTCAAATGAGTACCATGCTTATGAATTCAGTCTTAAGAAATTAAGATACAATTTGTTCCATAGAGGATTGCATGTATTCTTTCATTTTCTGAGACTTGAATGTGCAGTTTGTTTTTTAAAAAAATCTTTTTTCATATCTAATATTGGATACAAAAATGATGGCTGTATACAAGAAGTGTTTTGGCTACCTGTCAAGTAAAATCACAGCCTAGACCAATAATTTCTGACATTTTCACACCCAGGACCCACCTTTATCTGCAACATAGAATCTGATTTCAGCTCCCCCCCCCAACCCATATGTAATAATCATTTTTCTCTGTGTGTTTTTCTCCTTCTCTCTCTCTGGCCCATAAATGGGAGAAAGGTATGCTGCTAGGCAGGGGTGTGGCTAAGCACTTAAAAGATTCAGGGGGGGCACAGGCCCCTAGGACACAAACCTGTGTAAAATCTGCATATGCTTATATCTATATATTCAAATTTAAAAGTAATCGCTAGGCTTTATTTAAATTTCATAGGCAGAGCAAACCAATCTCATATCTAAATAAACTTAAAATTTGCAATTAATTTGCACCCTGACCTAGATTATCCCTAACCAATACGCTAAAGTCCCCCCCCCC
The DNA here is from genome assembly GCA_021292165.1 of Shinisaurus crocodilurus. Classification (NCBI taxonomy): domain Eukaryota; kingdom Metazoa; phylum Chordata; class Lepidosauria; order Squamata; family Shinisauridae; genus Shinisaurus; species Shinisaurus crocodilurus. The sequence continues at coordinate 86,578,168 of CM037878.1, read as the reverse complement.
CGCAAGCTTAATTGCTATACAGAGGAAGGGGAGTGTTAACCCTTTCATTCCTGGCTGCAGTGCCCCTGGAAAATTGTCCCCTCCATGGCAATTAGGCTGAGAATAAAACCTTCCATTGAAATCAATGGACACTCAGGGCTCTGGAATTGTTCTGAGAAATAGGACCCAGATCTATCTATCCATGCCCCTGCTGCTAGGGTTACTGGCAGACTCATTTAAGCAAGATAGCCAGCCCCCATTCTATAGGTGGAAAAGGCAAAAAAACATGACGGCCATCTCTTCCCCAGCTTATTAGTCAACTTGAACAGGGACAAAGATCCTTCCTCACCTAAAATATGGCCTCCATTCAGACTTTTGCACATCAACAAAATCAACCATTAAGTTCTCTTTGTACTGGTTTACCAATATTAAAACAGTGCAGCTAGCCCAGAGAAGGTGATGCCTTTCACCAGTGCATAATGAAGGGAAAGAATGCATCCTGAATTGGGCAACGGTAGCATGTGGATTGAGGGCACTCACTTCACACTCCCTCTTTGTCCCTCTGTGCATGCGGGTGAACATATGTTTTGATAACCAGTTTGGGCATCTCCATTGGAACAGAAAACAGGCTAATTTTTAAATTATAAGTGTTATAACCATACCTTACAGAACTGTAATGGAGCACTAAGGGTGCGATCAATGTTCAGGATTGGCCTGCAAAACTGTTGTAGCTGCCTTCATCTCCTATTATAAGGGTGCTAGACTTGCTATGGGACAGGACTTCTCTCCCCTTAAACTGCATTGAATTGTGTATTTTGATAGACTTCCTCCTCTAGTATGGCAGTAACACATAAAACAACCTGGATCTACTGGAATTCTCCCTTCTGTGCAGGGACATGAGATGTCACAATCACATGAAGCCAAAAGCATATTGGATTTCTTCATGCAATACAGCTTCCGCATGCATCTCTCTGCACAGTAATTCTGTACAACTTGCCGCCCAGCAAAATGGATTGGCTGAAACCACACAGGGGCATTTAAAGAGTTTTGTGTGCTCTCACTGGGGCAATGTTTGAGTGGTAGAAATGGAAGCTCAGCTACTCAACTTAGGCTGCAGTCATATATACCAGGGGTAGGCAACATGTGGCCTGCAGGCCACATGTGCCCCCTACTGCTCCCCCATTGGACCCCCACTGTACCACTGAGTTTGGTGGCAGTGAATTTCTTTTGGTGGAGAGGTGGGGAGAATGGTGGTTTTAGTGCTCCGGAGCACTAAAATGCTCAAATTTAGCTTTTTTGCTGGGTTTGTAGGGATTTACTATTTTTTCTGGGTTACCCCACAGACTGTGTTGTGTCCCATGGGGGGGGGAGATCTGGGGGGCAAAAATGGCCCCGGACCTCCTGCAGTTGCCCACCCTGGTACCTGGGAGTAAGTCCCATTGAATTCAATGGGATTTTTCTCTTGGAGATGCTGCATAGGATTGTGCTGTTAAGTGCTATTTCTGATTTACATACACAAAAGATAAAGTTTTGAACATGAGTTCTGGATTGGTTTCACTATAAGCAAGCTTCCACAATAGAATCCCTAAAAAGAACGATAAAATGAAGAAATATAATCTGCTCCTTTTCTGTCTAGCTTAGCCTTCCCCAACCTGGAGCCCTCCAGAAGTGTTTGACTGCAACTCCCATCATCCCCATGGGATGGGAATGATGGGAGTTGTAGTCCACATCTGGAGGGCAACAGATTGGGGAAGGTTGGGCTAGCTGTTATGGCATTATGGAAGGACCAGTGTGTTTAGGAAAGGGGACAGGGTTCTATTCCCAGTAAGTTACCGGTCATAGTTGTCCTTGGTGATTTTCCTGCCTTGACCAAAGTGATACTATAGATAATTGCCCATCTGCATGGAAAAAAAAAATGTTTTCTTTCTGAGATTGGTAGCAAATGTGTTTCGTACTTTGAATCAGTAACAGCTGGCAAACACACAAATATGAAGAACTATGGTGTAAATTAATGTACTGGTATACTTCTCTCAATCATTTACTCCCTTGTCAGTAAACAGCAGCTTCTTCCATCATGGTCTAACAAGGCTACAATACATTTTCATCATTTTGCAAGAGTGCCTATATATGCATGCAATAGGACCTATGAGTAAAATAAAGGCTGATGCACTCTAAAATTAACCTTTACAAGCACAGAAATGAAAATAAGATTAATGGTTTCTCAGCTAAGCACTCCAGTACAGCTAGTCAATATTAAATGATTATAGCTGTATTTGCTGAAATCATCAGATTCATGAAGATGGCAACCATCCTGAAGATGTCTGTCTTTAAATGGAAGCAGCTAACACAAAAATGACACTAAAAGCATAATTGTGTATGACTCTGTATGCAGACTGACTGAAATAATGTTATTAACACAGGTTGTCTGCAGAACTGAGTTTTCCTAGATGATCACCCTGTTGAACAATTTATCACCATGTGTCATAGGGAATCATAGCCACATCACACCACACAATTTAAATTTTCTGAAGGGACTTTTATGTTCACAACAAGACATGCTTTATGACTGCTTAATTTGTTGGGAGAATCTTTCTTTGTGTGTGTGCCCCATAGCTCATTTTTTGTTTTAAATAAATCTCTGTTCTTAGATGGAATGCTCTCTTCTACTTCATAACACTTTGAAAAAGCACAATAAAAAGGAACAACTAACATAAGATATAAATTAAAAATTCCTCCAATGCTGAAAACCAGGTCTTGCAGTGCTTCTGGAAAAATGCTAATTTCAGAATTTGCTAGGTCTCCAAGAAAAAGAACTATGAGACAGCCACCAAGAGTACCTCATGTTGTGTCCAGCCCTTGTCACGAACGTGTTGCATAGACAGACTTGTTTAGAGGGCATCTCTGTCAAACTGAATAGTCTGTAACTGTGGATAGATGGAAGAGGAAGCTCTCCCTGAGCTATACATTGCTTGGAGCTGTTTGTACTGTATGCTTTCAATCTAAGGCATCCAGGGATGCCACCTGGTGCTTATAACAATGCCAGATTTTGCTGATGTAATCCTGGATGTGGAAATAATTAACATAATTGCTTACTCAGTTGTTTATTAATTCATTTTATTTACAACATTTATAAAACACTCTGCATCTAAAAAGATTTCTGAGTGGTGAACAAGGGGGGGGGGAAACCATTCAAAAGGATGAAAATATTTAAAATCAAATTATAACAAAGCTGTGGCTGCTCTTTTACTCAGGGAAGGCTTGTTTCAATAAAAATGTCTAGCAGATACTCAAAAGAGCCAATGTTGGCACCTACCTGACATCAACTGGCAGGGAGTTCCATAGAGAGGGAGCCAACACACTAAAAGCTCTACTCCGAGTGGACTCTAACAGACCTTGGTCCCATCTGGAACCACCAGGACCACCTCATCTAATGACTTCAGTGATGGAGCAGGTTGATAAGGGAGAAGGTACACTCTCAAGTATCCTAGTCCCAAGTTGTTTAGGGCTTTATACACCAAGAACAAAATTTTAACCCTGTCCTGGAAGCAAATAGGCAGTCAGTGCAATTCCCTCAGCAAAGCAGTTACATGCTCTTATCAAAAAGAGATCCAAGCAAGAATGATTTGAATAAAGGTATGTGCAGGGAGTGGTGAGAGCATGCTGTCACTTTCTAAGCTCTGCTCGAAGTGGTCATCTGATTTAAGAAATGGCATCAGTCTATTCACCATGCTAATCTGTACTTGCTACCGCAAGAGAACAGCTAAGAAATCAGCTCAGCCCAAGAATAGAGAGCTGTGTTGTATGCAGAAGATACAGTAAAGATGGACAGCATATTTAGCAACCATGACCACTGGAAAATGGGCTTGAGCATTACAGATAATATAATAGACATAAAATAGCTCAAACTGGATGCCCCCCCCCCCCGGACCCAGACAATGGATGTGGTGCACTTCAATGCCAATTGCGCATTGTCCATATTAAATGTCAAAATGGCCATCCTGCTACAAATGATCCAGTGCATTAATCCCTCTTGGGGGTGACATATGCACAGTTTGCAATAGCACCTGTTTTGGCCTGCAACTGCCACCAGCCCTAGCCAGCATAGCCAATTTGCATAGCATGCTCTGCGTTTTTTCCCATTGGGAGGAGCATTGCTCAATGTGTAAATATGCAGGTGAGGTCTGCTAGGCTGTTGACAGATGGGGTGAGACTCCTGCTTTCCTCTTCAGTTGCGTTCTGCTTTTGGTTAGAACATCAGCAACTTGAAATATTTTCCTGTCATTTTCCTTTTGCCTGGGTTGCGTCTCATGACATGACTGCCACAAGAAGAACAAATCAAATCTTTTCCACATCCATGTGGTAGGGTTTTTTTTTCTTCTTGCATACTGGCTTAGCCTTCAGATTGGCTCTCACCCATTTGTCTCCATACCACTGCCATATATTCCTTTGGTGAAGGCCAGGGGAGAGCAGCTTGTGGCCCTCCAGATGTTTTGGCCTACAAGTCCCAGCATCCCTCACCACTGGCTATGCTGGCTAGGGCTGATGGGAGTTGTAGGCCAAAATATCTGGAGGGCCACAAGTTACTGAACGGAGTGACCACGAGACAGATGGTTGTGTGGAGCAGCTGCCCTGAGGCAAATTGGCTTCTACATGAAAGTCTTGTCACAAGAAGCAGCTGTTAGTCTTGCCATCCTCTCTCTTTTGCTGAGTACTAGATTATTTTTAATTTCTTTCCCTCCTCCTCCAAACAAACCTTTATACAGGGAATTTATAGGCTTCATTTCAGCTCCCGTAGAGAGATTAATTTTGCAAGAGGGATATTACTATAAAGAAAGGAGGCTTCAAGAAATGCAAAGCTGCCCCCTTGCTCTCTTGGACAAACAAAATAAGTGTCTGGCCTGTCTGGAAAAATTCTCATAGACTGGCCAATTGCCCAGGCTGCCAGGATCCATCACCCACCCCTAGAGAGATTAATTTCCACCAAGTGGTAATAGGTTTACTGGCTCTTAACTGAGCCTCCACTTGGCAGTTCCAGTGTTTTAACCTGTCCAAAACATGTGTAGGATACTAGCACTGAACATTCTTCATTGTTAAGCAATCTTTATTTCTATGTGTGAGCCACACACCTTTTAACTCAGCCTTGGGATAAATTTCATTTCCTGGCCTGTTTGAACACACAAAATGTCTTCTCTCTTGCTGGCTGAGCTTTCCAGCTGGTCAAGCTGAGCAAAAGCCTAAAATGGCTAACTCCCAGTGTTTAAAATAGGAAGTCACCTCCTTGAAATTCTAACACTGGCTTAAAATCACAATGCATATGAAATTCTTATTTGCTTTATGTTACTTACAAATTAGGATGCATTCCCTCTGTTTTATAACCAACTTGTCCCCCATATAATAAAGTATGTGCTCTAAGGCAGACTGTAGGACAGAGGTGCAGAACCTTAGGCCTGGGCACCCAATCCAGCCTTCTGGGGTTCCCCAGAAAGTCATGTCTCCTCTCCTTTCCCTGGCTCCACTCACTTTCTCCAACCAGTCATTTGGTGGTTTTCCAGCCTTTTCCCCACTGTAAAGGATGAAGCACCTCTCCCTAAGGGTGAATTACTGTCAGTAAAGGCTTTAAACTAAAATATGCTGGTATTTTTTTGTATTTTGGCCATGCCCTTTATGCCTTTAGCCCCATCCCTTTTGCCCACCCACCCACCACTGGAATGCACCCCCCCCCAGCTTATCTGAAATGGTATTTTGTCCTTGGCCTGAAAGAGGTTCTGCATCCCTGTTCTAGGAGACCACCACATCCATTGACCCAGCAGTCTTAGATGTGTGTGTACATCAAGGTCCTCCTCTCTCAAGCTATCTTCCCGCTCCCATATTCTCCAGCATTCTGTCCAGAGACCTACAGCTCTCTACCACCACCTGTATGACCTATTACTTTCTCTATAGCTGGTATCAGAACAATTTAGCACCAGTATTGTAAGTCAATATAACCTACATTTGATTTACAACCATCTTCCAAAACCAACTCCTAGGCTGCCCAAGATACTACATCCACATAAACTTTAGATTCATTCTACCTGTCTTTTCCAGCCACCCTGAACTGCAAAAACATGGATTTTGTATTTTGTAACCTACAACTGAATTCTCAGTGATTCTATGTGTCAACTCCTGATCTATGTATGAATTAGTTATGTCATCCAACTTGTACTTCTGAACATGGAAGTTTGCGTTTCAGGGACTCATAATACTTACCTCAACTATGAAGTATTATGATCCCTGAATTATTTGGTTCAGATTTTAATTCATAAACTCCCCTCTGACCCTCTCCTTCCTCGCTCACATCCAATGCACCCACTCACTGTTCCTCAAGCCTCCTCCCTGCTATGTCATCTGGCCAAGTAGTAAGAAGAATTTCCTCACATAACAGGTTCAGGTTCTCGCACTTTTCCACCCAAGGGGCCTTTTTAGACAGGGACATATGCAGGCATGAATGCATATGTCCCTGTCAAAAAAACTATGGGTAGCCCTGTAAAAAACAACAACAAAAAAACCCTTTTAAAAGGAGCCTGAGTTTTGATAGCTACCTGTCAAAGCTTCATGCTGCTGTAAAAGGGGTGGCTTGCACTTTCCTACTTTCCCGAGCACCTAGAGTTTCAAGAAAGGGTGGAAAAGTGTGAGGAACCCGACAAGTGTCAGGTCCAACCCCCGTTGGAAGATCTCTCCATGAAGGGGGTGATCTACTGGCCCCCACCCCCTTTTGTGAGTAAAGTTCACTCATGGCTTTGGTTTCTCTTGACAACCTGGCTTTTGACATCTGTCAAGAGACACCAAAAAATAAATAAAGGGGTGATGAACCAGTGACAACCCCTCCAATGTGCCACTTGGGCAATTTGAAGGAGCTGTTACTAGCTGTCAAAAAGGGTAAAAGGGGCAAAAAAGCCACAGTGACCACAAAAGGACTCAGGATCACAGTGGGGGGCACTGAGCCAGTGACAGTTGCCCCAAAGTGCCACTTGGGCACTTGTGGGGAGGCTGTCACTGGTGGTGGCCTTGGCGAGCTTGGCAAGAGCAGCAAGTGGTTTTTGCCACTCTTGCCCAGTGGCTCGCTTGCTGCTTCTTGCTACCCACAATGGGGTCAGCTGTCCAGGATTGGATAACACGACAATCCATCATGGGTACAACAACCCCTAAAACAAACCATGGGTTGCCAGGGTGGCTTGTTGCCAATGAACAAGCCATCCTGAAGGAAATGGTCCAGGTTTGCCTGACACAACCAACCATGGCTTGTCACCCACATTGTGTTGTGTTGTGTGAAGCAGGTCATTGTGTTTTAATGTTATTTTGCCACCTTGAGTGTGTACTCTATGTGACAAAAGGTTGCCCTAGAAAAATCAGAAACAAATGTAAATTAGGTGCAGTGACTGAGAATGTGAACAGGATTGGGGTTTATTTTTGCAAACGCCAAGGGTTGGCACAAAGGACTGTAGAATTCTATGACACATCCATGTTGCTAAGCTGAAAAATGTTGTACATGCATAGATTGTTAGTGTGTGCATGGATTCAGGTGTTTTCTGTCCCTCCTTGCTTTCAGACACTGTGTGGTGGTGGTTAACCAGCAGTCACCACTCATGCATTTCCCTTTTATGAGCCATGACTGATTCTGCCATTATAAGAAAGTACTTCCTACAGAACCTCAAGATGAAGCAAGGCCCAGTTTATCCTGGTTTAGTCTCTAGTGGCTAATATACTGTAGGGTAATATCCATATTAGTCTCCTGCATAGTGTAGATCCATTGCAATGAATGGAATTTAAGTTAGTTGTGACTAACAAGTTTCATTCACGTCAATGAGTCTACTCTTTGTAGGACTAACATTGGATATTACCCATAATATAGTTATAAGGTTGGTCTAAATCAGGGGTGAGCAACACACAGCCCCCTGCTGGGCCTGCTGCCCCCCAATTCATTGGGAATATTTTTGGTGGGGAGGAAGGCATCTGTAGTGGCTATGGAGCACCAAAGGGTCAAAATTACTTGTTTGCAAGCTACATTTACTTGTTTGCAAGCTACAAAATTACTTGTTTGCAAGCTCTCTGCAGCCACTATGGATGCCATTCTTTACATTTTTAATTTTAAGTTTTTGGCACCCAGGGGTCAGGGTACAGTTTGTGGGAGGTGGGTGGGTCTGGGGAGCAGAAGTGGCCCCCGGACCTCCGAAAGTTGCCCACCCCTGGTCTAAATTATCTCTTGGGATCCCTTCCAACTCTGTTCTATAATTGTAAGAAACTGCTAAAATGGTCAAACTGGATGGACAAGTTTAGCTGGCAGACTTCCTTAGCTTATGGAAATCAGCTGATGGCTGCCCAGAACAATGGCCAGTGACTTCTGGAAGGGGCATGTCTTTCTTTCCCACCTTCTCCCCAGTCTGCAAGCAATGTGTTCATTCTGTCTGCTAAATGCAAGGAGTTGCAGCTGTAGTCAGTCTGAGGGAAGGTTCTAGCTGGGGATTCTCAGGAGCAGTAAAGTTGCTGGATACAATCAGTTTCATTTTTAATTCCTGTCACTCTTCAGCTTCCTTTTCTTCGTGGCAGTGTCTATGACAGGGGTCCTCAAACTTTTTAAACAGGGGGCCAGTTCATTGTCCCTCAGACTGTTGGGGGGGCGGACTATAGTTTGAAAAAAATATGAACAAATGGATCAAGTAAAAAAAAGGACCCGGGTCCTTTTTTTTTACTTGATTGGGGTGCATTTTTTCTCCCTTAAATGGAAAGTTTATTTATTTATTTCATTTTTATACCGCCCAATAGCCGAAGCTCTCTGGGCAGTTTACAGCAATTAACAAGACAGTCCCTGCCCGCAGGCTTACAATCTAAAAAGACACGACACACAAGGAAAAAGGAATGGGGAGGGAAGAAGGAGGAATATTAATGAATACTCCTGGCAGGGCTGGTGGTATTTGCATATATAGTTGCACACAATTGTTTCATGCCTAACACGAATATGCCGTACTTTTGTTTTTGCTATCACACAAATGAGCATACTCTGCTTCAATCCAAGGTAGCATTTTTGAAACATTAGAAATCTGACTTAGCTACATCAGCTCATACATAAGAGGTAAAACACCACCACTAATTTTTCCATATTATGGAAAAGAATTAAAAGAATCGGCGCTTGAAGCGAAAGAGTTAAAAAAAAGTCTGCTTCCGCCAATCGGCTGGCGGGCCGGATAAAAAGGCAAGGCGGGCCGGATGTGGCCCGCGGGCCTTAGTTTGAAGACCCCTGGTCTATGACCTGGACAGTGTGGCCCATGGTGGTAGGTGTATAAAAACAGCCCCTGGACCTCCCACAGTTGCTGACCACTTTCTGTAATTACTTCTTTCCTTGTTATTTTCTGCTCATGGTTTTCTTGCAAAGTAGTCCTACTTGTGTAAGATCATAGCTATGATGGTGGGCTATTGGAAAGCTCTTCATTGCATTCCCTGTAATACAGTGGTTGTTCATCCAAGCCTAAGAAGCTTCCAATCTACCACTGTGTACTACCTCCAAAAGTACAGGGAGAATAGCTGTCTCTCCAGTTGCTTCCACACTATGGCCCTTTAGTGCTGCTGGATATCGCATTTCCACAGCCAGCTGGAAGCAGAATTAAAATGGCTGCTCGTCACCACAGCACTTAACAGAGCACCATTTTATCAGGCAGTGCCCATCACCATAGCTAAGATCTTACGGAAGTAGCACTATTTTGCATAAAAACATGAACAGAAAATATTGAGAGGAAATAAGTAATTAAAGCCTTTCCCCTTGTGGGAAAAGAAACTGATAAAGAAGCAATTAAGTCTCTATTCAAGGAGCAATTAAGAGGACATTCATTAGTAAAGCTGCTGCTACTTGCTCGAAAGGAAGCAATGTGCTTGAAAGGAAGCAATAAATATAGTAGATGCTGCATGAAGGATGGTACATAACTCTGATTTCATTTGTGCTTTATTTTTCCCTTCTGGAAATTGATGGATATGTTTCATATTTGCTAGTACACTGGACAAGCTGGCACTTGTACACTGGACAAGCAGGCACTGCAATTGTGTTTTAAATCAAAACTTGCCCCAAAATAGATCGGAAAAAAGATGGGAGGACAACAAAGCAGTGGTATGTCACAGATTGACAGTAACACCTGGATTCTGTATGAAAAGTGAGTGAACAGAGGATGGAACAATTCTAGGCTACACTGTGTGGAAGTTACCAGAGACAACTAGCCCACGCTGGAATGTTGGTGTCCCAGGCAGTTGTCTTGTTGCCTCTATAGCTAAGTTGGTCCTGAGGTTCGGAGTTGGTGGACAAAATGTAAATATCTAGAGAAAAAAAGTAACCATTAATTCAGAATCTATCCCGGTTGAATGTGCAAAGACTTTACATTACAGAGGTATGTGAAGAATTTGGGACCATTACTGTAGAATATTAGGAGACAATGATAGTTGCTGATTTGCAAATCACCAAATCCTAAACAGGCAGTTAACATTAAAAGCACATCCTGACAACATGGATTTCCTGATGTCCTTTAGTCCATATTGCTCTATTCCCCAACCACCATCTTGCAATTATTGCTGCAGGATGGTAATTCAAACATCTGTTCACATGCACATTTCTCAGAATATTAAAAACATTTTTCCTTGCCTGCACATAAGCTCAGGGATTTGCATGGAGATGTGGGTAGAAAAAGCAATTTTAGCTGTGGACTAGATGAGCATATAAATTAAAATCCAAGATAGATGCTGGTCATAGGCCTTGGCAGTACCCATGAGGGACAACAAACTTCTCTCAATTATTATTAATTTTTTTTGCTATAACTTCCCAAAGTGCATTCACAACTGTTTCCTGTTCACCCAAACTGGTAAAGTAATAATAAAACTATCTGTTCTATTAAATGTTTCATCATTTCCCAGCATTTCAGTATTAGTGTGTTTACTATTTATAAATGTTTTTATTATCTCAAATATTTGTTAATTGATCAGCATTAACAGTGCAAATAACTGAATGATATTTTGTTTAAAAAAAAAAACCTTTAAAAAACATATATTCCTTAGACTGGAGGGAACACTAAATACAACATGTATACTATTCTGTTCAATAATCAGCAACACATATTTTCTGCAAGTGTGATCCTTGATACATTTATTTTAAGTAGTTGTGGCTTTAATCTTTCAGGAAGGGAAGTGGACATGCCCAGTAGATTCCATCTTCTGAGACAAACTGTGGGGTTGTTTTTTTGAGGCAAGCTGGATTGACCAAAATAGATTTCTGCAGTGGTTTGATAGGCTCTGAACAATTTGACACAGGTCAGTGAGAAGTAAAAATGGGGTTATGGGGATTTTACATTCTCTGTGGCAATGTAAGTTTTGAGACGAAAAGATAGTTGCTGGGAATGATGAAAAGCCGCAGTTGGTAATAGTGTTTTAAAATGGAAGGAAGGGAGTGTTATGCAGACTAAAGCTGCAAAACACTTGGGAGTAAGTCCCATTGAACTCACATCTCGGTAGCCATGCACAGGATTGCACCTTTCAGTAGGTTAGTCTGTGCCTGGCACAAAAAAGATCTCAGGTTGCAGCAAGGCATGCTGGGCTGAAGGAGCAATAGCTGGCCTTTTTGTCACTCCAGGGCAGGCCAACCTTGCCGTGGAGCAACCCGCTGTTCGCAGCCCCATGGGAGGGCAGAGATAGGTGAAGGCAGGAACAGGTGTGTCGCGTGAGTGCTGTTGGCCCTAGTGTAGGGACGGGCACCATTGCAGGCCGCAATGCTTCAGGTAGCAAAACGTCTTGGGCTGGCACTGTCATCACTAACTGGAACTCAGCAGAGACCAGAAATTGCCAAAGGTATGGTGATAACGGTCAAAACATGTGATGCAGGAGATCTGTGACCAGATCTCTCAAAGTTTATCTTTTTTTTTTTTTTTTTACGGAGCTATGCGGTTCTTTTATTTTATAAATCAAATCAGTGTCTCTGGGGGAGTGCATGTATAACCTTTCCCTTTTGTCATCCCCTCCCCTTGTTAAATCTCTCTCCCTTAAAGCTGCTATTGGCCCCACTTAACAACAGCAGCAACCAAATATTGGTAAGATACAGGCATGTGTATTTCCCCCCTAGCAGGGACACTGGCAACTCTCCAGGGTAGGACAATGGTGTGAGACAGGGTGGCATCATTGGCAGGAGAGAGCCCCAACCCCACGACACCCCCAGCACTGCTGCTCTGATCAAAACCAGAGCTCCTTCCAGCTGCTTTAAGGTTAAAAAGAACAACACCAGAATGCTGATTGGGTCTCCTGCAACACGTGCTAGGGTGGCCATGTGTCCTGCTTTACAGAGGACAGTCCTCTATTTGACGTGTTCTTTACTTGAAGGGTTGCCCAGTCCAAATCTGGTTTAAAGATGAAGGAAGGGTCAGAGGCCTTGAAGATGCCCATCAGCATTTAGCTCAGTGTTCTCCAACCTTGGGTCCCCAGATGTTTTTGGCCTACAACAGCATGCTGGGAGTTGTAGGCCAAAAACATCTGGGGACCCAAGGTTGGAGAACACTGATTTAGCTCCTGGACAACAGACTGAGCAGATGCACAAGTCAGCTGGTCACAGTCTTCCCTACGGTGGTGGGTGGTGAGACGTATGGTATTTCTAGTGAAATGATACTAATTATGTCTAAATTTACATCTGTATGTATACATTACAGATGTAAATCCGCATCTTCTTTTGTCCTCTTTTTGGCAATGGATAAGTGGCCACTGGAATCACATCAGTTTTGATCCTAAGATGATGGGGAGACCTAGCAGGGCTGACTGCAGCTTTGAGGAGTCCCTCAAAATTCCCTCCTCTACCTTTCTGGGATCCAGTGGCAGCAGCACCAGAGGTGGGAAGTAGTGGCACCCTGAATAAATGCCAGATGTTGGACAGCACCATTTAAATTTTCCACAATGTTGGAAAATAAAATGGTGGCTCCTGGTACAGATTCAGAGCACCAGCTTTATTTATTTTGTCACGGGCGCCCCAGATCCAGGGTAGGCGACAAGCGTGGGCCCTGCCATGGTGCTGGGGTCCTCGCAGCTGCCTGAGGAGGCTACGTGGTGAGGCTGGGCCTGGCAGCGAGGGAGTAGTAAGAGTTGATTAGGTATCTGCCAGCAGCAGCCTCACTAAACTACAATTCCCAGGGTTCTTTGGGAGAAGCTATGGCACTTAGCCTGGTTTAAAATGGACTCACAGTGCAATCCTGTAAATGTCTACACAGAAGTAAACCCCACTGAGTTCAATGAGATTTACTTCCAGGTGAGTGCATACAGGATTACAGTCTTGGTTTATAAGGTAGGCAGTGGAGGTGGCTCTAGTGTCAGTGGTGCCATTTATCCTCTCTGGGTTTCAGTCCGAACTTTTAAGGAGCTATCCATGGTGCTGAACCCTAGCCCAAATCAGTTTCAGCACCATGGACAGCTCATTTAAAGTTCAGACTGAAACCCAGAGTGGATACACTGCCCCATTGAAGCCACCAGCCTCAACTGAAGGTAGGTCGGCTGAGTTGCCTCTCTGACTGAGTGCATTCATGAGTGCGCTTCACTGATAATGAACTCCCACCCCTGTGCCATTCTGTGAACTCTTCGTGCATGTTTTGCTTGCATTTGGTGGTTCTGTACTTGCCTGGTGGTGGTCCTGTAGATTGCTTGAGAGTACACCCAATGCTAATTTTTAAAAGAACAACAACAACAACAACAAAAATAAAGTGATAAGGCCACTGGCCTCCCCCTTCCCCCATGTTGGCTTACCTTCTGAGAAAAATGTATTTGAAATGCTTGTGGGGAAACATGCCTTGCTAGTTTGGTTCCTCCATGCTGTACAAAGCTAGTACTGGAGCACCAATCCACCTGTGTGTGTGTGTGTGTCTGTCTGGCTAACTATCTGGAATGGCAATTCCCCCTAGTTGGCTATCCAGCATGGGAAAAGGCTAGCCTTTTGTGATCCACTGTGGGGGGATGGGATAATATTATTATCTATTGATATAGTGCCAAGCATGTACTTGGTGATTTACAGAGTAAGAGAAGTTAAAAGACTGGAATAAGCTCTCTCTGTGTGTGTGTGTTTAAAAAAGATTACTTTTTAAAATGAAAGCCTCTAACTAAGGGTGCAATCCTATGCGTATTTAGACAGAAAAAAGTCTTACAAATCCCAGCATTCCCCAGCCATGCTGGGGAATGCTGGGAGTTGTAGGACTTTTTTCTGTCCAAACATGCATAGGATTGTGCCCTGAAGCAGCCTTCCCAAACATGGTGCCCTCCAGTTTTGGTCTAAAACTCCTGTCATCACTGACCATTGCCATGCTAGTTGGGGTAGATGATCATTGTAGTCCTAAATATCTGGACAGCACTAAGGTGGGGAAGGCTGCTCTAAAGATCTGTGTGAAATGGGAACTCAAGACGGATTGGGTAAGACTTGCTGCTGGATGATGTTCTATAGACACACACACCACAGAGGGTTATTTTTAAAGTTACCTGTCTGAGTTCTTCCCATTAAATGTCAGTTCTGACACTTGTTCCTTCTTCTCTTAGGGAGGAATGCCCCTGGGAAAAAGATAAGCTGTGCAGGATTTTTCACTACAAACTCAGAAACAATGGTACTCATTTGGAAAGAGCAATTGTTCAAAAACGACAGCCTGGCAAAACTGGCTGGCAGTAAGGTGACTGTTCTCTAAAAGGCCCTACATGCAATCTCACCTCTCTGTCTTGCCCCAGTTGTTATCATACCATGGTCAGTGTTCTGTGTTGAGGCTGCAGTAAACTTGGTTTGAATCTGAATCATGGAAAACATTTGGATTTCTCCCCAGCAGCTGGCAGAAATGGCTTATGTCCTGAAAGGGGGTGGTAGGTTTTGGTGTTCCCCAGTTTGAGACTGAGTTCTATGGAGCTTTGAGAGAAACCTCTGTATTCTCATTAGCTCAACAGTGCCCCCTAGAGCATATGGTAACTTGGCACCATGCTGGGAAACCTGAGTAGGCTTATCCCACTGTTTTGTTCCCCAATATGCATCCAAAATTTAAGCTCTTGCGTTCTTAAGATTTTAGGGCAAGTAATTCCAAAATGTCTTTCTTTGTATTTTTTCCTAGAGCTGGACTGAAGGGAGGGGACCTTGACAGAAGGGTTAGAACTTCTCAAGCAGCTGGACAGACTGTGTCAGCAGGTTCATCTTGACTGGTGGCAGCCTATCAGTAATTCTTTTGGGGGTGGGTGGGAACCCTTTTAAAATAGGGGTCCACCAGTAAGGAAAGGTCTCCCCATCTCCCAGATTCATGACAAGCTTATTTGCAAGTAAGTGTGTGTATGTGATCAGATAATTCAATAAATGGTTATACTGGCTTCAAGCAGTGCTGGGCAAATTGTTCTGTCTGCAGACTGGAGGGAAGCAAGTAGACTCCAACTTTTCACATGAAACAGAATGGGGGAGGTGGAGTGAAAACTCCCCTGCTTCATTCTGCTGTGCTCTATCACTCTGATCCAGGGGTGGGGAACCTACTAGTTGTGGTTTGAGTACAACTCCCATCATTCCTGACCATCGGCCATGCTGGCTGGAGCTGATGGGATTTGTAGTCCAAATATCTGGAGAATAACAGGTTCCCCAACCCTCACTTTAAGCAGTTTCTTCTAGCTTGGTTCAGAGATTGGAAGTAAGCTCGGCTGGGAGACAGCAGAATGCAGCAGGGAAAGGGAAGGGGAAGGCTCTGCTCCTCTCTTCTGCACCCTCCTTTTTGGATAGAGGGATAATTCTGCATGTCCGGGGGATGGAAGGGTGGGACAAAAATGTCTAAAGAAATAAATAAAATGTGCACATGGGACTGACATGGGAATTGCTGCCCAGTCACATTGAGAAGCCTTCTCATGATCATGACGTTTATCTTGCTAGCAAAACATAATTGACCTTCTGTAAGGCTAGTTGACTTTGGACTTGATCCCATAAACTTCCTTTCTTTGCACACACAGAAGGAGCTTTTCTTCAAGTCGTCCCCCCTCCCCCGGTGTGTGTCCAGGAGCCACTGGAAAAGAGGCAAGCTGCTGTTCAATTTAAAGATCAGCTTGCCTCTTTGGAAGTGGGAGCTGCTGTGGAGAAAATGTTGAGGAAAGCTTCAACTGTGCACCTGGCTTCCTTAATAAATGACTTTGGATAGCAAGTATTGATTGAGTTCAGACAACACGATAATAACCCATACTCAAAGGTTGAGTGTGGGTTGTTGTTGAACCATGAGTTGTCATGTTGCCTGAACCCAGCTGAGATAACAAACCATGGTAAACAACCCACAGTTCACAACCCAACAATAAACCATTGGCTCTCTTCATGGGTTGTTTGCGGTTAACAAGCCATGGCTTCTTGACACAGCTGGATTCAGACAACACGATAACCCATGTTTCAACAACAACCCACAGTTCAACAACAACCTACACTCAACCCACACTCAACCTTTAAGTGTGGGTTATCGTGTTGTCTGAACCCAGCCAATGTCTGCAATGAATAGAAAAGTGTGTATTTGTGTGAAGTTTTTGAAATTCCTGTGGTTTTTCCATAAGCAGTCTAGCACTTTCAGGATAAAACTCTGCAACTCCTTTCATGTCTAGTGTCATGTTTAGTGAAGACAGGTGTAAAAATTGTGGAGCGTGTCTGATAGCATCAACCACTGCCCTTACAATGCACACACTTTCCCTTCGCCTGTCCTAGGGCAAGCTCTGAAAAACATTTCTGCATGTTTTTGGTGTGGTTCAGGTTTATTTTATTTCTTTCAAATGTATGTACCATATTCCCTGCTATGGAGATGGTGTACTGCTGTGATAAATAACACAATAAATCACAACTGTGAGATGTGTTGAACCAGGGAAAAAACATTTTCTCTTCTGAATGGGAAGCAGATGCAGATTTTGTTATGGCTTTGATGAACACCTATTGGTTAGTAGCTGTGGATCACTAACACACCTCCCTCCCAATACCTCTAGAGCCATTTCCAACTGGGTTTTTTTAAAGTGTGTTTTTTCTCTAGTGAAGGATGATCACACATGTGCTCTTTAAAAATAAGTTTAAAAAGGAATATCAAGGTGACCTGTTCGTGCCCCACAACACTGCCCCATAGTTTAAGATAATTTCCTTCATTTCTTTTTAAAATAAAACATTTTTCTGTGTTTAGCATTCTCCTTCCTCACTACTGCAAACATTCCATGGAATTAATTCTTTTAAAAAGGCTTTTATCATTTGAATCAAGGCTGCTGCTTGCTTTTATTTATGTTTGCCTCATTATCAAGATTTCTAGACTCAACTGGGCCTACACCAACCATATTGATCTGCAGGAAATTCCTCTGATTATACATTCCAGTGTTAAGTCTCTCCCCAGACCCACTTTCAACATAGTTATATCATGTTGCTTCAAAAATGCATATTTGGAAGAGCTTTAGGCTGGGAAAAAGTACTGCAAGAGAGGAAAGACCTTTTTGACAGCTAAAGTCAGACTTCTGTTGCAAAACTATCCGATTTCTCTTAGTTCCCCCTTTTTTTACTATGAGGTCTTCTGAAGTGGCTCCTGCTTCAATCCAGTTTGTAATGTGAATGTAAAACCTACACCAGCCAGAATTCTCATTTGCATTACAAATGCCTCTCCTCTGTTTTCTGTAGCCACATGACCTGCCCTCAAGATGAATAGCAGGAGAGGGGCTAAAAGGCAATTTTAGGCTCACATTGTGAAAACAGTCTAGGTGCGCAATCCTAAATATGTCTACTCAGAAGTAAGTTCTATTGCATTCAATGGGACTTACTTCCAGGTAAAGGGAGTAAAGGATTGGAGCCTAAGGGTGTGCAATCCTATGCATGTTTAGATAGAAAAAGTCCTACAACCAGTAGAGGCTGGCCGCTGATGGCTCTATTGTCAGTGGGGCAGTATATCCACTCCGGGTTGCGGTCTGAACTCTTACGGAGCTATCCATGGCGCTGAACCCCATTCGGTAATAGGGTTAGAGCACCATGGATAGTTCTTTTTTAAAGTCCAGACTAAAACCCAGAGTGGATGCACCTGCCCACTGACAATGGAGTCACCACCAGTCTCCCAACTCCCAACATTCCCCAGCCAGCATGCCTAGGATTGCCCCCTCGGTCTTTATCAGGCACAATCTGCTGAGAACCACCCTGCCAGTCCCAGAGTCCCATAACGGGGATACTAGCTGTGGCTGGATGGGAGCTAAGGCACCCTTTCTCATAAGAGCAGCAGTGTCAAAACGCACACCTTCCCGTTTCGTTTTTGCTTTTAAAGCATCTATTCCAGTTCTCTCCCAGTCCCAGGCTCTAGTAGTGGGAGAGGGGTGTTAGGTTTTGGTATGGTGTGCAGAACGAGGATGCCTCCTGGTGTGGCACCAAGGTGTCTGTGTGACTCACAGAGTCTGGTGATGTTGGGAAGACAACATGTTATATAAGTGTTGCGCCATTGTTGCAAGTATTGCGTAAATATTATGCAACTGTCCTATTTACAGGTACAGGGCTTTTCCTACAAAAGCTGAAGCCAGCATGATTGTCACATTCAGACTCAGGCTGACTTCATCTTCACATCACAACTTCACTTGTCTTCCTCTTCACTGGACAACTCTGCCTCTGCAATGATGTAATGAGACAGAGTCGTCATCTCTTCTGCGTAAGAGATGCCTGCATTGTTTGTCTTTCCCCATGTCTTTGGGTCTACAATGAATAAACTGTTTTAGCTCTGCAAACTGCTCTCTCCTCCTTCCGTGCGTGGTACTAGAGGGGTTATAGCTGGGAAAGCTTCGATCCTCAGTCGATCTCACAAGGGGATGTGGCAGGGATGAAAAAGAGGACAAACTAATGTTGGTTTTCTCTTCAGCTTCTGTTAATACTGTCACAAGGGCTGTGGATTCATGGGATGAGGATGAGGGAAGTCGGCTGCTCTCCTCCACCCAGAGCCTCTGCTAGCTACAGCCCCCGCCCTCCCAATGCTCTTTGAGAGATTTTAAATGTGCACATCTGGAAAGGCCCCTAGTCATGGGACCAGGAGGTAAAGAGGCCTTTATGTGACAATGGCAGATAATCAAAGGTGTTGGCAGTTGGAGGGGAAAGGCAGCTGAGAGAAGAGATTGATCAAAGAGATTGATCAAAGATTTTGCCTGGTGTTCAGTACCTGAATGAAAGCTATGCAAACAGCAATCTAGGGCTTCATACTTAGCATTTCTTCAGTGCTTAGAGCAGGGGTGGGCAACTTCAGGAGGCCCAGGGGCCATTTTCAGCTCCTGCGGGCGGCTGCACTCCTGCTTGAAAGCAGAATCAACAGCAACTTGGCATTTATTAATTTATTTTTTGCTGCCACTGCGCTGCACAGTCCATGTGGTGCCCACCTCTGCCTTAGAGTGTTCAAAATGCTTACACCACCACTGTATTTGTAATCCTTACAGCAACCTTGTTAAGGGAGGTGGATTTTTGTTTTTAATTTATTTATCCCCAGGGTACAGATCCCAGGGAGGATGTGGCTTAGATGAGATTTGGAATTGGCCCTTTGGGCTCATAGCTACACACTGTTAGCTACTATGCGACACCAGGGGCGGATCTACGCCACACTGTATATCATTAAGTTAGCAGAACGGTACTGCTATATTCACGTTCCTCAATCACTACTCACAGGGCACACTCTCGTTAAATGTACTGCACTCATCCTGGTTTGCCACCCCACACCTAACTCCGTAGTGGTAGAACTGGGCGTTGCCTTGAACAGGTGTTTTTTTGTGTGTGAAAATTTTGCTTCGTCATCTCTGTGTAGGTGCGAACGAGTGCAGGAGCAATCTTTAAAAAGAGACAGGAAAAAGCTCTTCTGGTCCCTCACAAAGAAGAAGGAGAAGGAGGCTGCCGCCGCCCACCAGCGCCACTCTCCTATGGGGGTTCAAGGTGAAGCCAGCAGGATCAGCGCGCCCCTCCCCTCCACCCAAATGCTATTTCCCAAAGCAGTGTTCCTCCCATTCTGAGTTTCCGGAGCACAAGGCTCCTGTTAAATCAATGTGATTCGCTTGGGAGTAAGGGCATTGGAGAGATAATGTGATTTACTGACAAGCCTTTTGACTAATTTACAGTCCCTGTTCTTTGGGTAAGGGGGTGAACGCAGCTGTTAAAAAAAGAGGAAAAAAGCCTCTCACAACTGTCCCCTCCCAAACTCCATGGCGGTTATCCTGGGGGTACTGCCTTTCACATGCGGGGGAAACAACCATTTAATAGGAAGGGTTTTTTTTGTTTCTGGTCCACCATCTATGTGGAGGTGTACTGTGCACGTGTGCAGGAGCAAAATTGTTTTCTTTTAAAAGGCACCCAAACACAATTTCCTGAAGCAGCCTGCTCGGAAGTGCGGAGGTGCATAGGAGCGTTTACAAACAAACAAACAAACAAACAAACTTAACATGCTTCTGGGGAAGAAGTCGAACTGCCACACAACAACAAATGGCGGATACCTCTCTTCCCCACCAGTTTGGGAGACCCATGTAATATCGCATTTCCCCCGCCCCTCGAAAACTATTGGCTGACTCCAGTGACGACACTTTCGTTGCTGCACGTTGCCTTGGACGGGCAACGAGAGCATCAGTTTAGCACACGCTAGCTGCGCACTGCAACAGTGAACTGCAATAACTGGGAAAAAACACACACTTGATAAACCTAGTCCAGGAAATTCCGGAAGAAACAAAGAACCATTACACAGGACTAACGCAACTGGCACTGAAAAGTGTGCGCGTCATGTGCCCAGCAAGTCACAGCAGCAATACAGTAGTGCGATAAACCTTAGATGTGGATCCGGCCCAGCTCTCAGCATGTAAGACATAAAGACAGTAGTGAACCCTTTTGACTTGAATATAAAGTCGCTAAACCCAGCACGTGAGAGCCACATTTCCAACTAAAATATATAACACTATATTAGAGTTCTTTACAATTTGGAATCGGGGGGTCAGGTAGGAGGGAAGGAGGTGTGAAAATTGCTAACTGCAGAAAATGTGGAATAAGTGTAGATGTAACTCATGTAGGGGATGGCATGTACATATTCATGCAGCACTCTGGAAAACACCCCAAGTAATCAGATTCTATCATTCAAAGCCAGATCTCATGCTAAATAGGTGCAATACAGCCCTTGTAGATGGATCGACCATGGTCAATGAGGTAGATTTGATCAGGCAAGGTAGAAATAAAAAAAGAAGTTCTTACTGTGCTCACTTAACTAGAGATTAACCCCACTGAACACATTGGGACTTACTCCGGAGTAAACCTGCCTAGGATTGCACTGTTAGTCTCAGTTTGCCTAGTCTCTTCTTAGGCAAAAGATGTACATATGTGAATTGAAAAAATATATATTCTGTCTTGTTTAACCAAAAGCCACATCATTTTTTTCTGCTTTACCTGAGCTACTGTTACATGACAGAATAAATGTTGAAAGTTGTGAGGCAAGCAGCCCTAGCGGCTGCCAGTCATGGCTCCTTTATTAGATGTAAGATATTATTTTTCTTCTGTAGATTGAGACTTTTTCTGACCCACAGCAATATAACTTCAAATCTCTCTCCTGGTGACCTGCTGAATGATTTCCTAATTATGTACGTATACACCGTCCCAGCAAATTAGACTGGTTGCTTTTCTGCTCTGATATGTATGAGCTAATAGCTGGTTGCATACTGGAGATGAGATTGCAATTTACTTTAGGGACAGTAGGTCCTGTCATAAACTGTGGGAGTTTGGCCAGAGTGATTTATGAACAGTGGCAGAACACTGAAAGCAAATTCAGTTATATGTTTACTGTGAGCTTTTCAGGGCCATATACTGTTATTTATAGGGTATTCTCTTAACTTGCAAACTGTTAGGATAACATCAGGGCTATGCTACTAAATAAAATTTAGAGCTTAATGTTTCATGCGCTATTATTGATTGCCTTGGTATTGCGTACAACTTTGATTTAAAATATTCTGCTTGTGGTGCTCAAATGAGGATGGAACCCACACAAAGAGCAGCACTGGCTTGCACAGAGCATTTTTTCCCTGTAAAGTTAGAAACTAGAACATCAGAGACCACGCAAAGAGGAAAAATGTCAATAATGTATACAAGAATGGACCAACAGATTTCAGTGCTGCAACTTCCTTTTAATTATGAATCAGTTTCCTTCTCTGTATTAAGCACACACCACACACGCACACACACACACACACTCCTGTTCCAGCCTTTACTATGTTGTCTTTTGAGCCCCAAAAGCAAAAGAAGCATCTCCTTTGTCACTTGACCGCATTTGACTCCTGGTTTCTTGCATCCTGCTATCCAGCAGAGGGTGTGCGCACATGGGAAAAACCAAAGAATTGGGCAGAAAGTGAGAAACATTGCCACTTGGTGAGGCCAATGTCAAGGGTAGGCATAGTTGGGCACCTACTAAGGGCCCACACCAGCAAGGGCCTACTGATAAGGGCCCCCTGTGTTATGATAGGTAGCAGCTCATTCCTGCAAAGGAACTGGATGTTAACCTCTAGTTGAGAGGTAAAAAGGGGAGGAGCCTGTGTGAGCTTAGCAGGCCAGGAGAAGTGCACAATAAAGCTTTAGTCACTACTACCAGGCCTCTGTCTTCTTTAGGCGTAGAATCCACAACCAAAACATGGTGTCAGAAGTAAATCTCTTCTTCTGAAGACAAAGAGGGCTCAAGCAGCACGTTTACAAAGACAACACACACACTGGTGGCAGAAGAAGATTTTGTGGCAATGGCAGCAAGCATGATTCCAGTTCCAGGGCCCATGGACATGGCAGCTGATCTTTTTACTTATTGGATGTTTTTCAAAGCACAGTGGGAGAATTATGAAGTTGCTACAGAACTGGGTGGCAAAGATTAGGGTTGCAACACTGCTATCAGTAATGGGGAAAGAATGTCATTTGCTCCAGCAACACCTTGATATTCCACCAGCAGACAGGCAAGATCCCTCCAAATTACTAGAAGCACTTCAAAGTATTTTGAGCCTACTAGAAATGTCATATATGAACGCTATCTCTTTAATTAATGTACACAGGAACCTGCTGAAACTATAGATCAATTTGTTGCTAACTTGCGCAACATGGCAGATTCATGTGCATACACCACTTTGAAAGAATAATTAATCAGAGACAGACTGGTTATAGGCATTAAGAACAAGGGAGCACAGATGAGAATGCTCAGAAAGCTTGCCTTGACTCTGCAGGAAGCTATAGCCATCTGCAAACCTAGTGAACAAACCCTGATGCAAATGCAAGAAATGTACCCCTCGGAAGCTGACAGCATGCATTATATCAACAAAAATAAACTATCTAACATGCATACACCATCATGCAAAACCAATGCTGAACCCAAGAGATTTCAAAGTGAGAGTTCTGGATACAGTGGCAATGCAAACTGCATGATCCTGGCAAATGCCCAGCATTTGGAACTATGTGCAGAAACTGTGGCCAAAAGAAAAATCATTATGCTAGAGTTTGCAGACGCTATAAGCAAGCAAAACCTGCGCAGCATGTGAAACAAATAGACAACGATGATCTTTACAGCAATTCAGACAGTGATGTTTTCTACATGCATGACATCAAAACAGTGCACACTAAGACAAAGAAATGGTTTGTCAAACTTGTATATCAGCGCCGCCAACCGGATGCGCTAGCGGGTCTCAAAGGAATCAGTGTGATCGCAGATGACATTCTGGTTTATGGATGTGGAGATTCAATGGAGAGTGCCATAGCCGACCATGACAACAACCTGATCTCTCTCCTCGAAAGGGCCAGAAAAGCCAATCTAAAACTCGGTCAAAATAAGACGAGGCTCTGAATGACAGCAGTATGCATGGGACACCTCCTGACATCGCAAGGTTTGCAACCAGACCCAGAAAAGGTAAGGGCCATACAACAGATGCCCAAACCATCCAATACCAAATTTCTTCAGTAGTTATTAGGATTTGTCAATTATCTGGCCAAATTTCTTCCCCACCTTTCTGATGTTTGTGAGCCTCTCAGGCGATTACTGGACTCAGGCACAACTTGGATGTGGCAAACCCAACAGGATGCAGCCCTGCCAACAGATCAAAGACTTGGTCACCAGACATCCTGTCTTGAAGTACTACGACATGAATGAAGATGCACTGCCACTATACAGTATGACTCCAGTGAAACAGGCCTAGGTGCAGTACTTTTTGCAACGTGGACAGCCTGTTGTCTTTGCATCAAGGTCTTTATCACAGACTGAACGGCATTATGTCCAAATAGAAAAAGAATGTTTGGCAATAGTATTCGCTTGTGAAAAATGTGACCAGTATATACGAGGACAGAAATCTATCAGGGTTGACAGCAATCACAAGCCTCTAGAAGTTATTTTTAAGACGTCCCTGTTATCACCTCCCAAACGCCTTCAAAGCAAGCTTCTCAGACTACAATGCTATCCCCTGGACATACAGTACAAAAAAAAGAACTGAGATGTACATAGCAAATCTCCTATCCAGGGCACCCTTACCACAAGAAAAGCACACTGACAAGCGAGACTATGAGATACTCAATTCCATGGAAACCTGAACTACACAAGAGGAACTGAAAGCATTAATCAAGCTGCCTACATGCCCATCTCCCAGCCAGGACTTCAAAGAGTCAAGGAAAACATTTTACAACACAAAGAACTGCAAGAATTGATCTCTATTATTTTAGCAGGCAGGCCAGATACCTGGGAGAAAGCTCCAAGGTCCACTCGAGAGTATTGGAACTTTCGTGATGAATTAAGTGTTCGAGATGGCATCATATTCAAAGGACAACGGATACTCATTCCAAAGACCATGAGAAACGACATATTATCACAAATACATCACAGTGATTCTGGAATAGAAGGATGTTTGAGGAAAGCTTTAGTCACTACTACCAGGCCTGTGTGAGCTCAGCAGGCCAGGAGAAGTGCACAATAAAGCTTTAGTCACTACTACCAGGCCTGTCTTCTTTGGGTGTAGAATCCACTGCTAAAACACCTTGGACTTGCTCCTCTTTGGCATTGCAACCTGCTTGTTCAACTGCCTCTTGGCCTAGCCCAGGCAATGGTGGTGGTGAGAAGGAAGAGCAGCAGATGCCACTGCCGACTTGCTCCCTGGCTCTCTTCCTGCCAAGCAAGCAAGTGGTAGCAATGATGAAAAGGAGGATGGGGAGCAATAGCAGCTGGTGACAATGGTAGTGAGAAGGTAGACTCACTGAGGCAAGGGGCCTACTGAACGTGTCTTGCTCAAGGGCCTTCCAAAACCTGGAGCTGGCACTGCCCCCAGGATTGCTTGGAACTCTCCCTTCCCAGCTGGTCTTTCCCTTTCCCGAGTTCAAGAGGGAAAAGGGACACCCCCCTAGCCATTGGCTTTCCAAAATCTGCAGTGCCCTTGGCAAGTCAACCTTTTTCCTTATTGTAGCAACTCTGCCTGGGAGTTGTTCTTGCTGAGGAAAGGGGCTAGCAGCAGGTTAGGGGAGGTCACTTCTGGACAAGAACATGTGGGGATTGTTCTCTGAACTGTCCGTCTGCCAGAGGCTTGAGCATCCCTAATGGGCAGAACTACATGTATTACCAGTAAGCATGTGCTTCTGCAACATGTGCCTGCCAGTAAATGTAGGGGAGCAGAATGGGGATTTTCAGGGGAGAACTGGCAGGCAGAAAGAGAGATCCTAAATCCTTCCCACCCTCAGTGATTATTCCCAGCAAATCTACCCTCCGTTGCTTTCCCCCCTAGAGCAGGGGTGCAGAACCTCAGGCCCGTGGGCCAAACCTGCTCCTCCTGGGGTCCCCAGAAGGCCATACCCATTTCCCCTGGCCCCACCCCCTTTCCCCCACTGCTGATTCTTTGGTGGTTTTCTGGCTTTTACGTGTTTGCCCCCCTCCCCCGCCCCATTCTAAAAGGCTGCAACGCCCCCTCCTAAGATTTAGTTACTGGCAGTAAGAGCTAGTTCTTTGTGCCAAAGCCCAATTCACGAATTCAGCTGAGTGCATGTGGGGTTGAAGTGGAAGAATGGAGGGGTGTGTGTGGGTTGAAAGTTGTCAACAATGGTCATGCATGCCTTAGTTACACTCCATTTGGACTACTGTAACAGGTACATGGGGCTGCCTTTGAAAAGCGTTCGGAAACTTCAGCTGTTCCAGAATGGTGACCGAGGCCAGTTGCAGAGAGCATGTGACTCGATTGTTACAACAGCTTCATTGGCTACCCATCAATAGTATCCACCCTGAGCATGTAGAATAAGTTAAAAGAAAATACTATATAACAGTAATAATTACTAGCAATCTTTCATAACATCATAGAATTTTAGAGGTGGAAGGGACATTGGAGGGCATCTGGTTCCTTCCACAGTGCAGGAATCTACAGCATCCCTGATAGATAGATAGATGGCCATCCAGCCTCTATTACTACTACTACTACTACTACATTTATATCACACCTTTTCCCCTCTTACAAGGAACCCAAGGCGGCTTATTGCTTCTCTCCATTTTATCCTCACAACAACCCTGTGAGGTAGGTTAGTCTGAGAGTCAGTGAATGTCCCTAAGTCACCCCGTGAGCTTCACGGTCAAGTGGGGACTAGGACCCAGATCCTGCTGAGTCCCAGTCCAGCACTCGAA
Organism: Shinisaurus crocodilurus; assembly: GCA_021292165.1. Lineage (NCBI taxonomy): Eukaryota > Metazoa > Chordata > Lepidosauria > Squamata > Shinisauridae > Shinisaurus > Shinisaurus crocodilurus. The sequence goes on along the minus strand of CM037878.1, from coordinate 86,551,559 downwards.
CCACTATACCACACTGGCTCCCATTTTAGCCTCTGTGGAAATGCCTACAGCAAAGGAGAGCCCAGTAGCTCCTGAGGCAATCTGTCCCACTGTTGAACGCCTCTTTCCATTAGGAGGTTTCTCCTAATGTTTAGCTGAAATCCGCTTCTTTGCAATTCCCATCTATTAGTTCCAGTCCTGCCTTCTGGAGAAACAGAAAACAAGTCTGTTCCATCTTCTATGTGACAGTCCTTCAGATATTGGAAGACTGCTATCATGTCGCCCCTTAATCTTCTCTTCTCCAGGCTAAATACAACCAGCTCTTTCAACCATTCCTCACAGGACTCAGTTTCTCTCTTCATACAAAGATCCAATCGTTTTTCTTTGCACATTTGCACCTACAAACTTAAAAGAGAAAAAGCCATGCTGGTCCAAACCTAAATAGGTTTTTACAATTATTTAAAAGTTTCCCCAAAGAACCATGAGAACTGTAGATTTGTGAGGCTGCTGGATATTCTCTCTTAGAGAGCCCCATTCCATTACGGCCCTTTTCCTGTAACCATGGTGAGTGAAACCACATGGGGTAGGGAGCAGAGTCATGGTGGGAGGACTCCCCCCCCCCATCTGTGCAGATCCAGACATTGAACTGAACACGTATAATTCACAGCGAGGTCTGCCTTGCTCCCCTGCTCCATGCCTGTTCACTAGGAAAAGGGCTTTTGATTCATAGGTTTCCTTAGGAAGATCTGTGGAAAAAGCTTGTTCGTGTGTGCAGATAAAGCCAGAATATACAGTACCTGTACTGTATCTTCTCCCAAGTTCCCTTCACAAGTCTTACATTTTAATTTCTACTGCTTTTGTTGTTTCAGTCTTCTGTTTCCTGTTACTTTAAGTTCAGAAGTATTACAACATGAATATGAACAGATGGTCAAAAATGTAATGATAAAATGTGATTCTGAAAGCTAAGGGCAAAGAAATCCGCTTGAGGAGCAGGGTTTCCCCTTAAGTAAATCTTGGTTAAGCTATGAGTCTTTTGAAAGAATTTAATTAAAACCAAGGTGGTAGATGGGGCGTTGGGGGGTGGGGGGGGGGAGGCAAGAGAAAAAGGCAAACGGGATAAAAATCTAGAGATGGAAAGGAGATAAGATGACAAGAGGGCAGGAGGAATTAAATGCAGGATTTTAAACTATGCTTTCAACTCTAATCTCTGCTCTGCCTGATTAAAACAATAGGCATGCATTTGGTTTTGCAGAAGGATTATCAGCAGGTATAAACTCTATTTCTGGAGTTTATTTACTTACTTTGGAGAAGTTGCTCCACACTGGAAATGTTTCATCCTCCGCCCCCCCACCGGCTCCTGGCTAGAGACTTTTAACTCAATGCCTCTGGGCCAAACTACACTTGACACACAGTTTCATGATTTGTTCTCCTGATGGCTTAAAAAGTCTTTTTTTTTTTTTTTTAATATAAACAAAAAGGAGTCACCAGTTATATCAGGATTTCCTAACACAAGTACAGACCCTGCAGTCATGCAGTGTGTGTGCACTGAGCCTGTTTTCGTCTACTCTACAGGCTGAAGTCAGGGAGCAGCCCAGCAGTAGATACACAGAAACTGGTGGGTAGGACCAGTTGTCCCAATCTCACTCCAGCGCTGGCTCCAGGTTTTTGAGGGCCCTTGGGCAAGACGCCCTCAGTGAGTGTACCTTCTCACCATCATTGTCACCAGCAACGATTGCTCCTCATCACGCTGGCTCAGCTTGTCTGAGTCTGAGCATGGAAAGCTAAGCAAGGTCAAGCCTGGTTATTACTTGGATGGGAGACCCCTCCTCTAGTTTCCTGCATTGAGCAGGGGGTTGGACTCTGTGAAGAAGAGGAGCCTTTGGGGGGTCCCCACACGCACACTACACACACACACACACACACACACACCCTCATGTGTGAAGGCTGGGTGTGTGTGTGTGCATAGTTCCTCTTGAATGGGTGGTGCCTGGAAGTCCGGAGGAGCCAGGCTGAAAGCCTTCATATGTAAATGTAGTCAAACCCAGTAAGTCATGAGTTCCCTTCCCCCTGCCTGGCCAGGTGAAGTTCATCTTGATTGGCTAAGAGGCAGCAGAGCTACAGGGAGGGGAGGGGGGGAAGGTATATTTCCCAAAGCGTGGGTTTTGGTCTTTGTTCTTTGGTCTTGGATCCCATGGCTACCTGGCTGTGGAGTGATGGTGGTAAGCCAAAGACCCCAGGTAGCTCCTGGTGAAAATTAGCTGATTGAGGGCTGTAGTGAAAGCATGTCTTGTGGAGGGCTATCCATCTCGGACCTGCGGGTAGATGGAATAGTTCCCCCCGGGCGGCAGGGCTGTGCTGGATCTAACCCTTGAAGAGAATACCCTCAGGTAACATAGGTGTATGCCTGAGAGATATTAAGGAATCAGGTTTTATTGTTTTGTAGCTCTATTTCTGTGTACTAAAGTGTCTCTCTCTCTTGTGTGCTTCTCTCATTTCCCACTTTTGTTGTTAAATGCTACCAGAATAAACCTTGTCTTGGTTTTACCCCACATGGTGTTTGTGGATTGCTCTGCTTGGTTCAGTATCTAAATCCAGGTTACAGAATTAAAGGCGAGTCCCTGAACAGAGATTCAAGTAGGGTTGCAAGGAGCTGAGGCTTGGCAATCTGGTACCTTGAGATCTCAGGGGGTCTTGGTTCCTTTGGAGTAGGAAAGGGTGGGGGTGTGGCGGGCCAGCCAGCCCCCCCTTCCTCCACAGACTCAATAGCTCCTTCCAACTCTATGATCTATGAATCTATGAATCCTCTTTCTCATCATGGCTACCACTTGCTGGCTTGACAGGCAGAGAGTCAGTGAACAAGTAGGCCGTGGCATCTCCTCCTCCTCCTCCTCCTCCTCCTCCTCCTCCTCCTCCTCCTCCTCCTCCTCCTCACCACTGCCATTGTTTGAGCCACAGTGAGAGCAAGGTGAACAAGCAGGTTGCAATGGTGAAGAGAAGGAGCAACTCCAAGGGGCTGTTGTCAGGGGGGCCCTGTTGGAGTGCGGGTCTTTGGCAGGTGCCCAACCATGCCTATCTTAGATGCCTGTTCGCTCCCTTCCCGTGCATTGATAGGAAGGATGCTCAGATGGAATGTGAGAAGAGCGCTACTTTTGTCATACAAGTTTTGGCCAGGAAAAATATTAAAATTTAAAAATCCATAATGGTTTTATTGGCATTACTTGAATCCCATCGTAGAAGTTGGAGGTGGATGGGGGAAAGTTTCCAAGTCCAAGGATGGAAGCAAGTCTCGCTTGGATTTTAACAAATTGGCAGATATGCAATCCTCAGATGAACCTTTTCTTTGAAGCTTTGAGGAGTAGCCTTAAAATCTAAGGTCACTGTTGGTTTCAATAAACATGGCATCTTGACATTTCCCTCCCGTTTTGTACTTTCCCACAATCCAGTTTTTTTTCTTTTCTTAAATTCTTCTTTTGTTGCCTTGACTGCTTGTTTTCACATCAGTTATCTTAGGAAAAACAAAACTACAGGAAGAAAACATAACCTTGAATCTTTCTAAATATTGAAAAGTGTTTTGCTTTTTGTATTTCCTTTGTGTCCTGGCAATATGCAATAGAAAAGATTCTTCTGCGTTTTACTGAGATTTTTCTTTTCTAGAGCCAGTATTTGTGTGTGTGTGCAGGGTAAGGGGGGAGGGGTGGCCCATTGCCACAAATCACATTGAAATGTATTTATTTTACAGATGCAATACGATACTTGGATTATTGTTGTTGTTCTCTTTGGCCCTTTCATATAGAAAAAAGCCCCACTACCCACTCATGTATTTCTGGTACTACATCTTTTCAGATTTCAGACTTTGTTTGTTTGTTTGTTTGGTAGGCCAGTCTACTATCTAGGTCAGAATGTAATTCTCAAACTGTATGCTGGAGCTCAGTATTGTGATGCCAGATAACTGCTAATTTGCTGTGATGAATTAAAAGAATGCTCTATTATGTATCTGAATTTGTCGAGAGCTCCCTTCACACAGTGACTGGGTTTAGACAACATGATAATCCACACTCAAAGTTTGAATATGGGTTGAGTGTGCATTGTCGTTGAACCATGGGTTGTTGTTGAAACACAGGTTATTGTGTTGTCTGAACCCAGCCAAGACAAACCATGGTGAACAACCCTCAGTTCACAATCCAACAACAAACCATGGGTTCTCTTCATGGGTTGTTTGTGGTTAACAAGCCATGGTTTGTTAGCACAGCTGGGTTCAGACAACACGATAATCCACGTTTCAACAACAACCCATGGCTCAATGACAATCCACGATTAACCCATACTCAACCCTTGAGTGTGGGTTATCATGTTGTCTGAACCCAGTCTGTTACTTAAGAACATAAGAACGTAAGAAGAGCCCTGCTGGATCCATATACTCCAGCAATGGCCAACTACATGCCTGTAACCTGTTGGAAACTCACAAGTAGTACATGAGTGAATAGAACCCTCTCACTTACTACTTGCATATTAGTAAGTGACAATGGCCCACAGTTTGCCCCAGAGGAATTTAAATGTTTCATGGAGCACAACAGCAATCAGCATATCACCTCCGCTCAAACCAGTCAGTCAGTCATCCTTACAACAGAAATGGGCATTCTTCTTATGGACATATCAAAATGCTGCACATACTACCACTAGACAATCATCTGCAATGTTCTTTATGGGAAGAAGCCTGCATTCATGTTCAGTGATGTAGTGGAACCAGGGCCGGTGCTACCATTAGGCCAACTAGGCAGCTGCCTAGGGTGCAGGGCTAAAGGGGGCACCAGAAACGCCTTGGAAAAAAAATACAGCGCTCTCAAGTGGGAAGGGGGGCGCTAAATATCTGATCTTGCCTAGGGCACCAAACTGCCTTGCACCGGTCCTGAGTGGAACCAGGGCTTGCAGGGATGCAGAAGTGGCATTTTTTTATTAGCAGGAATGCTGATGTCAACTGCCACCCCTCTTGGATTTCCCTGTTCCCTCTGAGCTTAGCTGCAATCCACACAGTAGCTGGGGCTGTGGGCAGAGAATGAATGTTCCCAGCAACAACATATTATTCCCTGTTGTAATGCAAACTATTTTGGGGTGGTCTGGTTTTGAATGGGAAATGAAGATCCATTAACGTTACAAAAGACCTGCTCTTGGTGGAGATGAAAGCTGCTAGAACTGGTTTGTTGATATGGATCAACACAGCTGCCTCCTTTTTTGGACACCCCTTGGGGGCATGGTTATGGGGACTGAGTGCCTGCATTTCAAAATTGACCACTACTACACCACTGTTCATGTTTGGACTTGTTGAAACCTGATTTGCATAAGCATGGCAGGAGTCAACAACTTAATGAAGCATCTACAAGAGGGGGTGGTGTGCCTTGTCACCAAGTGGGCCAGACAACGATGGCCCACAATTACAGGGGACAAAACAATCGGTGTCCTATTGTCCATAACAAGACAGGTCCTGTTGTCACAGACAGCCCATATATTTCCCAATATGACCTGGTGCCATTATGTTCTCTGCGCCGCTTGAGCCGCCTGTGCCCGCCGTGATGGGATGGGACCCTGCGCCGGCATGACGGGACCCTGCACTGTGTCTTTTCCAGTTGCCCTGGTTTCTACGGAAAAGACGCAGCGCGGGGTCCTGTCGCGCCGGCGCAGGGTCCCGTCGCGGCGGGTGCCGGTGGCTCGTTGTGGAGAGGCGAGCGGGGCCGGGACCTGGTAAGGCCCACGAGTCTCAGGTGGGTGTGAGCGAGGCCGATTTCAGCCCGCTACGCCCCCCTGAGGTGAGCGGTTACATCCCTAGCTTCATTGCAGAAGATACAGTACAAATGCCTGTGCCTGAACTGATGTTTTCAGGAAGGGAGTCTGAGAAATTGAGGCAAATAGTGGTGACAAAAGATGAAGTTCTCAACTCAACCTTATTGACAAATTGAAAGTTAATAAATCACTGGGCCCAGGTGGTATCCATCCTAGAGTTCTTAAAGAACTCAAATTTAAAACTGCTAATCTAACAAAAATATGGAACATGTCCCTAAGATCAACCTCTGTACCAGAGGACTGGAGAATGGCCAATGTAACACCAATTTTTAAAAAAAGGATCCAGGGGGGATCCAGAAAATTGCAGGCTGGTTAGCTTAATGTCTGCTCCTGCTAAATTGGTTGAAAGCATTTTTAAAGATAAAATCAATAAGCATATAGAAGGACAAACCCTGCTGAGAAATAATCAACATGGCTTCCACAAAGGTAAATCCTGTCTCACTAACCTTCTAGAGTTCTTTAGTGTCAATAAACATGTGGACAGGGGTGATCCAGTAGACATTGTTTACTTGGACTTCCAAAAGGCTTTTGACAAAGCCCCTCACCAAAGACTCCTGAGCAAACTTAGCAGTCATGGAATAAGAGGGGAGGTCCTCTTATGGATCAGTAACTGGTTAAAGAATAGAAAGCAGAGAGTAGGAATAAATGGTAAATTCTTCTAATGGAGGGATGTAAACAGTGGGATCCCACAGGGATCTACATTGGGACCATTGCTTTTCAACTTGTTCATAAATGATCTGGAATCAGGAATGAGCAGTGAAGTGGCCAAGTCTGCTGATGACACCAAATTATTTCGGGTGGTGAAAACAAAAAGGGACCGTGAAGAGCTCCAAAAGGATCTCTCCAAACTAGGAGAATGGGCATCACAATGGCAAATGCGGTTCAATATAAGCAAGTATAAAGTGATGCAAGTTGGGGTGAAAAATCCCAACTTCAAGTATAATGTGATGGCATCTGAGCTAGTGGTGACTGACCAAGAAAGAGATCTTGGGGTTATAGTGGACAGCTCGATGAAAATGTTGACCCAGTGTGCAGCTGCTGTGAAAAAGGCAAACTCCATCTTAGGCATAATTAGGAAAGGAATTGAAAATAAAACTGCCAAGATCATACTGCCTTTATACAAATCTATAGTGCAACCACACTTAGAATGCTGTGTACAGTTCTGGTCACCACACCTAAAAAAAGACATTGTAGAGTTGGAAAAAGTGCAGAAAGAAGCAACTAAAATGATCAAGGGGTTGGAGCAACTCCCCTATGAGGAATGGTTACAGCAGCTGGGACTGTTTAGCTTAGGGGGGGGAAAGGTGAGTAAGGGGAGACATGATAGAGGTGTACAAAATTATGAATGGTGTGAAGAAAGTGGACAGGGAGACATTTTTCTCCCTCATAATACTAGAACCCGGGGTCATCCCATGAAGCTGATTGGTGGGAGATTCAGGACAGATAAAAGAAAGTACTTTTTTACACAGCACAGTTAAACTATGGAATTCACTTCCACAAGATGTAGTGATGTCCACCAATTTGAATGGCTTTAAAAGGGGATTGGACAAATTCATGGAGGAGAAGGCATTCAGTGGCTACTAGTTCTGATTGACTATATGCTTCCTCTACTATCAGAGGCAGTATGCCTACAGTTGATGGGGAACATGGGCGGGAGGGTGCTGTTGCACTCATGTCCTGCTTGTGGGATCCTGTGGGCAGCTGGTTGGCCACTGTGTGAACAGAATGCTGGACTAGATGGACCCTTGGTCTCATCCAACATGGCTCTTCTTATGTTCTTATGAGAAAACTCTAAGTATCTGCTGCCACGGAAACCCTTTATGCTGCAGAGGCCAGGCCTTTGAAGGCTCACAGTTGCCTTGCGTTCATTGATTTTGTTCCTTAGGATACACCTAAGACCATTCTTCAGATGTGGATTGCAGGGAGAGAGGACTGGCAGGCAAGCTGTCTTTCTGAAAAACTTGTCCACCACTGATCTTCTCAATGAGGAACTCTTGGCAAACATCCAAGGAACCTGAGCGTTCCCCAGAACACTGTTTGAAAACCACTGCTCTAAGTGAATCTGCAGTTATGTTCCATGGAGTTACGCTGAAACAGGGTTTATTATGTAAACTACTAGTTTTACAGAGTATGTTTGTTACTTAATAGAAATGCTCCATTATGAATCCAGCCTTGTACGTGCGTGTGTTTGCCTAGAGTTGTTTGTGTGAGAATTTGCCAATATCTTACAGACTCCTATATTAGCTGGTTCAGAAATGGCCTCCTACAAAGAGATTAGGTTTCCTGACCACTGTTCAGTTCTGGGGAATGCCAGCATTCAAATACACAACTGTATTTTGGACTATTTATCCAAGCAGAGGATTAAGGAGAACTATCCTTCTACATGCACAGGCTAATGAGACTGTGGAAGACCAGCAACCGGGTCTTCTGTGTGAGTTCGGCACTTAACAGGTTAACCGGCACTGAGATACAGCCCGTTAGAGCAAGTGTAATTGACTAGAACTCGTACGCGGCTTAAAGGAAGCACAGGAGCCTATCTGTACCAAGAATAGACGTTTATTTACTATAGGTTAAATGGAGCAGAATTAATAGACTTCTAGGAATACTATAACATCAACAAGACCTGAGCGTGACCTCAGTTTTATGAATGAACGGGTTCCCAGGCTAGCGTACTGCGGCAATGAGTTACCTTAGACCCGAGACTTTACGCCGCCCCTTTTCCAGCCTGACTCCGAGCCCGCCTGGCCCGGGGAAGAGAACTGCTTGACCCAGCCGGAGCTGGACGTGGATGTTGTCAGCGCACCCGTGTTCCCAACAACCCGTGTTGGGTTGGCAGAGGGGTTTTCTACCCCTTCCTCCCTCCTTCCCGCCCCTTGCTGATCAGGTGGGCTTATCCCTGCTCCCCTTGTGATCAGGTGGGCTTATTCCTGCCCAGGGAAAAGGTGGCGCCTTTGGAAGTATGGAATACTTTGCAGCTCTTTGAGACTGCCCTGCACTTCTTGATGGTCCATGCTTCTTCTTTGTGATTGATTTGATTTATTACGGTCATATGACCCAAATAAAATAAAAACCAGCCACAACATTTGCAAAGCATACAGGAAAAAAAGAGAAGGAACAGTTCTCAATTATTATGACCCAAATAAAAATAAAAACCAGCCACAACATTTGCAAGGCATACAGACAAATAGAGATGGAACAGTTCTCAATTATTACCCAATAGAAAGGCCCTCCTTTGCATGGCAGCTAAAAGGAATTTAGCAACTTGGGTGGTAACAATTGGTTTCTGGTCACACAAACAGTAGGAAACCAGCCACCTATCCGGAAAGCCTTGAAACGTCCTCAAAAGGGGAAGAATTAGATCGTCCCTGAGCGCTGCATAGAATCTACAGTAGAGTAGGACATGGGTCAAAGATTCAGGGTCCCCGACCAAGCACGGACAATGTCTCTGCTGGTAAGGGATACCCAAGAATCTTCCCTGAAGTAATGCTGAGGGCAGGATGTTAAATCTGGCTAACATAAATGCTCTACGAGCCTGCCGAGTACTGAAAGATGACAAATAAGAAGCAGGAGTTCCATATATTGGCAGCACACCATTTGCAGTAGGTGAGCAGGTCCTATTAGCTAGCGAAAATAGCTCCTGTCTCTCTATGTCATGCAGCCTCTGGGACACCAGTCTGAAGGCTTGCTGATGGCTGAGCATAAATAAGGAGTCGAGGGGAATACCAATTGAATTAATTTTACGTTGAATCAAAAGAGACCATTTGCTAATATAAGAATCCATTAGCATAAATTGTACATAACTGGGGTGTTCAGATGAAAAATAAAGGCGCAGCCAAAATTTGATAGTCTGTACCCAGGCTCTAGTTTCCACCCGGCCCACTCCAGTTTCCAGGTACATAGCTGCATATCCAACACAATTTGGGACACCCAGTATGCGTCGTAAGAAATTTGCTTGGACTTTTTCCATCCCGGAGTTAACTGCACTAATCCAAATGGGGATGCCATAGAGTAATTGGGCCATAGGTTTGGCTTTAAAAACACGAATGGCAGAGGGGACATGATGTCCACCATGTATATAGAAAAAGCGAACGACTGCTAACATACTGCGATTGGCCGAGTTAAGTGCATAGCTGCGGTGGGCATTCCAGTTGGAGTTATACTGGAAGTTTATCCCCAAATATCTGTATTCCCTTACTTGTTCTAGCACATTACTCCTTAAAGTCCATCGGAAACTCCTCCACACCTTGGAGAAGACCATTATTTTTGATTTTACAAAGTGAATGGACAGCGCATTGGTATCACAGTATGTTGCAAAAGCCAATATAAGATGTTTTAGACCCAGCTGAGTCAATGATAAAACTACGGCATCATCTGCATATAGTAGGAGTGGGATTTTATGCGGGCCAAGCTTTGGAAAATGGCCCTCCACTCTCATCAAAGTAGGGGCCAGATCATTCAAAAACAATGAAATTGAAAAGATAGGGGGCCAAAATGCACCCCTGTTTAACCCCTCTGTTGATAAAGATCTCATCAGACAGTTCGCCAAGTGGGCCATAGCGAACCTGACAGCTGGTTCGAGAGTATAGCTTCTGGATAAGGAAAAGCAACCTTTTGTCCATGGATGACTTATTTAGCTTGGCCCATAACAGTTTCCTAGGAATGGAATCAAAAGCCCCTTTCAGGTCAAAAAAGGCCGAGAACAATTTCTTCCCCCCCAATTTGCTATATTTCTCTGCCAGGTGCGCCAGGACAACACCATGATCTAATGTAGATTTGTTTTTGCAAAACCCAATCTGTTCTGCACCTAGGATTTTATTGTCTTCCATCCAAGTTGACAGTTTGTCAGTCAAATGTCTTGCGTAGAGCTTGCCCACAACTGACAATAGGCTTATTGGGTGATAGTTGCCTGGTGTATGGGGGTCGCCCTTTTTAAAGATAGGTACAATTATAGCCTTAGTCCATGATTTAGGTACCCTGCCGGTATTATCTACGAGAGAAAAAAGAGTGGCTAAGGGAGATACCCACCATTCCAGGTGTTTTTTAAACAATTCAGGTGGGAGCCCATCAGGACCAGGGGCCTTCCCCACTCTTAATCGGCCAATTAGCTCCTTAATTACATTTGGGCCCACAGGAGGCCATGCTGGCAAGTTAGTGGGTATAAAATCTGATAACTCATCTTCAGAGGCTAATGGATCGTAAAAAATCCTTGTGAAAAACTCTTTCCATACCTGTGCAGGCACCCTGCAGTCAAGTGGGCCAGAGTTGCTAGATATGGCACCGGACACCAGGGCCCAAAATTGTTTGTTATTATTGGACAGTGAAGCCTGAATTAACAGGTCCCATCTCTTCTGTTGCATCTCCCCCTTTTTTTTCCTAATAGTGGTTTTATATATCTTTTTCAGTTCATAATATTTGGCAGGAAGAATATTTGCATTGCTACTACGATAAGATTGGTACAACTCACGTATCTGATTTTTCAATGATTGGCATTCTTTGTCAAACCACATGTTGGAATTGTGGTTGGATTTTTTGTTGTGGCCCAATGGGACCTGCTGTTGTAATACAGATGTAATATTGGAGATTAGTGAGTCGTAGTAGAAGAAGGCATTGTCTATGTTATGTGACTCAACTATCTGTTGATTAAAGGCAACAGAAGTAGTAGAACACAACATCTTGTCAATATTATCAGCTACCCTGATTGTCCATTTAACTCTTGTGTAGCAGGGCGATTTATTATGAAAGGCCAAAGGACCAGGCAGCAGGCTGCATGCTACAGAGGTAGAAAGGGGGAAATGGTCACTATCCAAACGGTCCCCTACATGAAAGTCACAGACGAGACGTCTCAAGCAGGGAGAAACCAGGATGTAGTCGATGACACTACTTCCGCGGGTGGAACAAAACGTATACTCACCAGGGAGGTCCTGAGGCAAAGCGCCGTTTAAGATAAATTTGCCACAGCAGACAGAAAGTTTAGCCAGGCAAATCCCTGAATAGTTAATTTGGGGGTCCTTAGAGCTTCTGAGGTAAGAAAGAACATCTGACATTGACTCATTGGAGTTATAACCCATAGCATGCATTAACGCATAGTTATCCGGCCCTATCCTGGCATTAAAGTCTCCTGCTAACAACACTTCTGCTGAAGGATATTTCGCCTCCAAGCCAAGCAGGTACTCGTTTAAATTGTCCCATTGTGTTAGTATCCTTGCTTTACAATTTTGAGGGGGTAAATACACGTTAATAATTAACAGGGGGAAAGCAATACCTTCTTCTTTGTGGATTCGGGCCGATGTGCCCCATTGAGGTTATGGGTGTTACCTGTCTGGCTGATTCTGCATCTCCTGCCCCCAGGGGAGATTATGTAGACAAGGGGTTGCCAGGGACAAGTATGTGCGGTTACCAAGGGGAAGCGGTGTGTGTGTGCGCTCAGGCTTTCTCCACAGAGACCTTAAGACCTAGAATGCTGTATACCAGGGATGGGAAACGTGGTTTCCAGATGTTGTTGGACTGCAACTCCCATAATCCCTCACTATTGCTGGCTAGGCCTGATGGGAGTTGCAGTCCAACAACATTTGGAGTATAACCTATTTCCCATTCCTGCTGTATAATATGATGAATCTCAGGAAAAAGTACCCCTTGCACACAAATGCCTGCAATGAAGCCTCAGCTTTTTATGTTATTTAATTTATTTTAAGTATTTCTAAGCCACCTTACTGGGCAAAAAGCCTTCCCAAGATGGTTTACATAAAAATAAAAATAAAACAAAACTATAAACACACAATATCAAATATAATTTAAAACAGTCATTATATCTATATAATTTAAAACAGCTGCTAGAAAGATCTTGAAGTACAGCCAAACAATTCATAATGTTAATTAACAGTGCGATCCTATACATGTCTACTCAGAAGTAAGTCCCACGGAGTTCAGTGGAGCTTACTCCATTGGGTGGAGGACTGCAGAGACCTTTTAAAACACAGTTTTAAACCACCAGTAAAATAGCCACTAGCAACCACTAAATAAATAAAAAGCCACATTGGGGGGTTGCGATCTTGAGTGCAGAAGGGCTGCTTAATTAATCCCTTTCTGTCCAGTTGGTTTTCTGCTCAAACTCCCACCACGAACTGCTTCTTTCCTGTAGAAAAAAAGAGATGTAAGCAGCTTGGAGGAAGACTTTGAGCTAAAAAATGGCTGGCAGAAGAAAGAGTAAGCACCCTCTCCCCTTGGCACTCCGCCATGCCTAAGCACAGTATGTTGAAGCTGGTCTTAGTTAAATGAGCTAGTTGGGGGAATGTTACATGCATTTTGTTATGATTGGGGTCTCCAACGTGGTGCCCATGGACACCAATGTGCCTGCATACAAGTCTTGTGGCGCCTGCCAGGCTCCTTGCCCCTCTTAATTTTTTTCCTTACAATTTTTAAATTACACTTTAAAAAACAACAACAACAAAAAACTGGGAGGCTGGCATGCTACCATCCAGCACCATCTTTATTTGAGTTCAAAAGAGTGGTTTTATGATTCAGAGTATCCCTCACTCAAAGCCTACCAAACCAATACAGTGATGTATATTATGGATTGCTTAGGATGCTGCCCTGCAAGTCAAAATCAATCTTTCCAAATTCCCCATATACCGTAATTAGAATGGTTCAAGTTTAGACTGAAGTGGGAACAACTTAAGTGTTGGTTCTGTGCCAATTAGTTAAAAAACGGTTAGTTCAGAACCAAAAACCAGCCTCTGTTTTGAAGGCTGCCGTCAGTTTCACCCTTAATTGATCTCGTATTGAAGATTTGTGCCTGTTTCGAGAATTGTTTATGAGCTGAGCTGACCGGAACTTTGAAGTTTAGATGGCAAAGATTCAACTAAGCTCTAAATATGCCAATTTCCTCTCCCGTGACTGGCTGTAGTGAATTTATTTACCATATTTCCATCATACCCTTCCTCAAAAGATCTTTCTCAAGGCAGTGCCTTTATCATCACAACAACCCTGTGAAGTAATTCAGGTTAAGAGATGCCCACAGCCAACCAGGGAGATTCATGTGATTTTTACCCCTTGCTCCCTGCTCTGGGTCCAGCCCTCCAGTCAGTAAACCTCTCTGATGATGAGTAGTTCTTCTAGCTATGGAAAATCTAAAGTCAGGGCTATGTGATTCCATTACATTCCCATCCAATACATGATCCTCATCACATGGATTTTGGTTGAATTGTGCATTAGAGATAGAAAGAAAGAGAATGTTAAAAGCTGACAGCAAACTGAATAATATTTACCTGAGAGGCAAAATAATGTTCTTATTCTCCTGTATGCCAACTCTTATAGTAAGACTTAAGGAGGAAAATGCTGATTGATCATCAGGGTGATAATATGCATATATATTTTTTTACCCATGAATAATGCATCAATGAAAATAACTCATGCGTGCATAAAGATTCACCCAAGGTCAAATCACTGAAGGTCATTTTGCACTTAATCAGCTATTTGCTTTTAAAGGATAAACCCATTCAAAGACTGAAGTCTAGAGGCTCCAGACTACATTTAATGCTTTATTGGTAGGTTGAGAGGCTATTGACCACTACTGAATTAATGAAGCACTCTTCTGACTGAGAGCTTTGTTTACTTACATCAATTTATACTTCACTGCTTTCTTGAAACCATTGGGAATAGACAGGAAAAGTAAAATCAAGGAAAACTCACGGCTTCTTACAACTTGCTTAAAACACAAGTGAGATTGGTTAATGCATCCAACAGCTGCAGCGGACACTGCTGCAATTGCATTCGATATGGTGAGATGCCAATATGGGGAACATAGGAGGGTTCTGCTCAAAGGCCCTTGTTTTTACTCATAGGTGTATTGATTTTAAAGAAAAATATGAAAAGACCAAACATAAACATAACAACAACAATAAAAATAATGTCAATGACAACAGTATAACTCTCCCCAGTTCCACCCACACCCCTGCTGCCCTAAAAGCTTAACAGTGAAAGATAATTTAATATAGTCTCTGGTAGGCATTTTGTTTTAGTGTTTTGTCACATAACAGTATACAGAGGGTATCCTATGCCATGGTTTGCATAGAAGTTTGGATAGAAGCTCTCTTAAATGTTTTGATTATGTACATGATAGAAGTTTTAGTTCTGTGTTGAACTGTACACCTTATGGAAAGTAGTGTTTGAAGGAATCTTCTGGAGAAACATTTCAGGACTTTGGATCTGATATGTAGGTACATACACCTCAAAGTTAGAAGAAATTTGTAAGAGAGGCTTACATGGAATTTTTCTAGAAATGAGAATATTGTGTTCTCATGAATGTCACTTAGTAAGATTATCTAGAAGTGTTGAGTATAATGCTGAATAAAAAAGGTGACATTTTTCAAAATTATTCTGTTAATGCAGGGGAAGCATCAAGGTTCAGAGTCAGAATAGAAAAGCATTTACTGTAAAAACAGTCAGGGGAATTTGACAAACTCTGATACACATTTGGTTCAGAGGATGGAGGCTAAACAAATGATTGTTCATCATTGGTGCAAGTTCATTGGAACAGGAACCTGATAACTCTGGTGAGGTAAAGACCAAGTGAGTTAAACAACCTGTGAGATATCAGGATGAATTTACAGGGAAATGCCATTTTGAACCTCAAAATTTCAAAGAAGTGAAAAATTGTCTGTTAAGGAAGCTAAACCATAGCTTCAGGCTATGCAAGCTGAGTTGAATTCTTTGGATAAAGAACAAAACATGGAAGCTGGTGAAAGAAACACCAGTCCATGGAACTCATTGTTACCAGATAGATTTTTAGGTGAAAACTAACCAGACTGAAAGGTTATATGTCAAATAGCGAGATTGGTTGCTTGTGGTTTTGCTCACGTTACGGGGCTGGATAATCATGAGGTGATTGCAACAACAATTTGCTTTGGAAATAGTTAGACTGATATTTATGAATGTGGAGAGATGTATGAATATTTCACAGTTGGAAATATTGGAACATAAGCATTTTAAATGGAAAACTGTCTGTGGACATACATGTTACTGTCAGATGGTGCTACTGTTGAGAGAAGGACATTGTCTGTCAGTGTTACAGAGATTTTCTGTAGGAAAAGCTAGAAATCAGCTAGATGCTGGAATTCTGTTTTTAGCTCAAACATTGCTGGATTTGGATTTGCACAGAGAGGCAGATCAATGTTTCTCACAAGGGGCTCTGACAGCTGACCAAGAAGGTGATGACACACCTTCTTTCCCTCTTGCCTGCCGTGCTGATGGACCCACTGGGGTATCAGCTCAGCAGGCCAGAGGGAAATGAAGCACCCCCCTTCCCGGACCCGCTGGGTCATGGTGCCCATGGGTGCCACGACTCAGCAGGAGCAGGGTGGGTGGGAGGGGGGATTCTCTCTGGCAGAGAGAATCAGGCCCTTCCCTCACTGCCAACATTGCAACGCTCCCTAGCAATGGCGGGTTTAGCCACTGTCACAGCATGCAGCCACACCCACTCACTGATGTCATCACCTCCACCCCTTCCAGCCCCCCTTCTCCCACGGCACAGCAGGAGAAGGGGGTTGCAGTGGGGAGGAGGTGCAGCAATAGCTGCGGTGGGGCCTTGGTGTCCATGCACCAAGGCCCCGACGCAGCCGGTGATGCTGCAGCAGTCCCTCGCAAGGTCGGGTCGAACCCAGCCTTGCGAGGGACCACTGCGTCATCACCGGCTCCCCGTCCCCAGATCGCCCCCCTTTTCTTGTGGGAGAAGGAGGGGGACCCAGGAAGGGGGAGCTGCCACTGCATCGGTGGTTCCTAGCAAGGCCAGGTTAAACCTGGCCTTGCAAGGGACTGCCGCGGCGGCTACTCGCCCAGCCCCGGCGAGGAGGATGAGGTGCGTGGAGGTGGCAGATGGCTATGGTGGACGGCGGTGGAGGCAGTGAGTGGGGCCCTGGGAGGAGGGGGAGCAAGTGGGGGGGCAGTCAGGGGTGCTCACTGCCCTTGCTCGTCAGGGACACAACGCTGCCGAGCAAGGGCAGGGAGCCTCTGACAGCTGGCGAAAAGTGCCGATTGGCACTTCTCGCCAGCTGACATTCCCACTCGCCTCCCCTCAGTGTTCCTGCAGTGTCCGTGGGATACTGACCAGAGGACCGAGGGGCAAGGTGGTGCCTCCAGACCCCCACCGTGCCTGACCCTTAGTCGGGCACAGCTGGGGCCTGTGGCAATTTTAAACTCACAGAGGTTTCAGAACCTCTATGGGTTTAAAGTGATGCGTGAACCCAGCCATTGTGTCATTGCTTAGCCCAGGATTGTTTTTAATATCAGGGCTGTATCCAAAGAGTTTCTTCCTCTATCCCCCCTTCCAAAAAGGGGAAAAAGCATTCCAGTCCCCCCACCCCAGTACCCACAGACTTCCTCTTTTCTTGGACATTTCTATCCCTCCACCCCCATCCTGAAACTTGCACTGTTCCTGATGTGGCTTCGCTGTCACAAGTGCACCATAATATAAGACTTGTCAGAGAATACCTCTTTCTTGTAAATGGCTATTGATGCAGTAAAATATCAGATGGAGTTTTTACTCTCAACACAGTAACAAACTCACCGCATCAGACAGACAATGGATGATTTAACTTTGTGGAACTGCCTGGAGTGATCAGACCATCCAATATCTGAACCAGTTCTACTGGGTGGCATTTTGCAAGTGCCATGTTAGCAGAGAAAAGGTTTCTGCTCATTGTCATGGCATTGTCTTCTACTATTATCTCCTCTGTGCAGGGAACAAAGGCAGAAAAGCAAGACAGCTGGTTGCTTCACTTCATAATCTTAGGTACCTTCTTCTGCTCAAGGCCACTTGTTACTGTAATGGGGAAATATTCAAGGATCACATTTTGTCCCCCTGACTACTAATCCAGAAACTGCTGTAAGGGCAGGATCTGTCAAGTTTAAATTTTCTGGGGTCCATCAAACCACAAATAGAATTTAATGCAGTTAAAAATATATCTGCACTGTGCTTTCCTAATTACTAGAAGGACACAAGAACAGAACCAGGGATAGTGAGCAAAGGGATACAACCAAAATCCTCTGGAATTGCATTAGATCAATAATCAACCTCTGGGAGATGTTCAGGTCACCCTTGTGGTGTAAACCGTAGGAAGCAGGGAGCAACAAAGGATGAAATCGTAAAAGCACTTTCTAGGATAAAGACCCTAGTAGTGTCAGTAGCTTAAGGCTTAAGCTCTTCACCTTCCTCTAGCCACTGTGGAAACCGCCATAGCGTATGCCAGGGGTTCCAAACATAGGTCAAATATCAATGGAGAAAGTGGACATCCCTGTCTAGTACCTCTCCCAAATATAAAATAGTCTGAGAAAAACCTATTGGTCATGGGGTTGAATATAAAATTAGCCTCATTCAAGAAGTTGCTTGAGCATACTTTCAAACGCACTCAGATATGGGCATTATTAAAGCACTAATTGGTTAACTGGGTGATCATTTAAAGTACTAATGTTAAAGTACTAATTGGTTAATTGATTAAAATACTAACCAATTTAATTGGTGCTGTTTATTTCTTTTATTGTTGTGTTTTTAATTGAGTTAATTATTTTTATGTTATGTTTTAATTAAGATTTTGTTTTTAACCTGTATTTTATTGTTAGCTGCCTTGAGCACCACTTTTTGGCGGAAAGGGATATTGATTAAGCAATTAAATGAAAAATACTCTGGAATTTTGTTGGGAATAAAGGAAGCTATCATGATACAGACATTTTTCTGGGTGTGAAGATACTGTGAGATGAAGGTGAATTCTGAGGCATGCCATTTTAGACGGGACGTGCCTATTTCTGAGGTGTTTACTGCATTCAGGGTTTACTGTGAAATATGATTCTGATTCACAGTTAATTTACTGTGGTAATGGGTGACAATTGAGGAAGGGGTGACCTTGTGTATGGACTGCACAGCAGCGTAATGGTTCAGGAGCTTACAGTCAAGTTGGGACCACCTGATACCAGCAGAGCTGAAATAAATTTGTTACCTTCAGTTCTTCTCAAAATCGTAACGGAATGTTTGCTATTCAGCATAGGTATTTGATATCCAGCAAGATTTAACATTTGATTTCAACTTTGATATTGGAAAATTGGGTAGGGCCATAGCTCAATAGTAGAGCACGTGCTTTGCACGCAGAAGGTTCCAGGTCAATCCCTGGTATCACCAGGTAGGGCAGGAAAAGCTGCTGCCAGTTTGTGTTGATAATACTGGCCTAGAGGGACCCACAGGCTGACTCAGTATGAGGTGGTTTCCTATATTCCTGTGATATTTGACAGTATTGAATAGCTGATATGCAATTATATTTAGTATTTGACAACTTCTGTTGGAACTCAGACGGTATTCAATATCTGACAACTTATTCTGCCATTTGACACCTGATGTTTGATGCCTGACAGTATTTGTCAGGCCAAATATTTGACTGTTTGATTTTGTTCAACAGGGCATATTTGCTATTCTACAAATATTTGGTTCTCTCCTCCCCATCTATGGGGATGGTGGCAGCTGAGAGTCAAGATTAGCCTTTAATTGTGTTTATGCTGAGGGAACTAAAGGAGCAATACAGAACAGGGCTGCTAGATCCTGACTGTAAACACATTTGTTTGGAAGGCAGTTACAATGGAATAAGTGGGGTTTAATTCCAAATCCATGTATTTAGGACTGCAGTATCAAACACAAGAAGAAAAATTCATGTCAATACAGCAGACCTGAACTTGGCACTGTAGAAATTAGAAATGCATGCTGGGGTGGGGGGGGGGAATGGAGATGAGCCACTGAATAAAGTGATGCTGATGAGGTTAGAATCTGGCCAGGAGGTTTGAATTCCACTAATTTGATTTGTACGGATATTTTCCCCAACCTTAGTGGTGAGAATGCCAGGCAGAATTTAGTTCAAAAGATGATAAAAGAGCAATAATCCTTTTTGTTCATGCCATGCCCATAGTTTGGTTTGGTTTGTTTGTTTACTGGAAATTAGCTCCAGGCTGTGCTTTTCAAAGCATTTCCCTAATATATTTAGAGCATTTTCCTGCTCTTCAGTTTTCTTTATGACTGTTTTCTCAGAAATAAATATTTTGCCCTTAATGTCTCATTAGAAAAAAATATATCAAATTAAAACTATTCTTTAGGAAGACACTGCTAACCATTTTCCTTTTAGCATTCATCCTATTGGGACTAGTGGCCAGTAGATTAGGCATCAGTTTGGCAGGGCTTCCTGATCCTGACAACCCCACCTGCGCAGAGCAACAAGTTGTTCAGACAGAAGGACCAGCAATTATGCAGAGCCAGACAGGACCTTATTGGGGCACTTGGTCTTACTGGGCTGAAAAGCTGCATCACCCCATCAGGCCATCTGCAGGGTGATGTGCTGCAAAGCATGAGAGATCAGGTCATCAGTTCCTCCTCCTCCAAAAACTGCCCAGGTGGTCCAGGGAGTAAGGTGCCAGCTTCCTTTGCTTAACGTTCCTCTTTATGTGCCGACACTTGTCAAACCAGCCCTGCACACAATGCAGCAAAAGTCGTCACAACTAAACACCATTGAAAGTAATGGAATTTCATTATTGCCCTTATATCCACCCTTACCTTCAGAGAGCTGAGGGTGGTGTACAATGTCACCTTTTGTTTTAGCATCGCAACAACCCTGTGAAGTAGGTGAGGCTGAGAGATAGTGACTGGCATAAGGTCACCCAGTGAACTGTTACTGAGAAGCTCAGCCATGATGGCTTGTACATGTGAAGTTTGCATTTTTGTTACTGGCATCACCCCAGCACTTTGTCTAAGATGCCTTTTGTTCTGGGAAAGGCTGCAGGAGTGAGGGCTGCATGGCAGCGAGGAACAAAAGGATCCTGACTGTAGTATGCTAGGCTACCCATCTTTATGTAATTGAAATTCATGACCTGTATGTCCTCTACCCTAATTGAGTTAAGAGGAGTCACCCTCCTGCAGGATGCAAAGCCTGGGAACTCCAGATGCCTGCAAAGGCCTTCCTGACTACCAAGTCACTCCACTGGTCAAGCAACCCATGAAGGTACCTTTAAATTGGCCAGTCTAAAGCCATGATAGGAAATATGGTCCAATCCTGAAGCGTCTTCACCTCAAGATAGATCAGCAGGTTAAAGCACCATCTGGGCAGCCCCTTGTAGCACCCTTTGCTCTAGGAACCTCCACCCAATTGTCTCTTGGAAGCATGGCTTTTGTAATGCTAGCCCAAATTGAAGCAAGTAGCCAGAAGCCTCTGGAGGGCTCCTATTCATCTTCCGGAGCCACGCTATTGTACCTTTCGATTTGACGTCACCCTCAGAATGTCCAGAGATGTCTTGGTGTGTTTTCAGATGAATCTATTGGTTCAGACAACATGGTAATCCACACTCAAGGGTTGAGTGTGGGTGGGTTACTGAACTGTGAATTGTTAATGAAACATAGGTAATCGTGTTGTCTGAACCCAGCTGCGCTAACAAGCCATGACTTGTTAACCACAAACAACTCATGAAGAGAACACATGGTTTGTTTTTGGGTTGTGAACTGTGGGTTGTTCACCATGGTTTCTCATCTCAGCTGGTTCAGACAACACAATAACCCAAGTTTCAACAACCAACGGTTCAACGACAACCCACACTCAACCCATGCTCAACCCTTGAGTGTGGATTATCATGTTGTCTGAACCCAGTCATTAACCTCCCTTGGGTCCAGCCATTGAACACACTTCTTAATTGTGGGTCTCAGCATGGACAAACACTCTGTTGCAGGGTTCCAAGTTCTACCCAGGGTCTGCCTGGCTTGCTGCCTGTTCCTTGGGATCTGTTCCTAGCATTCCCCTTCTTCTCTGGCACCTAACCTATGTCTCCAGGGCCAGAGTTTTTCTCCTTTGCTTGTGCTACAGTATTGCCTTCTATACCCAGATAGAGATCATCACGAACAAGCTGCAGACTACCTCTTACATGCTCGTGCTCGGTTTTTCTGGTTAGCAGCAAGATTTGTTCTGGAACACTGTTGGTTAATATGAATTTTTCTCCTGACTTGGCATAGCTTTTGGCAAATGGTTTCATTGAAGCACTTCAATATTTTCAAGCTCTCAGACCGTTTTAATTAAAAGGAACAAGTCTGGCTGCTGCTTACAACAGATAAAGAACATTAAACAATAGATTTACCATTTTGAAGAAGTACGGAAATGAAATCATAATCCGGAGTTTTTATCTTATGACAACCTACTATTGTTCATCATTTCATTACAACTGACTATTGGCTATCATTTGTGTACAGAGATGCTTCAA
Source organism: Shinisaurus crocodilurus (assembly GCA_021292165.1). NCBI lineage: Eukaryota > Metazoa > Chordata > Lepidosauria > Squamata > Shinisauridae > Shinisaurus > Shinisaurus crocodilurus. The sequence goes on along the minus strand of CM037878.1, from coordinate 86,529,479 downwards.
GACCACATACTGAAGACAACCTACTATAGTTTACTAGTGTTGTATAGAGATACTGTGATAACAATAACTGTTTATTGCTGTGGTATAGAGATACTGTGAGACAACTTCTGCTTATTATTGCTGCATAGAGACACCCTGAATTTACTTCGTGTATGGTGCTTACCACACCCCATTGTATTCATGAGTAGCATTTTGAACACTACTCATTGTTAAATGGAGGCCAGTGTCCTCTATTACTACGTACTGTAATGTCGTGGACCACAGATCATTGCTTATCCTTATGTAGAGTCAGATTGCATTTATTTTGTATATGCTTGGAACAACTCCTTAGATTGTGTGTTTGGCACATGTGAATTTTTGGGTGCATATATATTGCATTTGTGTTTGGATTAAAAGGTTTAGGGAGCAATCCTATGGCCTCCTGACCTTGTCTGGGGGGGGGGCATAGGATAGGTCAGAGTCCCCACTGTGACCTCAGAAATGCCTTCTGAGGTAACAGTGGGAACTTTGCTCGTGCAGTATCCTCCCCCCCCCCCCGCAGCCGGCATGGTTCTTTCCATGCTGGCTGGGCTCAGAAGACAGAAGATCATCTTCAGAACTGTCGTGGGGGGGAGGGAAGGAGTGAGGCACCGCAGTCCTCCAAGGAATCCAAGTGGTGCCTCAGCCTCTCCTCGCAAGGAGGAGAAAAACATTTCATAGATTTCATAGATCATAGAGTTGGAAGGGGCCTACAAGGCCATCATGTCCAACCCCCTGCTCAATGCAGGAAACTAGAGGAGGGGTCTCCCATCCAAGTAACAACCAGGCCTGGCCCTGCTTAGCTTTCCACGCTCAGACAAGCTGAGCCAGCGTGAGCCACAGGCCTTTGGAAGGGGCCTACAAGGCTATCGAGTCCAACCCCCTGCTCAATGCAGGAAACTAGAGGAAGGGTCTCCCATCCAAGTAATAACCAGGCTTGACCCTGCTTAGCTTTCCACGCTCAGACAAGCTGAGCCAGTGTGAGCCACAGGCTGGAATCGGCCGTCTAAATGTTTTGGAGGGCAAGGAGAGTGGGGAGGCAATCCTAGCTGCCACACTCCTCCCACGTTTCATTGGATGCTGGTAATCCTCCGAGTTCAGAGGGTTACAGGCGATCACATTGGATAGGGCTGTTATACATTTTTATTTTGAGTGTACAATTTTGTGATATTTACTCCTGGGTCCATTGATTTGCTTGGCTTGTGCCTTGGATGCAAATTTAGACATGATTATTATACTTTATATAGAAATACAGTACATCTCACCATGGTGCGGAAGACTATGGCCAGGTGACATGTGTGCCTGCTTGCTCAGTCTGCTGTTGAAGTGCTGTTGATGGGCAGCTTCAAGGCCCAGCTCTTCCTTCTGATGGTTCTTTATCTTTACGCTGGACTTGGACTGGACAGCCCTTCAAATAGTGAATGCCTTCACAATAGGAGACCGTTCTCTGGCAGCCCTTCAAACAGAGGCCTGTTCTTTGAAGAAGAGGACACTGGGCCACCCTACCAGGCGCCACAACACTTACCTAGCTTCCCTTCCTTGCCATGATTCCCTGAGTTTACTTGTCTCTTGTTGGGTGAGTTATGGTCCAAGGAGAGACTATGTTCCAGAGTCCTTTTCATTCCAAATTCTATTTATGAACTGCATTCCACAGTTGTGTGTAGCTCCAGGGCCCCTAATATCACTTTAGCCAATCAATGGGCTGCCCATCATTGTCTTTGTCCACCATCTCAAGGATATCTCAGCCGTTGACAGGGTGGTAGCACATTGTAATCATCATCAAGACCAAGGCCAGAACCTGTGCGTTTATTTCATAGATTTCATAGATCATAGAGTTGGAAGGAGCCTACAAGGCTATCGAGTCCAACCCCCTGCTCAATGCAGGAAACTAGAGGAGGGGTCTCCCATCCAAGTAATAACCAGGCCTGACCCTGCTTAGCTTTTCACGCTCAAGACAAGCTGAGCCAGTATAAGCCAGAGGCCTGTATTTCCGAAATCTCACACTACCTCTTCTTTTTTCTTATCAGGTCACTTGAAAAAAGAGCTGATTTGAACTCTAACATTTGCTTGATATAAAGGATTTTGCTTAAAATGTGATAATCTCAATTTTGAACCAGTAGTTCAGTGAGGTCCTGAGGAAAATTCTGGAGGGGATCATGTCATGTTTTAGGGAGCATAGTTCTGGAGTACACTGACATTTCAATTAAATTCCAAAGCAGACTTAATTTTTCATGATAATATATCTTTCCTAGTGTCCAACATCTATTACAGCACAAGGGGATTGACAGGAGAAGAAAAGTGTATGTCTGATCCCAAGAACCATGATGGATGACCACTTTCAGAGATTTGAGATCTGTCAGTGAAGCTGAAACAGTTTTACTGCTGGTAAGAAATTGAGAATATTATGGTAACAATAATACTTAGGTATTATGTAGCACATTTCAAGCATTTGAGCATGCCACATACATCATCTTAACAGCTCTGAAAGGCAAATATTATTACTATACTTTGTATAATAATGGTATTATTATTAGGGCTGAGCCAATTGTTAGTAATTTGACTGAGGAGAAGGTTTCATTGAAGAGAGAGGCAAATTATGCAAAAAGAGACACAAATTATGCAAAACAAGATACGAATTTTGCAAATATATATAAATTTGAATCTAAAGGATGAGATTCCAGTGGATTATATAGAGACTTCCCACCCTCAGGTAACAATGGTGTAAGAATTATTATCACTATCATTTTGTCTGGTGTGACTTAAGCAGTTTTTAATTTTAACTGAGATGCCGATTGTCAGTCTGTGTTTACCTATAGTTTGTCTGTTCTTCATCTTTTTGTCACTTGGGCCAAACTAGATGTGACGGGGCAGCCACATGTAATTTATTCATCTGTCTTCCCCATTCAAAGATAAAGTGAGGTGTGTGCTTGTTTGTGTGTGTGAGAGAGTGTCTAATTGTTACACACAATGAAATACATGGAGTGGAACTAAACCCTGCTCCCTTCCCCGTTGTACTTTGCTGTGCTCCATTGTTTCCAACAATTTTGTCCCAAGCCTAGCTCATGTCCGGAATCAGAGCTGGGCTGGGATAAAACTGATTGAAGCAATGGAGCACAGAATCACTGTCAGTGGTGTTGGGAGAGGGCATGTTTTCCTGCCCTCATTCATGTGTTCTATTTTGTATGAAAATTAAACCTACTCACCCCTCCAGTTTATATTTGAAAAGGGCAGTCGCATGACAAAATACACATGACTGCCTCTCCATGTCTAGCTTGGTCCAAAGTCACAAGAATTTGCAGAAAGGACAAAACTGTAGGCAAATACAGGCTGGCGTCCTGCAAAGTCTTCATAGGTACCATCTGTGCTGTACTGCTGTCATAGAACCCACCTGCTTTGTGAGAGTATCTTCTAGAGCTCTGCTCCATATTCTGTCTATACATGACATAAGGCCATCTATAGCAAGGAGCAATAGTGCCTTTAGTATTTTGCAATGATCTCCAGCAGGAGATGCACTTGCATCTCTTTCCAGGTCTTGTTAGGCAAACAATTTATTCAGAAATGAGCATTAGAAGAATGCAGTGTCCAAGCCTGACATTACCAAAATCAGCTGCATGCTGTGAGAAGGCTCTTAGACATTGTTATGGTACCTACCAGGAAAGAGGCACTGGAAAATGTCCTTACCACATACATAGTTCTCCATCCAACACATATAATGGCTGTATGCCATTTTGCCAGCAAACTACCAATACATTCATTGACTGGGTTCAGACAACATGATAACCCACACTCAAGGGTTGAGTATGGGTTGAGTGTGGGTTGTTGTTGAACTGTTGGTTGTTGTTGAAACGTGGGCTATTGTGTTGTCTGAACCCAGATGTGCTCACAAGCCATGGCTTGTTAACCACGAACAACCCATGAAGAGAACTCATGATTTGTTGTTGGGTTGTGAATTGTGGATTGTTCACCATGGTTTGTTATCTCGGCTGGGTTCAGACAACTCGATAACCTACATTTTGACAACAACCCACAGTTCAATGACAACCAACAGTTCAACGACAACCCACACTCAACCCACACTCAACCCTTGAGTGTGGGTTCTCATGTCTGAGTGCAGTCATTCTGTCCATGAACAGAATGAAAAAAAATCCCAAGTAGCATGGCTAAGTACTTGGCTGTAACTGGGCATTGTTTGGCTGTCAAACGATTCCCATCCACTTTTCTCAGGGAACTACATGTTAATGTTACATCATCTTTGACTGTAGGCATTTTGAATTGCTGGTGACTTTTCTTCATTAAAGGATACCTGAACTGAGCGTGGATAGATGGCATCCTTTGGTGATGCCATCTATCCAGCTTGGCGGGACAATACTGGAAAATGTCGATCATTTTCTCTATCTTGGCAGCTATCTTTCTGTTACAGCTAACATCGACAGTGAAATCCAGCATCGTCTGAGCTCCGCAAGTGCCGCATTTTCTCGAATGAAACATAGAGTGTTCGAGGATTGGGATATTTGTAAGAAGAGCAAAACACTGGTTTATGAAGCCATTGTATTACCAACTTTATTGTATGCCTGCGAAACATGGACTATCTATAAACGTCACTTCCACCTCCTTGAAAGGTTTCATCAACGTTGCCTCCGGAAAATCCTGCAAATTACTTGGGAAGATAGGCGAACAAATGTCAGTGTACTGGAAGAAGCAAAGACTACTAGCATTGAAAAAATGATCCTTCAACGCCAACTTCAGTGGACCGGTCATGTTGTTCGAATGCCTGACTGCCGTCTCCCAAAGCAGTTACTTTACTCCCAACTCAAGGATGGAAAGCGGAATATCGGTGGTCAATATAAGAGGTTTAAAGATGTTCATAAGGCTAATCTAAAAAAATGCAATATAAACATCGAAAACTGGGAAGCTCTGGCCCATGAACGATCTAAATGGAGGTTGGCCTTTCACAAAGGTTCCATGGACTTTGAAGAAGCCCGAGTGCAAGGTGAAAGGGAGAAACGTGCTAAGCGAAAAGCACGTCAAATGAACCCTTTACAGGACCATCTTCTATCTGGTAACCTGTGTCCTCACTGTGGGAAGCTGTGTGGATCTAGAATTGGCCTCCACAGTCACTTACGGACCCATCGCTAGAGTCTACACAATCTTCTTTAGAATTTCCTCCTTTTATCCCGGAAGACAATCTTACTCGGTCACGAGTGATCGCCTGATGATGCACACACACACACACACACACACACACACAAATGTTCAAAAGAATGTGATATGAAACCCTTGCTGACAAAGCAATGAAACAAAACTCTTTCATCCATACTAATGACGGGACCATCCCCAAAGCATTTCAGATCAGGGAATTCTGTCTGTGCTTGAGATCAATGAAATGTGAAAGCAGTTAATGACTAATTTTAATGAATTAAAATATAGATTGCAAATGAAGCAATTTAAAGACGTATCCTGTCTTATATTTAGAATGGATGGGCTTTGATCCTTTACTTATTTATTACAAGGAGGGATGAATCTGTCTGTTTCAGTGTTGCCAAGATTGGTCTGTTTCTGCAGGAGCTTGCTTTAAAAAAAAAAATCAGTACCAAAATTAATATGCATTGTCTGTAATGTATGCACTAATGCATGCCTTTTGTGCACATTTTAAAATACAGTATACACTTTTTTCACTGCATGCACCCATAGACTAAAGCATATTTGTGTACGCATTTTGGAAGTGTGTGCATTTGTCTTTGCACATTTTTCAAAGATGTGCATCTTGTTGAATGCATAGGTTTCTTTTGTGGAATCTGTCGCAAACTTGGAAATGTACTGATTTCCAACTGCAAATTGTATTTGGTTCCAGGAGGTGCATATTGGGTAAATCTGTAAGAAAACCTCGATGGTGCAAATTTCTCACATATCTTTAATTACAAGGCATATACACGGCCTGGAGTAGATCAATAAGCTATTGAGATTGAGCAGACTAAGTCCCTTATGGTCTCTGATATGGTATAGTCACAAACAGATTCAGCGGAAGGGAAACCAAATAGTGTTAACAGTAGCTTTCTTCTCACCTAATAGTTGGAAATGGACCATGTGCTCAGCAAGCTTAGAGCAATAAAAGGGCAGGTTGAAGATTTATCTAGATAGAAACGGTTGATAGCAGCAGATACTGTATGATTGAAGCACATTCATTTTTGAAGGGCTAACACTATGCAGAACAATATAAGCACATATGCTGAAGATATGCCTTCTGCTGTTTTGCAGCTCTGCTAGGGACCACAAGTACTTTGGGAAAGCGATTTCAAACTCATACACAATTCATCTGCAATAGTCCTCCAGTAAGATATCATTTTAACTGGGGCGGGGGGGGGGAGGTAACAACAATCAGTGCTTGTTCAGCATCCCCCATTGTCACCATCTCAGTCTCAGAGAGGAAGGGTTTATAACCACAGTACATGCCGTTCGGTATTCCATCAGCTTCTCTCAACCATTGAGACCTGCAATGAGAAGCCCAGAAGGGTGTGACCAAGTTATTTCCTGAGAGTCAGGCCAAGTGCAAATATCTTCTTTGAATGATCTTCACCTTTCTTTATCACTTTCTACTGGATGCTGTTCTATGAGTTCAAGCAGCTACCATTAGGGTGGCTACTTACGTATCAACAAAAGAGGATACTGATTTGCCCCCCAAAATGGCATGTGCTAATTTATATGTATAGATCAGGGCTCTCCAACCCTGGGCCCCCCAGGTGTTGCTGGCCTACACTGCCCTACAGCTCCCAGCACACCCAACCAGCATGGCTAATGGCAAGGGATTCTGGGAGCTGTAGTCCAGCAACATCTGGGGACCCAAGGTTGGAGAGCCTTGGTATAGAAGCAAGTGTTGAAATAATTACTATAATGTAAATAGAAATATACTACATCTCACCAAGTGGGGAAGACTGTGGTCAGGTGACCTGTATACCTGCTCACTCAGTCTGCTGTCCAGGTGCTAACGGTTGATGGGCAACTTCAAGGCCCCTCCTCTCTCTTCTTATTTATTTTATTTATTTGTTATATTTATAGCCCACCCTTTTTCCTGCAAGGAACCCAAGGCGGCTTACATAATCCTCCTCCTCCTCTCCATTTTTATCCTCACAACAACCCTGTGAGGTAGGTGAGGCTGAGAGGCAGTGACTAGCCCAAAGTTACCCAGTGAGTTTCATGGCTGAGCAGGGACTAGAACCCGGATCTCCCGAGTCCCAGTCCAACACTCTAGCCACTACACCACACTGGCTCTCTATGGCTCTCTATATATGGCTCTCTGTGGCTTTATATATACACATCTGTGGAAGGCTGCACACACCTTTGGTCACCAAAAATATATAAATAAGGGTACAATCATATGCATGTCCAGACAGAAAAAGCCCTACAGCTCCCAGCATGCCCCAGCCATGCTGGGAGCTGTAGGACTTCCTCTGTCCAAACATGCACAGGACTGTGCCCTAAAAGGATATTGTAGGGCTGGAAAAGGTGAAGAAAGGGGTAATCAAAATGCTCAAGGGGCTGGAGAAATCCCTCCACGAGGAAAAGCTACAACATTTGGGGCTATTTAGTCTAAGAGGAGAGATGACAAAGGGGGGACAAGACTGATATGTATAAAACTGTGCATGGCATGGAGAAAGTGGCCAGAGAGATGTTTCCCTTACTCTCTCGCAATGCTAGACCTTGGGGGGGGGGAATGATTGGCAGCAGATTCAGGACAGTGGAAAGGACTTTTTCACACCCAATACAGAAGCAACCTGAGAGCCAGTGTGGCGTAGTGGTGAGAGTGTTGGACTGGGACTCGGGAGATCCGGGTTCTAGTCCCCGCTCAGCCATGAAACTCACTGGATGACTTTGGGCCAGTCACTGACTCTCAGCCTAACCTACCTCACAGGGTTGTTGTGAGGATAAAATGGAGAGGAGGAGGAGGAGGAGGATTATGTAAGCCGCCTTGGGTTCCTTGCAGGAAAAAAGGCGGGGTATAAATGTAATAAATAAATAAATAAATAAAATTGACTGCCACGAGATAACCAGGCAGATGGATTTAATGGGGGGTTGGAGCAATTTGTGGGAAAACCATAGGGGCTTACCAAGAGCTGCGTAGCTCAATAGAACCTCCAGGGGCAGGGGCAGTCTACTTCAAGCAACCAAATGCTGGGGACAAGCCACAGGCGAGGGCTGCCACCTTCCCACCCTGTTCACGACACCCCCAGCAGACACGGCAGAGGTGGGCCGCCTGGCTGGGTGGCCACTTGTACGAAGCAGGTTTCAGCACCTGGCCTCAATTACCTGGCCAAGTACGACTTGGGATGCCACCCCCATGGGCCAGTTTATGGGATCATAGATATCCTTTGAGAAGACTACGGGAAACCTTTTCTACATATCCAGAGAGTTCCAAAAGATGTCCCTTTTCACTACAATGGTGGTAGTTGCATTTTATTGTCATGCTTCCGCTGTGATCATGGAGTTTATTTTCATATGCATTTTGAGAAAATGTTAGTAAACCATTTTTTTTAAAAAAAACCCTCCGGAACTGGACTTGGACTGGCTAGCCCTCCAAATAATGGACACTGTCAAATAAAGGACCATCCCCTGTAAAGTAGGACACATGGCCACCCTACCATAGAAAGCTGTAAAGCCTTCAACTAGAGGACTGTCTTGTAGTGTATTAGCAGGCTGCCAATTTCAATGGTGCCTGGATGTTATTACATACCTTGGAATACTTATTTCCAGAGATATATCTGAAATGATTAAGCTTAATTTGAATAAACTGGTTGATGAGATTTCTTGGGATTTAGATAAATGGGCATCTTTAAAGCTGAGTTTGTGGGGTTAGGTAAATGTACTTAAGATGCATACTGTACCTGAGTTTGTGTATGTTATATGTGGGATTCCTTTATCTATACCTGGCAAATATTTTCAGAAAATCAGTGCTTTGTTTCATAAAGATTTGGGGGGTTGCTCTCTGCCATGATTATCTCTGAAAAGGATGCAACTTCCAGTTAAAGAAGGGGGATTTGGTTTTCTAGATCTTGCTTTATATAATTGGGCTTATCTGCTGATTCATACTGAATTTTGGTCTTTCCTGTCTATATTGAATCTTCTGCCTTGGCCAGTTTTGCAATCTTCATGTCTGGTTCCTCTCTCTAAATGGATGGCATTAGGTTTTAGGCATACAAGAATGGATAGGGTTCCTCCCACAGTTTCTACCGTTAGAGATGTATGGCATATAATGACATGTCAATTACACTTTGATCCATTTTCTCATGCTAAATTGACTCTATGGGGCAATTCAGATCTAAAAATTGGTAAGAAAATGTTTTTGTGATGGATGTGGGCAGATAAGGCAATTTTTAAAAATCAACTTGTAGGTGCTGATGATGAGGTTTTGTCATTTTCTATCCTGTGCGCCAGATATGACTTGTCAGCTACGGCTAGCATCAAGGTTTGGCCCAGCTGCTAGTCTCCATCATTATTGGAAACACTTATTGAGGATGGTCAGGCAAAGCAAGCCACAATCTGTGTCTATAAATACTTGTTATTGGTGAATAAATATGATTTACAGGGTTTTAAGCATGGAATGGAATAGGGAATTGGATTGTGCCATTTTGCATAATCAGTGGACAGCTGCTTTGCCATCTATACCTGTTGCATCTATGGGTCTTAGGCTGTGTCTTATTCAGCCAAAACCTTTTCTTCATGTTTACTGGAAACAGAACACCTCTTTAATAAGGGATGGTCTAATTTGGTGGTGCAGTGCAGCTAATGCTTCTTTTAAATGTATGTTTTGGAAATGTCCAGTAGTTGCTTCTTTTCTGGGAGGAGGTTATTATACAGATAAACTCTGTACTGGAACAGTCTTTGATATTTGTTGATGTACCTTTTAAATTATTTACCTGCTCCATGAAGATTAACGAATGGTCAGTGTAAATGCATTCTTTGTTCCTTTTTGACAGCTAAAAGACTGATATTACAAAATTGGATGGATAAATGCTCACCTCCTATAATGCAATGGATTGAGGGACCTTACAATGCTTTCAAAATCTGAATGGGTGGTCACCTTTGAATGGATACTTATTTGGATATTTGGTCTGCATTTGTTGAAGCTTATGTATAAATTGCTAGAAAGCTGTATTTTCACATATATGCATTTCATATGTATTAATTGCTATGGATATATACATATCCATGTACGTATATTTTAAAAAGGGGGGGGGAGAAAGAAAAAAATCTTTAAACCGGACTTGGACTGACCAGTCCTTCAAATAGTGGACACCTTCAAATAGAGGACTGTCCTCTGTAAAGTAGGATCCATAACAGGGATTTGTCTGTTGTTGGTTTCCTTCCCCATTTTTGGCCGAAGGACATATTTTTTTCATCAACCTGGGTGGAGATGGTGGAAATGTGGAATATGTTATTCAGTCCAGCAATTTCGATGTTGGGTTTAATAGTTAAAATAGATGCTGTAGCAAAGTTAAATATCAGAGTTGGGCAACTTGTGGTTGCCATGCTGTCTCTGCTCCCAAGAAAAGAGACCCTGTAAAGCAGGAGTGGGCAGTTTATGGCCCTCAAGATGTTCTGGCCTACAACTCCCATGATCCCTCACCATTGGCTATGCTGGCTAGGGCCAGGTCCGGTGCTACCATTAGGCCAACTAGGCAGCTGCCTAGGGCGCAGGGCTAAAGGGGGCGCCAGAAATAGGGAGGGAGGGCTCAAGTGGGAGGGGGGTGCGCTAAATATCTGATATTGCCTAGGGCACCAAACTGCACCAAACTGCCTTGCACCGGCCCTGGCTAGGGCTGATGGGAGTTGTAGGCCAAAATATCTGGAGGGCCACAAGTTGTCCACCCCTTATATATATCAACGATAATATATTTTTTTCTGGCATAGGCTCCAAGCATCATACCAAAAAATGCATGAGTGATTGGAAGAAATCAAGGTAGATATCTACGAAGTCAATACTGCCTGAGTCTCTTTTCCCCCTGAAGCTAGGCTATTTACACTGAGCTGGGAGGTTGATAAATAAGCATTATCATATCATCCCCTTTCAGTATACTAGGACCAAGGCTGCTCCATTGTTCCCTGATTAGTACAATCATGATCCCACTTGCCTCATTTGGGGCAGCAGCACTCTGACTGCAGCTTCTCTGAGATGCAGGCAATCTCTTTGCAGGTCTTCACCATCCTGGTAGATCCAGGCCAGGGGCAGTGCTTGGTACCTAAAAGATCTGGGGCTCAAGTCCATAGGATAAAAAAATTGCACAAATTTGCACATCCTAATTTACATATGTAAATATATTTGCACAATTAGAAATAATTAATATAATTGAATAGCAGGCAAGCTAATTAACCTCCTGCTTACTTTCTTGCCACCTGGGCACTTTTTGGCAGCGGTCATCCCCACTCTGCTCCCCTCAGTGCTCTCGCGGTGTCTCCTGGGATACTGGCAGGAAGACTGACGGGGGAGGAGGGGGAGGAAGAGGCACCATAACCCTGCTGTGCCAGATGGTCTGTCGGGCACAGGGAAATTTCAGCCACAGTGGCTTAAATTCCCAAGGGGTTTAGCGTGTCGTGCGAACCCTACCCTCCCAGTGAGTCCTAAGGTCTCCTAGTAACTGCAAGGCTACTGAGTTCAGAGGGAGGAAGCAGGCATGTATTAAGGCAGATAATGGCAACTGGGACAGCTCTAAAGATCTGGGGTGCAGCTCAGAAGATCCAGGGCCCATGCCCAGGTCAGCTCTCTATAACACTGCCCATGATCCAGGCAGGCCTTCTATAGGCACCACCCATGATCCAGGCAATACCACCTCTGGCTCTGGAGCCCCTTGAAGTATGCAAGAAGGCTTAGAAAAAGGCTACTGTCTCTGTGAAGACAGAACACCATGAAGTCAAAATGTATGTTCTGCTTCCAACTCCTCATCCCAGTAATTCTGAAACTGTGCTGGGGCACACTAGTGTGCCATAAGACATGCTTCCAGGTGAGGCTTTTATTGTGCTGTCACCCTGCCACATTTATGGAATTTTATGGTGGTGGTGGTCCAGATGCCATCCTCTTCCATTTGTAGCATTCTCATGTTTTCCCATTGTTTCCTCCATCTTTTTTCTTAATAGAAGGAAGAAAAGATGGAATAGCTGCTCAGTGCCTTAGTGTTAGGAGCTGTCTGTCGTTAAGCACTCATATTGTTATGCATTTTCTACTCCCCTGGGTGATATGTTTCAGGAACAGCGTTTTCCTGGGCTTGGTTTCCTTTGGAAAGGGAGATCGCTTGGGAATTATGGGGTTTGGGGGGGGTAATATTTGAGTTTATTTACAAATATTCAAGTTGACAATAGGTGGAATCACATGACTTAAACATTCTTATAAGCAGTAAATCCACTACTTGTTTTCCATCTTGGTTTCTTTTGTGTAACAATAGACACTGACTGCACATTGTTCTCAACTGTACATTCATAAAGGCGCACAGTTTTCTCATCTTTTTGTACACATTTAGAAATATAGATTACTTGCTGAAATCTGTTGTTGTTTCCTTACAAAAGACTGCAAGCCAGATGTCAAAAGAGAGGAAAGATAATATGAACTCTGATGCATAGCCATGGTTGTCAAAAGCCTAGCTCTGCTCTTGTGATGTGCAGTGCAGCCCATATTTTGGGAAGCATGCTAGAAAATGAATGTGGACCACTGAAGCTTAAATCTACCAGCTCGTAGCGTATTCATGGCACCAGCTTTTGCCATATTATCTAAGGAGGGACTGGTTTTATTTTTATTTTTTTGCTTTGTAATTTGGCCCCAATGGGTCCTCAAGACCCCATTTTACTTTTGCTTTTGAATGCTATCATGTCATTTCCCCCTCCCCCCAGTCTTCTCTTGGAACAACATGGGAGATAATGCCATAACCACATTATCTTGCATTGCTTTGAAAAGATAAGTCAAGTAGTGTACTAGGGCTCCTCTACACAAGGCATTTATTGTGCACTCGTGATTTTTCACTCACAGTAGTTTGCGGTTGCTGTACATGATGTCATCCTCCTCCAGGGCCTCTCTCGTGCTTTCGAAACATTTCTGCGCTTTTTTTAGAGCGAGGAAAGTGAGCTATTATCTGGCTATCATGCTAAATTGCACTAAAACACGTGTATTTCCGCAATTGTGCTATGCCACAGTGCCACCTTGTGGCTGTGTAATGGAACATATAGGAAGGCAGAGAAAGAAAAACCCTGGGGGGAAAAGCATGTGTAAAGGAGCAGATCTTCACCTTGCAAAGAATCCAGAAGCAGAAGCAGAAGCCTCGGTAAAGTGGCGGGTTAAAAGCCTTATGTAGAGAAGCCCCTAGTCTGTCAGAGCAAGAGTCAAAATCATGTGGTTTCTATGGAGCAGGGATATTATGTTATCTTAGGGCATGGTTCTCTTTGTGATTCTGCTCAGCATTGCCAGGAGAGAGTACTGCTGAATAGCCCAAGGGATCCCTGAATAGCCAGAAACTATACACCCTGCTGCTACCAACCCCGCCCCCCACCAATACATGATATTGTGGAGAAAGCCAACCTAAAACCCCTTTCTGACACACACACACTCACCAAGGTGGGGGGAAGGAGACCCAGGGGGGGTAGACAGCCAGTCTCCACAGAGACCAAAGGGGACAAACAACATCTGCATAGAATCACCCCAGGGGGGAAGGCAGGAAGCATCCCCAGGTTCGTCAATGCTCTCTTATATCAGCCCCATCTACATAAGACTTGAATACCTCGCCAGAGCAGACACCGGCACCCATAAGAAAGGACCATTCAACACCACAGGATGGGACCATTAAGCAAGTGGCTTCAAAGGGACCCCACCCCACAGGGGGAAGGCGTCACCCCACCTGACCCAAAGGGCCGCCCCCCAGGGAGGGTGGCAACACACCTGATTGGCAACCCACCTGATTACGGAGGGATGGGCTACCTGAAACCCAAGGTATAAAACACCCTGTGCAAGGGAACTGAGTTGTTGGACCTGATCAGCAATCTTGCCCCATGCTTGGGGTAAGGGAACGAAGGGATCGGCAACCCCGGGTAGCAGCACCCGGCGTGCTCCAGCTAGCTGAAATCACTGGCCGCTTGGGTTGACCGGACCCCCGGGAAACCAAGCTGAAATCACTCACAAGCCGCTTGGGTAGACCGGACCTCCGCCGGGAACCCAGCTAGCAGCATGCGGTTGACCGGGCCTCTGCTGGAGCCCGAGCTGAACTAACTAGCTGAGAGCCCTGAAATCACGGTGTCCTTGAGACCTCTTGCTTGCTACTTTGTACCGTACTGATAAGCTGTATTGCTGGCGTGTGTCTGGGTTTGTGAAGGTAATTTTGTAAATAAACTTGTTTTATAAAAGATACTTTTGTGGCTATAAGTTATCCCTTTGTTCTGGGCTAAGGGTGATAGTCGCTGGGGACCTCGGAGAAGGCCCGCCCCAGGACTCGCTACCCCCTTAGCATTGAACCCGTCGGTCTTCCACTGATATATTGCACCTATATAACTGCACTAGAGTTAAAAGCTTCAGTGCTCCACTGATCTTTTCTTTGAACACTGAAACTGTAAGCAGTAAAAAGTCATGCATAATGGAACAGCTGCTATCATAGTGCTGCCAGTGGAAATGTAAGCTTTATTTTATCAGCCTGAGGCCCCTACAGGTATTCTAGTTAGCTGTTTCTTTATTCTCACTTGGTATCACTCAGCTCCAAAAAAGGTAACCAGACCAAGTCTTTACTCTTCGGGCCAATAAACAGTATGACCTGGAAGTTCTTATAGGGGTCAGAGGTTATCACTGGAGTGACTCCGTCCTCTTGATACAATGAGGCTTCTTTACACTACAGTTCTCTAGTTTGGCCCAAGCTTGGGTGATGGCACTGAAGCTAAATTTATGTCTGATATCTCCTAAGTCACCAGGTTATGAGCTATTGCTGGTCTGATTCACAACAGTTGGTCTCTTTCTTCGATAAGTTTGGCTTTCCCTCCCCTTTGTAGTGTGAAGCTCAGGGAAACTTCTGCAGCAGAGGCGGGCAACTTGAGACCCTCCAGTTGTTTTGGCCTACAACTCCTATCAGCCCTAGCCAGCATAGCCAATGGTGAGGGATCATGGGAGTTGTAGGCCAGAACGTCTGGAGAGCCATAAGTTGCCCACTCCTGCTTTACAGGGTCTCCTTTCTTGGGAGCAGAGACAGCATGAGAGTGTTATTTCTCCATGAACATATACTTCTCTCTCTTTCTCTCTCTCCTCCTCCTTCCTTCCCTTCCTTTCTTCCTCTTACATATATATATATATATATATATATATACATAGGTTGAGAAAGGAAGACAGAGAAGCACCCAGAAACAAAGGCAGCAATTCTTTTTCTCAGGGCTAGGGTTGGCCCAAGACATTTTATTGCCTGAGGCAAAGGACAAGATGGTCCCCTTTCCTCCATTCCACATATGTCACTTGCCAACTGACACTTGCATCTTTCTTCAATAGTGGGAATGGGATGGGGTCCTCCTCCATAACATCTCAGGGCATCAGTCTAGTTTAGGGGATTCAGGACAGGCTGTGTGGTATACACACAACTCTGTCCTCCAAGAGAGGGGAATGGTGGTGGTGGTGGGGTTCAGGAGGAAAAGCCGGAGGGCTGCCACTGCTGCCCCCCCCCAGCACCAGCCACCTGAGGCAGTTGCTTCATCCTGCCTGTTCAAATAGGAATATCTGCAAGCCCAAACTTCAACAAGCACTACAGAGAGCCTGTTGAAAAATATCATCATTCCTTCAGAACAACTTTCTCAGTGGTGGTCCCACACCTTTGGAACTCCCTCCTCAGGGGGATACACATGGCCTCATCACTGCTGTTTTTTTTGTTTTTTTTTTAAACCCTCTGAAGACACATTTATTCCAGTCTGCATTTGCTTAAAAATCATTAGCTGCTGCTGCGTGTATATTTAACTGTAATCTGTGTGTTTCATATTTTTATAATATTATAAGTCACCTTGTGAGGGCGGTATGCCCTGAAAGGCATGTTAAAAATCTTATAAATAAATAAATAAATAAACAAACACTGTGTTGTATTCCCAGGAAATGCTGCACATTCCATTGGGCTAAGCAGACTCCAAGGATTCCTTGCTTCAGTGGAGTTCCATGCAACGTAAATTGTATTAATTAATCTGTGGCTTTCATGCTCACTAGTGCCAGAGAGAAAATGGTGCTCATATACTCTACTAATCATGGTAGAAATGTTTTGATGATAGTGTTCTAAAATGTTCATGCTGTGAAATGAGGCTTAATTTCAGGCTCAGCCATATATACGGTACATGGATTTGGACACCGCACTACAACAGCTTAAAACGGGATTACCTATAACAGTGATGGCGAACCTATGGCACGGGTGCCACAGCTGGCACGCAGGGACCTCTCTGTGGGCACTCAAGCCATTGGTCACCAGATCGCGAAAAGACTGTCCCCTTCTGCAAAACACTAATGATCTTGTTCTTTCTCACAGTGTGGAACAGAATGATTTTATTCTAGAATTCCTGTTACAGAATTCTTTTCTACATTGTTATCACATTTAAAAGATTTTGAAGAATGATGCACAGAGCATGGCTTGGATGTAAAGCCCTAACAGTTGACCTGAGTGCTGCATGTGTTGCTCTCAAACTAACGGAGTATGAGCCAAGGTTTGACAAATTATCAGCATGCATGCAATAGCAAAAATCACATTAATTGTGCAAAAGCATGCCCAATGCAAACTTTTACCTAATGCAGTGTTTGCAGTCCAAGACATAAAGTGTTTAAAATGTGTTAAGCACGTTTAGTTTTCTTGTTTATCTTGCTCATCCTAGTACAGGTTGACTTTTACTTTTACTAATCCGACACCTGTAGAAGCAGGGAAAGGACCCGGGGTAAAGGTTGCCCCCATACAATTTCAGTCTGGCATATAATCATATTACAAGTTGAGAATCCCTTATCCAAAAATACATGTGCCTAATTATTTAAAACGTTTGTATAAATTCCCTTCAGGCTATGTGTACAATGTAGTACTATAATAATTTTTTGAGTTGATTTTTTTCCCAACAAAAAACTGTTTGTATAATTGAAAGCTCTGTTATTGTGTTTTTCTTTTAAGACAAAAGATGTTAATTAGTTCGGACAACTGTATGAGTTGTTTTTCTAAAACTAAAACCTCGGTATTCAGGTTTAATTGCAGTGTTGGCACTTTGAAATAAATAAGTTGGTTTTGTGTTGCAGTTTGGGCACTCGGGCTCAAAAAGGTTCGCCATCACTGACCTATAATGAGGCAAAAAGTGCCCCCAAGAGTTCAAACAATGGTTTTGATTTTCCGAAGAGAAACATTGATCTTAAAATGTTTGTTGGCAGTTTTCAGTTTATAGTCCGCACTCTCTTGCACCCAGTTCTCTTTTATCCCTGTTTCTTCATGATTCACTAACAAGTCATCTTCACGCTCCTGACAACTCTAGTTCTCTACGGCAGAATGCTTCCTGATGGAAGTAGCAGAAACAAACCTCCAGAGCAGACATTTCCACTTTCATGGATGCAATATTCAACCAAATGTGGGTGGTACATTTTGTTCCCAAAGAAAAGGACTTTGCACCATATGTAAGATGAATAGTGAACTTTGGTATCTGCAAGTAGGAATTTGATACCCAGGGCTTTATAATAAACATGGTTGCATGACATTTAGACCCAAGCAAACAGGAGACACTGTAGCTGACTCCTAAACCTCCTGGGCAGGAGGCAGTGTACATCGCTTTGCTCCTGTCATCTGGCAGCGAGTGGCCAGGCTTGCAGCATGGAATGAGGTGCGGTGGCTAAGCTGGATAAAGCGCCTGTGTAGTAAACGGGAGAGCCCGGGTTTGACTCCCATCAGTGAGCATAGCTGGCTGATGGGGCATGCTGGGAGTTGTAGGCCCTTTTTTCTGTCTAAACTTGCATAGGACTGTGCCCTGAATGGGTCAAGGTTGCAGCAGCCTAGGATGCCCTGGCTAAGCTGCCCAAAGTACCACCCTCGGAAAAAGGAAATCTGGATTTGATTCCAGGCAGTACCTTTGGAGCAAACCCTTTTGGCCTGAGCAGTTTGGGTGTGGCTCAACAGGGCTCGCAGAAGGTCTTCCGCCGCTCCCCGAGGCAGGAAAAGAAAACCGTAAAAGTTCTGCGGCGTGCTGTGACTCGGATTCGAACCGAGGTTGCTGTGGCCACAACGCAGAGTACTAACCACGATACGACCACGGCTGGGCCGGTGCTGCCTCTCTGCGAGTGGCTCTTTCCTCCGAGGGCAGGCCTAGGCAATTCTAGCAAGATGGGCCGAAATATCAGCTCCTTGGATCATGCATAGAGCCTGTGGGGAGCAGAGAGGCGGGAGAGCCCCTGACCAGGGCCCCATAGCTTAGCTGGCCAAAGCGCCTGCCTTGTAAGCAGGAGACTCTGGACTGGTTTCGACTCCCAGTGGTGCCTCCATCTGCCTGTGTAGATGTGGGAGTGGTGTGCTCCCTTTTTCCGGCCAAACGTACCAAAGATTTCCCCTGGGTGTCTTTGCAATGAAAATGAAAATCCCTTCCCCAAACCAAAGTGAAAAGGCAGAGCAAGCCTTCCTACCATGGACAGGGCCTGCCATGGCCGGGATTTGAACCCAGGACTACTTGTACCCCAAGTCAGAAGTATACATCTATACCAGCAGGCCACACAAGAGGCTGTTCTGGGCTTAAGGTAGTTGTTGCCAAGCCTCTCTGGCAGAAGGCAGTGCACATCACTTTGCTCCTGTCATCTGGCAGCGAGTGGGGTAGGCCTGCAGCATGGGCCACCATGGCTAAGCTGGCTAAAGCACCTGTCTAGTAAACAGGAGATCCTGGGTTCGAGTCCCAGTGGTGCCTCAGGATCTAAGCCTTTTGTCCCCAACACAGTGGGGCTTGCCGAGTGCCTTTTGCCATTCCCCGAAGCAAGAAAAGGATTCCATAAAAGTTCTGAGTAGGTGCCATGATGCAGATTTGATCCAAGGTTGCTGCAGTCTGTCATAATGCAGACTACTAACCACTATACAATCCCTTCCAGGGCCTGAGGAAGGTGGGTGCACCTACACTGGCCTGGGGCGGGGGGCGGGGAGGGTGAGAGCAGCTGGGTACGTAGTCACGGTTCAGCTGGCCATAAGGTTTCCCTGGTAGTTTTTGCAAAGGAAAATCAGAGCTGCCCGCATCGTGGCAAAAAAATACACATGGAATGATATCAGCCTGCCAATTGTGCCATATGCAGGGCCTGGCCAGGATGTGACCCAGCACCTCACACTTCCGAAGCAACAATCATATCCCTGCATCAACATGCCAGGCCGGAAGCTACTCTGCCCTGCAGGCAGTCGAACTGCCCCGATTCAAGGGGATTTGCCATCAAGCCTCCGGGCAGAAGGGAGAGAAAAGCGCAAATGTGCTGCTTCGCTCCTGCCTTTTCAGAGCGAGTGGGCTAGGCTTGCAGTGTGGGGTGCCACGTGATTCCGCTCCCAGTGGTGCCTTGGGAACTGGCCCTTTCGGCCTCAGCAGCATAGGCGTGGCTCAGTCAGTGGGGCTGCCTGCTGCTCCCTGGGCCTGGAAAAGAAATCCATACGATCTGTTCTGAGAGTACCTGCCGTGACTTGGTTTCGAACTGAGGTTGCTGTGGCCACAGCATGGAGTACTAAGCACTGTACGACCACGGCTGACCCAACGTTGCCCCCTGCAAGCGGCTGTTTCTTCAGAGGGCAGGGAGGGTCCCTTCAGACTGCATGGGCCAAAATGTCAGCTTGTCGGGACTTGGCCCGAGTCTGTGTGGAGTAGGGAGGCCGATGGGCCACGAGTGCGGTTTGAACCAAGGCTGCTGCCAGGGCCGGATTAAGGCCAGCCGATGCCCTAAGCACAGCCCAATAATGGTGCCCCCCTCGGCCCTCCCGTTGCTTAGCTGGCAAGACATTAAGACTCAAAACGTGCTGAAGGTGAAATAAGACATTGAAATGAAGCAAACAAGCTGAGCGAGTCAAAACTGCATAAAGAGAAAGGAGGGCCACTGGGAGGCTGTGTCCCATGCCTCCCAGAATTAACATCACGGCAAGGAGACCAGCCTGACCCCTATACATCAGCCGGAGAGGGAGCAGTTAAAGGGAGCTTATTTTACCCTTCCCTGCAAGAAAAGAAAAAAAAAGAACTTGTAACTAAGAACTGGTGCCTGAGTTTTGCTTTCTTCCTCCTCCCTCCCAATCCCTTTTCCTTTTGTGCCATCACTGCCAAGTCTTTTAGATTGTAAGCCTGAGGGCAGGGACTGTCTAATATTAATCTTTGTAAGCCACTCTGGGAGCCTTTTTTGGCTGAAGAGCGGGGTAAAAATGCTGTAAATAAATAAATAAATAAATAATTTTTCTTTCTGAGGCCACCCCCCACGCCAGAACACACAACTATATTAAACATAAACTGTTTTTTATTATATTTATTTAACACTAAATAAGCCAATTACTTACTTATAACTAAAGCAACAGAAAGAAATACAAATTTTCATCTCTGTTTTATGCATTTAAAAAAATAAATAAAACTGTTATAAGGGAAAAATGCAAATGCAAAAATTTGTGGCACACTGTGGTGCCCCCCCTTCCCTTGGTGTCCTAAGCATGTGCTTATATTGCTTAATGGTTAATCCAGGGCTGGTTGCTGCAGCCACAAAGCAGAGTACTAGCCAATATATATTCATGAACTGGGCCTTTGGTGGATGGGCACATTTCTGCCGGCCTGAACAGCAAGAGCAACTGTATCTATTATCACAGCACAGCTGGCCAAAGTGTTTTTCCAGCTGTCTTTGCTTAGGAAAATCAGAGCTGCTTCCCATGCTGATGAAAATAAAAATGTAAAGGTACAGCTGTCCTTCATACTGTGGACAGGGCTTAGTCCAGGATTTGAACCCAGAACCATTCACACCCTAAGCAAGATACATACCTCTACACCAACAAGCCAGGCAGGAGCTGAACCTACTCTTAAACTAGTCATGCCATACATGCTTAAAAAAAGGAGGGGGGGAGAAGGCTTTGGTGATGAGCCTTCCTGGCAGAAAGGAGGATATTTATTTATTTATTTATTTAAAATGATTTTTAGACTTCCTTTATGGGCAAAACCCTCTCAAGGAGGTTTACAGGATTTTAAAAAAAAACATACAAAAGTATACAAATAAGCAATAAATAAATAAATATTCAGTAAAATACTAAAAAAAACAGTATAAAAACAGATTACATGTTGTGAGATACATGTTGCTAACACCCCACTTCATTCTGGTCAATGAGGGTGCAATCCATGCATGTGTAGACAGACAAAAGGCCTACAACTCCCAGCATGCCCCTGGCTGGGGCATGCTGGGAGTTGTAGGCCTTTTGTCTGTCTTCACATGCATAGGACTGTGCCCTGAATGGGTCAAGGTTGCAGCAGCCTAGGATGCCCTGGCTAAGCTGCCCAAAGTACCACCCTCGGAAAAAGGAAATCTGGATTTGATTCCAGGCAGTACCTTTGGAGCAAACCCTTTTGGCCTGAGCAGTTTGGGTGTGGCTCAACAGGGCTCGCAGAAGGTCTTCCGCCGCTCCCCGAGGCAGGAAAAGAAATCTGTAAAAGTTCTGCGGCGTGCCGTGACTCGGATTCGAACCGAGGTTGCTGTGGCCACAACGCAGAGTACTAACCACGATACGACCACGGCTGGGCCGGTGCTGCCTCTCTGCGAGTGGCTCTTTCCTCCGAGGGCAGGCCTAGGCAATTCTAGCAAGATGGGCCGAAATATCAGCTCCTTGGATCATGCACAGAGCCTGTGGGGAGCAGAGAGGCGGGAGAGCCCCTGACCAGGGCCCCATAGCTTAGCTGGCCAAAGCGCCTGCCTTGTAAGCAGGAGACTCTGGTTTCAACTCCCAGTGGTGCCTCCGTCTGCCTGTGTAGATGTGGGAGTGGTGTGCTCCCTTTTTCCGGCCAAACGTACCAAAGATTTCCCCTGGGTGTCTTTGCAATGAAAATGAAAATCCCTTCCCCAAACCAAAGTGAAAAGGCAGAGCAAGCCTTCCTACCATGGACAGGGCTTGCCTTGTCCGGGATTTGGACTCAGGACCACTTGTACCCCAAGTCAGAAGTATACGTCTATACCAGCAGGCCAGAGAAGAGGCTGTTCTGGACTTACTTATGGCAGTTGTTGCCAAGCCTCTCTGGCAGGAGGCAGTGTGCATCACTTTGCTCCTGTCATCTGGCAGTGATGGGCCGGGCTTATAGCATGGGGCACCATAGCTAAGCTGGCTAAAGCGCCTGCCTAGTAAACAGGAGGTCCTGGGTTCGACTCCCATTGGTGCCTTGGGATCTAAGCCTTTTGTCCCCAACACAGTGGGGCTTGCCGAGTGCCTTTTGCCAGTGCCACTTTCCAAGGCGGCGGCGGCGGCAGCGGGGTGGGGGGAGACGCGTAAAAATACTGGGTTTGTGTCATGAGTCATGACTCCGATTCGGACTGAGGTTGCTGCAGCCACAAAGCAAAGAACTAATCACTACACCAGCCTTCCCCAACCCGGCGCCCTGCAGAAATTCTGGACGATAACGGCCATCATCCCTGAGCAGCATGCCCGGGCCATCCTGGCGGGGGATGATGGGAGTTGTAGTGCAATTGATCTGGAGGGCGCCGGGTTGGGGAAGGCTGCACTGTATGAGCACAGTCGGAGCCTCTGGAGATTGGGTGCATGTCTGCCAGCCTGGGGGGCAAAGAGTGGCTGGGCCGGTCATCACAACTCAGCTGGCCAAAGGGTTTCCTTGGATGTCTTTGCAAAGGAAAATTGTAGCCCCACCATGCCACAAAAATCAAAATCAAATGGTACAGTTACAGTGGACAAGTCTTGCCTGGGATTTGAACCCAGACCTCTTGGACCATAAATTAGACTCATACCTCTAGACCAGCAAGCCAGACATGAGGCTCCTCCCTGCTGAAGGCAGTTGTGCTTGTGCCCGCCGCTCTGAAAGGGCCTCACTGCCTCACCTGCCCTCTGGCACAGAGTGGGCCAGGCATGCAACGTAAGGCACCATGGCTAAGCTGGCTAAAGCATCTGTCTCGTAAACAGGAGATCCTGGGTTCGAATCCCAGTGGTGCCTCGGGAACTAACTCTCTTTTTTTCTTTCTTTCTGGCAGTATGGCCAGAATAAAAATTGTGGCTCGCTGAGGGCCTTTTCACACTCCCCGAGGCTGGAAAAGAAATTTATAAAAGTTCGGAGTTTGTGCCATGACTCGGATTCGAACCGAGGTCGCTGCGGCCACAACGCAGAGTACTAACCACTATACGATCACGGCTGAGCTGGTGCTGCTCACCCCTGCAAGTGACTGTTTCTTCTGAGGCCGAGGCACGTCTCTTCTGGCGAGATGTACCAAAACACCAGCCCACTGGGACTTGGCCAGAGCCTGTGAGGAGCACGGAGGCAGCTGACTGGGGCAATGTAGCTTAGCTGGCTGAAGGGCCTGCCTTATAAGCAGCCCCCCACCCCACCCCCATCAAGTTCACCTCTCAGCCGTGCCGCTGCCTTCCTGTTCAGATGTGGGAGCATCCTTTCCTGCCAAGCATGTCTGGTGCCGCACCCTCGCTATGCCTGCAGAAGGACCGTTTTGGTTTGGACCTGTGCGGGGCAACGAAGAAAACTCCAGCCACGAGCTGGATTCAAACCAAGGTTGCTGCAGCCAGAACACAAGATACTATGGAACAGATGATCAAAGGCAGAGCGTGTGTGTGTGTGTGAGAGAGAGTTTGGTGCACCGCTGTGGGTGGGGTAGCGGTGGCAGCGGTGGCAAGAGCAGCTGGCTACAGTGTCACAACTCTGCTGGCCAAAGGTGTCTGTGTGAAGGAAAGTTAGAGTTGCCTCCTGTCCAGATAAAATGTAGAGCCAACTTTCCTGCCAAGCATAGACAGGACTTGTCCGGAATTTGTACCCAGGACCTCCCATACCCGAAGCAAGAATCATGCCCATAGCCCAGGGGTGCAGACCCTCAGTTCTGGGGGCCAAATCCAGCCCTCCAGGGTCCCCAGAAACCCAAGCCCACCCCTTCCTCTGACCCCACCCCCTTTCCCCAACCATCAATGGTTTGGCGGTTTCCCAGCTTTTTGTGCAGTTCCCTCCACCCCAATACTAAAAGGTTGAAATGCCTCTCCTACGGCCTAGTTCAGTGTTCTCCAACTTTGGTTTCCTAATGTTTTTGGCCTACAACGTTGCTGGCTGAGGCATGCTGGGAGTTGTAGGCCAAAAACATCTGGGGACCCAAGGTTGGAGAACACTGGCCTAGTTACTGGCAGTAACATATGTGGGCATTTTGGGTTTTTTGCCCCCACCCCTTTTGCCTTTGGCCTCGCCCACCACTGGAATGCTGCCCCCAAGAGCTTATCTGAAATGGTCTTTGGGCTCAGAGAGGCTCTGGATGCTCCCCTGCCAGATACCAACAAGCCAGACAGGAGACTTTTCTGTGCTTAAGGCAGTGGTGGTGCCATCTGCTTTGTTGCCGAGTCTCATTGGAGGATGGGAGTGCTCTTTGCTAACATGTCGCTTTGCTCCTGTCTCCTGGCTGCAAGTTGGCCAGGTTTGCAGTGTGAGGTGCTTTGGCAAAGCTGCCTAATGCACCATCTAGTAAAGCATGTAGTAAACAGAAGATCCTGGATTCAGCTCCCAGTGGTGCCTTGGGAGCTAGCCCTTTTGGTCTTGAGGGCCAGTGAGCTTGCAGAGGTCCTTCTGCCATTCTCTGAAGCAGAAAAAGGGATCCACAAAAGTTTGGAGGTTTTTTTTTTTTTTTGCCGTGACTCGGATTTGAACCGAGGTTGCTGCGGCCACAACGCAGAGTACTAACCACTATACGATCACGGCTGAGCTGGCGCCACCCCCGGAAAGCGGCTGTTCCTTCTACGAGCAGGATACTTCTCTTCCGGCAGGATGAGCCAAAACGTCAGCCTGTTGGGACTTGGCCAGAGCCTGTGGATGGTGGGGGTTGAGGCGGAGCAGCTGACTTCGGCACCGTAGCTTAGCTGGCCAAAGCACATGCCTTATTCGAATCACAGGGGTCTGCCTGTTTCCGTTTACCTGTTTAGAGGGGGAAATTGAGTGCTCACACTTTCCTGCCAAGAAAGGCCAATGGTTTTCTCTGGGTGTCTTTGAAATGCAAAAGTAGAGCCTGCCCATATAAATCAAAATTCAAAACATACATACAATCTTCCTGCCATGGAGAGGATTTGAACACAGAACCTCTCACACTCTGAGCAGGAATCATGCCACTAGACTAACAAGCCAGATAGGAAACTGTTCTGTGCTGAAGATGGTTGTTTCACCCGTGCTGAAGGGGAATTGCCACCAAGCCGCCCTGGCAAAATTTGGCACCCGCCTCTTTGCTCCTGTTTTCTGCCAGCGAGTGGGCCAGACTCACAGCATGGAGTGCTGCGGCTAAATCACCTCTCTAGTAAACAGGAAATCCTGGGCTTGACTCCCGGTAGTGTTCTGGGAGTTAACTTGGCCCAGGCATTCAGGGTGCAGCTCAGTGCCTTTCGCCACTCCCTGAGGCAGGAAAAGAATTCCATGAAAGGTCCGAGTTCGTGCTGTGACTAATCACTATGCAAAAGCTGCTGGGCTGGTACTGCTCCCCTGTGAGCTGCTAGGACAGGGGTGGGCAACGTGGCCCAAAGGATGGCATGCGGCCCCCTTGGCCTTTTTTTTTGGCCCACCATTGCGCAGCAGCAAAAGGGCCCCTCCTTCCACTGTTGCATTGCAAAAATTTGGCAGCAAACTGCTGTTTTTTGCTTTTAAAAAGGGTGATTTTTCCTGCCCCTGCACTGCCAAACTTGGTGTCAAGTGCAGCACTACACCAGTGGCCCACAGTGGGGTCTGGGGGGACAACAATGTGGCCTCCTGACCACTGAGAGTTGTCCGCTGTGGGCTATAGTGTCCGAGGGTAGGGCAGACTTTTCCAGCAAGGTGGGCTGAAACAATGGCCTGGCCTGTGTGGAGTGGGCAGGTGGAAGAGCAGCCAGGGACGGCGCAAGACATTTTGCTGCCTGTGGTTGAGCGGCAAATGGTGCCCCCCCCCATCACGGTATATAGTACCCAAGGCTGTCCAAGTTATTTTGGCACCTGAGGCAGAAAATCCGGCTCAGCTTGTCTGAGCGTGGAAAGCTAAGCAGGGTCAGGCCTGCTTATTACTTGGATGGGAGACCCCTCCTCTAGTTTCCTGCATTGAGCAGGGGGTTGGACTCGATAGCCTTGTAGGCCCCTTCCAACTCTATGAGGTATGAAATCTATACTCCCACAAGTGCCTCTCTCCCCCTCTGGCAGTAAAAATGCAATAATAATAAATTACATAGCTGAAGAAATTGCTGCCTGCCTATAATACCCAAGATCAGCTGCCTGAGGCAGCCATCTCACTGCCTAGGGGTCAGGCCCAGCCCTCAGAGCACCCAACTGTGGCACCATAGCTTAGCTGGCCAAAGCGCCTGCCTTATAATCAGGAGACCCTGGGTTCGACTCACAGTGGTGCCTCTGTCTATCTGTTTAGATGCAGCAGCGGAATGCTTCCCTTTTCCTGCCAAGCATGGCCAAGGGTTTTGTGACAGGAAGCAAGAGGAACACCCACACCCTCTCATAAATGAAAAGGCATGGCAAGCCTTCTTCCAGTGGACAGGGCTTGTCTGTGATTTGAACAAAGGCCCTCTCCCATCCTAAGTGAGCATCATACCTCTAGAACAGGGCTCTCCAACCTTGGGTCCCCAGATGTTGCTGGCCTACAGCTCCCAGCACACCCAGCCAGCATGGCTAATGGCAAGGGATTCTGGGAGCTGTAGTCCAGCAACATCTGGGGACCCAAGGTTGGAGAGCCCTGGTCTAGAACAACAAGCCAGGGAGGTGGCTTTTGTCTGCTTAAGCCAGTTGTGCCGCCGACACTCAGTCTCTTGTCACTGAGCTTCCCTAACAGAAAGCAGTGTACATGGCTAATGAGCCACTTGGCTGTGTCATCTGGCAGTGAATGGCCCAGGCCTGCAGCAGGGGGCACCATGGCTAAGCTGGTTAAAGCGCCTGTCTAGTAAACAGGAGATCCTGGGTTCGACTCCCAGTGGTGCCTGGGGAACTAACCTTTTTGGCCCAAGCAGTACAGGTGCTAGAGTGGCCACGTGTCCTACTTTGCAGAGGACACTCCTCTCTTTGAAGGTGCTGTCCACTGGAAGGGCTGTCCAGGCCAAGTAAAGGTAAAGAACCATCACAAGGGAGAGCAAGCAAGGGCCTTGAAGTTGCTCATCAACAGTTAGGACCAGGACAGCAGACTGAGCCGCAGGTACGCACTACACCTGGTCACCGTTGTCCCCATCCTATTGAGATGTATTATATTTCTATTCAAATTATAGTGATTATATTCCTGAATTTGTATCTACACATACAAATCCGCATATGCACATTTTATACAAATCATGCACCTCTTTCATCTTTTTTTTTGGGAGATGCTGAAGTGGCCACTCTTATGGGTGCAGTTGAACAGGGCACGCAGAGCCCGCCTGCAGAGGGGCCTTTTTGTCATTCTCTGATGCAGGAAAAGAAATCCATAAAAGTTCTGAGTTTGTGCCGTGACTCGGATTCCAACCGAGGTTGCTGCAGCCACAATGCAGGGTACGAACCATTATACGATCACGGCCCGGGCCCGGGGAGGGTGTGCACACCTCTGCTGTGCTGGAGGTCAACAGTGATTGGATCCACCATCAGAGCTCAGCTGCTCAGAGGGTTTCCCTGGGTGTCTTTGTGAAGGAATATTAGAGCCACCCCCCTCTCCACCAAAATAATAGTCTAATGGTACAGCCAGCCCTTCCTGCCCTGGCCAGGATTGGAACCTGGGACTTTGCACACCCTAAGCCAGTGTTCTCCAACCTTGGGTCCCCAGATGTTTTTGGCCTACAACTCCCAGCATGCCCCAGCCAGCGTAGCTGGCTGGGGCATGCTGGGAGTTGTAGGCCAAAAACATCTGGGGACCCAAGGTTGGAGAACACTGCCCTAAGCAAACCTCCTGTTGGGCTTGACTGAGAAGCTAGACAGGTGGATTCTCTGCGCTTAAGGCTGTGAATGTGCCACCCCCACACTGAAAGGTCCTTGCTGGCTGCTAAGCCTCCACGACAGAACGAAGCATGCATCGCTCACCCACTGCTCTGCTCCTGTCATGTGGCAGTGAATGGCCCAGGCCTGCAGCAGGGGGCACCATGGCTAAGCTGGCTAAAGCACCTGTCTAGTAAACAGGAGATCCTGGGTTCGACTCCCAGTGGTGCCTCGGGAACTAACCTTTTTGGCCCTGACAGTATGGCTGAAGCTCAGTAGGGCTTGCTGAGTGTCTTTCACCGCTCCTTGGCACAGGGGGAAAAAAAAAATTCCCAAAACGTTCCGAGCTCATGCCGTGACTCGGATTCGAACCGAGGTTGCTGCGGCCCCAATGCAGAGTACTAACCGCTGTACCATCACGGCAGGGGTGCTGCTGCTGCTGCTCCCTTGTGAGCAGCTGAGTCTCACCAGGGTCAATTCTAGGAAGATGGGCCAAAACATCAGCCCATTGGGACTTGGCCAGAGCCTGGGAGGAGCAGAGAACTGGAAGGCACTGCAGCTTAACTGGTCAATGCGCCTGCCTCATAAGCAGGCGACCCTGGGTTCAACTCCCGGTGGAGATTCTATTTTTCTGCTTCGAGGTGGAAGCTGAGTGCTCCCCTTTTCTTGCTGAGTGTGGCCAAAGGATTTCCCCTGGAGATCTTGTGAAGGAAAAATCAGAGCCACCACTTCCACCCGACACAGAAATCAAAATCTATTCATTTATTATCTATTGTATTTCTATACTGCCTTTCTGAAACAAACCAAGGTGGTTTACAAAAAGCTCAGAAAATAAAAACCACGATCAAATAAAACCAGGGGGCAGTATTCAATACTACTGCTCATTCTGTTGTGCCAACAGGACCCACTGCTCATGCAACAGAGAGCCAGTGGCTCAAAAAACAACTGCAGAAACAAGCGGAAATGTTTCTTTCCGGATTGGGATAGGTCAGCGGAGTTTCTTTCTGCAAGCTCTGCTGTCCTGCCCCATTCCGGAAATGAGCATTTTTGCTCATTTCAGGTTGCTTCTAACACCTCTAGCTCCCCATTGCACTAGTGTTGAGTCCCATTGGCGCATGCATGGGCTGACTTGGATACTGCTCAGTGTGAGACATTAAAAACAGTCATAGTAAGTCATCATGGAAAACAACCATAGTAAAACATTAAAAACAACCATAAGAACTGTAAAGGACCGCCGCCGGTCCTTTGCGTGAGTTCGGGAGTTAACGGGTTAATTTAAAAAGCTAAGTTAAAAGGATGTACAAGGTACAGCCAGTCTTGTTGTCTAGAACATCAGTTGTCTGGGATTTGAACCTGGGATTTCTCTCACCCGAAGCAGGAATCATGTTCCCAAACTAGCAAGCCAGATAGGTGTGTCCTCTCCGCTGAAGAAGGCAATTGCACCACCTATGCTCAAAGCGCCTTTTGCCACTCCCTGAGTTGGGAAAAGGAATCCACAAAAACTCCAAGTATAGATTCAAACCAAGGTTGCTGTGGCCACAATGGAAACTACTGACAGCTAGAACACCTTAGCTCAACTAGCCAAAGTGTCTAGTTGAGGAAAGTGTCTAGTGAAGAAAAATCAGAGTTAAGGTGGAAAAAATATTTAATATTCATATGTTATAGCTAGTGTTCCATCCTGGGACATGATTTTTTTAAAAAAATATTGATCCAGAACCATCTTATGGCAGAGTTTGCTGCATCCACAACTTTACAAACTTTACTGTTACTAACACTATATGATCTCTTCTGTGCTTTCACGGCCCCCTGGTGTCTAGAAGCATCCAATTGTATGTATATCAGTTCCCCTGTTTAGATATTGTGCTGTATATGCAGACATTGGGATCATGGCCAGCAGGGCACACAATTTTGCTGGGCAGATTTGTAGTTTCAGTTTCAGTTTATTTTAGTTACGGTCATAGACCAAACATAAAAAAACATACATACATACATCATGTTATTTATTTACAAAAGTAGAGATAGAACAAATATATTAAAATAATTTAGTTTTGTCTTTAGGGTGGTTTTATCGACTGCTTCCTAATCTTACAAACCTGGGCGCAAAATCTTGCCACTCTGAGTAACCTCATTTCTTGAACCCGATTGGAGGAGAGAGACGTAAAATGTATCTGATCTGCCCGGAGCGTTTCTTAAAATTGAAGCAATATAAAAAGAACAAATGTCCTTGTAATAACTGCAATGTAATAATACATGGGTCATTGTTTCTACCTCATTCGATTGGCATGGGCAGGTTCGTTGGGGATAGGGTGTTCCTCGGTATCTGCCCTCCAAAAGAGCTGATGGTAAAGAATCAAAGCGCGCCAGTGTAAACGCCCTGCGATATGTTGGTATTACCAGGTCGTTAAAATAATCCTCAGGGGCGCAGTTCTTAGTATAAATAAGAGGTGGCATGTAACTGGCTGCACGAGCTCTGTCCTCCTGCAAGGCAACATCCTTAATGTTCACTAATTATTTCCTTGGCCTTTATAAATCCAAATTGTAGCAGAGCTGGAGGAGAGAACCCATACTGTTGCAGTTTTTCCTCCACCAACTCTACCCATCCACCCTTCAATCTGTCCGTCAATATCAGAGGGGATAATCCTTGGGGGCTGAGATTTAATTTAATACGCCGAAAGAGCACGTAAGGCTCTCCTAAGGCCTACTTCTCTGTGTGACAAAATAACTATATCATCTGCGTATAGTAGGGCGGGGACCGGGCAGTTTGCAAGTTTTGGTGGGTGGCAGCTAGCATCCGATAGAGTGGTGACCAAGGAATTTATATAGAAATTAAATAACAGGGGGGCCAAGATACAGCCCTGTTTAACCCCTCTGTTTAATGGTATTGAGGATGACAGATGGCCCTGCGGGTTGCATCTTACTCTGAGAGTGTTTTTTCCATGGAGGGTGCAGATGAGTATTAAAAGCCTACGATCAACAGAAGTGGCCTTCAGTTTTGCCCACAGCCTATTCCTGGGAATACTATCAAATGCAGCTTTGAAATCGTCAAAGGCAGTAAAAAGAGCTCCATGGGGTTTAGAACTATATTTCTTGATAAGGTGATGTAAGACCAAGCACTGGTCAAAGGTGGAGCGACCTGGCCTAAACCCCGCTTGCTCTTCAACTAATATTTTTTCCCAATCCATCCATTCCCAAAGTTTCCAAGACAGGTGTCTAGCATAAAGCTTGCTTACTATACTTAGTAGGCTGATTGGGCGGTAATTAGATGGATCGCATTTTGAGCCCTTTTTATGGATTGGGACAATGATTGCCAGACCCCCAGCTGAAGGAATTTGTGCGGATTGGTCTATTGATGTAAAAAGTGAGGCCAGAACTGGGGCCCACCAACCTATATTATTTTTAATTATTTCTATAGGAATGCAGTCTGCACCCGGGGCCTTTCCAGGTTTGCATAAGGTGACTAGCTTTTTAATTTCAGATATTGAGACTGGTTGCCAATGTCATGCGGGCATATCTGCCAATTTGGCGTCTGTAATCACTATGGGGTCTGGGCCTGCTGAATAGAGAGCTCGAAAATGATTTTCCCAGACCTCAGGCAAAACTAAACTAGCCATCTTAGAAATTTGAGGGCGAAGGCCGCGACCCACAATATGCCAGAAAAGTGAAGAGCCATTATTTCTGGCTGTGCAGATCAGCTGCTTCCATGCTTTGGGGCAGATTTGTAGGTATGGTCCAGATCCTCCTCCAGGTGTTTCACTTTGCATGGAGGCAACTTTGTGAAGTGTCTTTTCAGATGGAATCAAATGTGTACATCTCTGTTCTGTCATGCTTTTTTTCTAAGTTATTAGTTTTCATTACTAGCCCCACACTTTTGGCAGGTGGTGGGCAGAGTTGTAAAGGTTTGCTTTTGGTTCCTTGTATTGAAGTGTGTTCTAAAAATCCCTAAAAACAAAGTTGTAAGATAATTGTTTTTATATGTACCGCAGGGAGAGATTAATGTGGTAGCAAATGGGAAAAGGCAGTGCAAATGTCTTAGAAGGCAGCCTTTCTCTGGTTTTGGCTTTCTCATCAATACTTTTCAATCTATTTGGCTGAAAAGGGATAGGTCTTCAGATGCCCTCAGGTCACCACAACTGCACCTGAAAGGTGCAATCTTTGGGCTGCCTGCCTTGTAAATGATTTCTTTATTGGGCTTTCAAAGCATATTGTGTTACAGTGGAGAACCTCGAATGGATGTGGCATGACAATCCTCTGCACTAGTATAAAAGGGATGGTTAATGCCTGTGCAAAGTTGTTGCAAGAATGAGATCACACGGCAATTAAGCCTTTCAAACACAATTTCTTGTTTTCCAGGGCAATTTATTTGAAAGTTGCCTGAATTGTTATACTAGATTTCATCATGTTTTAAGGCTGCGTCTCCACATGAGTGAAACTTATGTTTTGGGGACTCTGTTTTTTAAATTTCATTTTAAACAATCCAAGTAGCACTTCTAAAGTTATAGGGTGCTTCCAGACAAGACTTTTATAGTGCCATCACCTTGCCCCATTGACAGCATTTTACTGGGGGTCCAGATAGCATCATCATCATCCACTCATAAGCCCCCCCCCCCCCGGTGTTTTCTCACTGCTATGTCCGTCTCTTTCCTAATAGCAGAAAATCTGTTAAGGAAAAAAAAAAATATATGGAATCACTGCACAATACTTTCTAACTGGTAGCACCAGGTAGAGCCCTCCCTCCAGTTGGAAGCACCCACAGTCACCATCATCATCATCAGGCGATCACTCGTGACCGAGTAAGATTGTCTTCCGGGATAAAAGGAGGAAATTCTAAAGAAGATTGTGTAGACTCTAGCGATGGGTCCGTAAGTGACTGTGGAGGCCAATTCTAGATCCACATAACTTCCCACAGTGAGGACACAGGTTACCAGATAGAAGATGGTCCTGTAAAGGATTCATTTGACGTGCTTTTCGCCTAGCACGTTTCTCCCTTTCACCTTGCACTCGGGCTTCTTCAAAGTCCATGGAACCTTTGTGAAAGGCCAACCTCCATTTAGATCGTTCATGGGCCAGAGCTTCCCAGTTTTCGATGTTTATATTGCATTTTTTTAGATTAGCCTTATGAACATCTTTAAACCTCTTATATTGACCACCGATATTCCGCTTTCCATCCTTGAGTTGGGAGTAAAGTAACTGCTTTGGGAGACGGCAGTCAGGCATTCGAACAACATGACCGGTCCACTGAAGTTGGCGTTGAAGGATCATTTTTTCAATGCTAGTAGTCTTTGCTTCTTCCAGTACACTGACATTTGTTCGCCTATCTTCCCAAGTAATTTGCAGGATTTTCCGGAGGCAACGTTGATGAAACCTTTCACGGAGGTGGAAGTGACGTTTATAGATAGTCCATGTTTCGCAGGCATACAATAAAGTTGGTAATACAATGGCTTCATAAACCAGTGTTTTGGTCTTCTTACAAATATCCCGATCCTCGAACACTCTATGTTTCATTCGAGAAAATGCGGCACTTGCGGAGCTCAGACGATGCTGGATTTCACTGTCGATGTTAGCTGTAACAGAAAGATAGCTGCCAAGATAGAGAAAATGATCGACATTTTCCAGTATTGTCCCGCCAAGCTGGATAGATGGCATCACCAAGGGATTGGCTTGCACTTGCTGATGAAGCACTTTGGTTTTTTTGATGTTAAGTGAGAGACCAAGTTTTTCGTATGCTTCTGCAAAAGCATTTAGGATAGTTTGGAGATCATCCTCTGAATGTGCAGAGACCACATTATCATCAGCATACTGAAGTTCCACAACGGCGGTTGTAATTACCTTACTTTTTGCTTTCAGCCTGCTGAGATTAAAAAGCTTTCCATCTGTTCGATATATAATTCCCACACCGGTGGGAAGTTTCCCCTTGACAAGATGTAAAACCATGGCGATGAAAATGGCAAATAATGTTGGGGCGATAACACATCCCTGTTTAACACCTGATCCCACTTTAAATGGAGCACCATGAGAGCCGTTGTTGTCCAAAACTGTTGCCGTCATGTTGTCATGGAGAAGTCGCAAGATATTCACAAATTTATTGGGGCATCCAATTTTCATAAGGATAGTCCAGAGAGCTGTACGGTCTACAGTATCAAAGGCCTTAGCCAAATCAATAAATGCCATATAAAGGGGTTGATTTTTCTCCCGGCATTTTTCTTGGAGCTGACGTGCAGTAAAAATCATGTCTACTGTCCCTCTAGAGGGGCGGAAACCATATTGAGTTTCAGGGAGGATCTCTTCTGAAATAGATAGAAGACGGTTTGCGAGAATCCTAGCAAATATTTTACCTGCGGTTGCTAAGAGAGAAATGCCCCGATAGTTTCCACAGTCTGTTCTATCACCCTTCTTAAAGAGGGTGATAATTATGGCATCCCTGAAGTCTTCTGGGATCTCTTCTCTTATCCAGATTTTTTCGATGAGTTTATGAAGATGTTGTACAAGTTCGGGGGGCCCTTCTTTAAAGATTTCAGCAGGAATCCCATCTGGTCCACTAGCTTTGTTGTTCTTCATTTGATTAATGGCTTTTTTTACTTCATCCAAAGTGGGGAGTATTGCAAGTTCCTCTTTAATTTGTTTTTGCGGGATTTGCGAAAAAATCTCATTATCCACCTTAGATTTACGATTTAAAAGGTCATAATAATGCTCTTTCCAACGCAGTGCAATAGACTCTTTGTCTTTTAAGAGTTTGGTGCCATCTTTTGATTGTAAAGGGTTTGTACCATAGGTTTTTGGTCCATAAATGGCCCTTGTGGCCTTAAAAAAGCCCCGTGCATCATGAGATTCTGCAAGTTGTTGAATTTCTTCAGCTTTCTTTTTCCACCAAGCGTTCTTAAGTTCTCTTGTTCTTCTTTGGACCTCAGCCTTTGCGCTAGCGTAGGTTTTTTTCTTGGCAGCGCAGTTAATATCATTTTGCCATATTTGGAAGGCTTTCCTTTTTTGGTCAATTATATGTTTAATCTCATTGTCATTTTCATCAAACCAATCCTGATGTTTCTTAGTTTCATATCCAATAGTTTGTTCACAAGCTGCAGTAATGGAGGTTTTCAGCTTAGACCAATGGTCCTCAATGTTGTCAGGAGGTTCCGTAGGTAGATGTTCCTTAAGAAGTGATTGAAGACGAGTTTGCTTAATAGGATCTTGAAGGACTTGGATGTTCATTTTACGCCTTGGTTTCCTTCCTTGAAGCCTACGTTGGGGAGCAATGTTGATAACCATTGTGGACCGGATTAGTCGGTGGTCTGTCCAGCAGTCGTCGGCACTCACCATGGCCCTAGTAAGAAGTACATCGCGGCGATCTCTAACACGGACAATTACATAATCCAGAAGATGCCAGTGCTTTGACCGTGGGTGCTGCCATGATGTTTTAAACTTATTCTTTTGTCGAAAGAGCGTGTTTGTGATAGTGAGATTATGCTCTGCACATATAGACAAAAGTAAGAGTCCGTTCGGGTTGCTATTACCAACTCCGTCTTTTCCAATAGTTTCTGGCCATAAATCAAAGTCACGCCCCAAGCAAGTAATGACTGCAGTATGAATTTGTATTCTCCAGCAGTTTTGATTTGCTAGGTTTGAATGGCCCAAACAAATGGTAAGAGAATGTCAGGCATCTTTTATTTTTTATTTTCCCCCCTCTGTGCTTCAAAGCCTCTGTTGCTTTAGTAACTAGTTGTCTGGGAGTGCTGGGAGAAAGATACAGCACCCTTCTGCTTGTACACCCAGCAGCCACCCACACCCACATACATGCTGTTCTCAGCCAGTAACAAGAGGATCATCTGGCTATGGAGGAAGGGCTCTGCTTTTTCTCTTCTTCCCCCAGAAACTGCTAGCCCTATTCTTGCTACTTTGGAGGAGAGGCTTCTTGCCCTTACAGTGTAATCCTATATAATGACTACTCAAAAGTACGCCCCATTGAGTTCAATGGGACATTGGGTGGCCACTTGTGAATTGCCAAAAAAGGAGAACATGGATGCATCACCCCCCCCCCCAAAGGTGGACAATAGAGGGCAAATATTTGCACAGAAATGGCATAGGATAATTTATATGTATAGATGCACGTTTAGAACTAATTATTGTAATTTAAACAGAAATCAGTACGTCTCACCACAGTGTGGAAGATGGTGACCAGGTGACCTGTGTGCCTTGCTCAGTCTGCTGTCCAGGTGCTGTTGGTGGGCAACTTCAAGTCCTGGCTCTTCCTTCTGATGGTTCATTATCTTTAAACTGGACTTGGCGGACAGCCCTTCAAACAGAGGACACCTTCAAAACAGAGGACAGTCCTCTGGCAGCCCTTCAAATAGAGGACTGTCCTCTGTAAAAGAGGACACATGGCCACACTAAAATTGGGACATACTCCTTACTTTTAAGAGCCCTGGGCTCAGAGGAACTCCCACAATGCCCATACTTTAAATGTTTTAATTGAGAACCTAGTTGGAAGCAGAAGGAGATACAGAGCTCACAATGTCCCTCCCCACGTCCGTCTAGGCCCAGACAGTGCAGCACTGAAATGTATAGAAAACTGGGCAGGTAAGATGGACCAAGGAGAAGAGTAGGTGTGACATTCAGATTAAGTACAGAGCGACTGACCTGCAGTCTGACAAGCCTCAGTGTCTCCCAGTGGAGTACAGTAATACCTTGGATTGCAAGTAACTTGGTCTGAGAGCGTTTTGCAAGGCAAGCAATTTTTTAATTTTTTTTTTTAACTTGATAAACAAGCAAGGTCTTGCAAGACAATCGTAGGGATGTAACCGCTCGCCTCGAGTGGGCGTAGCGGGCCGAAATCGGCCCCGCTCACACCCGCCAGAGACTCGCTTTGATATAAGTATTTTGGATCACAAGCACGGTTCCGGAATGAATTATGCTTGCAATCCAAGGTATTACTGTATTGTGTATTAAGAAGGACATCTGCCAGGTCAGGCATGCCAGATATATGAGTAATCAGGGATTTGGGTGTCTTGGCCAGGGCAAGATGCAGTTCTGAGCTACAGCTGGACTTTATATTCTGTTACTTCCCTAATCTCCTGTCTTTTATACCACCTTGCCTGATGAAGAGTTCTGAGGAACTTGAAAGCTTGCACCATCTTTTGTGGCATTTTGGTTGGGTCGAGTAAAGGCATTGCCTAGCTTTGGATTGTGGATTCCCCACTTGCACTGGATTTTGGATGTTTTACTCATGGACCAGCATGGCTATCTTTGTTTTTCAATATTAGAAAGTAATCCAAAAAATGCATTGCACAAAGGCAACAAGGAAAACGTATGTCCTTCCATGTGTATAGAGGATGTGCTCCAATCCCTTGTGAAAAAGTATGAAAGCTCCAATTCTTAATTCCTGCAAAAAGCTGTATTAATACAGGAGAAAAATCATCAACAACAATTGAAAGGCAAGATAAACACTAATAATAATACTATCCAAGGGGAAAAATTAATTCAAACAGTTTAAACACAGCAGAGGCAGCGGGTTAGTGGCTGCCAAGGAGCCTGATGCAAGGGCAGTCGAAAACATTTTTTTACTGCTTGGCTTTGGGCTCCTATAATTGTCACTGGCAATGGAAAAAATTCACAGTGTGGTTAAGTATCACCACAGGATATAGAAACCAATTACTTACAAAGAGAGCCTGTTTTAAAAATAAGTGCTATTGCTCCTTTATTAGGCATAGCCCAGCCAAAGGAGAAAAGCCAGTACAGGTTTTGTTATGCAGAAAAATGGTTTCCCCCTGTAATAAGTCATCATTGTGAATTTTCATGTGTAGTCATATGTGGGTATAATCAACAACCTAATTCAACATTTTGACATCTGAATTGCTAACATGCTGTATGACGGCCTGGCCTAGTAGCATTTATGAACACTGCTCACTCTAAGGGGACTTGTTTGAGAGCCCCATGCACTTAGGATAAGAGCAGAGCAAAGATGCCATCATTAAAAAGCAAAAGGCATGGTTTTATGCGCGTGCGTGTGTGTGTGTGTGTGTGTGTGTGTGTATATGCTTCTGTTGTTGAGCAGTTTCTTTTTTTCTTTTCTAAAGTTTATTTAAATTTTTATCAAACCATACAACAAATAAAATACACACAACTAATACAGTGCTCCCATCACCACGGGACCAAGAAATACTTATTATCTCTCTATAATCCATTTTTATCCTAAATTCCAGAAATACATCTGTGAAGGACTGCCAACTGGTCCTTTTCTCAAGACCAGAGATCAAAGGTGCAAAACTGCCAGCCTTAGCTCTGCCGTCTTGACACTGATGCTCTCAGGTCCTTGCCCTTGTCTATACACTGGATTTAGCACTGAACCACAGAGGAACCACACACACCGTGTGGGGTAAAACCAGGAAACTTTATTCAAGATAAACAGATTACAATAAAAGGTGGGGAATGAGGGAAGAGGGAGAAAGGTGGGGAGACACTTTGGTACATATAAGTAGAGCTATAAAACAACAAAACTAGTTCTTTACTATATAAATACCCAGGCACTCCCTTTGTCTGTGGGTTGGTCTTCTCAGGGTTTGCCTTAGCAAAAGCCCTCCTCCGTGCGAAGCGTGCAGACAACAACAAAACCTAAAAGCCACAGCAGCAGTATAGATTCTTCCCCCCACCCCTCCTTTCAGTAGCCCAGGTGTCTTTAGCCAATCAAGATGAACTTCATCTGGGCCAGGCAGGGGAGGGGTGGCTCTTTGCCGCCTTTGCATGCAAATAGCTGTGGCACCAGCCATCAAAGTCATGGGAGACATCAGAGAAACTATGTACATTTTGCATTTCCCAGCCCCCAGCTGGGATTATACTTGTTTATACGTGAGGAGGTGTGTGTGTGTGTGTGTAGTGCAAGAAACTCTGACGCTTTTTCTCCACAACATCAAATCTTGACATGGTGCACTCCCCTTTCCCTCTACTAGAACATAATCTAAAAATAATCCCCAAATATCCTTGAAATTATTTTTCTTTAATTGTTGTCCCCTTTTGCATTTGATATTACAAGTTAACTTATCATTTAAGGCCATATCCCACATCTCCTTATACCAATCAGTAATAGAAAAAACTTGTTGAACTTTCAATTTCCTTGCTATCATTAATCTACCCGCCGTTAATAAATTTACAATTAGTTCTTTAACATCTGGAGAACAAGCCACCTTTTCCGTTATTGATAACAATGGTAATTTAGGACAGACCTCTAAAGTAATACCAATAATTTCTGATATTTCTTCAAAAATTCTGTTGAACATTTTCATTATGTTTGAATTAGAATGATTCTGGTTGTTTAGTGGAAAAGTGTAGACGTAAAATTTCTAGTCATAGACATAGAACAGGGGTTGACACAGAGGAATGGTGTTGAACGTCAGGCCTGGGGCCAAATCCAGACGGCATGAGGTCCCAATGTGGCCCTCTGAGGTTCTCCAGATGGCCATTCCCTCTTCCCCTGGTCCTACGCTTTTCTCCAACTGCCCAGTTTTTGGTGGTTTCCAGCTTTGCTTGTCCCCCCCACCCCTTCTAAATGGTTGAAATGCCTCTCCTAAAGCTTATTTACTGGCATTAAGAGTTTTAAGCTAAAATAGGCAGGTATTTTTGGCTTGCTCATTTTGCCTCCCTGCTCACCACTGGAATGTAGCCCCTGGGAGCTTCTCCAGAATGGAATCTGGGCCTCAGGCTGAAAGAGTTTTGACACTCCTGATATAGAGCATAAGCCTAGAGCGGGCAGTTTTTGCTGTTCTTGTGCAAAGCTTGGCTCAACCAGCATCCTGCAGCCCTTGTTCAGTACGGCTTTGAGAATGCACAGATAGTATGAACAGCACTTCGCATCAGAATAAAGATGAGGCATTTCCCTAACCTGAACTTCGTCCATTTGACCTTTCAGCAGAAACAAAATACTTCCCAATATGCCAATTGCCTCCTATTTATAACTTTTCAGCAGAGAGTAAAACCACACTCTTCATGTGGTTTTTCTCCAAGTAGTCAAAACAAAAGCTTGTTGTTTCTGTAATGTAGCACACTGAAAGACTGGGCAGCCTGAATCCAGGCTAAGTTAGTCCAATTTAGTTCTCACTGAAATCAGTGGCCTTTAAGTTAAAT
The DNA here is from genome assembly GCA_021292165.1 of Shinisaurus crocodilurus. NCBI lineage: Eukaryota > Metazoa > Chordata > Lepidosauria > Squamata > Shinisauridae > Shinisaurus > Shinisaurus crocodilurus. The sequence goes on along the minus strand of CM037878.1, from coordinate 86,489,288 downwards.
TATGACTAACTTGTCTCATGGATTTCAATGAGATCTAAGTCCAATTAACTTAGTGGGACCCCGCACAGCAAGTTTGTGTCAATAAGCAATGAAAATAAATTGTTTCTCCCACCCACCCCACCCAACCCATGCCTCCTCCCACTCTTATTTTAATGATGATGATGATGATGATGATAATAATAACAATAACAATAACAATAATAATAATAATAATAATAATAATAATAATAATAAATCTTGCCCCTATGGATGGATTCTCCCTATGGTGGTGGTAATAAGATCCACAGGTTCTGTATTGTTCTTGTTTAATTTTTGAAATTGATGTTTTATTCCTTCTGTAGTTAGTACCTTTTGTATGAGGACAGGATTGCCCAGTTCAATCTCCAAAGGAGCAATTAAGAGTACAGTCACTTGACATTTGAACAGCTACGAAAACTCACGCTGGATGCAAAATTCAAGTGGAGCTCACTTTCTTCATCCCGCCCTGCAACTAACTGCGTAATCTCTCATACATGTCTACTCAACAGTAAGTCCCACTGAGTTCAAAGAGGCTTACCCCCAGGTATAAGTGGGGAGGCTGTATAAAATCAGAAGCCCATACAAAAATCAGGTTGTAAAACTGCTAGCTCTAGCTTGCACTAGATGCTAATGCACAGAAATTCTAGCACAGTCTGCTTGGAACATTGGTGGGAGCAAAGAATCTCACTGGGTTCACAATAGAGCTGGCTAAATTTAGGAAAGATACCATGTGATTATCCACTTTGGGCATCTGTTGTGGCTCACTGAGGTCAAGAAGATGTTTTCCCCATATTATTTGGGGATTTATGGGAAAGGCTGCAGGAACTGTAGAGAGGAAGTTGTGTGGCATAGAGTTATGCCCTCTTGCTCCCAGTTCCTTTGGGGAAGGGTTAGTGGATTAGCTGTGCTCTCACATGGACTCTGGCAGCCATATTTGTGGTTAGGTTGGAGTTCCCACTCCAAACAGGCCAAAGTCCTGCATCTTCCCCCTTTCCTTAGTCCAGTTATCTCTAATTCTTTTCTCTCTGCGGTGAACTTAGGTAATTTTAGACTCTGGATGTAATAGACTTATGTGAGGGGGCTCTTCAGATGGTAATGTGTCTTACTTGACTTCAGGGATGGTGAATGTTTGGCCCTCCAGATGTTGTTGGAATGCAATTCCCATCATCACTCACTATTGTCTATGCTGGCTAGGACCAATGGTAGTTGGAGTCAAACAACATCTGGAGGGCCACATGTTTCCCACCACTGCATTACTTACTTCAAAAGCCAACCCAGCTGTGGTTGGGGGTCTTCCTGCTTATTTTGTTGAGTGGGGCCTCTGGATTTCTGCCCCTGAGTGAACCATTGTTTTCTCATTAGGCATGCCTTCTGCAAATATTATCTTGTTAACTTTTGAACCAGTTCCTGTAGCTCTCCCTTTAACAGAGAGGTGGGGAAACTTTTTTGGACCAAGGGCTGAATTCCAATCTGAGAACTGTCTCAGGGGCTGCATTCCATCTATGGGCATTGCAAAAGGAAAGATGGGTGTGGCTGTAATGTGATACTCACAAGTAAGCAGGGCAAACCTCTACATGTCTACTCAGAAGTACAGTCATGCCTTGGATTGAGAGCATAATTTGTTCCGAAAACGTGCTTGTAATCCAAAACACTCTTATATCAAATCGAAATCCCTCCAAAAAAATTTGTACAGAGATTTTTAATTTAAGCCATACTACAGTACTTGTATTGCAAGACGTTGCTTGTATATCAAGTCAAATTTTTTAAAATAAATATTTAAAAATTGCAAAACGCTCTCAAACCAAGTTACTTGCAATCCAAGGTATTACTGTAAGCAGGACTGAATCATTCAGCAGAAATTTCAACTAGCATCTCAAATACCAAGCCTCTGCATGTCTACTCAGAAGTAAGCATGAGCAGCATTTGTACTCATAAGTAATCAGGGCAAACCTCTGCATGTCTACTCACAAGTAAGCAGAGCAAGTCTCAGACATAAGCCAGACTGGATCACCCAGAAGCTTCCTCCCTCTCTCAGCAGGGAAAAAAGGCTCTTATCACCAATCAGCAGCTAATTGGAACTAAGAGCTTTTCCCTGCTGCACAGTGACAAAAGACTTCCTTTCTCAATTTGGCTAGCAGGGAAACACTCTTATCTTCAATCAGCTGTTGGTGAATAAGTGAATAACTCTGGTGCCTGGAATAAGGGCACTTTGCACGAAAGAGCCTACCAGCTGGACACACATAGAAAGAGCACATTGCTGACACTCTCTCCCTAGAACCCTTCTAGCTGTCCTGCCTCAGGACTCCAGACATTGGTGCCCACTAATCAAGGGCCAAAGTTAGAGATGGAGATCTGCTCGGTCCTTGGGATGGGATGCGTACCCAGGAACCATAGGACTGCAGCCTTAGAGTGCTTTACACATCTTATCATTAATCCTTTAAACAATCTGGTAAGGTAGGTCAATTCGACTGAGCTGTCCAAGTCACACAGGATATATGTGAATGTGACACAGCGTATCCTGACTGCAGGATAACGTCTAGCACTGAAGCATAATTTGTTTATTTATTTATTATTTATTTCATTTATATACCGCCCCACAGCCGAAGCTCTCTGGGCGGTTCACAATACTTTATGCATAAAAACAATAAAAACATACAACATAGTTTAAGAATTAAAAAACCAAATTTAAAAACACAGTTTAAAATAACAGTACAAAAACCAATAAAACTGAGCCTACAGGTGACACCCCCCCCCGTGCTATTCCAGTCCTAACTAAATGCCTTGGCATAGAGGGAGGTCTTAACCTGGCGCCGAAAAGATAGTAAGGTTGGCGCCAGGCGGGTCTCAGTGGGGAGCTGATTCCATAATTGGGGGGCTACCACCGAGAAGGCCCTCCTCCTCGTTGCCACCAACCGAGCCTCTCTTGGAGGTGGCAATCGGAGGAGGGCCCCAGATGTTGAGCGTAGTGTCCGGGTAGATTGCGGTTGGGAGAGACGTTGGCCCCTGGGAGGTAGCAGCAAGATATTGGAAGAGACAATTATGAACCACACACACTGCCCTACACCTCCTAAGCGTCAGGTGTGGTGGTGGACACTGTCCCATTGTCAGTATTGAAGAAATATTCAACTGCCAGTCCATTTGACTTTTGTACATGGAATGGGAGGGGGCACCATCTTGTTCTTTGCCTCAGGCAGTGAAATATCGTGGGCTGTCCCTGACTCCATCCTTGGAAGAATTCTCTCTGGAGCTTCTGAGGCTGGAGATGGATGTGGAGATGACATGGAATTGTGGGACTAATTGGATTGGTTGTGTGTGTCCCCCCCCCCCCCCCCCCGTCAATGTATGTGTTCAATGTTACTTTGACATTACAGAGGAAATAAGAAAACATGCTGTAGGGAGGTGGCATGAAGAAGACAAATCGCACTGGAACCAATGACATCATAAGCTCAATGGGCTTGAAGTTCAAGATTACAGCCATTAGGACCAATGTCACTGCTCACTTCCTACGCAGATGTTTCCCGTTTTATTTATGAGCCAATGTTGAATAAATTCAGGAGTGATTATCAAGCAAGAAACACCAAACATGTTTGCATTTTATTTTCCAAAATAACATCATGAAAAGAACAGCGTGTTCCTGTTGCCCAGTTGCGTCTTCTCCATGATTTCATACTGTATAGGAACAGTGAAAAATTGTGTTTATGGTCCCTTGTGACAACTAACTGTGGGTTTTAATGATTTAATTTCCTTGCTTTTTTATTTTTATTTTTATTCCTCCAGCACACATGAAAGGAAAATGATGCCTTCAACATTAATGAGGTAAAAATACCGAGTTGTTTTTGTGTGCCGACGGCTTCTGATATTGTATCCCGCTTCTCCATTATTCTCAACCAGAGCTGTCATGAGGATGATAATGATCCAGAGCGTTCGTGGCGTAGAAAGCCTGGATACGATTTGTGCTGACAAGAGTAATACCATTAAAATGTTAATGTATGATAGATATTTTGTAACATGTTGGGAAACAGCTTTAAATCAAGAGTTCCCATAAAAATTGCAATGAATACATGATTGAAATGAATTAAATGAAGAGAAAACTTCAGCAGCTGCCTTATGTCAGAAGGTTAGTCCATGTAGCAGTGATGGTGCAAGGCAGTTTGGTGCCCTAGGCAAGATCAGATATTTAGCGCCCCCTTTAGCGCTGTATTTTTTTCCAAGGTGTTTCTGGCGCCCCCTTTAGCCCTGTGCCCTAGGCAGCTGCCTAGTTGGCCTAATGGTAGCACCGGCCCTGCCATGTAGCCAAGAGTTGCCTGCTCTGACTGGCAGATGCTCTTCAGGATCTCAAGTAGAAAGACCCATAACCATGAAGGCTCTAGCCAAGCCTACCTCACAGGGTTATTGGGAGGATAAAATGGAGAGGAGGAGGATCACGTGAGCCTCCTTGTGTTCTTTGCAAAAGGAAAAAAGGTGGGATATAAATGTAATATTAATAATAATGATGATGAAATAATAAGCTGTGGCTTTGCTGTATGGGCTTCCCCAACAGTGAATATGGTGCAGCACTTTCTGACCACACTATGGCAGCAAGCATCTCTTAAGGGCAGCCTTCTCCAGCTTGGTGCCCTCCAGGCATGCTGAACTACAATCCCCATCATCCCCAACCAGCACAGCCAATGGGTAGATTCTCTGTGGCCCCACATACAGGCCTGTGGCTTACGCTGGCTCAGCTTGTCTGAGCGTGGAAAGCTAAGCAGGGTCAAACCTAGTTATTACTTGGATGGGAGACCCCTCCTCTAGTTTCTTGCATTAAGCAGGGGGTTGGAGTTGATAGCCTTGTAGGCTCCTTCCAACTCTATGATCTATGAAATCTATGAAATCTACACCTGGAGGGCACAGACTGGAGAAGGCTGTTACAGGAATTATTGGAAGTTAAAAAAAGAAAGCCCATTTGAGAGGCCAGCAACATGTTACACCACAACTGCATGGAGCCAAGCCCCGAGGAGGTCCTCTCCCTTGCCCTCGGGAGCAGGGTGATTTGTGTTAGAGGCCCCCAGCCCCATGGTTTTGAGGAAAATATGGGTCCAGAACACTGAAAGAGGTTTGCAGCTGGCTGGGGGTAGGGAGAAAGTGGCTGGGAGGGGAAGGGTTCAGTCAGTTTCCCATTTCCCCAGCCCCCTTCTCTCTGCAAAGGACCTTAGCACTGAGGAGGGTCCTTTGCAACTGAGGAGGGGCAGCTGGGATCTTATTACACGTGGCTGGCTGCAGTGTGGTATGCGCCTTCGAGAAAGTCTGTCTTCCTGACTAGTATGGTACCTACCTCATAATGCAGATTCACTGATGACGAATATAAAACAGGGGTGTGGAATATAAAACAGGGGTGTGGAACTGTTCTTACTCCAAGGGCTGTGGGTAACCTTCTGGGGACTACATGCCAACTGTGGGTGGGGTTAAAGTCTCATACCCCCCTATTCAGACAAAGCCATGCACACACTTCCCCTCCTCCCAGCCCTCTCTCTCACACACAAGATGCTCCCCAGTGCAGCTCTAATGAGAGGCTTTTTCCAAATCCAGTTGCTGGCTGAGGAGTGTGATTTTTTTTTTTGAGGGGGGGGAGGGTGGCAACACATAAGGAGAGTTGGGTTATTTCTTCCCTCCCCAAATGTGACCACCCTGCAATTGCCACCCTGCACTGCAGTTAGGGTTAGAGTGGCCATGTGTCCTATTTTACAGAGGACGGTCCTCCATTCGACAGGCTGTCAGGGGAGAGTCCTCTATTTGACGTTGCCCTCCATTTGAAGGGCTATCCAGGCCAAGTTGGATTTAAAAGGTAAAGAACCGTCATGAGGGGGAATGAGCAAAGGCCTCGAAGCTGCCCATCGACAGTCAGCACCTGGAGAATCGACTGAGCAGCAGGTACACCAGGGGTCCCCAAGCCTTCTGCACCTGTGTGGCACATTTGGGAATTTGAGAAACTGCTGTGGGCACCACCACACAATGGCTCCCATGGAGGATGTGGCCAGTCACAGAATGGGTGCCTGGCTAGTTAAACGTGAGCTAAAGAGGTGGTGGTGGGGAGAGAAATCGTGAGGCTAGAGGCTGGGAAGGAGGGGGAAACAGGAAGGCAAAGGGGTAGAGAAAGGGCAAGGCTAGAAGCTAATGGGGGGGGGAGAAACAGTGAGCTAAAGAGGTTGGGGCAACAGAAATAGCGGGTCTAGAAAGGGAGAGAAAGAAGACTACTCTAACATTTTCCAAGTTTTTTTTTTTTTAATTTAAAAAATTGTTTTCAAGCGGGCAGGGAGTGGAGAGCTTCGTGGAGGTTCCCACGGGTGCCACGTTGGGAACCCCTGAGGTACACAGTTCAACTGGTCACCATTGTGCACCCACTATGCTGAGATGTATTGTATTTCTCCCCACCCCTGATATAAAATCTATGTAGCCTCAGAGACACAAGTGAAGCTGGTCTGTGACTTCATGCTCTACTAATCTTTCAGTGTGTGTGTGTGTTTTAACTTCAGGCCCAACACTTCCATAAATTATTTACAAGGCAAGTTCTTCTGATTTAGAGAAGGATGGGGTTAAAACTGTGCCGGTGCTAGGGCTTCTGTTGTCATTGTCCAAATAGCTGCTATCTTGTATTTCATTGCTAATTGCTTCTGAAAACTTGAAGATGTTCTGTGTGATGTTCCTATGCTTTTAAAAGTGATATAACAGGCCACATATAACCCCTTGCATGTCGATAGAGGGTCTTACTCAGTTTAGGTCAAAATGTTTAAAAATGGGAATTAGTTTTTCATTAAAAAAGGGTCAATACTACTGTACCATTCGTAGTAATAACTAGATAGAAGTGACTTGCGTTGCATGAATGTCAGAAAGTGGGGTCAAGTGTGAGAGCAATTCTTTAGTTCTTCCCTCTTGTACTTGCATCTTTAAAACCATTATCTGTGGATTTTATATTATTAATGTATAGTTATGAACATTTCTGTGCTTAATATGAAAAATCTGATAATTCCATATGCAAGATGCTATTTGGTTTGCTTTAAATTTGGAATGTGGTTCAAAAAACATGTTAGGTTTGGACAAAAAGGGATAACAAAATGATTCTAAGAATCAGGCATCATGATCCAGTGTGGCTGCCCGTAACGCTCTGAACTCAGAGGATTACAGGCATCCTATCGAGGGCAGGAGGAGTGTGGAGGCGAAGGTCGCCTCCGTGCTTCTCCCACTCTGCAAGTCTTTTGCCGTGGCTTGCAATGAGGAAAGGCTGAGGCGCTGGCAGGATACATTTGTATCCCAGCGGAGCCTTACTCCTCCTCTCCCTGCCCCTGACCTGCCCACTCTCTGCCCACAAACAGACCTTCTGCTCTGAGGTCGGTCTTCCAACCTTGGAGCTGCAGCTGGCATGAAAAGAACCCTGCCCGGCTGTGAGGGTGCTCCAAATTCGGAGTCCCTGCTCTGACCTTGGAGCGCATTTCTGAGGTCAGAGCTGGGACTCCGAATTTTCCTATGGCTGTCTAGACTCTGTCTAGTGGCCATAGGATTGTGCCCTTAGAGTGCCAGCTGATGCATGTTTAGACAGAAAGAAGTTTTACAATTTCCAGCATGCCCCAGTCAGCTTGGCTGGCTGGAGAGATGCTGGTAGTTGTAGGACCTTTTTCTGTCTAAACATGCATAGAATTGCGCCCTTAGTCTCTCTCTCTCTCTCTCTCTCTCTCTCTCTCTCTCTCTCTCTCTCTCTCTCTCTCATCAGGTCTAATTTTAAAGTGTGATGAGCAATTATGTACATCCATTTGAAAATATGCACTTACACAAAATCTATACTAATCTAAATGATTGTCCATATTGTGAATATGCAGGAACGAACCTGTTGACTCCTAATGTGATACTTAAATTGGTCTGTCCATGTCAGACCCATTATATATCTGGTTCCTGTATCCTCTCCCTAGGGGCGACAGAGGCTTTTTGAGTAGTGTGCATGGAACCATGGAGCTATTATGGATTCAAGCTGTCAACAATCATTCACTTCTGGCTTTCCATAATAAGACATTGAGGGAGGTGCTCTCTAATAACTTTGGTTAATAGCCACTGGTGGATTCATATCCAATGGCTTTACTAGAAACCAGCCTATGTATGTAGAGGTGCCTTCTTTCAATAGACATATGTAGAGGCATCTTCTTTCAAGATATGTCCTGATGTGTTTTTTTTTAAAAGCTTCTTTGGAAAAGAGGAATTTGCCCTTGCAGACACATACTTTGAAGCCTGGGTGTATGTGGGAAAAGCCAATTGGGGTTGATCTTAAATAAAGAAATGTTGGGTAAGGAAAGGATTAAGTGCCCCTTCCGCCTTTCTCTATATTTCATCCTCCTGAAGCAGCATTAGATACTTTTGCACACCACGGAGTGCAATATGTATTCAGGCCCTTTTGCTTCTGAGTGTGCTGGGAGTTGTAGGCCAAAAACATCTGGGGACCCACGGTTGGAGAACACTGGCCTACACTGTACATGCAACAGCAAAATACTGGGCAATCTGGCACACTCAGAAGCAAAAGGGCCTGAATCTGGGGACCCAAGGTTGGGGAACACTGGTATAGGCCATCTAGCTGAAGGGCTGTAGAATAAAAGGGGAAACATAGGGACTTGTTAAAAACAGCTGTTCAGCTACAGGTTCCACACCGCCCAGAGAGCTCCGGCTATTGGGCGGTATAGAAAATGAATGAATGAATAAATAAATAAATAAATAAATAATAAATTTAGTTAGATCTGATCATGGTTAGTTACACAGTCACATACCTGTTAGTTATACATAGAATGGACACTGTGACATGTCTTATGTGGAGCTGCTTTGAACACTGTTTGTAAACTTCAGCAAGTACAAAATACTGTCACAAGGATGCTGACCCAAGCCGTTCCCCCCACAAAGTATATTACTCTGCTATTGCACAGCTGCATTGGGTAGAATTCACAAGTGCTGGTTATCACCTGCCAGCACAATCTTATGCTTATTTATTTGGAAGTAAGTCCCAATGGATTCAATGGGGCTTACTCTCAGGTAAGTGTGCATAGTATTGCAACCTTAAGCTCAACTGAATACAGAAGGACTTCCAAGAAAACATGCATGGAATTGCACAGTTAAAGCACAAAATGGTGTACTACCATAATAGTTAATGGACCACTGCCACCCATATCAGCCTGCCCATACATCCACTGCCATGTGCTTAAGGAACGGGTAAGAGGGCCTATTCTGGTGTGGCACCCAATATATGGAACTCCCTGCCCAGAGAGGCCCATTTTTAGTTCCTTTGACAGTGTTCTGCTGTCAGAAGGCATTCTGGAAATGTAGCTGAACTTTTAAAAAACTGCGGTCACTTCTTTCTCCACAGTCCTGCCATCAACTCGGGGCACAATCCTATGCATGTTTAGACAGAAAAAAGGCCTACAACTCCCAGCATGCCCCAGCCAGCTATGCTGGAAGTTGTACGCCTTTTTTTCTGTCTAAACATACATAGGACTGCACCTTAAAGAACTATTTTTCCAGCAAGTGTTTAATATTATTTTAAATTGTTTCTGCTTGACTCCTTATTCTGTGTGTTCTAAATCTGCCTCTTTCCAGGGGCTGCAGTCCAATACTTGGGAGTATGCCCCATTTAACACAAAGGGGCTTAATTCTGAGTAGACATGTGTAGGATTGTACTATGGTTCTCATTTTTATTTTGTTGTTTTATTCATTGTTTCATGCGTATTTTGCTTTTATTGTTTGTTCTTTGTGTAATCTGCCATGAGTGTTCCCTCTTTGGAACTGGAAAGGCAGGACAGATCTTGTGATAAATGAAGCATATCTCAATATTTAGTGCTAATTGCAGATGCATATTAACAAAGATGAAACTTACCCAGGTTCTGTTTCTCTTCTATTGGACCATCACATTTCATGAAAAAGAAGACACCCAAACCCAAGACTCTTGTTTTCATGTGTCTCTAGTGCCCAGCAGCCAGTTTCTTCTGTGTGTGGGTTTATTTCAGAATTAAAGTACAGTGCATACATAAATCAACAACATTAACTAATGAGAGAAAGATGCCCAATTTCACTGCAGGGATGCTACGATTAATCATACTAGCATATGTAGACTACTTAGTGTGTCAGCTATAATGTATTGCTTCTTTGAGGCATGATGGCATCTGTTCTATTTATTCTTCCACTACAGTGATTATATTCTTCCTGCTACATTTAAGTCATATAGCTGTGTGTTTAAGTTGTCCAGAATCGCACTGGCTAAACAGAAGAAAAGAAATATAATGATGTCAAAAATAAATAAATGGTGCATCCAAAATAAACTGAATAAGAATTGAAGAATGTTTTGACAGGGAACAGAATGAGAAATCACAGCAAATTACTAATCTAAGGGGAATTTGTACAATCAGCAAGAAAGGGAAGAAAGAAAACCCTCTCTGCTTTACACAGAAATGGGCATTTCTGTACATTTAAACAACTCTGATTTCCTCCACCCACAAATAGTAGCATACAGAATATATTGTCGCTATGGTGGAATAGCATGATACTACGTATTACAGACTTCCATGATTCCATTTTTCTTTCCTTTTCTTATCTTCTAGAAAAAAATGTGGATGATCCAGTTCTTCAATTCTACCTCCTTCCTTCTTTCCTTGTGGGACCATTTGGCTGATATTCTTAATCATATTGGCCTTTGCTAAGACCAATTTAGAAGCAATGCCATTTCTATCAATCTATCTAGATATAAATATCCAAAATTTTGTGAAATTTACACTCACATGTAAATTTGACCATCCCAGTCAAACTTAGAAAATGTCGGCATTTATTAGTTTATGTCCTTGCATATTGGACATCCAAAAGGGAATGTTGACAAACGCCTATATGAGATGATTTCTATCATGTTCATAAGGTTTGTCTGGGATTGTTAAAATTAATATGCAGATGTTGAAGAAAGGCTAATTCTCACAGAAGATATTTCATAGGAATTTCTTCTTAAAAAATGAGAAGGATGTCTGTGTTCTGGAGTCTTGAGCACTGGAAGTAGTTCACTTGTGGACAGATGGGGCTTAGAGGCAAGAAGCAATACAGGGTTAGCCCTGTAGAAAAGGAACTATAGTAGATAAAAGAGTAAAGTAAGCAAGAAAAATCAAGAGCTCAGTTTAGAAAAGGTGTACTTTAGAAAAATAGAAGCTATTTACTAGGAGATGGCAGAAGAAACATCTGTAAAATAAGATTGGAAAGGTCTGGGCGAGAACAGTATGGTACGGAAGTTTACTACCCAAAACATTTTGTGCAAAACAGCCCTTATTCATCATAACCTTGGCTGCATTTGAAATGAGTTCAGAGTAGATACTTTTCAGAATTAGCTGAACAAAACAAGGTTTGCTACCACAAACAAATTAAGCAATGTGTTTGGATGACTGAGATTGAGATGAACTTCACTTGATCACAATTAGTCACTTCCTTGTTGTTGACACATGGTTTGCTATAATTGGCTGCCTATTGCAGAGAACTGATGCACCCAATTAAGAGAAGCGGCATCTAGTCCTCTAAGTGTGACAGAAAACATATATTTCATTTGCAGGAAAAATGTAGGCTAATGAGGGATTCCATTACAGACTTCCTGGTAGATATTTTTTAATGTATTTAATATAACCTGGCACAAATCTATATGCCTAATTAAAGCCATAGAGGTTTGTGCTCGTATCATTTATCATGCAGTATAAGAAGGGGAAATAGTGCTATTTTTGGTGGAAAGCAGGATATAAATAACAGCGCCATCCAATGTGGCTACCCATCCAATGTGCCATCCAATGTGGCTACCCATAACGATTTTGGCCGTCTAAATGTTTTCCCCCAGTTTGCGAGGAGACGAGGCTGAGGCACTGCCTGGATTCTTCATAGCATGGCGGTGGCTTGCTCTTCCTCTCCCCGCCCCTCCAAAGTCTTTCTGAGTTGCAGCCGGTGTGGAAAGAACCATGTCAGCTGTGAGGGCAGAGCAAGGGTGCTCTGGAGTTGGAGTTCCAACTCCGACCTTGGAGATCTTTTCCAAGATCGGAGCTGGGACTCCAACTTTTCCTATGGCCCTCTAGACAACGTCTAGCGGTCGGCCATAGGACTGCGTCCTAAATAAAATAAAGATAAATAGTTTCAAATTTGATCCATTTTATAGGTACTTAATCCCTTGGTGGCTGCCTTAGGTTTTCCAGGGTGTTGGAATACTTCCACACTACTCAAGAATTGCCATACTTTTTTCACTCACATTTTGGGGGCATCTACATGATGTTACCAAGTTGTTCTCCTGTGTTTCCCCATGCTTTTTCCATCTGTCAGTCAGAACCGTTTTATTAGCAATTTTATTTTTAATTTTAAGAAAACACATTTGTTTATTTATTTAAACAATTGTTTTAACCATGCTTTATCATTTAAAAATTGATCTTCTAATTTATGCTAAAATGTATTTTCGCTTACGTATTTTCTGAGATAGTAAAATATTTGCACAATAGTTCTTAAATGAAACTGTTTAGTATGACTCAAAATGTTGCCCCCACATCTTTTAATGACTGCAAAAACACTTTTAGTCTTACTTTTTAAAAAGTTATTTAAAGCAATCATGCAATAATAAGTACTTTAGCTCCAATTTTAAAACTGATTTTTTTAAAAAAGGTCTGCTCAGGTGAACTGTCCCTTCCCTGCTCACATGGCTATATCACACCCATGTGGGTGGAATATAGTGGGGCATGCATGCAAATATACTGCATAAATTGTGGAAAGTCAAGTACAATACCACATGTAGCTTACAGTGAAAGAGCCATGCCTGGCGAGCATTAGGATCCCCCAGTTGGGAAACATTGTTATTATTTATGTATTTATTTATTATATTCATATCCTGCCTTTTTTCCTGCAAGGAACCCAAAGCAGCTTACATAATCCTCCTCCTCCTCTCCATTTTATCCTCACAACAACCCTGTGAGGTAGGTTAGGCTGGTGGCCCCAGTGTCTGCAGGGTGTGTATCCGCTCCAGATTTCATTCTGAAATTTTAAGGAGCTATCCATGGTGCTGAACCCTACCGGGAAAATAGGTTCGGCACCTTGGATAGCTCTTTAAAAGTTTGGGGTAAAACCCGGAGCAGATGCACAGCTCCTCTGACATCAGAGCCAGCAGCCTCCACCGCCCCGGGTACTATGGTAGGGATAGTGCCTTTCAAAAGAAACCGTGCCAAGTTATTGCTCAGTTGTACAAGGAAGCTGCCTCATCTCAGCTACCCTTGTTCCATCCTGCTCCGTATTGGTGACACTGCCTGGCAGCATCTCTCTAGGGCAGTGATGGTGAACCTGTGGCATGGGTGCCACAGCTGGCACTCAGGGACCTCTCTGTGGGCACTCGAGCCATTGGTCACCAGATCGCGAAAAGACTGTCCCCTTCTGCCAAACACTAATGATCTTGTTCTTTCTCACAGTGTGGAACAGAATGATTTTATTCTAGAATTCCTGTTACAGAATTCTTTTCTACATTATTATCACATTTAAAAGATTTTGAAGAATGATGCACAGAGCATGGCTTGGATGTAAAGCCCTAACAGTTGACCTGAGTGCTGCATGTGTTGCTCTCAAACTAACGGAGTATGAGCCAAGGTTTGACGAATTATCAGCATGCATGCAATAGCAAAAATCCCATTAATTGTGCAAAAGCATGCCCAATGCAAACTTTTACCTAATGCAGTGTTTGCAGTCCACGACATAAAGTGTTTAAAATGTGTTAAGCACGTTTAGTTTTCTTGTTTATCTTGCTCATCCTAGTACAGGTTGACTTTTACTTTTACTAATCCGACACCTGCTGTAGAAGCAGGGAAAGGACCCGGGGTAAAGCTTGCCCCATACAATTTCAGTCTGGCATATAATCATATTACAAGTTGAGAATCCCTTATCCAAAAATACATGTGCCTAATTATTTTAAAAGTTTGTATAAATTCCCTTCAGGCTATGTGTACAATGTAGTACTATAATAATTTTTTGAGTTGCTTTTTCCCCCAACAAAAAACTGTTTGTATCATTGAAAGCTCTGTTATTGTGTTTTTTTTTAAGACAAAAGATGTTAATTAGTTCGGACAACTGTATGAGTTGTTTTTCTAAAACTAAAACCTCGGTATTCAGGTTTAATTGCAGTGTTGGCACTTTGAAATAAATAAGTTGGTTTTGTGTTGCAGTTTGGGCACTCGGGCTCAAAAAGGTTCGCCATCACTGCTCTAGGGTTTCAGAGGGAAGTGCTTCCCAGCCCTACCTGGAGATGACAGGGATTGAACCTGGGACCTTTAGCATGCAGAGCATGTGCTCTGCCACTGAGCTGTGGTAGATTCATAGAAATGTACACAAATCTAAAACTTCCTCTTTCCTAACACTCAACTTGAATTTTTAAAATCTGCGCACAGCCATGCACACGTAGCTAGCTAGGTGACAGGAATACCCAGCCAGGCTGCTTTAAATCCAGTCAGTAATGCTTCTTTCGATAAATATGAGTAAATTGACTGCAGGATGAGGTGGAAGCTGTTTAGAGTTTACTGCTTACTGAAATTGCTCATTAGAAGCAGTAAGGTTTGTATCTGACTGAGCAAAAACATGCAGGATGTGATTCTCCTGCTTTTAATGCATCAAGAAAACTGGATACAGCAGATTTCTCTAATGAATGCATAAATTGTTGGCCAGCAAGATGGTGTTGTGAGAAGAATATTTGATGTCAGTATGGCGTTCTCATTTGAATGCAACGAACATCACCCACATTACCATGTAGCTAAAGAGAACAGTGAACTGTGGATCAGTTTATACTGCCAGATGTCTCTGCTGTTATTTTGGATGACCTTATTAGCCAGTTCAACTGAGTTTGAGTTTGATCAATGCACGGAATGAGGCTGCTAAAAGTAATTTTAAACATTGTACCAAAAACTAATCTTGAGAGAAAGCAGAATGAGCTTCGATTAATATTTTGGCCACGTCAGCGAAAAATCAAATCTCGAAGAGAACGTGAATTAGAATTAGTCTTTGGGAACCTGTAAATGAATAATAATATGTTCATGATCACATTTCAAACATGCTGGCACCTCAGGCTAAATACCTCTGAGCACATGCAGTGTTCCTTTCCAACAAGAAAGCAAAGTTTGAAAATATCTAAGGACAAAGTGTACTTCAACACGTATGGAGTACATTTTCTTACTGTAGGGAATGTTCCTTCATTTGGCTGGAGGCTGTCCAGCTGTCTAATATCCTGCACTTTGTCTTCCTCCTGTGTGCCTAAAGTGGTAACAGGCCCCTGGGAACTGTACTGGGTGAGAGACAGGCCGGGACAAGACAAGTATATTTCCTTCATGCAGGATTACAGATGCCTAGCAGAATTAGCAATGGAAGCGAATATGATTGTAAATACTTTACTAAGTACACACTATTCCAAATGTAGCATAGAGGAATGAACCTCAGGTGTCTTCTGAAGGAAAGAGTTTCAGATTCTGCTGAGGCCAGGCTGCCTTGTCTGCTTGGTGGCAGCACCTAAGATCAATATGCATACACATGTGTGCATACACATGCAACCTTTCCAAATGCACCAGATTGGTGCCAGACACCTTCATGCATCTGTCATTCAAGGGCACATCTTTCATGATAGTACACTTATGTGATCATTGTCACAGTGCATGGGGAGTGCTCTACATTACCAATGCAGCTGTTGTTCCCAACTTGGCCCTTTTTTCATACACATGTGTGCATGATGGTAGCATGCCTGTGCACAGCAAAACACCTTAGCTGGAATTCTATATGGGTTTTTGTTCACCAGTTCTGGTGACCAGACAAGAAAGTAACATTCTGGCCTGTCAAAATGATTTTTGGAAGAAAACCATATCCCAGGTTGTACCGACGAGGGAAAGCTCTGGACAGTTTCATGACCTGTACATTCAGTGAACATGCACCAAGAAAGGTTACATTTGCTTTTTGTGTAGCAAGCATAATTCCTTGCTTACCACTCAAGAAGAGCTGTCATGCAAAGTGCACTCACTCCATATGGACATAGTAAAACTGATCGCGAGGGTTCTTGCATTATTGGGCTGCACTGCCAATTCTTTTGTTTTAAATGGTTTGAAGAAGTTTAGCTGGTTTTACATTCTTTTAAATCTTCTTTGTTTTTCTCTTGGTGATTTATTATGATGACTGTCGTGAGCCAACCGGAGAGCTCTTTGGGACACATCGCTGGGCAAATAAATGAACAAACAAACAAACAACCGCACATCAAACTAGAAGTGGTAACCCCCCCCCCCCCCGTAGACTGTAGCTCTTCACCCCTGTGATTCTATCATGGTTTTCATCTTCCATCAATTAGAATACTTGTATAGATGTTTCAATACAAGATCTGAAAATAGTCTACATATATATCTGGCAATCTGCAATATAGTCAAGGGGCAGTAGTTCACTGGACTTCTCCAAAGGGTTGAATAACGACTGGGAAAATATCCATTTTGTTTGTCATCTCTCTTGCTCACTGTTTGTTTTGTTCCTGACACAGATAATTCAATCTTCCCGTCCTCCAAGCACATCAATTCATTCATCGGTGCATTGGGAGGGGTTGAAAGGAAGTGGAGCTAAAACTTTTACATTAGCTCGCTCTCTACCTTTCTGTGTGGCGAGGAGCGGAGCAGCCCAACGACTGGTGTGTTTCCTTCATGCAGGATTACAGATGACTACAGAATTAGCAATGGAAGCTGATATGACTGTAAATACTTTACTGAGTACACACTATACCAAATGTAGCACAGAAGAATGGACCTCAGGTGTCAGGTGATTTTTCCTGGCATGCAAGTGAAAAGAAAAAGCACTAATATTTTATAAGAAGCCAGTGCAGAGACGGAAATATTTGTTCTTCCTTCCATGGTTGTTCTGCCTGCAATTCATCTGCTGTGTGTCTTCCTAGAGGTGGGTGAGATTAATCTTTACAAGCACTGGAAAATAAATTGCATTTCTGAATTAGCATGAATGGTTCATCCCCCCCCCCTAGTCCACTTGAGAAAATATATTTTAAAGTTAGAGCTGTACACCCAGTGGTACCACCAGGGCAGGACTTTGGGGTACAAGTACAGAGCCCCACTCAGCAGAATGAGCAGGAGGGCCTCCAAATGTGGTAGTTTACCACATCTTGGTTTCACACATGTTGAAGTGTGAAGTAAGTTGAAGTAAGTAAGGTAACACACATTACCATCTAAAGAAGCCCCCTCAAGACCATCAAATCCAGAGTAAAAAATTACACAGCTGCATCACTCTGTACACTAGGATTGTGCAGGCAAATACATTCATTCTGTGATGGGAGCTCCACTTCTGTTTAATTGCATGACTGCCCAGTTCATGTTTAAAGCAAGGGGTGGAACTTATTTTTACATCAAAGGGAGGCATGGCCCCAGTATGAGTCAGGTCCAGCCCCAACATGAGGCTCAGTGAGCCTCTTGTCTCAGGTGGCACTTTGGGAAGGGCGGCAAAAGAGTACACCACCCACTGCTGCCTATCCACAGCAGCCCCCACTGCCATATCCATCCTACTTTGGAGCTGAGCTCCCACCTGGGAGCTCCCTCTTGGGAACTCAGCTTCCATTTTAACATTGCTACCACTGCTATGTCCAGGTGAGCTGCATTCATCGGGCAAGGGGAGGATGTGAGTGACATATGGTGCTGGTGGCAGTGACAGGCGCACAGGTTGGGGCAAAGGGTGCGGTGGCTCCAGGATGGTGTCCCAGTTGGTTGGGCAGCTCTTGTTTGCCTGCCTCGGGTGACAGAAGGACTTGGGCCAGCCCTGGAGAACGTTAGTGAACACTTTCCTGCCGTATCTCCCTGCTGTCTGTTACTTCAGTCTCTCTCTCTCTCTCAGCTCTGAAACTAAAAGTGAGCAAAGCAGCCTGCATGGTTCCTCCCTCACAGCAAGCCTGTGGGGCAGGTTAGACTGAGAACTAGCGATCAGCCCAAACTCATTCAATGAGCTATATAGCTGAGTGAGGATTTGAACCTGGGTCACCCCAACCCAATATTCTAACCATTATACCATACCACACCACTCTTGAAGTAATGGAGTATAAGGAGGTAAGGCGGCGTGGAAGGGCCAGGTCTCTTTACCCGTGGTCTCCTCTTGATAATTTGTATTTATCATTATTTATTACTTAAGACATTTTGACCTAGTTTTAATTGAGGTTTTCAACATAGCTCTTAGAAAAATATAAATAACTTTCTTGGGAAATCCCAGCTTTTACCCTGAAACCTGGAGTGGATACACCACCCCACCAACATTGGAGCCACCAGGCCAGCCACTGCTGTGTATCCTTCTTAAGAAACCTAGTCAGATGATGAGGCTTTCTTGGATCACTCCTAGCTCCATTTATGCGACAGTTAATTTCCAACTCTTCCCCCCATTCCCACCATTAATTTGAGGGAGAGATGTGTGTGTGTGTGTGTGTGTGTGTGTGTGTGTGTTTGTTCCCCAGGCTTTGCATGCTGAAGTGTCTGCAGATAGCTATATGGAAGATTATACCATTTCTCTACAACCCTTCCAAGAACTCTGCTCCTTCTTAAGCCCTGTTTAGGCCCTGAGCTCCCAACCTGATTGTGCAGGGCTCTAAATGGCAGGTGGGACCTACTGGCGTGCAGCAGGCTCCCCACTTCAGACCTGCAGCCCAACCTGTGGATAGGGATGGGTCTGGACTGCCGGGGACGTCATAGAGAGGGCGGGGTCAGACTCGGCAGGTGTGGAGCACTGCTCTCCTGGTCCATGTGACTGTAATCATGCGTCTAGACAAATGGCTATTTGTCACAAAAAGTAATCACCTCCCCATTTCTTTATAAATTTTATTTATGCTTAGTGCCATAGCAACTGTATATTGTTAATGTTTTTAAGCTTCAGCAAATGTTTCGATTAAATGTTGTACTCTTGTTTAGCATCCCAGGATGTGTGTATTTTCATTCCTGTTATGTTTAATTTTCACCTGATTGATTTGGTTCATCCTCCAGACTTCCACTATGCTTTAAACACTCGTTTAGATGCACCTGACGGACGAAGGAGGATGCTGTGGCTGTGTATAGAAGGCCGCCCTGCTCCAATTAAAGCAATCTCTAAGGTGCTGCACAACCTTTTGCATTATTGCCCAATCCTTACCCTGTATATGTGCCAGCAAGTCCTATCGATTGCAGAGGAATTTACTTCCAATTAAGTTGTGCTTAGAATTAGTCTGTGGAGCGCCAAGGATTCATCACTCAGGATTTTCTATCCCCCCTTTATTTCAATCCGCAATCATTAAAATAGCCCTGAAATTAGTTTTTAAAAATTGCACATTCAGTTAAAAAAATTACTTTTAAGGTAATAGTGAAGCTTTTCTGAACACCATTATTATGTACGCTTGGTGAAAAAGAGATGTTGCTACACAGTTGCCAATGAGAGGTTGTTGCTTTTTTTTTTTTTTTTAATGAAGATTTGTTTTGAAGCATTGGCATTTCAAATTATTTCCAATGTATGTCTAGAGATGTACACTGCTGTTTAAATAGACACAGTTCTGAGCAACTACTTGAAGCATAAATTGCACATGTGACAGACTGCAGTAGCTAATTTGGACATCACGCCCCACCATTTATTTAAAACAGTTACACCCCCCCCCACTTTTTAAACAATCCAACGCAGTTTACAAAAAGAAAAAAAAAAGAATAACATTAAAAAAGCATGAAGAACAAACAAATTTAAATGGCGGTTGTTATCCAGGAACAGCAATACAGCAAGCAACATGATAATAAAAGCAATTTCAAAAGCTAAGCACAGCAGAATCTGTTTAATAAGCAATCAGCCTCTCCAATACCCTGCAGGGACAAGTGATGAAGTAAAACAACAACAACAACAAGGAAGTAATCAGGTGGGCTCCTCTAGGAGGGAATTCCATAAAATTGTCACCACAACTGAGCAAGCCTTATTCTTTGTATCCATCCACCAGGTTTCCTACAGCAAAGGAACTTGGAGAAGGAGCTCAGATATTGACCAAAGTATGCAAGGAGGCATGTATGGAT
This sequence comes from Shinisaurus crocodilurus, assembly GCA_021292165.1. NCBI lineage: Eukaryota > Metazoa > Chordata > Lepidosauria > Squamata > Shinisauridae > Shinisaurus > Shinisaurus crocodilurus. The sequence continues at coordinate 86,469,210 of CM037878.1, read as the reverse complement.
TAAGGCAGTTGTTATATTCCACATTTTTAGAAAAGGCAGCATCTACTCACTTTTTGCAAGCCCAAATCATAAGCCTTTTTATTGAAGAACAAGCAAACAGTACTGAACAGGAAAATGAAAGTAAAACGCAAGAACACTTTGAAGGCAGAATCTTTAGCTTCAGCTCAATATGGTGAAGGCTTAAATGTTAACCGGATCATTTCCCATGACTACAGCAGTCCTTCAAAGCCCCAAGTCTGCCCTCCCCAACCTGGTGTCCTCCAGATGTATTGGACTACAACTCCCAGCATTCCCAGCCAGCATGGCCAATGGGAGTGCAGTCCAACACATCTGGAGGGCACTAGGTTGGGGAAGGCTGTGAATGTTGGAGCGCGTGTGCGTGAGCAGCAGAGTGCGTGTGCGCACGGGAGATTTAAAATCCTGTCTGTGTGCTAGCAGAGGCCTGTTATTCCACACACAGATCTTCCAGATCTCAGCTCCCCCCTTTTCTCAGCGTGCAGCGTGTTGTGAAGATGCCAGCCCAGCCTGCCTGTAATCAGACTTGCTTCCAGCTTCCCCGTTTGCAGATTAATCCATGGAGTCAGGAAACACTCTGTAACACCACAGGTCTAATTCTACCTGTTTATTCACTTAGCAAGTAAAGTTCTACAGAGTATACATTTCCTAGTTACAGTCCATGTGCAGAGTATAAATGCATAGCAAGCATTACATCCAGCGGAGTAAGTTGAGCTTCACTCCACCTCAGCAAAGAAGTTACATTGTTGCAGTGACAAAAGTCCAGCAAGAAGAACAAAGGAGAAGAGAGAAAGCAGTCCTGCCTCTCTCTAAGATGGCTTCAGACAGAAAACAAGTTAGCACGTCATCAGAACATACAAACCATGTGACTAGCTCATAATGCTCCCACGGTCTAGGCTTCCCATGCGAAAAACACGGGAATCTAGAAAGACATAACAAACTTGTTTACAGCCATTCTGTTCCTTTCCATGTGTAAACAATGTGCTGCAGCTGGTATAGTGATACATATCACAACAGTGAAGCCATTTAAGGCTTTAAAACTAGGAGCCAGTACCTTGGACTGAGCCCAGAAACAAATAGGAAAAAAAGGAAATTCATGAAAGATCGTGTATGTATTATGTCCGCCCATCCCCAGACAGAACTCTGGTGGCGATGCTGCTTGGTCCAATTGAAATTTCCAGATGCTTTTCAAGGGTTACCTACAGTAGATTGAGCATGTTAAAGTCAACCAAAACTGAATGGAAAGGATGAATGACTGTGGCCAAGTCAATCCCCCCCCCCCCCCGAATCTGGTAAAAGGCTCTTGTAGTCACTACCACCACCATAAGCAGCAACAGGTGAAGGAGTATCTCCAAGCTGCAAATGTACGCAACAGGATAGGGGTAGGCAACTTGTGGCCCTGCAGATGTTCTGGCCTACAACTCCCATCATACATCACCACTGACGCTGCTGGCCAGGGCTGATAGGAGTTGGAGGCCAAAACATTTAGCGGGTCACACGTTGCTCGTCCCTGCCTTAGGAAGAAGTGCAGCTCCTTATAGAGCTATCTGAATATCTAACTCCAGATCAACTGAGCCCCCGCCAACAGTATTGCAATGTTATCTGGATTGCATTTCATTTTGTTGCCCCACATCCAGTCCTTAATCACTGCCAAACATTGGCTCAAGGTTTCCACTGCTTTCCCAGGATCTGATGAAAATGAGAGGCGGGGGGTGGGGGTAAAGTGAGTGGTAAGCATTATGAGCATACTGATGACACTTCAGCCACTGCCCACATCTCTTTACCCAGATCATTAGATCAGGGGTGCGCAACATGCAGCCTGTGGGATGCATATGTCCCCACTGCTCCCCAGTGTGACTCCTGCCAGTCAACAATCCCCACCAAATTTAAAAACAAAATATCCCCTTTATCACTACTGAGTGCTATGAAGGAGCCAGTCCTGCAAACCCACAGCTGAGAAGTTGGATGCAAATGGAGGAGGAAGGAGGAGCCCAACTCAGCTGAGTCCCTTTCCCCATGCAAAGAGAGGCATGGAGCTTGGTGGGAGCAGGTTGGGCGTCAGGGGTGGGCCCCTCATCCACTTGATGTCATCTAGCCCACTGTCTTGGTGCGAGGGGGTAATCCAGCCCCCCAGACCAAAAGTAGTTGCCCTCCCCTGTCATAGAGTCTATGGTATGGGAACCCTTTTTAGCCTGAGGGCCTGGATTGCCACCCGGAAAACCTCCTGGAGGCCACATAGGAACATAGGAAGCTGCCTTATACTGAGTCAGACCATGGGTACATCTAGCTCAGTATTGTAGACACTGACTGTCAGAGGCTCTCCAGGGTTTCAGGCAGGAATTTTTCCAATCATACCTGGAGATGCCAGGGGTCAAGCCTGGGACCAACTGCATGCAAAGCAGGTGCTCTACCACTGAACTACGGCTCCACCCACATGGCAGCAGCAGGTGTGGCCAGGGACCAAAGTGGGCACTGCCACCCCATTCTCTCTCATACACACACACAAACACACACAAACACACACACACACACACACACACACCTCCATCTACGTGAGGATGCTATTGCACTCCTGTCCTATTTGTGAGCTTCTGACAGCAGCTGCTTGCTTGGCCCATGTGTGCAGATGATGCTGGACTAGATAGGCCCTTGGTGTGATTCAGCATGGCTCTTCTTATGTTCTTACTAGTGCAATTGATCCCTAATTCATGCACATGGTGGCATGAATTGCATTTCAAGCAGCACTTCATGGAGGCAGCTGCACATGGCGAGCAACCCATGTGATTCTGGCCATTTCAACCAGGAAAATCCACCCCTCATTTTCCCCGCCTTTTGCAATGGCATGGGTGAAATCTCTAGAAATTGTACGGGGAGGCACGTCACACAAATAGTGTGCCATATGGAGCTGCCTTCTTGTCAACTGGTTGCCATGTGGAGCTGCTCCGGAACTTTCTGTTCCTTGATTTTCTCATTCCACTCAAGCAAGATCTATCTAGAGACCTTATGGTATTTGCCTGGGGCACCCCCCCCCCCCCAGTCTTATAATTTGCTTCAGGCTACTTTTTAAAATTTTCCCTCATAAAGATTTTCTTGTTTGGGGTCCTGGGTAGATCATTGAATTTGTTGCCCTACAAGTACAAGAGACTAAGTGCTTTGCTAACATATTCTGTGCCGCTGTACAAAGGCTAGGCAGCTTGGAGGGATTTCTGACAGAAACAAGCAATGACCTAGGTTTCTAAGAAGTTAGCAGACTACTGTGGGCACTGGCGATTTCCAAGGTTCCAGGTTATAAAGGATAGTTCTGTAGTGGTAGCAATACTTCGTCTAACATGAATACCATTGAGGATTTGCATAGGAGTTGCCAGTCAGTCACAGTGTACAGCCATAAACGTATTTATTTATACTTTTAGATCAGGGCTCAGTCCACACCTTAATTCTCACTTGGTCCCTGCTGAATTGTCTGAATACAGCTTTTAAGGTAGATGAGAATGCATCTGCCCATCCAGGAACCATTAATGGTTATCTTTTTTTTTCACTCCAAGGAGCTTCCTCATCCGCATTTCATTCCTACCTTTATTTTAGCCTCACAACAACCCTGAAAGGTGGGCTAGGCTGAGAGAAAGGAACTGGCCCAAATGCACCCAGTGAGCTTTAGAGCTGTATTAGGATTTGTAGCCAAGTCTCTCCCCAGTCCTACTCCAGCAATCTGCCACACAATGGCTCATCAATGGCTCCTTGATAGATACGGCATTCCCAACCATTGCCATTTTCACTAGCTGACTGTAGCAAAACTTTTTTACTTTGAAATCTGAGCTCACCATGGCTAAATTATAGCATACAGGTTATACTGTGGGAGTTTCTTAAAGAGCTCCATTGTGTTAGACTCTGCATTTATAACATCACTGCCCAAGGGCACAATCCTATGCATGTTTAGACAGAAAAAAAGGCCTACAACTCCCAGCATGCCCCAGCCAGCCATGCTGGCTGAGGCATGCTGGGAGTTGTAGGCCTTTTTTCTGTCTAAATATGCATAGGATTGCACCTTAAATCAAGCATTTGGTTAATGTTGGCATATATGATTACTCTTCAGGCATTTCTTCGGCCAGCTGCTGCTCAAAAATATGTAAGGTCAACAACTGTTATCAAGTATTATTATAAAGGCTTATCTTCCCTGAAGAATTCTCTAAATCTGTTCAAAATTCTTAATGTACAGCTTTGCAGATGCCTCTTTCCTATTTTGGAACCAGTTAATTGGCAAGGTTGTATAAAACATCAGTCCTAACTAAGTTCTTCTTGGTTGGTGATGTGTATCTTCTTAGCAGTTCATTAATTTTTGCTCAAAAATGGATAAAAACAGATGATAGTTAATGAACGTAAGGACACTTAACATACATAAGAAGCATTTCCCCCGCAAAGTGATACACGTGCCTGAAATAAGCCTTCCCTAATCTGGTGCCCTCCAAATATGATGGACAGCAGCTCCCATAATACGCTTCAGATAGAGCACTTTCCTGTCTGAAGCAAAAGCAGCATCAGTGCTGGAAAGTTAGTCCTGAATGTGGATTAAAGATCCATAGTGTGTGTCATACTAGAGATGGGTAGAACTACAGCAAAAGTAAACTATGGCCAGAGATGGGGGAAATGCTACTCAAAAGGCAGACGCAAGAGAAAATAATACTGAGGGATAAGGTTGCAGTCAGGTTTACATTCAGTAGATTCAAGTGGTAAACCTGTTTGCAGACTGTATTACTTCAGGTTGGCAGTGGGCGATTAGGTTTTGAAGGTCTCACCCTACAAACAAAGCAAACTCTCCCCTCATAGAACACTAGCAGCTCAGAGAAAAGCCTTCAGCTTAGCTGCCTTCTTGACAGACTATTTTTCTATGATTAGAGAAACCCTCCTCCCCTGGTTCTGATGGAAATTCTCACTCACCTGCAGCCCACAATGAACACTCAAGGAAAGCTTTATCACTCAGTTCTGTTAACATTTCTCTGAGTCCATTGGAGTAGCACAGCACGAGCTGACTACCTGAAAATTGACCGATTCTGCAGTGGCGTAGCGTGGGTTGTCAGCACCCGGGGCAAGGCAAGTAATTTGCGCCCCCTAACCCGTGGATTTTAGCACTCGAGTCTCTTCCACTAGATTAGTTAAAGAAACCCTTACCCCCTAAGCACATGTATTGTTTGTTATGAAAATACTGATGTAATTAAAGTAAAATGCATCTAAATACAAGTTTATTTTCAAACACTTTATTGAGTGCGAACATGCATTACACATTCTCCACATTTTCAGCAGGTCTATGAATACAAATCTACAAATGTAGTAACCTAGCATGGGCCATGCTATTATATGTCGTCTCACAACCATCGTAAACGACAAAAAATATCAAGAACAAAAACTAAACATCAAAATGGAACCATACCCTGGAGATGATCCAAGACTGGGCTAGATGGAGCCAACTTCCTCAATCCTGTACCTCTAATTGTAATTCTTTAATAGAAGTGCAAGATATCAATCTGTATATAATATACAGATTAATTTAAATTCTCCTGCTTTTAATTAGCGCAAATTTTTCTACAACGGAATTGAAATCTACATTAAAGTCTCTCTCAATGGACAGTATTGCTAGATTACTCAGTCTTTCTTGGTTCATTGTAGATCTCTGATATGTTTTAATTAGTTTAAGTTTTGAGAAACTTCTTTCACAACTCGCTGTAGAAACAGTGATAGTAAGAAAGATTCTTAATGTGACAACAAAGTTAGTTAAACTTTCTTGCAGCTTCCACTTATACACCCAGCGAAGCAAATCTAAAGCTGACCAGTTTGCAACCTGCTCATCAGGATTGACCTCCTTATACAAGATAATGTGGTGCCGAAGTCGAGTTATTTCGGTGAGCATAGATGCAGCATTCAATTCTGTGTACTGAGCACACGTGTGCTGAATTTGTTTCTTAATAAAATCATCTTTTCCAGTATCCAACAATGTTTGGATTTGCAAAAAAGCAAATTGCTGGTGCAGCGTATTCATCTGCGTAGTACGTTTTTTAATTTCTGCCTGAAGCTGATCAATTGCTTCCAGTTGTTCTCTGCTTGTTTCCTGTATTAAGGTCAAGCCAGCATCGCGACTGTTCTCACCATCCATCTTCTTGCGTCTTCCAACTCTTCTCTCTGTAGGTATGCAATAGGTTTTGCATACCTGCAGAGCTTTCTCAGTTGCCTTTGACACTAGACTATCATGTTTTTCATGACAAAATAAAGTCAATGCTTGTATGGCATGATATAGGTGTAGTATTCTGCTAAAATTCATTATATTTATACCCTGCCTTTTTTCCTGCAAGGAACCCAAGGTGGCTTACATAATCTTCATCCTCCTCTCCATTTTATCCTCACAACAACCCTGTGAGGTAGGTTAGGTTGAGAGACAGTGACTGGCCCAAAGTCACCCAGTGAGATTCATGGCCGAGCGGGGACTAGAACCCGGATCTCCTGAGTCCCACGCCTTGAAAGGGTTCCACGCTTAAATGTGGCCTAAGGATAATTTCAAATAAAAATAAATAAATCCTTACACTAAGTTGCCACTGTTAAAAAAAAACAAATCTCACCCCAAAGTCTGTACTACAGGGTGTGGGTTTGAGTCTTATCTGGAAAGTGGGGCGTCCACAGAAGACACAAGGCACGTAACAGCCTCCAACATCTTTCCAGCTACTTTAAGGTCCCCTAGGAGAGTTCAGGGTGTCCCCCACTTTACCAGGGAACAATGTCTAAAAACAAACAAACCCAGAGGCACTGGGTTCAAACTTGTCTGCAAGACTTAAACGTCTCTTCTCCTTGCCCCCAATTGTTTACGTATGGCCGGGGTGGGCAATTTATGGCCCTGCAGATGTTTTGGCCTACAATTCCCATCAGCCCCAGCCAGCATAGCCTATGGTGAGGGCGGATGGAAATGTAGGCCAAACATCTGGAGGGCCACAAGCTGCCCACCCCTGGCACACGGGGCGGTGTTTGTGTGTCCTTACAGACTTTCGAAGAGCCCCGGTGGAGCTGACCCAAGGTCCACCGGCAGTGCCATTTGAGGTGTGCCTCCTCCAAGGTAAGTCCCGCAATGTGCTGGGCCAGCCTTCCCCGACGTGGTGGGTCGGTGCCCTCCAGGGGTTCAACTCCCTTTAGCCCCAGCCAGCATGGTCGATGGAACCAGGGCTGCTGGGAGTGGGGGTCCAAAACATCTGGAGGGGCCGGGTTGGGGAAGGCTGCGCTCGGAGCCGCGGCATCCCGCTCCCCACGCGCGCGCGCGCGGCTCAGGAGCCGGACGAGGCGCGCTCTGCCCATGCCCAGAGGCAGGCAGGCAGGCAGGCAGGTAAGCAGGCAGGCAGGCGCGCGCGCGCGCGCACTCCGGGCCGCGGGGCTCTCTCACCTCTTGCTGGGCCGCTGGGCGTGCCGGCGCCTCCGCCGCTGCGATCGCGCTGCCGCCGGTTCTTGAACCAGTTGCTGACCTGCGTGAGCGAGAGGCCGGTGTCGTGGGCCAGGCGGCGCTTCTGCTCGGGGCTCGGGTAGCGGCTGCGGCCGTAGGAGTCGCGCAGGGCGGTGCGGGAGCGGAGCTTGAAGCAGTACACCGTCTCCTCGCCGTCCCAGATGGTGCTGGGCAGCGGGAACTTCTTGCGCAGGCGGTACTTGTCGACGACGCCCAGCGCCCGGCCGCGCGCCGCCTTGGCCTCGCGGTAGCGGGCGCGCAGGTACAGGTCCTGCAGGAAGGGGTAGTGGGGCGCGCCGAAGGGGCGGCTCTGCACCAGCCGGTACAGCTCGGCGAAGTCGCGCGCTGGAAGGCCAGCAGCGCCCGCGCCTTGGCCAGGCTCTCGCCCGCCTGCGCCTCCAGGCAGCGCGCCTCGTCGTCAGCCGGCAGCGAGCCCAGGAAGCGGACCAGCCGGCCCGGGTCGCCCGCCTGCAGCAGCGCCTCGCACACGCACGAGACCTGCTCGGCCGAGAAGCGCGGCGGCGAGGACGAGGCGGCGGCGGCGGGGGGGGGGCAGGGACCCAGGCAGGGGCAGAGAGCTGCGAGTGCGAGCGCGCCCTCCCAGATGTTGCGCCCGGTGCGGCCGGCCCCCCTGCACCCCCCACGCTACGCCTCTGCGATTCTGATTCCTGTCAGGGTTATATGTATCTAAGAGTGGCTGCTGGACTAAGCAAAGTAGTCCGATAACTGCTGACGACGTGAGACATGTCTGAGTTAGCTATTCAGGATGTGTGGCGTCTTCCCTAGTGGCATCATCAATGAGGCTTGGTCAGGTATGCCTACAGGCCCAAGTTTGAAACATTTGGCACTAGCACTATTTTGATCGGCAAATCTCTTTAGGGTTCATTAAAATCAAGTTTCCTAGAAATGTCTTCTTCCTCCCCCTACTCTCTTACTGCTGTCTTCCTTGCTGGTTGGATAAGCATTAGCACAAACTATTTCTGACAGCTGACAAACATTTTTTTCCTGAGGTGTGAAACAAGCCGTGCTATTTTGTTCTGCCAAATTGCCAACGGAATGGGAGGAAATATATCCCATGAAGCCTGCTGCTGCTTAACTGTGTCTTCTTTAAACCTTTACTAGGAGAGAGTTTATCCTTGTCACTAGCATGGACTATCTCTCGAGGCACAAAGATAGGCTCATGGCGGGAGATTGCATGTAAATGTCAAGTGAGCAATTTTGTCTCAAAAGGGGGAAAGGATTTCTCTGCTTTGTATTCAAGTCAGGCAGCTGCAGCAGTAACATCATGGGCTTGATTTAGCCATAGCCAACTCTGAGATGGGATGCCCTATTATTATTATTATTATTATTATTATTATTATTATTATTATTATTGAGCTGCTCATGTAAAGATCATGCAAAGTATTATGTTATGTTATATGATTACAACGTATGTTATTTTATATTATGTTATGTACAGTATTATGCAAGAAGGCAGATTTTATGTGGAACTCATCATAAAGTGACGTCAATAGGTATCTATTTATTTTATTGTTATTTATTTTGTTACATTTTATGTTCCACCATATGGCCTTAAAAAGACCTCCAGGGTAGCATACAGCTATAAAAGTAACAGGAAACAGTACCATGTAACCACAACAACTTACCAATTTATTAAAATGCAACCCTTAAAACTACAAAATGCTACTGTGGAGAAAACTGAACTACCAGGCTAGGTCTCTAAACACCATTTGACTTATCTTCTGAATCCCTGCTAGAATTTGTTTTAAAATCTCTCTTTTTTTTAATAGCAGGTCACTATAGGCTCACTTTGGGTATCCTTACTGGCAGATCTAATAGGCTATTGACTATATAGAAGAGCACTCTTAGAGAGCCCTATGCAGACACAACAGGCAGTATCCAATTAGAGACACTACCACTAATGTAAATTATAGTTTCTATGTGCTACTGAGACATGTGTTCCAACCTAGCTATAACTCTTACCAGTAGGAGTGGCTTTGAAGCTGTAGAACCTGTTTTGCAACACATTCCCTTACGTTCTTCCCCACCCCTGCATGTCTTTCTCCTCCAGTTCACTCCCTGCTTTTGCCTCACATGGGTTTTTATGAGATTGTTGGCAGGAAGAAGCAAACAAAAGCAAACAAACACCAAAAATGGCACCCTGACACCCCCACCTTCTCTATACACCCCACCCCTGCATGTATGGAAAGCTAAGCAGGGTCAGGCCTGGTTATTACTTGGATGGGAGACCCCTCCTCTAGTTTCCTGCATTGAGCAGGGGGTTGGACTCCGATAGCCTTGTTGTAGGCTCCTTCCAACTCTATGATCTATGAAATCCTCCTCCTCCTCCTTTTTTGGCAGCTATTTTTGACTGTGCATGTACAGAGCTATAAAGCTGTGAATTACCACAGAATTTATTTTTAAACCTCCATTGCTGTGCACCATCGAAGATGTACATAGTAAGCGGAACTAAAGAAAAAAAGAAGAGGGGAAAAAAAAGCCCTTTTGAACTTTCCCTATGCCCTGAAGGCACTATCCTATTGCTTTTGAAATGCTAAATTGTATCCTGTTTTAATTACTTGGTGTTATATCCCTCTGTAAACAGAATGACTTGTTTTCTTTTAATTGACAATGCTTAGGGACATGAGAAAGTTTGTGTGCCTGGTCTCTTTCCTTACAGTGGAATGCCATGAAGATCAGGAGGGGGACATGCGTGTGTGAAGACATCCATCAAGCCATCAAAGCTATGAGATATTGCCGAATGGACAAGAGGTGCGGAGGGCGCTCTATCTTGGGGAATGAAAGTTGCAACTTTGATAAAGGACCTCAGATGCAGCCCAGGTTGGCCTTGGGAGATATCACAGAAGTGCCAGAAGCAGAAGGCTGAAACATTGTAAAGGACAACCATGCCCAGGAACTCATTTTGAATTAGTACAATTTGTTCATTCAGAAAGAAAGCAATGAAAGGACCCCCTAAATGAAGCCCCACTTCGCCTGAAAAGTATAAGAACCCTGAGGACCCAGAAGGAAGTTGGAGATACAGCAGGATCACATAGGCACCTTAGAACTCCCAATCCTTCTTCACACTACACCTTTGCCTGGCCAGCTTTGGTTGTGTGTTTGTAAGTATGAATGGGTAGATAATTGTTGTTAACTGTTTTCTACTGCATTTCCTTTCGGGTTTGGGTGGCTTCCCATCCTACCTGCTGTCTTGGGAAATAAAGCTTTGAACTCTTTCAGTCATGATGTGTTCCTTAACTCCACCTCTGTAAGGTCCAGAGAATCTCAGACTGATCACCTGAGATTTTAAGCTAATTTTTAAAAAAGTGCATCACACCATCATGCATTCAGGCTCCACTTGGAGCAACCATATTGCATGTTACTGTAAGTCAGGGTGGGCAACTCCAGAAATTTGGCCTAAAACTTCCATGATCACTCACCATTGGCTAGGCTGGCTAGGACTGATAGGAGTTGTAGGCCAAAACACAAGTTGCCCACCCCTGCTGAAAGTGCATGGTGGAAACAAGGGCAGGTGCCCTAATGAAGTTTCAATTGGGTAAGTGTCTGAACTGGGTCTTTAAAAATTGAGTCATTGTGCTAACACAGTGCCATTTTAGATGCAGAGCAAGGGCCTTAGATCCTGTATGAGAGAATGTGTCTTTTATCACTTCCAGTGTACAAGCATTTTGCACCTCCATTTGAAGCTACTGCATTGCACAACTGTTTAGCATATAAAAGTGATCTGTTGCAGTGGCTTATAGGTGGAGTTTATTGTAGATATGTTGCATGGCAGTAAAGGGCAGTTGTGCATGAAAGGTCTGCTTGATTCTTGCTAGTTCGTTTGCTACCCAACACAACAGCTGCACTGCTCATAACAGGACATAGTCAGAAAAGAGAAAAGGGAAATGCTTCTCAGTCAGCATAGCATATAATTTGCATTTCAGATACAGAGGTACGAGTCACTACTTGTGATCCTGCAAGCTGAAGCCAATCCATGAGATCAACGTGCAAATGCTGGAAATTATTGTTTGACTTACCATGAATGTGATTAGAAAAACATGCCTAATAACATTATCCAATAGACCTATCTCATAGAATGACCTGCTCTTTTAAATAAAAATATCCAGTTCAAGGCTGGAATAGGCATGAAAAATTAATGCAGTTGAATGCTAAATTAGGACAGTGGTGCAAGGTGAGCAGCAGGTGTTCTGGGCTACCACCTGGGCCACGTACGCAATGGCCTTTTCTACTCAAGGTTGTTAAATGCTGTATCTACTTTCAGTTTCGTCTCAGCACTGAGATCCGAGCTCTACACAAAGAGCGCTTCCTTTCTTGCTTTTCCACTACATAACCTCTAGGTGGAGCTGTGCTATAGCAGAATAGCTCAAATACACAAGGAGAAACGGTACCATTTCCCCTGTTCTAATATAATACCCAATTTTTCCTATTAACCCCCCCCCACACACACACACAAAACCACCGGGGGAAGTGCTCTGAAATAACAGAAGCAAATATTGGAGGATCACAACATCATCTAAAGAGCCCATAAACAACTGTGAGTAAGGAATCACAAATGCACAATAAATTCCCTTGCATAGAAAAGCTCAGTATTCATGTCAGGTGGGTGGAATAAATGGGGCATTGCTGGCTACCCTGTCCATACCCACATTTTCCCACAAGCTGCCACTCCCACTGCCAACGCTGTTATCCCCTGGGCTGTTCCAAAGGAAGTGGGTTATCTATGTCCTAGCACTCACTTCATTTATGAGTTAGCACTATATGAAGGATCTATTTTAGGGCACTTCCACTGGTTGCTCTGAAGCTGACAGCAGCTGGTAAAAAAAGAAACAAAGGGAGGTACCTCATTAAAGAGGCACCTCATAATGAATGGTTTTGAGTTGCTCTGGTGTGCTGGTAGCCATGTTTCCTACACCAATCCTGCTAGTCCATTTGGCCTAGCAGAAATCAGAAACAAGATTGCCCCCATGAGTATCTGCTGGTTTGAAGGTCATTGGCTCTCTGGTTCAGAGCACTAATCACCCATACCCCTGTTATTGTGGAAGCACCTTTAGCCTTTTGTATCACATGAAGAATCTTGTTTTTTTCCAGAGATAATAGTGTCTCTGGAGCAACTAGGTTTTCTGCTGCCTGTAGCTTTGGTGTTTTCCATTAAATGGCATGAAATTTACTACCCTCCAAGGGCATCAGAACTGCAAAATGTCAGATAGGAGGGTCCCCATTTTATGGGTAACTAAGATCATGCACATCCTATAACTTTCTCATGAATTTCAATGTGAGACATAGCTGAATAATTTCTTGTCCTTGTAATTTGACCCTGCTTGCATGGAATATGCAGGCTTTCTTCTACTCCTCCAGGATATCAATCAAACCTACCAAATTTCAGGTTAAAGAGTCCTTATTTCATGCTCTAGAGATTTCCACTCTTCCAGTTTCACTGTTTTCTGTCTTGTCCTTCCCTATGACCTTTCTATGAACTGTACCCCATTCCTTCAATGAAAAACAATGCCTCCATTGCAAAGCAGTTAAAATGAATGAATGAATTTTCATTTCATTTTCATTTGTTCACATTAAAATTGTTTCACTACAAAAATGAATGAATGGGGGCTCATTTGTTGGTGCGTTTTTCTGAAACTCATTTTTTAAATGAATGAACAGGCTTAATTAGCAGCCTAAGCTGGACTGTAACAAGCCGACTGTACTGCTTTGTTGACCAGGCCAAGGCAAACATCTGGCAGGTCCAAACCCTTTATGCTGACTGCCATTGCAATAGTTCAGGCTGCACACACCTGTTCCCTACTATGCCTCAAGAGGGCTCTGAGACCTATGCATAGCTCACCAGGCGAAACCCCACCCACAGGTAGCTCAAGCACTGCATCTGTTTGAAACTATGAACCTGAGGGCTGTTTCTTCCTTTGTAGTTCTTTACTTAGGTACCTGTAACTGTAAGAGTTATGTAAAGCAATTGGACAAATTTCCCACTGACAAAATGAAAGGTCAGTTCCCCACTCAAAGAAAGAGAAAGTCCACATAGCCAAGATTGTGAATCTGAAGTGGAACAGTTCCTTCCTACCCTGTACAAAGGTGTTCTTCTTCGCCTATCCATTCAGATCAATGACATTTCTCCAGGCTTTGGAATTTCTGGGCAAGGAGAAAACTCTTTGATTCCTTACCACTCTGGAAATTCAGCTGACAGTTGCTTCTTGTTCCTTCCTGAACTGGATAGTTCTTCTAATTTGTAAAGACTTTTTCATATTCTGGAGAAGGGGGAAAGTGAGCACCCATACTTGCTTTTTAGGGTTTACACCATAGATTAAAGATATTATTTAAAACAAAAACCCAAGGCCTTTGGGCTTTAGGTGAAAAAAATTAAATCACTTTTAGTAAGTTCAATTTATCTACATTGTGTGACATGCAGGGAATGAAGAAGCTATTTCTGCATTAATCTCCTTTGTTTCTTTTAAAACCTCTCCCATTGTTTTCATTTTTAATTGCTGCAAAGGAACAATATGAGAAATTGTGTCTGAATTGAACTAATCTTTCTCATTTTTGCTCCCAATACTCTACCTGTAAAGTTGATTAACTCATCAGACTGCCTTATGCAATATTAAAAATTTCATGCAATCATCCCTATAGTTAGAGCAGAATGATGATGATGATGATGACAATAATAATAATAATAATAATAATAATAATAATACTATGAATGCAAAAAGTTTTGAGAATTAGAGGATTTTGAAAGATGTCCAGGAGAGCTTGTGCACACAGTTTGTCCTTTGCAAAACATAGATCCTTCACGGCATTAGATCCATAGCCCATAGGGCAGGATAAAGAAGGCTATAGATTGTTGCAGAGCATTGTCAATTTCATTGAGTGAGACTGTGAAATTGGCAAGTGTGAATTTTGCCATTGTATTCTAGCAAAATGCCTGTCATTGTCGTGTGTGTGTGTGTGTGTGTGTGTGTGTGTAAAGGGAGAGAATGACTACAGGGTCCCAATGGGAAGTATAATGTGTCTGTGCACAGAGTATCTATCACCTAGCTTTGCCTTGTCTCACTGCACTCGGCGAAAGCCATTCAGAAGAACTAAGTCCAACTCAATCTGTATCCTGGCTTATGTTTCTCGGTTGTGCTACAGTGTGCTGGAACCTTGGGAACTGGCTTCTATCTGTACACTTGTATTCAGTGGAAGTGGGCATTGCAGCATTGAAGAGGGGGACACAGAAGCAGAGCCATCAACATAAAAAGAAAAAGAAAAAGCCTACAAAATGGTGGGAGGTTGCTTTTTTGGGACAGGTTAGCTTTCCTGGGCTTGTCAGCACTCCCCCCTGCCCAAGGGCTAGCTGTGTTCAACTGTCCTTCAGTAGTTCAGCTGAGAGACTTCAGGCTGTGGGAACTGAGAGGAAAGTGTTGTGCTATTAGCCACTAGTGCCCTAGTGAATTGCCTTCAGAAAGATCTCTCCATTTCCTCCCGCAGCAACTGCACCACTTGGCACTGTGGCTCCTCTGCAACAAATGAGTACTGCATGCATGTGGTTTGTGCAAACAACTAGGGTGGCCACTTATAGAAGAGGACAAAAGAGGATGTGCATTTGCATAAAGACTGCATGTACCAATTTGTGTGTGCAGTAGGGATGGGGACTCGGACTCCAGGACTCGACTCGTGAGTCGGACTGAGTCCCCCCTCTGACTCGACTTGGACTCGAGTCCCAATATTTTTAATGGGACTCGAGACTCGACTCGGGACTCGAGACCAAGGACTCTTCAACATCCCTGGGCTGTGCCAGAAGGAGTGGAGAGAAGTGTGATTGTCGGCGAAGATTTTATTTTTTAAAATCATTTTCCTAAAATGCAACCTTTCAGACATTTTGGGTTTGGCTGCCTCTGCCTGCCTGTTTGGGGTTCCTAGCCTCCTCTGCCTGCCTGGTCTCTTCTTAACCAGTTCCACAGTTTGAATTGTCCAAGACAAATGCCTCTGCCTGCCTGCTTTGGGGTTCCCTGCCTCCTCTGCCTGCCTGGTTATTTTTATTTTGGATTTGTCTGCCTGGTCTGTTCTTGTCAAAATCAGTTGCAGAGTTTTGAAATAAAAAGGCACACTTGTGCCTAGAATTTATTTAAGCCACACATCTGAAGTAGCCTTATTTTGTTGGGAAAAAACCCCATTGATTTTAATAGGAACTCGTGGAGTCTGCTTTGGGAGTGACTCGTGACTCGTGACTCGTGAGTCACCATTTTGGACCAAGGACTCGGACTCAGACTCGAGACTCGGGTCCAAAGACTTGTGACTCGACTCGTGACTCGAGACCAAGGACTCTTCAACATCCCTGGTGTGCAGAGGCAAATTTAGCAAGAATTATTCCAGTTTAAATAGAAATACAATACATCTCACTGTAGAGTGGAGGTCTGTGACCAGGTGACCCATGTGCCTGCTCACTCTGCTGTCCGTGGGCAGCAGGCAAGGCTCCTGCTCCCCCCTCTGACTCTTTATCTTTAAACTGGAATTGAACAGGACAGCCTTCCAAATAGACAGGACTGGTGCAAGGCAGTTTGTGCCCTAGGCAAGATCAGATATGTAGCGCCCCCCCTTCCCACTTGAGAGCGCTGTATTTTTTTTTCAAGGTGTTTCTGGCGCCCTCTTTAGCCCTGCGCCCTAGGCATCTGCCTAGTTGGCCTAATGGTAGCACCGGCCCTGCAAATAGAGGACACCTCCAAACAGAGAACTGTCCTCTGTAAAGTAGGACACATAGCCACCCTACTAATAACAGATGTCTGGAAATGCTCTAAGCCACAAATGTATAACTGCTCCGAAACTTTGTAATTCCTGGGTTGGGTCCAAAGGAGTTTCCTCCAATGGAAGACCTTCCTCCATTGGTGGAAGGTGCTTTCTCTGGGTGCTTCGATGAGGTTTTTATAGGGCCATTACCCTGCCTCATCCACAGGATTTTACGGAGGGTCCAGATGTTGTTGTCTTTCACTTATAAGTCTCCCGTTTTCCCCACTGCTTTTTCCTTACTGCAGATAACCCATTAAGGGGGAAAAAAAGATGGAATTACTGCACGATGCCTTCTGATAGGTACTGTAGTTCTAGGAACCCTTTATCTAGAAGCATCCTCTGATAGAGATTGCTTCTGTGGACTCAACCCACATTAGAGAGAATGTGTGACAAACCTCTACTTCTGATATAGTGCAACAGTATCCCCTGGAGCAGGGGTCCCCAAACTTTTTGGACCCATGGGCACATTTGGGAATTTGAGAAACTGTTGTGGACACCACCACAAAATGGCTCCCATTGAGGATGTGGCTAGTAGTCACATAATGGTTGCCGTGGGGGCCTGGCTAGTCAAGAGGTGGTGGTGGTGGTTGGAGAGAAATAGCGAGGCTAGAGGCTGGGAGGGAGGGTGAACTGGAAAAGGTTGCTTCCTGGCCCACCCAACGTTCTTCTGTCCACACAGAGCTTTCCCCTTTTCTCTCTTTCTCTCTCTCCACTCCCATCCTCTAGTCTTGCTATTGCTCCCCCCAACCCCCTTTCTTACTATTTCTCTCCCTTCCCTGTCCATAGCCTTCTGCTTTCTCTCCCTTCCTAGCCTTTAGCCTTGCTCTTTCTCTCCCCTCTACCCCTTTGCCTTGCTTTTCTCTACCTGCCTGCTGAACAGCTGATTAGCGGCAGGTTCAGGATAGGAAGAAGAATATGTGATGCCCGAACATTTTTCAATTTTTTTATTTAAAAAATGTGACCAAAACCTTAACTCCTTTTTTAGAATAGACTGACTGGTTCTAACCACTTTGGGCTTTTGTGATGTAAACTTGCAGTCATTAAGAAGGTCAGTCCAGCTACTAGGTAATTTTCTGATTTTCTGGCTAGGCCACTGACATCAGAAATGGAGGCTTTTGCATTACTGGGCAAAACAATCATCAGCCTCTGCTAAGGGGCTAGCTTTTACTGAACTACAGTAAGATCCCATTAAAGAAGGGATAGCTCGCTCCTAGAGCTTTCAACATAAGCCAGTGTGGTATAGTGGTTAGAGTGTTGGACTGGGACTCGGGAGATCTGGGTTCTAGTCCCCGCTCGGCCATGAAGCTCACTGGGTGACTTTGGGCCAGTCACTGCCTCTCAGCCTAACCTACCTCACAGGGTTGTTGTGAGGATAAAATGGAGGAGTGGAGAAGGAGGATTATGTAAGCTGCCTAGGGTTCCTTGCAGGAAAAAAGGCAGGAGTATGAATATAATAAATAAATAAATACCATCTAACTGGAGGCCAAAGTTGCTCTTCCTCAGACCATCCTCTCTGCAATAAACTCTGTACGTGCTCCAAAACCCAAGACTGTACTCAAGTAGGTAACATGTTACTAGATTAGTTAGATGGACTTTGGATGCAAACCTATATATGTTTAGACAGAGAAAAGTCCTACAACTCTTAGCATGCCCCAGCCAGCCATGGCTAGCTGGGGCATGCTGGGAATTGTAGGACTTTTTTTTCTGTCTAAACATGCATAGGGTTGCACCCTTTATTGATCATATTTGGAACTCCGTGTATGTATGTGATTGTTGCCTTCCTTTGCTTTTCCCTCTCTTTCCTCAAATAAGCTCCTTTTTATATTTGGACATTTGGCCGTGTGGCTTTAAAAGGAATTTCTCACTAAACTCTTTCCCACGTGAAAGATGGCAGTTACAAAGCTACCTCTTGTATTTTTAGGATTTTTAAAAAGGGCTTTGTCCTGTGTTTCTGGGCTTAGGGAAAGAAAGTCCAAAGCACCCTTCTTGTTATTTCCCCCCGCTAGGGCTGGGCTGAAGGGAGGGGCCCTTGGCAATAGGGCTCAGAAACGCCCGGAGCATCTGGACAAACAGCTAGGGTGTGCCAGGAGGTTAATCCTGACTGGTGACAGCTTATCAGGAATGCTTTTTTCCTGGCAAACCCTTGTAAAGAAGGGGCCAACCGGGAGGAAAAGTCATGCCCCCTTGCAGTCCCATAACAGGGTGTATTCAACCCATGTAGACTGCGGTACAGCCTAGCCACTTCATTCGCTAATAAACATAATTCAGACTGCAGTCCTAACCAGGGCTTTTTTTCTGGTGGAACTCACCGGAACTGAGTTCCAGCAACTTTTCTTCTATTAATTGCATTACAATTTAATCGCCATCTACTCCCGAGGAAATGTAATCCAAGAGTTCCGGTACCCTTTTCTCCAGAAAAAAAGCACTGGTCCTAACAACAACAACAACAACAACAACACAACAACTAGGTGTGCATGCAGAGAAGTACCACCCATGCAACCAAAGACACCTTTGGCATTTCTACAGCAGTTGCTCAGTTGGCTGAAGAGGTAAGTCACATTTTAAGCTGAAGGGTGGCTTGCCTGTCCAGCTAGTGAAAACCTCCAAGACACTTCTTGCTCCATGTACTGTGCTCTCCTCTCCCTGCGCATGAACAGCTTTGTAGGATTGCAGCATAGGAATCTGAAGGTCCAAGAAGTATTTTACACTGTGATCTTGAACACGCCTAGCTGGAAGTGAGGGCTAATCACATGACTTGTTTCAGGGCTTGTTTTTGAATTGGTCAGTCCGTCCTTTATTTTGTTATTTTCACTACATGGATCAGACAAGCTCATGCTGAACAGCTCTGCAAATTCTTAGGACTGGCAGAAGCTGTCAATGCTTCAATGATGAGCAGTAGCTATCTTTTGATACACCTCCTCATGGATGCAGCCAGGCTTTGCTTATGGCACATGGATGAGGGCAGATGCATATAACTGGCATGGCAAGCACATTCAAACTCAGTACCTAAATATGGTTATGTGAGCTGACCCTAATGCCCATTGATATTGCATGGGCTTTATTCCCAAGTAGCATCTGGATGCTTCTACTGCCCGTATCTCATGCATCCTGACCCCCTTCTAACATTACTGTCATTCTTGCCATATTGTCTGAATCTGAAAGGTGGTAATCTGACCAGTGAAAGTATCAAAGCTGGGATTTAACCCTCCCTGGGGCTCTCAGATTCGAGCTCCACATGCTATTTTCTGGCCCACACTTGTGCTGTCTGGCTCAGCTTCTCTGGCAGTCCTGAATTTCCCTCTGGCTTCCTGCTTGGTGGTGGTACGTAGGGCGTTCCACACTGAATTGCTTTCAGTAAGGAGCAAAGTGTATAAATAGCTCCATGCAGGTAGGGTGATATTATAGAATCTGTGGCAGTAGAACACAGTAAAATAGCTGAAATATGCCAATTCATACGTTGCATTTACATCTGCCTCCTTCCCTTCCAAATTCCTGACTCCGAATGCATGCAGCTGACTGGAGTCTCTTACTGCAGCCAAGCCAAACAAAAAATGGGAGTCTGGCAGTCATCAGCTGCTTGACTCATTCATATTCACCTGAGCAATTTCTATCATTTGGGTGAGACTCCCATCAGCAGAAGGGAGTGGGAGCATGGGCGTCCACAGGGATTTTTCCAGGGGCAATGAGGAAAAGCATTTACATACATACCTAACTAGCATCAGAGAACAGGTCCACTCTTTCTGATAGATCTGGTGACAGAGCAGCAGGAGATCTTGTGTACCAGGCCTACCTACCCATTCTGTGGTTTCTCAGTGGGCAGATCTCCTGTCTGGATGTCATCTTTCCACCCTCAGTTCCTTCCCTGGCTCTCTCCTGCACCCAGCATCACTTTCCTGGGCGTAATTATTTTGTCCCACATGCGCTGTCTTGGGCTTAACCCTCCCTTTCCTGTACAGCCTTCCTGGGCTTAATCCTGCAATTAATCCGGGGCCACCCAACCCACTCTTCCTTCTCTCCCTCCCCGCGGTTGTTTTTTTCCAGCCACTTATCCAGCCTGTCATCTTTCCTTCTCCCCACCTCCAGCCTCCAGTCTCCCCCGCAATCCCATTGGCAGCCTGGTTGGCTGGCTGGGGGGTGAGAAGGTATCTGTCTAGGTGCCCCTATCCACCTGTTACCTAAAGACACAAAGATCCAAGGGAAGGGAGGGAGCAAGAAGACGGGCCATGGCTCTGGCAGAGCACCTGCTTTGCATGCAGAAGGTCCCAAGTTCTATCCCAGGCATCTCCAGGTAGGGCTGGAAAAACTGCCTGAAACCCCCGAGAGCCGCTGCCCATCTGTGTCGACAATACTAGATGGTTAGATGGACCAAGAGTCCAACTCAGTATAAGGCAGCTTCCAAAGAAGCAGACACTGAGACAAATTAGGACAGTGGGCAGTGGCACAATTTGGGGTGGGGGGGAGCTGCCCCCCATGTATGCCCATGAGTGGGAGTGACCTTTATCCTTAATTTATTTCCACAAAAAATAGTAAAAGCTTGAAATGTCTGTCTTAACCCACTTGGGTGATTTTCTTTATGCTCCTTTCCCCAATAAAGTAAATGGGGCATGAGCAATGTTATTGGGTGCGGCATTCCGCATTGCTTCATGAGGTTTGCTGCCATAATCCCAGGATGTGCTGACAGACCGACATGTCAAGCTGAATTGAACGGTCAGTTCTACTAGTACTTTCTTGATCAGTGCAACACAAAAAGGGACTTCTATCTACTGGAGATGAAATGCCTGCTGAGACAGAATATTTCTCAAGACAATGCATCTACATGGACATGTGATGGCAGTATGCTTTACTAATAATGTTCAGGGACACTTCAGTCTTTTTTTTATTTAAAAAAAAAGTTTGGTTTTCAGAAAGAGAGAGAAAGAGAGAGCATGATCTCAGTATTTATTTAAAGAGTGTGATGAGGGAAATTCAACACAGGCTGGAATGTATTGAACAAATATGTAGTTTTCCTTTGCTTCTTTGCTAGGGATTGCATAGTTTCTTCCATTCAATCTGTGGCTGTCTGAAATCCTGCACAAAAAACCTCAAAAGATAATGTTGAAACAGAGCACTCTTTCATATCTCTTCTATCTTAACATTGCTGTCCATGGGTTTCAGAAGACAATTGCAGAGAGAACAGGGAGGGAGAGAAAGAGAGAGAGAGAGAGATGAGCTGCTTGCTCAAAATGCACTGGAAAGTATTTGCTCTGGTGGCATTATAATTTACTACCCCGGGCATAGTTTTAATCCTATTAGATTTTTAAACTAATAAGTTTAGTTTGTGCTGCAACAGGCAGATTGAAACATTTAATTCTATTAGATTTTTAATGTTTCAGTCTGCCTATTTCAGCACAATCCTATGTATGCCTACTCAGCAGTAAGCTCTATTGAGCTCAATGAAGTTTACTCATTGAGGGGTATATAGGATTGCAGCCTTAATTAATTATTCCCCCACTCCACCCCCCAGTCAATGAGTAATGCATCTTGAATCATTAAAGAAGAAACCCCAAGAAACTTCATTGATCTGCAGAAGGAGAATAGGATCAAGATGTCAAAAGTGCATTCAATCATGCTTCGAAATGGCATTAAGGGTGGCTACGGTGGTTATGGGTTTTTAAGTGCAGGCCATAGCAGGACATTACAGACTTTCATACAGACTAAGGGGAAAACTGCATCTGAATTTAGAATCTTGCACTAGAACAAGGTTCAAAGGAGATAATTTCTTACTGGAAGATAAGAATGTGTAAGTAAATGAAAAATTTATTTATTTATTTATTTATTTCTTATATTTATTAATCGCCCATCTGGCCGGCCACCCGGCCACCCTGGGCGATGTACAATTAAAATAATACAATAAAACAATACAATAAAATATAATAATTAAAACAGTATAAAATTCTTTTAAAATCCTAACCCACCCCTTATTCCCGCCTGAACAGCCATGTTTTTAATGCACGGCGGAAGCTCATCACGGAGGGGGCATGGTGAAGGTCACTAGGGAGGGAGTTCCATAATGTGGGGGCCGCCACAGAGAAGGCCCTCTTCCTAGTCCCCACCAGCCTGGCTGCTCTGGCTGATGGGATAAGGAGAAGGCCGTCCGTGGCAGATCTTGTTGAGCAGCCTACTTGATGTTGCTGGAGGCGCTCTTTGAGATAAACTGGGCCAGAACCATGTAGGGTTTTAAAGGTCAAAACCAACACCTTGAATTCGGCTCGGCAAGCACCTGGTAGCCAGTGCAACTCATTAAGCACTGGCGTGATGTGATCACATCGGCGGCTGCCCTTAATCAGGTGAGCCGCCGTGTTCTGTACCAGCTGAAGCTTCCGAACTGTCTTCCAGGATAACCCCACGTAGAGCGCATTACAGTAGTCTAGGCGAGAGGAGACCAAGGCATGAACCACTGATGGGAGCAGGTGATTAGGAAGGTAGGGGCGCAGCTGCCGTATCAGATGGAGTTGATACAGCGCCACCCGGCTCACAGCTGTCACCTGAGCCTCCATGGACAGCTGGGAGTCTAGAATGACCCCCAAGCTGTGGACCTGGTCCTTCATTGGTAGATGTACCCCATTCAGCACCAGGTCAACATCCCCTAACCTCCCCTTGTCCCCCACCAGAAGTACCTCGGTCTTGTCGGGGTTCAGTTTCAGCATGTTCCTTCCCAGCCAGCCAGCCACTGACTCCAGGCACTTGGACAGCCTCGGTGAGGACTTGAAACAGAGGTAGAGCTGCGTGTCATCCACATACTGATGACACCGCACCCCAAACCTCCTGATGATAGCTCCCAGTGGCTTGAGGTAGATGTTGAATAACATCGGGGAGAGGATGGAACCCTGCGGCACTCCACAAGTGAGCAGCCGAGGGTCCGAAGTCTCCTCCCCGAGAACTACCCTCTGATACCTTCCAGAGAGGAAGGACCGGAACCACTGCAATACAGTGCCTCCCAAGCCCAACCCCTCCAGACGGTCCAGGAGGATACCGTGGTCAACGGTATCAAAAGCCGCTGAGAGATCGAGGAGGACTAGAAAGGAGCATTCGCCCCTATCCAAAGCCCTCCTCATATCATCCACCAAGGCGACCAAGGCCGTCTCCGTCCCATGTCCAGACCTGAAGCCCGACTGGCACGGATCTAAATAATCGGCGTCATCCAAGTGTGCCTTCAACTGAGCACCCACCACCCGTTCGATCAGCTTGCCCAGAAATGGTAAATTGGAGACTGGGCGAAAGTTGTTTAAATCCTGGGGATCCAAGGAGGGCTTCTTTAGAAGCGGTCTTATTACTGCCTCCTTGAGGGCTGATGGCATCACTCCCTCCTCGAGGGAGGCATTCACCACCGCCTTGATCCCCTCACCCAGTCTCTCCCTACAGCTCATGATGAGCCAGGACGGGCAAGGATCAAGCAAGCAGGTGGTCGGCCTCACAGATGAAAGCACCTTGTCCACTTCATCAGAAGGAAGAAGCCGGAACCGATCCCACAAAACCGGTCTGCCATTGGCCTCCTTCCGCTCACTCCCTGTGTCCACGACGTATGATATCCCACTCCTAATCCGATCGATTTTATCTGCGAAGTGCTTCGCTAAAGCCTCATAGGAGGCTTTTGACTGTTCCAGTGGGTCCGGAGCGACTGGACCGACCAGACTCCGGACCACTTGGAACAGCCTCTTGGGGCAGCACTCTGCAGACGCAATGGAGGCAGCATAGAAATTCTTTTTTGCTGCCTCCACCGCCACCCGGTAGGCTGAAGATGCAGCTCTAACCCGTGTTCGATCGTCTTCGGAGCGGGAATTACGCCATCGGCGCTCTAGCCTTCTCACCTCTTGTTTCAGAGCTCGCAGCGAAGGAGTGAACCATGGCGCCGTGCGAGCTCTGTTTAGGCGAAGAGGGCGCTTCGGGGCAACTTGGTCTAATGCCCTGGTGATTGCAGCATTCCAGTCATCCACCAGGGTCTCGACCGAGCTACCGTTTGTGTGCTCCATCTGGATCCATAAGACGCCTGGGGCGGACCATCCTAATAGGTCCCTCACCCCTGCAGAGGGGTTGTGGCACCGAGAAATCCAACCCCACCAGATAGTGATCTGACCATGACAAGGGGGTGGTGGATATACCCCCGATTTCCAGATCATTTCCCCTCTCTCCAGAAACAAAAACCAAGTCCAGTGCATGACCGGCTATATGGGTAGGTCCAGTTAATACAGGGTGCAGCTCCCAGGAAGCCATGGTCTCCATGAAGTCCTGAGGTGCCCCCATGAGGGCAGCCCCCGAATGCACGTTGAAGTCCCCCAGCACCAATAGCCTGGGGGACAACACACACACATCAGAGACCACCTCCAGCACCTTGGCCAGGGAGTCTTTCATGCAGCGGGGTGGACGGTACACAAGCAGAATCCCCAGACTTCCCTTTGGACCCAACCTCCAGTACATGCACTCAATAAACTTGGTCTCCCGGAGAGGGAGTCTGGTAAGGACCAAGGACTCCCAGTAGATAACAGCCACTCCCCCTCCCTGTCCCCCAACCCTTGGCTGCTGGGCATACAAGAAACCGGCTGGACACAAGGCCGCCAGAGTTGGAGCAGCGGCCTCATCCAGCCAGGTTTCCGTAATACATGCCAGGTCCGCACCCTCATCCAAGATCATGTCATGGATTACAGATGTTTTTTGGGTAACGGACCTGGCATTACACAGCAGCAAACGCAAGGGTGGGGAAGGAGCCATACACACCCCAGTTATCCCTTGGCTCTGGGCAGGCCTGGAACAAGGGATACACATTAAGCATCGATCCCCTGTTCACCTTAATTGGCATGGCCTGCCCCTAGCACTCTGCCAGCCTGAAGTAGGATGCATGGCTTGATCATGACAACCTTGCTGTTTAAACAGTCATGGATTTGTATAGGCATTAATAATTGGATTATGTTATAGGAAGAACAGTATCATTAACTGTTTTATGAAGATTTTGTTATCCCACATCTATCTTATGCTCTTGAATAAAGTCTGTGCCTGGGATGGGCAACTGCAGAGGGTAGGGAGGCCACATTGGACCTCCCAGAACCCTCTGGGGGCCACAACCCTTCCCCATCACGGCTTCCATCACAACTGGAAGTGGCCATGTGGCTTCATTCTCAGTGGTTATGCTGGGAAACAAGGCATGCAGGGAGCGGGCACCTTGTTTCCTAGCAGAATCACACTCCGCCCAGCCAGCCAAACAGCTGTGCGATTCTACTGGGAGTGCAATTCCCTGTGTGCCTTGTTTCCCAGTACAATCCCTGGAATCCTGCAGTGGTGGTGGGTGTGCTGCAGGGGCAGGGAACCAGATGGGGGCCACCAGACTACCCCTTGCAGGCCGCATGTGGCTCGCCCACCACATGTTGCCCATCCCTGATCTATGTGCTATGGGTAGGTTAGTGCATCTACAATATAAGCAGCAAAAAAGCTACAAAACGACATCCTTGATTATTTCAGTCAGATAACACTGAGATAAAAGCACCCTTCACGTGCTTATCTCTACACGTATAGAAGCCTTCACACATTAACCCCTATGCGTGTAGCTTTCCATGTGAATTGGGGCTTCCAACCTGCATGGAAGCCTGTGCATTTAGAGGGCAATGCACGTAGATTTCCCCTGCTCACACATCCAGGCTCAATGCGCTGATGTCTGGGACAGAGCCAGCAGCATGACCCCACTTCCTCTCGGACATGTGGAACCCCCTTCACATGATTAATGCTTGAAGGAGCTTTTAGAGCTCTCCGTCTCCAGATCACTGCAATATATGCAAAAGAGCTCAGGGCTCCTGCCTTTAACGGTTGTGTGCAAGAGGGAGATGTATTCCTTTCCTTAGCACATTCCCGTATATAAAGTGTGCTAATGTTCTTTTATTTATTCTCACAACATGCCTCCCTGATTTCTGAGGCAGGATACGGCTGAGATCCTGTTGCTTGCTGAATAACAACAAATGGGCAGGGGAGAAACTGTTGTCAGAAGCGACAAAATATATTCAAGGCCATTCAAGCCCAACGTATTTCGAAAACAAATTTGCGGAAATGAGAGAGTCAAGGAATTTACTTTTGCAGGTTGCCTGTTGCCCCTGAGGAAGGAAATCTTATTTCTGAACTGCGTTGGGCTTGAATCCATTTTGGCACTTCAGTGAACAGTTTCTCCCTTGCACATCTGTTGCATTTAGTGCCTTTCCCTTTTGGTTTCTTGTTCTCACTTGGTGAATGCTATCCTAGGAGTAGGGTGTCAATGTGTCCTCTTCTACAGAGGACAGTCCTCTATTTGAAGGTGTTGACTAGGTTCAGACAGCACAATAATCTACACTCAAGGGTTGAGTATGGGTTGAGTGTGGTTTGTTGTTGAACCGTGGATTATCATGTTGTCTGAACCCAACTGAGATAACAAACCATGGTGAACAACACTCAGCTCACAACCCAACAACAAACCATAGGTTCTCTTTATGGGTTGTTTGTGGTTAACAAGCCCTGACTTGTTAGTGTAGCTGGGTTCAGGCAACATGATCATCCACGGTTCAACAACAATTCACTGTTCAACCCATACTCAACCCTTGAGTGTGGGTTATCATATTGTCTGAACCCAGTCATTCTCTATTTGAAGGATTATCCAATTCTGGTTTAATGATAAAGGACCATAAGAACTGTTGCACCTGTGAGAACCAGTGAGCACCTGAACAGCAGACTGAATAGGCAGGCACACAGGCAGTCACAACCTTCTGCACTATGGTGAGATGTAGTGCATTTCTATTTACATTATAATAATTATTTCTAAATCTGCATGTGTGTGCCCTCTTGCCCCCTCTTTTTTGGTGATGCATTTCCTCTCTTTGGGTGATTCATAAGTGGCCACTCTACCTGGGAGCTTGTGGACAAGGCTAGCATTATTATTATTACAGCCTGACCTTGTTTCTCCTATTCATTGAGATGGTGGCCCCAAGTCATGTAGGAGGCCACAGTTGGATGGGGAGATAATTATGCTGCCATAACAATGTAGCATTTGCTGGTTAGTTATTATTGTGTTTTAATGTTATACATTTATAATGTCTGTTCCTTTTAGATATTATTGTATTATATATTTATGCTCTGCCCATTCCTATTTGTTTTCCTGAAGGGGAGATCTAAAAATGTCAATGTAGGCTGTGTGGAGTGCACTTAGGAAGAATGCACTTTGGTGATCTCTGTAGGGGGCTGCATAAGTGGATGAAGACCTTTAGAAAGTTTAGTACCCTTTTATTTCCATCAAGCTGTTGTTTATCCATCTTGGTATTGATCTGATTTTATTTTATTTTTTAAACCGGCAGCTGACTTGCCAGCAATGCTTGGGAGTGGGGTGGGGGAAGTTTAAGAGGGAGTCAAGCACAGAAACCCGTGTTTGGAGATTAGTTCAGTCCCATCTCTTAATAAAGCCTTGCATCAACATTTAAGCCAATAATGGTAGCATGGGAGAGCCACTTAAGGAGAGTGGTATTTCAGCAGAAACCTCAGAAGGGAAGGAAGAGGGCAAGGGTGGAAATCAATTCTAGCTATACATACCCTTTCTAAAATATAATGTATTAAAATTCAGTAGGGGAAAAATAATCGAGTGATTCAGCTCAAAAGTATGAGCCTCCTGGCTGTTGAGAGCTGCACTGAAGGTCCTGCTACATATTGCTACACCAGAGGAGGTGCCACCTGTAGGGTCTCCAAGCAAGGTCTTTTCTGTTATGGTCCTGGACTTGTGTGGATAGGGTTGACAGCTTTTCAACTGGGCTCAGTAGGTGTGCCTTTAACAGCGACTTGATGTGCCAAATTAGGAGGTGCTAACTGCCCAGCGCAGATGACGTATATTGGGAAAATTAATTCATGCGGGGCAGAAACAGACCCACTGACCCCACGTGCAACCTCTGCTGACCTTCTGTACCAAACCTATGCCAAACATGTTGCGTGCACATAGGCTCTGTATGCAGGATCTGCATTTTTGCTGAGTTTGTGCTGACGGAGCCTGTAAGATGCTATTAAAAGCACAAGAGCAGGACAGGTAAGGTCAATTGGCAAGAGCTGCTTGTGGGCCAATCTCACAAGAAACAACCTCTTGGGGACAAGCTTTTCCTGAATGCCAGCACTATGAATGCTTGGGGAAGCTTTTTATACCCTCCCTACTATATGCTATGATTCATTTATTTGTAATTATAACTCTTATGGTTTTAATTTGTAGTGATCTTTAAAAGGATTGTAGTTTGGCATTTCCTTCTGTTTGACTTTACTGTCAACTCCTTTGAGTTACTGCTTCCACAAACCTACGTAAACTAATTTGAAATAAAACCTTTGTTTATGAAGTAGCCACAAAGTGAGTACTTTATACTATAAATTTCAATGCATATTTATTTCTGTTTGCTGTTTGACATTATTGTATATTGACTGTTTTATCTTTACTGTTAATTGCTTTAGTTTCTCCTCAGAAAAGAAACACAGTGAATGCACAGTAAAATGCAATGAATTATTTTTTTTTAACCTCAAAATCATCTACATTGAAATAAATTCATCTGGTGTATAATATCTCAGCTTTGTCTATCATGTATTTCTGCAGTGCTCAGCCACCCATAGATCAGGGGCTTAAATAATGTTGGACCTGTGTACAGGCACAAAGAAAAGAGCTGCTATTGCTTAGAGGTAGAGCATATGCTTTGCATGCAAAACTGATTAAAGGTCATGTAAAAATAAATGTACTAGGTCAAATGTTCAACAGCCAATTCCAGAATATTAAGTTCATCTCAAAAAGTGGCCACAAACAATACAGCCAGCACATGAAAGCTACTTAACGTTGCTATGCAAACATCCACAAGTCTAGAAACATGGAGGGGACATGAGAAGGCACACGCTGGCCCTGCTCCCTACAGCCCCCAACCTCCCCGTGTGGACCAAGAAGGTCTGAATGAGATTGTAACAGTGTTCACCTGAACCTGGTTACAGTACACAGAATCATAAACTCTGATTTCACAAGGTTCCCATTTGTGTGGAGGATGTTAACTGCATCCAGCCATATGCGATTATAGTCTTTCTTTAGACCTTCTGGTTCAACCTGGGAAGGTTGTGGTGTGTGTGCAGAGGCTGGTGCATATGTATGTCCTGCTATACCCTACATGCTCAGACTCTTAAATGCTTGCATAAGGATGAAGTGGTGGTTGCCCTATGTGGTAAACTGTCTCCTGTAAATTCGATTGCCATATTGACCAGCCTCCACGGTAGAGGCAATGCGCACAATGTGGTCCAATCTGGTGAGAGGCTGTGTAGGTCAGTGGTGGAGCCCATGTTTTGCATGGAAAAGGTTCCCGGTTCAAGCTGTGGCATCTCCAGGTAGGACTGGGTAAACGACTCCTGTCCTGTCTGAAACCCTGGAGAGTTGCTGCCAGGCAGTGTAGAAGAACGTACTGAGCTAGATGGACCAATCACGTGACATGGTACAAGGCTGCTCCCCATGCTCCTGTCTGCAAAGATCTTAAGTGGAAAGCATCCGCGCTGGTTTTCAAGTGCAAGAACATTGGTGGGATGAATAAAAATGTGCCTGCATGACAATTTGCTTCACGATTAGCAAGCTGGCCATTAATTATTGATACTCCTTGTCCAGCCACAGCGTTCGTTTTTGCAGCGTTGCCACCCAGGGACTTTGGAATTAAAGGCATCCATAACCTTTCCTGTAAAAGTGCTGAGCGTTTTCAGTCTAAGCACACAGTTTTTTCCCCTTATGCTACACCGATTACATGCCTTAGAAAACACGGGATGTCTACTTGCCAGAGCATTTTTTCCCCCTCATTGAAAATGGCCCTGTAGACCTGATGTATTTTTAAGTGCTGCAATTTAACTTGTAATACAAACAGCCCCTCTGGTAAGCATGCAGCGCGTTCTTTTTTCTGGATGTGTTACTTGGTATCCCGGGGAGAGTGTTAAACTCATGTCACGATTCTGTTTCCTTTCAGTATGAATGTCTCTCAGTCTTAGGATTGTAAACATATCTGTGCTTTTCATCTATAATGTCTTCCAACTGTGACATATGTTTGACAGGTAGCAATAGATGTTGTGGCCGTCAGAGGTTGAATCAGTTGTTGCATCCCTGGTGTAAGAGGAATTCGTATTTACTTCTGAGAGATGTGAAAGAGATTTTGACAGGGAGCACTGGCATCCCAGACTGAGGAAATAGGTTTTCACATTTTTACTTACTTGATGAAAAATAGACAAGTGATAGATGGCACATGTATTTGATAGATTCAAATACTAAGGCTACTAATTTAGGATGTCTCTGATAAATTGCTGGACACCTGGAGGTAATCCTTGAACTGAATTACAAAACCAATTTATTCCATACATAAATGTTTTTTGATGAAATATCTTTTTATGCATTGAAAAATACAAAGGCACGAGTGGAAGTAGATTAGTTCTGTAACTCAGTTCAGAGTAGTTCTAGCTGTATAGTAATTTATTGGAGTGGTCTCAAAACAAGATTGAATAATAATAATATATATATTTAAAGCTTAGGAGTTGTGAGGGAGGCTACTGGAGTTGGGTTTTGTTTTTGCCTGACCAATGGAAAAGGATAAATTATTCTCCAAACACTAATGTGAACAGAATGAATGGCACAATGATTGTGCAATAAGATAAAATACATTGGATTCTTTATTAGTATCTTACACATAAATGGTTCAAAGGCAGTGCAGGATCATCCATTGTTACACTTTTATGGTTCCTGTTCCTGATGGTATTTGCCTGGCTTGAAGGGAATGTAGGGCAGCAGTGATGGATGTGCCAAAGTAGGAATTTTGTTCATGCTCCATTCAGCTCCTTTGAAGCTGAAGTAATGGCCATCAGTGGCAGTACATGTAGGATTCTTTTGGGAGAGGGCAGCTATTTGGGCCAAATTATTTCCCCACAAATCTCCATAGTCTGTAATTTAATCTGATCCAGAGGTCTGCATTCCCTAGAAGAATATCCTCACATAAAGGGAGCACTCTTCTATTAGTATACAGACTACTCGGCATTTTCTGGATTTGTAGTGATAGCAATATATGTCTTTAAGCTTTGATCCTGTGACACACTTTTAGGTATCCCTCTACACACACATATTTTTATAAGGCTCCCCCCACCCCGAACTGTAGCTCTCTGCAATCTTCCTGCATTGTTAAATTTAAAAACAACAAGAAAACAGCATGCCTTCTACTCAGGTGTTTGGGGGGGGGGGGATGACGACGACACACTGTTGTATGTATATATTTCCCATCACATGTCTTTGGATCATGGCCATCGGCAGAGTAGGAACGGGTTTCCTACTCAGTGCTCAAAAATGCACCCATCCATGGTCACTGGGGGCTATACACCTTCCATTTGACTCTGTTACTCCTCTCAGGCCTGGGCCACCATTACATCATTTATGGGAAGTAGTTCCTAGGAGGTTTGGGCAGGTTTGAACCAAAATATGCAAAATCTCTCTTTTGGGTTTCCCCTGCCACACCACTGCCATGGTTAAAATAGACATGGACTGCATGGGAGCTGCTTAACAGAAACAATTCACTACATGGAGTGACATCCATATGGTTTGTGTTCCTGTAGGTTATTGTGCCACCGGCATAAAGTGTGTGACAATTATCTATGACAAAGACGCATATTAAAGAGAAAGAAATGCAACTGTTTATTTTTTTAAAAAAAATATATCTACATCGATCCTATCTATCTATCTATCTATCTATCTATCTATCTATGAATTTAGAGGAAGATGTCTTCAGAATTAATAGTGTATCCTCTGAGAGCAAATCTAACAGGAAATATGAACAGTTCAAGGAGTGGGGAAGAGGGAACTATACCTTCTCCCTCAGCTTCCCCCGCACAAGAGAAGAAAACCACCCATTTTTGTTTTGCCTTTGAATCAAGATAATGAGTCAACAGCACAGAGATCATTGGTGTTGTGGCCATTTCTGCTGGCAGCTGTACTTCTGCATTTTTAAGTCATTAGGATGACTTTTGTAAACATACAACGTACATATCTGGCAATGCCTCATTAAATCCCTGAAGAAGAGGAGAATCTCAGATATCACATTCACATATGAATGATAAAGTTCTGGATGTGTAAATGCCTTTCTTGCAGTAGAGCATCTCACATTTTTTCTTGAAAGGAATGCAAAAATGAATTAAAAAGAAGATGAAGCTGTTAGCATTCAAACAACAAAATCTGAGCAGCATAATTATTTTAGCCTACTAAAGGAAATGTACCTGAGAAATCAACCACCCAGAACTGTTTATCATAGAGCTATCTTATGGAACAGTTAATTCAATAATGTCTATATAAAATTGATTCATTAACATCAACTGTCCAGTTTTGGCAGTGTTTCTTTTCTATAAGAATAGGGTACTGAGGCTCAAGCCTTGCAGTCAAACTCTGTACTATAAAAGTGCCTGCAGTTAGGGAAGGATTACACGTTAACAGGAAAACATGGGGTACCAATGGCACGTGTGTTCATGTGGGAGAATCAATGGGCTCAAGAGAGGTTAAGCACCCCTGTCTCTCACCCTCTGACTCTCCTCTGCAAGGCCCACATCCATCTTACCTCAACAAATTCAAGTTTGGGAACAGGCATTTGTTAGGGTAACACACAGTTTCACCCTTAATCCTGGCTACATGGGGGCTAATTGTGGTTACTCAGTAGTGAGGGAAAGGTACTTTCCTCTGGCTCATTCTCTTCTTTATTTTTGCTTCACATGTTCAGGACTGGCATTGAAAAAAATAGATTCTGAGTTGCCTCCCAGGTTGCCTTCCAGCAATATAACTGAGCGGGTGTGTGTGTGATGATGACGCAATAGTGGCAAGTCAAGTGCCTTTGATGCTACCTGGACCCACAAAATGGGCACCAAAGATCATGTACTATTAAATGATTAAGCACATTTTTAAGATGATGGTATGTGAGAAGCCAGATATCAACCTACTCAGAGGATTACGGAGAACAGCAGATCAGGTAGGGTGGTGGTGGTGGGGAATGAATGACAGGAAAACCAACCAAGGACATGTGACATAGGACAGCAGCCACTGCTTGTGGGTTTTCTGAACAATGGCTTAGGAACATAAAAAGCTCCCTTATACTGAGTCAGACCATTGGTCCATCTAGCCCAGTATTGTTGACACTGACTGGCAGCAGCTATCCAGGGTTTCAGGCAATACCCCCCCACCCACCCCAGCCCTACCTGGAGATGCCTGGGATTGAGCCTGGAACCTTCTGCATGCAAAGCATTTGCTCTGCCAACAAGCTATGGCACTACCTTCATAGCAGCAGCAGTCTATCTAGATCAGTGGTTATCAACCTTTTTTTGCCCCATGCACCCTTTTCACCATATGTCAGAATGTCATTCCCCGCTTTCCAAGATTGTCTGACTTAATCTGTGCCATACAATAAGGTGTGATGTCCTGTAGATTATGTACAATCTGTAGAACTGTAATTTGTAGAAAGATCAGTATTCCAACAGTTTGAGTCTGTGGTCCCAATTCCCCCCCTGAAACCCTAAAATTCCCCCTCTGGGGGGAATTCCCCCCTGGTTGAGAACCCCTGATCTAGATAGCAGGGATGTTGAAGAGTCCTTGGTTTCGAGTCACGAGTTGAGTCACAAGTCCTTGGACCCGAGTCTCGAGTCCAAGTCCTTGGTCCAAAATGGTGACTCCTGAGTCCCGAGTCCCGAATCACTCCCAAAGCTGACTCCACGAGTCCCTATTAAAATCAATGGGGTTTTTCCCCAACAAAATAAGGCTACTTCAGATGTGTGGCTTAAATAAATTCTAGGCACAAGTGTGCCTTTTTATTTCAAAACTCTGCAACTGATTTTGGCAAGAACAGACCAGGCAGACAAACCCAAAATAACCAGGCAGGCAGAAGAGGCAGGGAACCCCAAAGCAGGCAGGCAGAGGCCTTTGTCTTGGACAATTCAAACTGTGGAACTGGTTAAGAAGAGACCAGGCAGGCAGAGGAGGCTGGGAACCCCAAACAGGCAGGCAGAGGAGCCAAACCCAAAATGCCTGAAAGGTTGCATTTTAGGAAAATGATTTAAAAAAAATAAACTTGCTGTACTTCCTAAAACCTATCCATGTTGCATTTGAGGAACACGATTTTGGAACACGAGTCCTTGGTCTCAAGTCCCGAGTCGAGTCTCGAGTCCCATTAAAAATATTGGGACTCGAGTCTGAGTTGAGTCAGAGAGGGGACTCAGTCCGACTCACGAGTTGAGTCCTGGAGTCCGAGTCCCCATCCCTGCTAGATAGTGAGAGAACTTGGACTGGGGATGCAATGCCGTTAAAGGTCCACAGCCATTCTTAATTCAACTCCATGGCAGCTCTTCGGGTTGAGGAGAGCGTAGAATTGAAAGCCTGCCTGAGGCATACACATTGGTAGCTATGGCGTTAATAACTGGTTTTATAGATAATCTGCCAGTGTTAACTGATGCATGAACTACAAAGTTCATGTGACTAAATTGTTGACTTTGGTGTGTGCAATAATCTGCAATTTCATCACAAAAGAATTCTGTCTTATTTTTCTGCAATCCTATCTGCTGATTTGATAAATCAGTAAAGGCCACTTTTATGCTATATTGAGACCTAATCCAGACAAGACAGAGGTGCTCCTGGTCAAGAGACAGACAGAATCTGGAACAGAAATTAAATCTGTGTGGGATGGGGTAATATTCCACTTGAAGAATTAGATTCACAGTTTGGGGTTGCTTCTGGACTCAGTTTTGCACCTGGATGCTCAAGTAGCAACTGCCTTAGTTACCTCTAGATTGGATCATTGGAATGCACTGGAGATCGGGCTAACTTTGAAGAATCTTCACAAACTGCAATTGGTCCAGAATGCAGCTGCTAAAATACTGCTGGGCATTCACTTATGGGATTATATTACACCTGTTCTGCAAGGGCTGCACTGGTTAGCAATTTGTTTCTGGGCACAATTCAAAATGTTGCTGACCTTTAAAGGCCTAAAGTGCTTAGGTCAAGCAAGGATTCCTTAGGAACTGTCCCCTCCCATACCATAAGAACATAAGAAGAGCCATGCTGGATCAGACCAAGGATCCATCTAGTCCAGCATTCTGTTCACACAGTGGTCAACCAGCTGCCCACAGGAAACCTACAAGTAGGACACGAGCGCAATGGCACCTTCCTGCTCTTGTTCCCTAGC
Source organism: Shinisaurus crocodilurus (assembly GCA_021292165.1). NCBI lineage: Eukaryota > Metazoa > Chordata > Lepidosauria > Squamata > Shinisauridae > Shinisaurus > Shinisaurus crocodilurus. The sequence continues at coordinate 86,433,723 of CM037878.1, read as the reverse complement.
AACTGGTATTAAGAAGCATACTGCCTCTGATCCTGGAGGTAGCGTATAGCCATCATGACTAGTAGCGACTGAATCACCTTATCCTCCATGAATTCGTCTAATCTCTTTTTAAAGCCATCCAAATGGGTGGCCATCACTACATCTTGTGGTAGTGAATTACATAGTTTAACTATGCACTGTGTGAAGGAGGAGGAGGAGGAGGAGGAGGAGGAGGAGGAGGAGGAGGAGGAGGAGGAGTAGCCGCCTGCCTAGATTCTAAGCTGTGATGGAAAGGCCCTTCTTTGTGTCCTGACTATGTTGGATGCATGGCTGGTGGGAATGAGAGAAGGGGTTTTCTCTGTGGCTGTACCTAAATTGTGGAACCTTTTGCCCTGGCAGGGCTCTCTTATGGTGTTTCACCACATGGCAAAAACCTTCTTGTTTAGGCAGGCATTTCTTTTGTCAGATTAATAAGCCTTTATCTGATGCACCTGTTCTATTTGCTGCACCTGCAGCAAATAATTTCAAAATGAAAATAATATGTTGCATTCAAGGTGACTGGGCCCGGGCATCAGCAGAATGACTGACTGCCAATTATATGATGATGTATTTATTAATTTTTGTGCGTGGTTATTATGAGTTTAAAAGCTTTATTGCTTCATGGTGACACTGCATTATTGTTTTCTGTGTTGAGGGCTCTGTTGAGCTGAATTGGTCTAAAATAAAAATGAAATAAAATAAGAATAACTGTAAAAATGGAGCGAATAAAATAATCTGAAGGGATAGAAAAAGAGCACCCCAGCTGTGAACCTGCTCTTCCCAGTGAATTGTTGCACCATCCAAATGGGCAACCACTACACCTTTCCAAGATGGCATGGATCCTGAACAGGCCCATTTTATCTGGAATCAGCTTCAGTCTGTTAATCCTTCACCAGCATACAGCAGCCTCCAGCCTTTAGCATAGAACTCTGGCTGACTTCCAACTTGCGGGTAATAAAAATAGAGTAAGCGCTGATTTTGACTGAGTTCTTTTGCCCTCAAGCTGGTGGTTTGCCATGCCAGGAACACTGTTAAATGAGATGCCACTGGCATCCCATTCACCAAGACCTTCACGGGGTACACGTGGGGTGGGTGGGTGGTTTCTGTAATGCGTTTTTCCTCACCTCTGGCTGCAGTCTTCTAACCCACACACTTCCTCCACTTTCTCTTCCCAGCCATCTTTCAGTCCCTGAGGTCATTCCTCCAGCTTTTCATCCTCAATTTTGCTGACAGGTTCCAAAATAGAGAAAGCTTGTTTATTCTTAGCAATCGACCACAATACTCCACACTCCAAGCTTGCCAGCTGCTCACCCACCTCTTCAGCCACCCCTGACAGGGCGCTCTGCAGCTGGGCTTCTGAGTCAATGTTGACCCCTTGTAGCTGTTGATCAAATGTGGTTCATCATACCTCCTTGCTGTGAGACTCCAGGCACTGCTTCAATTCTGTTTGGGAGGCATCTAGCTTAACCTTCAGAATAATGCCTTTAATTTCTTTTACAAATGGCTATTGTGACATACTTAACATTAGGAGCACTAGCATTTGCTTCAGTTTGGCTTATTCATCAGTTCACAATTTTACTCCAAGGAAGTACGTACTATCCCATTTCTTACACCAATGTTAACATATGCATATCCATCCATCACTTCCACACACACCCATCTTCACTACCTTAAATAACAGAAATTTCAGGCTCTAAAATATTGGTTTCTAGCCAATTTTTGATTAAGGCCATTGCTGAAGTGCTATTTACAAATAAAGAAACACCGCAAAAACATATCCATCAAAGCCTAGACCAAAGTTATAGGGCATACAATTACAGTCAGTTTGAATAATGAATAGTTGCTGTGCATAAACGAGGGAGCTGTTGCCAATCAATGGCTACTAGTCATGATGGCTATCTATTACCTCTAGATTCAGAGGCACTGTGCCTCTACATACCAGTTGCTGGAGAACTCAAGCGGGAGGGTGTGTGAGAGTTGGACTGACCCGGGTTCAAAAGCTCCCCTAGCCAATGACTCTCAGTCCCAGTCACGCAAGCGGAAGGAGGAGATAACAGCAGTTAATAAAGATTAAAGAGTTTATTTGTAAGACCCAATTACATGGGATTAAGGCAATCAATGCATCTCTACTCACTACATCATAGCAGACTCAAGTCCTATACCCCAGTGGTAAGGCTAGATGAAGTGAAGTCCAAGAGACATGTCGTGTCGAGACGAACAAGCAGCAGAGAGAGATGGAGAGGAATGACGGAAGCAAGCAAGTGTGCTAGCTTATATACCCCAGACCCTGCATCTATGAATAGGATATTACTCACCCAGTTGCACAACCTACTCATCAACATGTTTACCCCAAATCTGTTCAAGGCTGCTGAGTCATGTCACCTCGAGACTATGTCTCCTGACCAAAGGCCTTGTATACTTGAACTCAAGTAACACCCACCAGGTCAGGTGATATTCTCGATGTTAGGTGGTAATCTCGTTCTGCCTATGCAAAACCCAACATCCCCCTGCTTTTGCATTTGCCCAGAACGTGGTTATTTACTTCATACAACAGCAACAGTTTTGTTGACATCTGATGCTGTTCCTTCATCTATGGACTTTGATAAAAAAAAACTTCTGCAGGAATGACTTTACCTGTCAGAAATTTGAACCACTATCAAATCACTTCTGATGTATCCCTCCTTATGACACAGTTTTATCTGCAAACCCAAAACGTTGTGTATTGCTATCTGCCTGCAGCATAGCAATCCTGCCTTGGTTTCCTGAAAAAACTGTAATAGGTTTTTCACATCAATCTCAGCATCATTTAAACATTTTTTTTTTTTTTACAATTTAAACTATTTAAACAAATGCAATCAGTTCAGCTTCAGTTGAACTCTAACTTTTAAATGATTGTTTCTACAAAATCAATCAAACAAAGTATGATTATAAAAATAACAAACTTCAGGTGTGTTCTTGTTGTTCTTACTATCACAACCACAACTGGCATTTTCTGTGAATCTGTAAGCCACCTGTGCTCTGACTTGTAACTCTTAGTCTGAAGTGTGATGTTCCTTCCAGATAACACTCAACTCCTTTTCAGAGCTCTCCAAGCATGTCCTGTTGGTCTAACAGTCTGCCCATTACACTGACAGCAATACCTGGCCTTGTTGCTTGTACAGTAAAGCTCAACAGCCCAATGCTCCTGTGTAGCATTCAAACTGCTTTTCCATCAGCATGTGCTTGAAAATCCTCAACTATTTGGAGTCTCTCACTGAGTTAACTATCTCCAAAATTCTCAATCACATCCATGATATTTCTCTGGTTTGTTGCAGTAAGATACTGCCCTCTTGGTTCTTTTTCAACTTCCATTTACAAATAAACAGTTGATCCACCACCAAGCAGTTTCAATTCAATGAAATTCCAAACCCTGGATCAATTATATCATATTGCTTTTATCTGTCCAGAAAAAACAATAGATCATCCATCTAAACAAAGTACATACAGTCTATGTCCCTGTTTCTCCTGCTTAACAAACAAACATTGATCTGCCTCTCTGTGCAAATCTCAAACCAGCAATGTTTGAGTTCAAAACAGAATTCCAGCCTCTAGCTGATTTCTAGCTTTTCTACAGAAAATCTCACAGACAGTTTTCCAAAGACTTCCTCTCATTTAAAATGCTTATGTTCCAATATTTCAACTTGTGAAATATCCATACATCTTCACATTCTCAAACATCAGTCTAACTGTTTCCAAAGCAAATTGTTGTTGCACTCATCTTATGATTATCCTGCTCCTTTTACTGAGCAAAATCACAAGCAACCAATCTTGCTATTTGTCATGTAACCTTTTCTAATCTGGTTAGTTTTCATTTAAAAAATCTATCTGGTAACAATGAGTTCCATGGACTGCTGTTTGTTTCACCAGCTTCCATGTTTTGTTCTTTATCCAAAGAATTCAACTCAGCTTGCATAGCCTGAAGCTATGGTTTAGCTTCCTTAACAGACAATTTTTTCACCTCTTTGAAATTTTGAAGTTTCAAATGGCTTTTCCTGCAAATTCTTCCTGATATCTCACAGGTTGTTTGACTCACCTGTTCCTTACCTTATCAGTTATCAGGTTTCTGTTCCAATAAACTTGCACCAATGATGAACAATCATTTGTTTAGTCTCCACTAAACCAAATGTGTATCAGAAGTTTGTCAAATTTACCTGACTGTCTTTCAGCAAATGCTTTTCTATTCTGACTCTGCCCTTGATGCATCCCCTGCATTAACAGAATTAATTTTGAAAAATGATCTCACATTTTCATTCAGCATTATACTAAACACTTCTAGATAATCTCACTATCCAAGTGTTGTTCATGTAAAACACAATATTCTCATTTCTAGAAAAATCTCATGTAAGCTCCCTTACAGATTTCTTCTAACTTTGAGGTGTATGTACCTACATATCAGATCCAAGATCCTGAAATGTTTCTCTAGAAGATTCTTCCTTCTACACTACTTTCTATAAGGTGTACAGTTCAATCACACAGAACTAAAACTTCTATCATGTACATAATCAAAACATTTAAGAGCTTCTACCCAAACCTCATTATCCAAATTATTATCACCTCTTCTGAGTGTTTGTTTACTCTTCCACACAATCCATGTGTTCAATATCACATCCTGTTAGAAAGTCATCAAAGCATGCACTGAATTGAACTTCCCCATATCTGAAAAGAAATAGGTAACATGGGTAATATGCTTGTTTCCCATCCAAGCACAAAACACCTTGACTTTGTTCAAAACTCCAGCTTTCTATCTAACATGTACACAACCTGTACCTCGTGTATTGATCAATTGACATCATGAAATAACGTGCCTTTCCTCTAAAGACTATCAGAGTATCCACAAGATCACCAAGAACAAATTGAATGAAATGAACTGTTTTTTCAGCTTGCCTTCCAGTTTACCTGTTGAAGCTAGCATCCCTTGTTTATGTGCACAAAATTACCTTTCATGTGAAAATTTCAGTTTTCAAATGCTATCCCCACCAACAGTTTGCATTTTCTTTCACAGGCCTGTGAATCTAAATGATCAAACATTCATGTGATATGCATGCATGTACATGTCATACATATAAGCATTTAACCTTTTATAGTTGCATCAGTACAACTTTCCATTTCTTTATTACACCATTACAATATAAAAGAAATAATCCATCTCTTAGCTTTGCCATATAAACATACCTACTTATTCAGTATTTTACATTTTGCTACAGAAAAATCCACAATATACTCAAGTCATATATACATTCAGTACATTTCCTGACATTTCAAAGCATATATTACACTTTCTTGAATCCAAGTTATCCAACTTTCAAGAAATACATTTCAAAACATGACTGTTAAACTCCTGTGACCATTTGCATAGTCCTCTTCCTGTTTATTTATGTCCAACACAGAAAGCTTCATTTAAACAATCCACTGTTTCTGTTCACAACAAAATAATGTCCATTTTGTTATGTCCTGGGTTAAAACATAAAGGTTTTCCATCAGCAGCACCCCTGCTGATTTCAAGCTCCTTCTTCTGTGATCCCACATGAAGAAAATGAAGAACAGCTTCTCATTTTAAGCACAGCTTTCTCTGTTCAAAACTGACGCGCTGTTTTTCTCTGTTTTAAAACCACGCCTCCGCTGGTTTGATACAGCCTCCGCTGTAGTATCAGGTTTCCCAGATACGTTTGTCACACGTGACCTTGCTTTGCTGCGACATGACGCTCCAGACGCTTTACCCACGTCAGACGTAATCCACGCATTTGTAATCCAAGCCACTTGTTGATACAATGCAAAAGATAGCTGATCCGCTGCTGTGTGAAGAAGAAAACTGTAAATGAAATATGATCCTTCTGCTGTAGCCTTGACTCAAATGAGTTAGACACAGAGCCTCCTGAAGATTATTTCTTTGCCCGATACAGCTCCTTGACAATCACTCCAGCAAGCTGTGGAAAACAAATCCTTGTGTCCAGCGTTGTTCACTTTTCAGCCTAGTAGCTGCCCGAACCGGCACCCCCGTTCACAGTCTGTAGCCTTGGATTTTGCCAAGCCTGGCACCTCCGTTTCAGCTGCTTTCAAAACGAAAAATCCTCCGTCTCTCTGTCCTGCATTCCAAGCCGCTGTTATCAGCACCAGCTTTAGCAACAAACCTTCGCCTTTCCGGTTTGTTTACAAACCATTCTTTCAAATAGTAAACAAATTCCTTTAACTCTATAACTGCTGAATTTTTCCGAACTGCGTCTCTGTGGCTTATCTGCCCATCTAAGATAACCATCAGATCGTTATCTGGGCCCATAACCGATGTGAGAGTTGGACTGACCCGGGTTCAAAAGCTCCCCTAGCCAATGACTCTCAGTCCCAGTCACGCAAGCGGAAGGAGGAGATAACAGCAGTTAATAAAGATTAAAGAGTTTATTTGTAAGACCCAATTACATGGGATTAAGGCAATCAATGCATCTCTACTCACTACATCATAGCAGACTCAAGTCCTATACCCCAGTGGTAAGGCTAGATGAAGTGAAGTCCAAGAGACATGTCGTGTCGAGACGAACAAGCAGCAGAGAGAGATGGAGAGGAATGACGGAAGCAAGCAAGTGTGCTAGCTTATATACCCCAGACCCTGCATCTATGAATAGGATATTACTCACCCAGTTGCACAACCTACTCATCAACATGTTTACCCCAAATCTGTTCAAGGCTGCTGAGTCATGTCACCTCGAGACTATGTCTCCTGACCAAAGGCCTTGTATACTTGAACTCAAGTAACACCCACCAGGTCAGGTGATATTCTCGATGTTAGGTGGTAATCTCGTTCTGCCTATGCAAAACCCAACAGGGTGTTGTTGTACCCCTGTCCCACTTGTGGACTTCCCACAGGCAGCTGGTTGGCCACTGTGTGAACAGAATGCTAGACTAGATAGACCTTTGGTCTGATCCAGTGTGGCTCTTCTAAATTTGTTATTTTCTGGACAAGGGTCCAGCTGTTATGAATGTACCCTTCCTGCCCCCACCACAGCACATGTAAACATGGCAACTTCTGGATTCTGAACCATAGGCAGGGGGAACATCTTTAAGGAAAACTCTGCCCCAATATTGTAGCACAAATTTCCCACGGAAACCAATGGCTCCCCTACTTTTTGAAAGCCTTTAAAAAATGTAGCTTTTTTTCATCCCAGAATATGCCTGGAAATCTCATCTGACCTGATCTCGATGTCATCGGCAAGGGTGGGGTGGGCATTAATTCTGGCTTTAGTTTAAACCATTAAGTGATGGTTCTCAAAGTGTGATGTGGGCCTGATTCACTCTGCTTTTGGAAGATTGATCAGACTAGTGGTGACTGGTGAAACTGTGAGTCAGAACCACAGGCTGCAACTGTGGAGTGAGATTGCATAGAAGGGAATCCTGTCCTTAGAAAGCTACGGGAGGCAGCAGTCCAAGGCAAGCTGTCAGTACAGTGCAAATTTGCAATTGCTAATCTGCATGCCACTCTCGCAGCCTGCACCCGTGCAGGGGATGACTATGCCAGTCAATAAGCATACACTTGTACAATGCTGACGGTGGCATTCCCTACCTCCATGGCTGCCTCCTGTCAGTTTCAGGTAAGGATGGGCATTCCTCTCCCTCACTGAGAATTCCCTTCCCCTGGCCACATGTAACTGTGGGCGGGGAGAATTTTGCATGTGGGGGAAAGGAGACTGAGACCAGCATGGGGTGATCTCACCCTCCAATCAGATTATAGAAGGGTGGGGCATCAAGGGTCGTTATTAGGCCCGCACACCCCACCCTTGGCCTCTTTCTTTCGCAGCTCCCTCCCTCCCTGTTCTCAGTGTGGGCTTTGCTGGCCGCCGTTTCCAGGGGCTGAGTAGGAATTTTGGCTTGTTGTCCTGATTGCCCGGGGGCAATGTGTGTGTTTTTTCCTACTCTACACTGTGTTTCAGGGTTGGGTGTTTTTTAGTTTGGGTATTGTGTAATTTGGTCCAATCTGGTCACATTTGGCTGGTAAGCACAGGAATAGGCACTGGGGTTAGGGTTCGGTGATCATCCAATGGCACCATTCAGGTGGCTGGTGAGACCTGAGACTCCCCGTTTACTGAGTTTCACGGCTTTGTTGTGGGAGATAAGGATCGCCAGTGAGGCTGTCTTTCATCACACAAATCGGTGTTTTGCAGCACCGTGAGGTGAGGACTGAGAGAAAACCTCCCAGCACCCACGAGGGTGTAAAACTGGTGTGTGTGTGTGTGGCGAAGTGCAGCACCCCCTTCCCCCGGGTTTGGATGTATCTGCCTGGGATACCTCACTGGCCAATTGCTGTTTTTAGTTCGTACCCACACTTTCACCCTTCACAGATCTTGATTAATAAATGTGGCCCTTTATTTATACCATATACCTGTGTCTCGCCTCTTCTTTTCCCCTCTTACGTGTGCAAACCCACAGCTGCAGCTTCACCAGTCTCCACCAATTCTGATCATGGTGAATCATGACTGGGACATGTGTCACACAGCATTCAGAAAGCAACTTTCCGAAATCAGTGAACAAGTAACTCAGGTTGGTTTCACCATGGAAAAAGCATGGTTGTGTGAATAGGTTCTAAGATTTCAGTAACCCGCTCTTTCTAATTAAGCTGTAACTAATGCATAGAGTGGCTCAGGCATCCGGAATCTTCAAAAAAATAGAAATTAAAAAGCAAGACATTCCGTAGTATGTGTAATGTTTCATCCAGGCTTAAATTAGCTTTACTGCATGTACTAGATTGTTACAGATGAACATGGAATGGATTAAATACCTTGAAATGAAGTATTTTTGGAAGTGATTGGAAAGATGTGATGTGTACATTTTGTGAGTCAATCAAACAAAGGTGTATAAGTTGTTTTTGAATGTTTTTTTTTTTTAACTATCTAAGACATTCTGAAGATGAGGATCTGTTTGTTTGTTTGTTTGTTTGAGGGTGCTTCCAGATGAAGGGCTGGATACAGATTTAAGCGTGTGCAAGACCTGAGACTCCCCGTTTACTGAGTTTCACGGCTCTGTTGTGGGAGTTTCACGGCTTTGTTGTGGGTCGGTGCAAACAGTCTTCCCCATCCCTCCTCCCCACAGCAGCCCCTCCACCCCCCCAAAAAAGTACTATGCACAGGGTCAAGAGCCCCTCCTGAATGGGAAGAACTATGGTGCAGGGGGGAGCCACCAAAATCGGGCAGAGGAACTTTCCATTCTGTCAACATAAGACAGATCATGGATCCAATCAGAGCCTTTAATCTTGCAATCACCCTGCCTCAAACATGGACTTTTATTGGTGTGTGTGTGTGTGTCTGTTCAGATGATGGTATCTTCCATTTGTAACCATTATGATTTCCCACTACTTCCATCTTTTTTCTTACCACCAACCCCGCCCCCCAAACAACAAAAAACAGCAACAACAAAAACCATTAAGGAAGAAAAGATGGAATAGCTGCACAATTCCCTTTGACTGGTAGCTCTGGGAACCATCTGTCTGGAAGCACCCAAAGGCTAAAGTCAAAACAAAACTGCAAGTTGTCAAATTTATGGAAAGATCCTCCTCTATAAATGAGGGAGAGGGTTTATTTTAATACTGATCTTAATCACACTGCCATTTTAGCAATTTTACTCTAATTACTTCATTAGGAGCTCCTTCTCATTTAAAGCCGTACAAGTTGCAACTGGAATAAACCCATGAAAGTAACGGCACATTCACTCAATCTCTTTAACATTATCAAGCACAATGATGATCACTTTCCATTAACATGGAAAATGAATCTGCCAAAAAGCAAGACACAGTTTGTTCCAACTGCAGCCTAATTAAATGATTTTTTTGGGTTATTTTCTGGATCATTCACCCTTGGTTCAATCAAAGCTTAAATTTAAGGCTAATCAGCATTTTTAACTAGTAGAGACTCTCTGGCCTCCCATTGATGAGAAGGGGTCCTGCTTAATCAAACAGAAAGAGCAATCCTGTTTTTTGTAAAAGCGAATTTGACACTGACTGTTAAGAAATATCACCACAGAACAGGCGTCAAGGGTAGGCATGGTTGGGCATCTGCCAAAGGGCCACACTCCTGCAGGGGGCCCACTGACAAGAGCCACCTGAACTTGGCCCTTGCTCATCATTGCAACCTGCTTCTTCATCTGCCGTTCACTCAGGCTCAGACAGTGGAGGAGGAGAAGCCGCAGATGCCACTGCCTACTTGCTCACTAGCTCTCTGCCCGTCAAGCAAGTGAGTGGTAGCACTGATAAGAAAGAGGGTGATGAACAAAAGCAGCTGGTGGCAATGGTGGCGAGAAGGGAGAAAGTAGACTTACTGAAGGAAGGGGCCCATTGAAAGTGCCTTGCCAAAGGGTCCTCAAAGACCTGGAGCTGGCACTGCTCCCTGGATGAGTAATTGAATCAGGTTTCTGCAGCATACCAAGCTGAAGGGTGCATCACACTGTGCCACTGCCATATCATTTTCTAGCTATCCAGAAGGGGACCAGGGGCACAGGAAAAACAGCAACACAGAAGGTCCTCAAAGTCAATCTTAGGATGGCTTCTGAAGGTACATATACCACATGGAGACCACCTGAAATGCTGCTGCAAGTGTGCTGTTTGATGTGTACTGGCTTGAAATATTTGAAGCTGCCCTTTACTGAGTCAGACCATTGGTCCATCTAGATCAGTACTGTCTGAGTATGCCAGGAGTGGACAGGAGGACGTCTGGGTAATGTCCACAGAGTATCTGCTCTGGGAGGCACAACTCTGTGGCCCCAATTACATCATGCACCCATACATGGCGTGAGGTTTTGGCTGCACTGCACATTCCCAACAAGGTAGATCTCCAGATGTTTTGGACTTCAACTTCCAGAAGCCCTGCCAGCATGGCCAATGGTCATGAAGGCTGGGAGTTGAAGTCCAAAACATCTGGAGATCTACTTTCTGCCTACCCCTGGTTTACACTGACTAGCAGCAGCTCTCCAGGGTTTCAGCCAGGAGGGGTCTTTCCCAACCACAGCTGGAGATGCTGGGAATTGAAACTGGGACCTTTTGCATGCGTAGTATATGCCTTACCCCTGAGTTAGAGCCCTTCCCTAGGTTAGACTGCACTGTGTGTTTTGCCGCATGGCAAGCCTATTTGCGTGAAACAGCTTGCAGCATATGATGGTCATCAGTCACATATGGAAGTATTAAGTGGCAATCATGTCTCCCGGTGGTATTGTTTGAGGCCAGTCTCTGAGAAGATCATAATGCACGGAGATTGGCTCTTGCCAGCAAAGAGATCTTCAGTGAAACAGAACAATTGACCTGGTACATTTATGTTTACATTAAATGTTGGTACTTCATGGACATTCTGATTTGGGTTAACAATCTAGAGAATTCAGTGCCATTTCAGGTTCTGTTTTCATTTCATATATGTGCTGTATGGTAGAGGGCAGTGCCAGATCATTATGAAAGAAAGCAAGGAAGAGTTTTCAGGACATTGTGGGGGGCTGGGCAAAATACTGCCTCTGTTTTAAGGCCAAGTGAGATGTATACCAAAGGAAGTATGTACAGAGACAGGAGCCCTCAGCAATGTAAAATGGTGGTGTATAGATTTCAGCTATGGCAAGACTGCAGCATTCCAAAATGTATGTTGGACATGGAAACCGCTGCTGCTTATAGCAGTGTGCTAGCACCTCATGCTATGTTGGTTCCATAAATTCATAGAAGGAAATGATTCTATCTTCAAAAATGAACCCAAATAATGCCTGAACCAGCTCTCATTACTAGCATATAAAGTTTATGGGCATTGTTAACACAGTCTAATGCTTTCCTTAATTAAGAAATTCAATCAAAATGAAGACAAAAATGAGAGAACTGAGCGTAATTGTTCCCTTCATGGGGTCCTCCCCCTCAGGACATTAAGAAGGAGAAAAAACGAATCTCCTAATTTTATCTAGGATAATATTGGCTCACATATTTATGGCCATTCTACAATTTAGCTCTGATGTATCTATAAGGAGTTTATTTGTGTAGCAATATGGACTCAGGGTGAAAGCTGAAATTATATTGTATTAAAACTACCGATGCTACAAATCACCATTGCTTGTCTGAGAAGAAGGAGGACTTCTCCTTTAAAGACAGAAGTCATCACTTTCATCGCTCTTATCTGTCACTGTGAGCGGTTACTGTCAAAGGCAAAGCTATTTGTCTCCAGCTTTTGGAATGCTTAAATCGAGAGGAAATTTTGCAGAAGCTAGAATTTCTACTACATTATTGTAGCGTGTACTCTGTGTCATGACCCTACAGTATCCTGGAAGGTGTGAATGAATACTAAAGCCCTGTCCACACATTCTATTTTCTTTAGACCACAGTAAAACCATAAGCATTCTCGACTGGGGAATGTGATCCTGATTTAATGAAGCCATGCCAGCCAGAGACAGGTTGCTGTTTGCCGTGTTTCTTCAGGGGCACACCGGCAATGTGGCTTCTTCCCACAGGAACCACATCGCGTATGCACTTCTGGGAAAGAAAGAGAAAAAATTGAGAGGAAATGCTTGTCTTGTTTCCTGGCAAATCATGTTGACAATTTCTGCTCAGCTCTCAAGTGGAGCCAACAGAAATTCACATCCATCTGGCAAGCCTGCAGCTGAGCTAAGGCTGGTGGGAGTATTGATCAGAGTGCTTCACATACCTTGCAATACTTGGAGTCGAAACAGGCAGGGGGTCAGTAATACTCAAGCAAGTAGCCAGCCAGGCCTGCTGCCAGGTTTCGGTGGGTCCTGGGGTGCCACAGATGCTCCCCCAGTGCGGCTGCCACTGCCTCCTTCCACTGCCTCGTCCTGCCACCAGATGCTGCTGCCGCAGCCAGTCCCTCTCGTCCTCTTCCCCTACCTCCAGCACCGGACGCTGCTTCCAAGGCAAGTCCCTCTTCTCCCCTCCAGTTGCACTCACCCGGCGACTGGTGCTTTGGGATGGGAGGTGATCTGACACTCAGCTGCCACCCACGGCAGGGAGTTGCCACCTTAGATTCCCCGCAATACAATGCCTGATGTCAACATCTGGCAGTGCATTGTGGGAGATCTAAGATGGCAGCCACCGATCCAACACGGATAGGAGGTGAGTAGCAGATGGGCTCCCTGCCTTCCAAAAGCGCGGGTCACTGGATCAGTGCATCTGGGTAGAGTTCAGGCTGTGGCAGCAGCTCCAGCATCTTGACGAGAGAAGACGAGCAGAGTGACTGGCCATGACAGCAGGGCAGGGCAAGGGCAGGGGTGCAGGGAGGAGCAGAGTGACTGGCTGGTACGGCAGTGTCTGGTGGCAGTGGCAGCACAAGCTGTGTGTGTCCGTGTGTCCAATGGTGGCGGGTGCAGCAGTGGTGCTGGGTGGGGATCCCAATAATGGGGCACACAAGGTTGGTGATGGTGGGTGCTTCTGAGCCCCAGGGCCCTCAGCAGGTGCCCAGCCATGCCAACCTCTAAATCTCACCCCGCAAGCAGCCTCGTGAGAGAGTGCAGAATATGTAGTTCACAAAGGCAATGTGACTGGTAGTCAGTGCTGGGTCCAATGTCCAGGCAACAGGTTCAGAAGTATGTTCTCAACAGCCCAACAAAACTTGGATCAGAAATACAATATAATTTTAATACTGGACATTTATATAAATTCCTGGTATATCAATTATCAAGGGGGAGGGCCTTTTCTATGGTAGCCCCCCCAACTCTGGAACAAGCACCCCCCCCTTAGGCCCGCCTGGCGCCAACTCTGTCATCTTTTCGGTGCCAGGTTAAGACTGCCCTCTATGTCGAGGCTTTTAACAATGCTAAATAGTGCGTGGTGGGTGGGTTATTTTTAACTTTTCTACTGGTCACATTGTATTAACTTGTTTTTAGCTATTTGTGTTATTTTAAATTTGGTTTTTAAATTTTCTATAATGTTTTATTGTGTATTTTATATTGTATTTTTTAATTGTTGTACACCGCACAGAGAGCTTCGGCTATTGGGTGGTATAGAAATAAAATTATTATTATTATTATTATTATTATTATTATTATTATTATTATTATTATTATACAACAACAACAACAACGAGATGTTAGATGGATTTTTTTTTAAAAAAAAACCAAACTGCCTGTTGTATCTGTAGTTACTATGTTTTATTGCAGGGTGGGCAACATCTGGGGATCCGGGGGCCAATTTCCTTCTACCTGGAAGCCACTGGAGGCCACACCCACCACACCACCAAATTTGCCATAGAAATCTTCATCGATAGAGTGTCCCAAATTTTTATACCAGCCAATTATTTCTTTACGCTTTCTATTCAAAAACATCGTAGGGCTTTTACTTTAGCATGTTTTAATATTCTCCCATCAAAGGTTCTGGTGGGAAGATACCAGAAAATTCCCTATTACGATCGTAAATGACCTTGTGACTCTGGTGAGATTGAATCTGTGACTCATGTTCTCTTCTATTGTACTTTTTACCAAGACTTGCGGAAATTTTTTATTGAGCCACTCCTTTGAAATATCCTAGGACTTTCAGATGCTTCTTACACCGTACTACTTCTTTCTGATCAATCTCCCCAAACCACCCTCCAAGTAGCCAAATTTTGTGCTGCCGCCATTAAAACTCATCAGCAAGTGATCTTAGTATGTTCTTAACACCCCATGTATGATTTCTTGTATTTTGTTTTATATTTGTAATCTATGCTGGTTATTGACTGTAATAAATGAAACTGTCACTGTAACTCTAAATTTGGTGGTGCAGGATCAGTGCCCTCCCCATATTCCCTTTAAAACAAGGTGTGCAGCAGCAAACACCTTGTTTTAAAGCAAAATTGCAAGCCCTGGACGCTTCAGGGAACATGATGTTGCCTTAAAACAAGGTGCTCGCTCCCCAAACACCGTATTTTAATGGGAAATCAGCATTTTTTTTCCTTGCGGCTGTACCAACAAATTTTGGCAGCAGATTTGGCAGTGTAGCAGCAGAGCAGTGAAAGCTACAAAATTGGCTGGGGCCCATGGACTGCATGTTGCCCATCCCTGCTTTATTGTATTAATTTGTAAGCTGCTCTGAGATTCATGGCCGAATAGTGGCTAAGAAACTACTTTAATTAAGAATTAAATAATTAAATTAAAAAGAATTAAATAGCGGACAATGAATATGTTTAAGTCAAGGGCCAACTGACCCTTGTGTCTCCAAGCATAGTGGCCACCTGGTTCTTCAAGAGGAGCAGCAATTATGTCGCCTTGCCTTTTAAGGCATGGTGGCTAGTCTTGAATTGCATTTACGTCCCAGGTCTTACTTCTGAGCTACATCTGGACAGCAGAAGGGCTAGGAAACAATGCGAAGGGGCAGGACAATTGCTAAGCACAGCAGGGGATTCCTGATGAGGACCATCTGTGGCTTGAGGACACAGTTGCTGCTTTATCAAATATAAAAAATCAGAAGAATTGTTTTAAATATGTTGTGGGAAATGTGTGGATGGGTTATCATTTACCCATAGTTGAGAATGAACAGTATTTACAAATTAAGCTGGCAGGTGGCCAAGAACATGGTATTAGAAAGGTAAGGACATTCGTAATACTACAATATATGATCAAAACAGTGGCTGAGCCCAAGGGAAAAATAAGCTATATCCAGCCCCCCCCCTTTTTGATGTACTCTTGAAAATAGTTAAGGTGAGCATGTTCTTCTTCCATTAACCTTACTACAGGTGTTTCATTTATACAAACAAGGTATTTAATGTGTTCTCACAACACAAAAATCCTTAGGTCACTGATGCCTTGGAATAATCACTGGCCAAGATCCAGTCAAAGTTATGCACATTTTTCCTTGGTTTTGATAGAAGATTTAAGCACATGCTTCACTCTCTCCCACTGAAATCAATGGGTGTCAAGTGCTGAAAGTTAGCTGGATTGTGCCCACTGTTGGAAGGATGCAAACATACCAGTAAAAAAGAAGTGTTTGGATTATGTCTGTGACTTCCTGAAGGAAAGGGGGTCAATCTGATCTCAGTGTATCTTAGGCTACTGGTGCTGATGTAGCTTCCTGGGTCACTTTGTAGACATATAATTGTGCATAAATGCTGCCATATGTAATGTTGTGTTTGGTACATGCAGAGATGGCTAGGATAAGAAATAGGTTATATAGTTTATAACCCTGTATGTATGATGCTAGTGTGTTTATTACTGAATAGCTCAGAGTGAATAATGATGAGATACTAATAATAACAATAATATGATATAAGTAGCACCAAAATCCTATCATAAAAGAAGTCCTAATAATTCAGTGGGCCCCAAGAAGTGATTTCCCCACCTTCCTTTTCCTGTACAACCTTGAAGTTCATGTGCCTCCATTCTCCCTTTCTGTGGTATGTGTTGCTGGCTGTTGGGGATTCAGAACTGTTTCACCTCGTGTGACCCCCTTGGCTCCGCCTCTGCTGACCTGTCCTCTGCCCCTCCCACCCCGACTGGCCACCAGTCTGCGCTGGTAGCAATGGAGTTTGAGGCATATGAACATTTCAGGATTATGTACACCTTTCATTTGTAATGTCTTCCTCACTGCCATTATGCTGAGCCATAAAGCAATTAAGCAACATATAGAACAGAAAAGAAGGAATTGATCAATGCAGAAATGCTTGCTAGTTTAATGCCCTTTACTTAGCTCTCCAGCTGGATGCCATTCCCCCTTCCATTGTCTGTTTTACTCTCCTTTTTCTAATTGCAATCATACTTCTTGCAGTTAGAATGTACTTCTTAATGCGTAAGCAGAATTGATTTCGGGAAGGCAAATTCATGAATATGTATAGCCAATCCAACCATGATAGGTAATAGGGACTCTGCAGTGGCTCTTTGGCAGTGAGATTTTTTGATGAGTAAGGCACTATAAAGTTGAGGGATAAAATTCCCATGTTTCCGTGAAAGGCAAGTTCCATGTTTGAGTTTATTAGGAAAGGGAGTGAAAGTATGTGGCTACATTTGTAATTTTGTGTACAATTCTGGTCACATCTCCAAAAGGATATTGAAGAGCTGGGAACAATACAGAAAAGAGAAAATGATCAGGTGGTTGGAGGCCCTTCCTTAAGAGGAAAAGCTACAACAGTTAAGGTGCAATGCTATGCATGTTTAGACAGAAAAGTCCTACAACTCCCAGCATTCCCAGCCAGGCTGGCTGGGGAATAGGATTGCACCCTCTGGGGTGCTTTACTTAAGAAAAATGGCAGTTGAGGAGGGGGGACATGATTTATGAATAATCAAAAATGAGGAAATGCATCACCCAAAAAAGAGGACAAGAGGATGCTGCTTTGCATAAAATTTGCAGATGTTAATTTATATCTATAGATGCAAATTTAGAAAAAAATGTTGTAATTTAAAGAAAAATACAGTACATCTCACCATAGCTTGGACAACTGTGACCCGGTAAGCTCCTGCTGCTGTCCAGGTGCTGTACCCTACATGCGTACAAGTGATGCTCTCCAGACAGATGCTGATCACACGTCAGCTGGAGTGTATGACTGGCGCATGTGATGATGCCTTTCCTCTTTTTTTTGGTGATTCATAAGTGGCTACGTAGGGATGGGGCAAACTCTCTGTGTTCCCACTGCCCTCTTCACACATGTAGTAACCACATGTGCCAAATGCCTGAATAAGGCTAGTGCATAATTAATTTGTGAAATTCTCTGTCAGTAGGTGTGGTGATGGCCACAAGCTTAGATGGCTTTAATGGGAATTGGATACAGTTATGGAGAACAGGTTGGGAACTGCTGTGACTCAGTGGTCATGCTTTGCATGCAGAAGGTTCCAAGTTCAATCCCTGGCATCTCTAGATAGGGCTGGAAAAAGTCCTGCCTGAAACCCTGGAGTGCCACTTCCAGAGAGTGTCAACAATACTGGACTAGAGGGACCAGTGGTCTGACTCAGTGTAAGGCAGCTTCCTATGCTCCTATGCTATGCTTTCAATGGCTAATAGTCATTTTGGACTGGGACTCGGGAGATCCGGGTTCTAGTCCCCTCTTGGCCATGAAACTCACTGGGTGACTTTGGGCCAGTCACTGACTCTCAGCCTAACCTACATCACAGGGTTGTTGTGAGGATAAAATGGAAAGGAGGAGGAGGACTATGTAAGCCGCCTTGGATTCCTTGCAGGGAAAAAAGGCGGGGTATAAATATAATAAATAAATAAATAAATAAATAAATAATAAAATAAATAAATAAATATATGCAGCCTCCAGGTTCAGAGGCAGTATAATGCTGGGTACCTGTTGCTTGGGAGTAACAGCAGGAGAGCACCTAGTGCCTTTATTATGACCTGCTTGTAGGCTTCCTCAGTGCATCCTTTTGGACAGAGTGGGAAAGGAGATGGTAGACTAGATGAGCCTTTGGTTTGTTACAGCAGGGCTCTTCTTAAGTGTCTATGACAGCAGAATCTAGGGCAATATTTCACTACTGACATACTGTTGGAACCATCCCTAAGACACATTGCCCGGCAGTGAATTGGTGTTAAATTTTCTATAGCTAGCACTTAAAGAAGTCATTTCAAAGAATCCCAATGAAGGCTACAAATAGTGAGACAATATGGGGATGTATTTGGGATTTGGAGTCTGTCCTCCTGGCTAGATTAATTTTTGTTATCAAACACAGCTTTTTCCTTGTTCCCTTGTTCACTTCAAGGAAGCATAGACAGGACAGACATTCACAGAATGAAGTGTAGGCAAAGGGAAATCCATGCAAAAAGGGAACAATTTCAGGAGGTAGATGAAACTAAGCAGAACAGTTCTCACAGGGAGATGCTCCAGTTCCAGGGTAACTGTGAGAATGGAGAAGGTAAATTTAAACATAACTATAGACTAAGAAGTTGAAAGGGGGAACTGGCTGTTTGGCTTGTGAAAAGTGAAGACTGAATATCACTTTCTGGAATATGTGCTCTAATTGAAGCTTTGGTTTTTTGGGCTCAGTGCAGCACTCGGTCAGTGGGGGTGGGAAAGAGTCTGGTTTTCAAAGATCTATGAAATGCTTTGCTTGCAAAGGTGAGAGCAAGGTTCACTGACCAGAAGCCAGGACAGGAAGCCCTAGAGACAACAGAGCTTCCCTGTCCTGTTTCTGTGTTCTTTTGTCTGGTTTGATATTGTTTGTCTAGAATTTACTGACTGTGAAGTAGCATGAAAAGAGAGTGGCTAGAAATCCCACCAGTTTGTGGTACTCTGGTCGACATTTTATAAATAAAGCTCCAACCTCAGGCAGGCTGGCTGGGTGCTTTTTCTTTTCTGCTATTCTTACTTTCTGTGTTCAAAAGCAGGCTTTACACTGCAATGATCTCTGTGAATTCTCCTTTCACTGGCCAACTCCACATTCATCTAGACTGGCTCTCAGAGTTATATCACTGTTACAGGCTGTACCACCCTTTAATTAGCTCAGCAGCTGTTTGTTTGTACTAGAGCTGGGATTAAATTTCTCAGACAATATTTTTTTGATAATTTATTTTTTTTGGTCTCCTGTGAACTTTTGCAGAATTTCACCACAACAAGAACATTTGGCAAAATGCCCCTTCCCCCATTTTGACATTTGCAAATAAGGTGGAGAATTCTGGGAGCAAAAACTGGATCCAGTTTCAATTTTGCTTAATATGATCTTAATATTTTTGAAGGAAGCAATGAGCTTGTATTTGACTCCTACCTCCTCTCTTAGCCTATTGCTTCCTTCATTCACCAGTATAAATTAATAACAGCTTAATTCAGTATTAGCTTAGCTGTATTTCTTAGAAGACAATTTTCTTTTTGGGGGGCTGCCTCCAAATTGTTGGAGACTTCTTCTACATCTCCCTGAATACATTTAGTGAAATTTCCCTCCACAATTTAGCCACCAGCAAATATTAGGGTGAAGAATCTTGAGAGGCCATTTCCGCTCAGCCCGAGTTGTACAGGGCATCACTCTGTCTCTGCAGACCTTGGGGTTCCCCTGGATATGCAGGAACCCCTGGTAGGTTTGTGTGTGTGTGTGTGTCTCTGTGTGTGGTGTCAGTGGCCCTGTTTTGCTTCCAAACTGATTGGCATAGGGCATGAGTGTTGCTGTTAGGACTTTTCTACATGAGGCATTTATCATGCTCTTGACATTCCCAACTCATGGTTGTTTATGGGTTCGTTAGCCAATGTAATGACCCTCCGGTTTCACTTCTGTTTGTAAACAACACTTTCCATTTTTTTAGAGCAGGGAAAATGGGGTATTATTTCTGATGGTGAAAGAAAGAGTGATTTCTTCTTGTGTATTTGAACTATTCTGCTATACCACAGTGCCACCTAGAGCAGAAAAACAGGAAAGGAAACACTCCTTGTGTAGTGCTCAGATCTCAATTATGTGACGAAACCAAAAGTCGATAGAACAGGTTAGCAGCCTCATGAAGAATTGCTCTTAGAGGGAATGATGATCCCCTTTCTAAAAGAATACATAGAAAACTAACATTGGGGGGGGGGGAACCCAGAAGAACTTCCTTTTTCTCAATTCAGATGGAGAATGAAGAGGGGATCTCTGGGAATCTAATGTAGATTAGTGGTAGTTCTGTACAAGGGGGCATTCAACCCACCCAGGACTTTGCTGGTGGAAGACTAAGACTCCATATGTCTCAAGATCCTATCCTTCACTAGAACTTTGCACAAATACCCTTTGGGAAGCAACCCACAACAACCCCTACTTCAGTGGGGTGGGGGAACCCATCCCGTAGGTTGCAAACTGCTGCTTTAAAGGATAGAAGTTACCCAGTTACCTTCGCCTTCGAAATGGTGATTTTAATTAAAGTTATTAACAGCCACATTAAACATTCTGATGCAGGGGTAAGAAGAACGGACACTCACTTTTAACATGAGAGGGATCTGTTTGAGTGATGAATATGGTAGGTGCTTTGCATAGCTGGCTACCATATCCTATCTTAAGGAAGGGATGCTTTCCCTCCCCGCTGCCACTCCCTCCTTGATTATGCCTGGATGTTCTGCACTCTGCAGACCCGCCTCAACAGCTAGAAGGGGAAATAGGGGCCCCTCTATTGCATGTGGGATCCAGGTTTTGACCCTGGTGTAATGTCTTGGCAAACATGTGACCTCCCAGACAGAACTTGCAAGGGCCTCAACATGGTGTTTGCATACTATGGGGCAGATCAAAATTATATAGATGAGGATGGTAGGTAACATAATATTGCTAAACTTTCATGTCTCTACAGAAAGATTTCACCCATATCAATATAATGCAGAAACAATGGTCTTTTTAAAGATTGGGGGTAAACAAGTTAGTTCCGGTTTGAAATAATGTTTAGAAAAGTATCCAGTCCATTATCTTTTGAGCTGGTGTTCATAATAACCATGGAAACAATATACACACAGCTCTGTTAGATGATAACATTTTTTTAAAAAAGAGAATAGTGAAATGTACATTATTAGTGTGCTATATAATTGGTTTCTATCGTGTTGCATTGTACAGAGAAAAAGCAGACCTTTCCCTTTAAAAATATGATTGGATGAAAAACTGCATAAGCAACATTGGACAAGGCTATTTAAAAATAACAAGCAAAATGTTGTGTATGAATTGCACACAATTGCAAACAATTTCTGGCCTTGAAGAGCATTTCTGCCATTGCTCAACTTTATCTGTTTGTCTTCCTAAGAACTTCAAAATATTTTCCAGTGCTACACAAAAGATTATTAGGTTGAGGTACTTCCAAAAGGGAAGCATTTCCCCCAGAAACAATTGCCTATCAACAGAATGTTTGCCTTTTAAATAAGAAAGAGTTAATAGTTTACTTCATAATTAAAACTACCATCTAACATGATGACGTTTTTATCCTATTACTTTGCAGGTAATGTTGTAAAAGGTTTTGTTTCTTTGTTTGGTATAGTCTCTTCTACAATTTTTGCTTAATTACGTAGTTTTAAACAGTGATGGTTCATCTGTGATCTATTTACAAAATGCTCTTTTAAGTCACCTGTGCAATTAGAACGCACCTTACAGAGTAATCCTGCTGTCATGTAGAACATTGTTTGATCTTGGAAATACGACTGGCATTTTTGGGACTTGACAGGTTGAAATTCAGTCATATATTATACATGCAGCTTCCACTCAGCAAGACTACAGGGTGTTGGGGTGCAAAGACAGCTGGGAGTGCCAAGAGTGAGCCAAGCAAAATATGTGCCAGCATGACTGCTTTTGAGAACATGCCAGGTACAGGGGTCTGAAGGCAATCATATTTTGAAGAAAAACAAAGACTGGGATGCTGCTACAAAAGAAGTTCCACAAAAGGGTCAGAGGGGTTAGGATGATTTCTGAAAGGGGATCATAGATGCTTGATGGGTGAGCAGGTTAGACTGGTAGGTCACAAAAGCACAAGGGACTCAGCATTTGGGTGTGGGTGGGTGTGAGTATTTATTATTTATTTATTTAAAATATTTAACCACCTTTAAAGGTGGAAAGCAATCCCCTTTTCAAGGTAGTTTACGATATAGATATAGGTAAGGCAATTGTCTAAAACAGCAGCATTAAAATACCATTCTACTATGAATAAATAAATTAAAGTATCAGCGATGGATTAAAACCATAACACGTAAAATATAGAATTTTGGCCAGCATCAGTTAAAAGCAGACCGAAATATCCAAGTCTTTAAGGCCCTCAGGGAGGAGGCCAGGCATATCTCTGACAGAAGGGCATTTTATAAGGATGGGGCCGCGACCAGCAGGACCACAGCCAGCCTAAAAGTTTTGGGGGAGGGCAGCCAAAAAAATAGTGGGGACAGTTCATCTGGTTTGCAGGCCTTTTAGAGACAAAATTGTAAACTGGGTTTTAATTATTTATTTGTAAAAAAAATGGGGGGGCAGAGAAAATTAAGGGGGGCAGGCTCCCGCAGCCCCTCTGTCAGAGAGACAGAAAATACTCAGAGATTTAGTACTCCCATGACACTTCCACCCAATAAAACATATCGGTCAGCTTTTTCATATCAGACTTCCACTGGCCCCTCATCTGGGGCTAGGGAGAAGATTTGCGAGTGGGGGAGGAAAGGGGAGTCAGGTAACAGGTCAGGTTGGTCACTAAGCGATAGCTTGTCTCTCTCTGTGGCGGGAAGTGCGGGATTAGGCAGTATGGCTTAAGCTTATGGTGATCATCCAGTGGCACCTTTCCAGGTGACTGACGTTTACCCAAGGCTGCCCTCGCTAATGCCCTGAGGCTTGCCAGGAGAGAGATTGGGACGTCTTTGAAGTTTTGCCTTTCTCGCCTACATTGGGTGCCTAGAGGCGTCAAAGTAAGGCGACGATGGTAAAGCCCTCCAGCTCCACATGGAGGGCAACTGGCCGGGGGCGGACCAACCTGCCTCCGGTGCAGTGCGGATGTATTCGCCCAAATATTGGTTTTTTCCCGGCCAATGGCCGGGCTAGGTTAGTACCGCACTTCGCCCTTCACAGATCTTCAATTCAATAAATGTGGCCCTGATTTGAAACCATATACTCTGTGTCTGACTCTTCTTTATCTCACCCATACACTCGCAATTAACTTTGGGTATTTCTTCCAGTAGATTCGTCAGTATTGTGCTATCCAACCTGCTAAAAACCATGCTGTTGTTTACAGATTTGGCCAATATGAAAAAGACCAAATGCCACTGGTAGGTTCTGTTGGGGGAGGAGAAATAAAAAACTAGCTGTGATCCACAAGCCAATTCTTTCAGAGTAGCCCATCAAAGTCTCTGACAGCACTCCAGTGCAAAGAAGATGGTCCATCATTTGCTCTGTATAGTTTCATGGATAAAAACGATGCAGATGAATGATTTTTATTCTCTCTGGAGTATTGTGCTGTAGCTGTTCCTAATAACTTGCACATGTTAATAACAGCCCCATATATTGTGTGTGATGTCTTTCCTTAAAAGCATGGGATGGCTTTGTCTTGACATTTTGTACTGCTGAAATTGTTTTAATTTCTTGGTATGCTGCTGGGGTAATCATAATCTTCTGCCATGTATATTCTTTGTCTTTTAGAAAATGTACATCAGCTGCCGGCATCTCTCCTGCATGCTCTCTTGTGAATGCTGAAGAGGAGAATTCAATTTTTCTTCCCCTCTCCCCATCAGCCAAGTCCAAAGCTATTGTCAATACATTATTGCTTTTATACCAAATGTCCTTATGCTGCTTCCGTTGACCTTTTATTCCTATTTTGGCACTCAGAACATTTTTGTTACTGTTCATCTGCTGCTAAAATCGTGCTTCATTCATTACCTTTGTTTCTCCTGTAATTTTGCTGGAGTCTCCTAATGGAATTGTGCAAGCTCCTCCAGCATTTACTTTATCTCCCTCTTTATTACCAATGATTACTTTCAGCACCCATATTTGTACACCCATACTTTTCTCTTTGGGCCCCTAGTGCTGCCTAATGTATCAGAGAACCTCTGGGCCTACTTGAATGTTAGTCTCTTTATTGCTTTGCATCTTTCCCTTCCATTATTTATTTATTTATTATATTTATACCCCAGCTTTTCTCCTGCAAGGAACCCAAGGCAGCTTACATAATCCTCCTCCTCCTCTCCATTTTATCCTCACAACAACCCTGTGAGGTAGGTTAGGCTGAGAGTCAGTGACTGGGCCAAAGTCACCCAGTGAGTTTCATGGCCGAGCGGGGACTAGAACCCGGATCTCCTGAGTCCCAGTCCAACACTCTCACCACTACGCCACACTGGCTCTCTTTACTTTACTCCATTCAATTCCACCACCTACCATTTCCACCCTGCATGTAGTATTAAAGCGACTGGCATACAGTACTCTCAGGTTATTATCTATGTTCTCACCCTGACTGCAATTAAACACTTATTTAGGGGGGCAATCCTATGCGTATTTAGGAGGGCCAGATTAAGGCCAGCTGATGGCCTAAGCACAGCCCAATAATGGTGCCCCCATGGCCCTTCCATTGCTTAGCTGGCAAGACTGCCCCTCCCATCCACGCGTAGCTGTGGCGGGGGAAAACAATTTGTAACTTTCTGTTACAGCTCGCCTGGATGCTTTGGAAGCGGGTCTGTCCGAGTGTGGTTCCACCTGTAACCGCTGGTGAGAGCGCCATCCCTTAGGTCGCTCCCCTGGCTTCTTCTTTTCCTGGGGCAGTTTCGGACACCGGTTCTCCAGTTCAGCAGTCGGCCATTTCATCTGTGCCTGTGGTTCCATCAACGCTGGTTCCTCTTCCAAGTGGTGAGTCCATTCCAGCTACGCCTTGGGGTATGCTTTGGCACCAGACACAGTGGGGGGGAGGGTTACCCATGGGCCTACTTTCCTGGGTTGCTTGCGCCCAGTATGGTGAACCCAGTGGGTACCTTCCCGCTGTCTCCACACACGGTATCGGGACCCGCCATGTTCAGTGGTCTGTCCACTTCTCAGGGGCCCCTGCAGACGCCTCTTCCATCTTTTAGTGGGGTTTTGTCAGGTATAGGGCTGCCGGTCCCTGCTGGGGTGGCTTCAGGTGTGGCGGTAGCCCCGCCCGTGTCTATTGTAACATCAGGAGTGGAAGTAGTTACTTCAGCCCCAGTGTCCAGGCCTTCCACTTCTACCATGGTGTCCACTGCAGTACAGGCCTGCGCTTCGGTATGGTGAAATAAGACATTAAAAACTCAGTTTTCTTCAAGGCCATCCCCCATGCCAGAATACACAACTGTATTAAATACAAAATTTTAAAATTATATTTATTTAACACTAAATAGCAGCAAGCAATATAAGCCAATTACTTACTTGTAACTAGGGCAACAGAAAGAAATACAATTTTTCATCACTATTTTATGCATTTTTTAAATAAAACTGTTATAAGGGAAAAACGCAAATGCAAAAATTTGTGGTACTCTGTGGTGCTCCCCTTCCCTTGGTGTCCTAAGCACATGTTTATATTTAAAAGGACTATAATATGGTCACAGAAGCTGGTTTTGGAAGTTTAGTCTTAAACAGAAAATGATAATGGGAGATGTTCAGAGGAGGGTCTCCTATTTATTCATGGCACATGAACAGGCAGAACAACAATCTGGTTCAAATGTACTCTTTACTGCAACAGTATTGAAAGTTCTGACCGCCCCCACCTCGCCCAACCTGATTATTCTCTGATACCTTTGGCATGTCTTGAACTATGATTCCTGCCAGATCCTTCATTAAACCAGAACACCACGTAGACTAAACATAAACAAATAAAGTAGCTTACATAAATGAAGAACTGCATCTAGAAAACAGCCAAATGCTTCTTGTTTACTGCTCCAATTTACATGGAAGTAAATAGGACACTGGCTTGTTTTATATCTGATGTTGCATTTTTGTCCAATTTGTAGAGCTATATCACAGCAAGACTTGATATCTCATGTGTCAGAATAGAGAGATCCTCAATATTGTACATGACTAACATTTACTCTTCCCAGTCCATCCCATTCTCTTCATGGACCCTTGTGAGGGGAAAAATGTGGTCAGATTATTAAAATATGTGCCTTCATGATGAAAATGGATCTACTAGTGGTACAGTTAGGCAGGCTGAAAAGAAGAGAACACCCCAAATATTAGAAAAGATGTTAATTTCTTTATTGTTGGTCGCAGCTAAATTCCTGTTATTGTTGTTGGTCACATGCTAGTCCTGATAGCAGGGCACTTGGAAAATATCTGAACTGCTGAGTATTTTGAAAATTGGATTGCTTTTCTAAAGCATGGGAAATACTGGTACTGGATAAAATTTGTTCTCAGATCAAGGGGAACATGGACCCTAGATATGTCAATAACCACTTAGAGCAGTTTCCCCCAATCTAGTGCACCCCAGAAGCGTTGGACTGGAACTCCCATTATTCTGGCTGGGAATTATTGGAGTTGCAATACAACACAGTAGAAACCAGCAGGTTGAGGAAAGCTGACCTAGAGAAATGGCTACTGTTTATAAGCAATACAGACTTTTAAAAGTACTGTTAGTACAGAATATCCAAAATCTGTCTTTGTTTTGTAAAGTGTAACATAATATTGAAAGGGGCATGTCACAATTTGAAATAAATCAAAATTTGTTTCACTTGATACTTTTGTCTTGTTGCATTCCTACAGGGGATTTCAACAGCCTCTTAAGAAGTAAGTCTGCGATCCAACCCTGTATCCAATTACCTGGGAGTAAGCCCCATTGAACTCAATAGGACTGACTTCTGTAGACATTTATGAGAAGATTGTGTTGTAAAGTTATTAGAAGATATATTTCCTTGGTAAAGGCATAAAATCCATTGCACTCTGTTGTGCAGGATAATTTGCCTAGTTGGATATGCCATGTTTTATTTTTTCTGGAGCCATAGATAATGTTTCCTGAAACATAGATAATGTTTCCTGTAACAGTTGTAAGATATGTAGTGTGTAGTGTTATTGTAATTACCTTTGTTCAAAACATTCGAAAAATCTTAATAAACAAATGTGTTTGTTTTTTAAAAAAATGCCTTGTTGGGATAGACATGTGAACACATTTTAACTAACAGTGCCATCTATACTTGTCTACTCAGAAGTGAGCCCTACTGAATTCAATGGGGCTTACTGCCATGTAAGTGGATATAGAATGGCAGCCTTAATATTCTATGCCATTGTCCTATGTCTGACAGTTTTGCTTCACGATCTTGGACTGATATCCTCACTATGAGACTAAAAACCCCACAGTTCTTCCATGTTTAGTATTCTTATAACTGTGCTCCCAGGGGATAGAAAAGAAGTCAAACTGCAAATATGAGACACCCCCCCTTTTTTTTAGCTGCTGAAACTCAGTGCCTTTTCTTCTCTGTCTCTCTCATTGCCATTTGGGGCACATTTATAAATATTAACCATGTAAATATTTAAATTACAGAGATTTCTAACCACAACATTAGAATTTTATGATAAAAATTAGCATAAAACCTATTAGTAGACGGTAACTCTAGAAACCTCGATGGGAATTATTTATAAGTAAATAAAGTTTACAATGTTTGGTTCTTAGGAAAAAGGCAAGTAAAGGGGAACATGACAGAGGAGTATAAAATTATGCAAACATTAGAACACAGGCTCATCCAATGAAACTGGATGGTGGGAGATTTAGGACAGATAAAAAGAAGTACTTCTTCATGCAGTGCCTAGTTAAAACTATGGAATTTTGTGCTGCAAGACTGTAGTGATTACTAGATCCCTTTAAAAGAGGATTAGACAAATTCATAGAGGATAAGGCTATCAAAGGCTACTAGTCATGATGGCTGTGTATTACCTCCAGTATTGGAGGCAGTATATGCCTCTCAAAGGGGATCACAAACAGGAGGGTGCTGTTGCACTCATGTCCTGCTTGTGGGCTTCCCATAAGCATCTGTGGGAACAAAATACTGGACTAGATAGGGCTTTGGTTTGTTCTTATGTCGATACTCAGACCCTGTGTTTCAGTTCCTAGCCCTCTTCTACACTCTCTTTAATAGCCTCTTGCCACCGTTATTTTATTTTAAAGGAACCAGTAGAAACCTTACGTGGCAGAGCATGTGACACAGCAGGAGTTCCAGGAGGTAATTCTTGAAGAGGAGGTGCACCTCCACAGTAATGGAGAAGAGCATTGATTGTGGGCAGGGAGAGGAACAAAGTGAACCACTGACAACTCTACTCTTTGTGCTATCCATGCTCCAGGTTTGCTGCAGGACTCCACGGCATTTCTACAAATTCCCATAGAATTTTGTAGCCAAGAAACATCAGGTTGGAACTAAAGGTTCTGTTCTTCCAAAGCAGAGCTGGACAAACTGTGTCCCTCAAGAAGTTGTTGGATGACACCTGCCATCATCCCTGACCATTGGCCAGCCACATTGGCTGGGGCTGATGAGAGTTGGAGTCCAACAACATATGTAGGGTCAGAGGTTGCCCATCCCTGTTCCAATAGAAGGAGCCTTCTATTGATCAACCTCTATTGGTAATTCCTTTATGTTCAGAATGGGGAACCTCTGACTCATGCACCTAATTTGGACTACAAAGTTTCTCCATCTCTGGCCCTCAGAGCCTCCTGGGATTCCAGAGTCTCCAAGCTCTACCCCCTGAAGGAATCCCCCCTGGAGAAATCCCCACTGTTTTCTCCAATCTGGGATTAGTGATAACAGCAGGGACACAGGTGGCAGGAAACTCAGCCAGCACTGGGAGGATCTGCTCCTCCCAGTGCCAGCTAAGTCAGTTTGAGCATCATACACAAGCCAGGGACTTGCCTGCACTGTGCTTTTGCAGATTGGGGAAGACACTGCATGGGCGAGATGTCCCTGGGCTCAGCAGTGGCTGGAGCACTCCAGCTGCCACCTAGGTCAGGGCAGTCTTGTCCATCCTGCGCCTTCCCTCATCCCTTCCTCACAGGTAGAAGTATAAAGTGTCTTGCCCTTGAATAGAAAACATTCAGTTTAAAGGATAAACCCCATGGATCATTATTCTTTTTTCTAGAACAATTTAGAGGGTGACCTCATTAAACAACCTATGCTTTCTTAAAGTTTCAGGTGATGAGTCCAATAGAAATGTTAATTTGGCAACACTGCACTGTGGAAATTAGGATCAAAGGGTGGGCTAAGGGAAATATATTTTCAAGCAGAAATCAAGGCAGAAAATGTTTTAAAATGGCACATGTTAAAAATGAGCTGCCTTAGGTGGGACATGGAGTCCCTTGACCATCTGGTGCAAAAAAAGAGAAAATGATGATGATGATTTACTGGCAAGAATCATTCAGAAGGACAACGTCCTGGTGAGCATCTTGTGGCAAGCTTCTGAAGTTTCAGTATCACATCTTTCTCTTTTATTGCATTTCAATCTGGGGCTGCTGTTTTGTTGGTGCCATGCAAGTGGTTGTTCTTGCAGGGCTTTATAGGCAGCATGTATCGCTTGTCGGAGATCTAGCCGGCGGTGGGTAAAATAGTCTCTCTAGCTAGGCGGGAAGATTTGGAAGAGGAAGATTTATTTTCATTTTTATACAGCTCAAGTGGCTGCAAAACAAGCCTTAAAAAGACATCTGTAGCAGTTTTATACCTTTTATAAATGATTTTTTTCTTCAGCTAACTGGAGGCTGTTGAAATAAGGTTTGTTTTGTGTGAGAGAGATGGTTATAGACTTTTCTTTTCTCTGGGCCTTTAAAAGCTGCCTGAAGCAAGAAGTTTAAAGGAAGAAATTTGACAGGGGAAGCTTTTTCTGGCTTGATTGGCATGCAGATGAAGTGATGAGAAAAGCTTTAACTACTAAATTTCCTCCTTAATTGCCTACTACTAGCACCAGCCAGGTTGGCTCTCCAGCATGTTGTCTAATGGGCTGCCTTGCCTACTCCTTGGCCATATATAAGCTTACTGGGTTTCTGGCACAGCAATTCTCAGTCATTTGACCATCTACCGGAATACTTTCCAGACTAGAACTCAGGTGTGCTCTGGCCCAGATTAAGCTCAACTTGTTGGTGGCAGATCCGATCAAACATTGTTTGTGTTAGTATTTTATCATATTTGTTGGAGTTCATAGGATCATAGAGTTGGAAGGGGCCTACAAGGACATCAAGTCCAACCTCCTGCTCAATGCAGGAAACTAGAGGAGGGGTCTCCCATCCAAGTAATAACCCGGGCTGACCCTGCTTAGCTTTCCACACTCAGGCAAGCTGAGCCAGCGTGAGCCACAGGCCTGTACTTAGCAGGCCTACAGAAAACTATTTTTTACATTTTAACTGTGTGTCTTGTATCAGAACCTAAATGCCTCAGGGCTGGTGCCAAGGGTAGGCATGGTCAGGCACCTGCTGAGGGCCCACTACCCCATCAGGGGTCCACTGACAAGAGTCTCCTGGACCTGCTCCTCCTCTTCACCACTGCACACTGCTTGTCCACCTGCCTCTTGCTGAGGCCCAGATAATGGTGGTGGTAAGGAAGAGCAGGAGATGCCACTGCCTGCTTGCTCACTGGCTCTCTGCCTGTCAAGCAAGTCCTGATGAGAAAGTAGAGGTGACAATTGCCATGAGAAGGTAGACTTACTGAGGGAGGAGGCCCATTGAGGGTGTCTTGTCCAAGGGCCATCCAAAACCTGGAGCCAGCACTGGCTCACTAGATGACTGGATCCATGACTGGATCTCCTGTCTCTACATTTAAGCAAATAGTAGCTTTGGGGTAGCAAGCCTGATTTGGACTGGGACTGTGGTACTGAGGGAGGGGGGATTTAGTCCTGCCCCTCCCCCAGTGTGTTTTCCTGATAAAATTGCATCCTCCCAGGGGGAAATTTATGAGCAGCATTTTCTGGACAGTCCTAGACAACCCAGTCCAATGCATGTGCATTTAAAAGTGACCATCCTTCCCCCAAAGCTGAGTGGCACTGCTTGCAGTTGTTTCTACTTTTCAAAAGTACAATCTGAGACTTAAACCTCATCATCCTCTGGCCACAGCGCAAGAGATCCTGGGTTGCACTTCTCAGATCATTTTAACTACTGCATTTTGCTGTGGTGCCATTGGCACAAGGGCATTTGGCTGAGTATAGTTTATATTGTTTCGTATATGTCTGTGTTTATTATTATTATTATTATTATTATTATTATTATTATTATTATTATTGCAAAATGCATTAAAAATGACACAGAAGAAACCATGGAATTAAATATGAGATCAATCCCTGTTGCTCATCTGAAATTTTCCTGAAGGCATACGTGGAAGCACATTAATCAGCCACTGTCATCAGGGCTTGTTAGTTTCATAACATGCCTCTCTTTTTTCCAATGGGAAATCAAATACAGCTTGATTGTAACACTAAACAGTATATTACACGGGGACTAATGGTGGTGCAGGTATAGCAAACTGATATATTCTTTGCACGAACAAAAGGAGAAACCACTATTCATTTTTGACAATATCATTTAATATCAATGGTGTGATATTAGAACTGTTTTAGAACTGTTATGTATTAATTCTTTGTTTGTTATGTCCACACTTTTTGCTGTAGGAGCATGTTGTGCGTATTGAGTGATGTTATTCGGACCTGGTAGGATGAGTCCATTGAGTCGTGATCACTTATAGTGGATGCTTACAGTGGGATTTCCAGGGAAGTGCATATAGGATTGCAGCCTTATAGTGCAATCCTATGCATGTTTAGACAGAAAAAGTCCTACAACTCCCAGCATGACCTACCCAGTATGCTGGGAGTTGTAGGACTTTTTTCCCTGTCTAAATATGCATAGGATTGCACACATACCCCCTTTGGATGTATTACTACTGGTGGTGCTTATTAACCCAGGGGGTAAGGAAATTGTTTCTTAAGAAGGGCTGTTGACCCATGGGAAAAGTCAATTGAGGCAGTGGAGGCCAGCCGGTGGCTCCGATGTCAGCAGGGCTGCCTATGTGGGGCTGCGTGGGACTCCAGATTTCACCCAAAACTTTTAAGGAGCTATCCATGGTGCTGAACCTATTCAGGGGGTAGGGTTCAGCACCATGGATAGCTTCTTAACCACTCGGAGTGAAATCCAGAGTGGATACACAGCCCCACTGACATTGGAGTCAGCAGCCTCCACTGAATTGAGGGCAGCAACAGCTGCTGCTGGGTGGAGCCAGATCTGACGGTGGGCAGCCAGAGCCAAAAGTGGATGGAGTTTGAAGCTTGCATAGTGCTCTCTCTCGCTGATATCCCACCCCTTTGTTTCTTCCTATGCTGTCCCACATTAAATTAGGCTGAGGACTACAGGTTCCCCACCCCAGGAATACACAATAAGAGTCTGAAAGCCACAATTAGTTCCCCCCCCTAACACTGGTGAGTATTGAATATATTATGATTGATTTATTTATTCACATTGAGTATATTATGATTTATTTATTTTTAAAAGATACATAAAAGCTATTGTCCCCTTTGAAAGGCAGTCTTCTTCAGTAGGTCACAGCTGTGTTTCCAATGCCAGCTTTTAATTAAGCCAGCAAAACTTACACAAAAGGGCAAGAAGGAGGAACCTGGGAACTATAGGCCAGTCAGTCTGACATCAATCCCCGGGAAGATTTTTGAGCAGATTATAAAGAAGTCAGTCTGCAAGCACCTTGAAAACAATGCAGTGATTACTAGAAGCCAGCATGGATTTGTCAAGAACAAATCCTGTCAGACTAATCTGATCTCATTTTTTGATCGGGTAACCTCCCTTGTGGACTGTGGGAATGCTGTGGACATTATATACCTGGACTTCAGCAAAGCTTTCGACAAAGTGCCTCATGATATCCTGATTAGTAAGCTAGCTAAGAGTGGGCTAGATGGAACAACTATCAGGTGGATCCACAATTGGCTACAGAATCGGACTCAAAGAGTGCTTATCAATGGTTCCTTCTCAAACTGGGGAGAGGTAACGAGCGGGGTACCACAGGGCTCGGTCCTGGGCCCGGTGCTCTTCAACATTTTTATTAATGACTTGGATCAGGAGGTACAGGGAATGCTTATCAAATTTGCAGATGACACAAAGTTGGGTGGAACAGCTAATACTCTGGAAGACAGAAACAAAATTCAAAGTGACCTCGATAGGCTGGAGCGCTGGGCCGAAAACAACAGAATGAAATTTAATAGGGATAAATGCCAAGTGCTGCACCTAGGGAGAGGAAACCAAATGCAGAGTTACAGAATGGGGGACACTTGGCTCAACAATACTACAAGTGAGAAGGATCTTGGAATTGTGGTAGATCACAAACTGAATATGAGCCAGCAATGCGATGTGGCTGCAAAGAAGGCAAATGCAATTTTGGGCTGTATTAATAGAAGTATAGCTTCCAAATCGCGGGAAGTGATAATTCCCCTTTACTCGGCACTGGTTAGGCCTCATCTTGAGTACTGCGTCCAGTTCTGGGCACCTCACTTTAAGAAGGACATAGACAAACTGGAGAGGGTTCAGAGGAGGGCAACAAGGATGATAAAGGGACTGGAAACAAGGCCCTATGAGGAGAGACTGAAAGAACTGGGCATGTTTAGCCTTCAGAAGAGGAGACTGAGGGGAGATATGATCTCACTCTTCCAGTATTTGAAGGGATGTCACACAGAGGAGGGCAAAGATCTCTTCTCGTTCATCCCAGTTTGCAGGACACGGAATAATGGGCTCAAGTTACAGGAACCTAGATTCCACCTAAACATCAGGAAAAATTTCCTGACTGTCAGAGCAATAAGACAATGGAATCAACTACCTAGGGAGGTCGTGGGCTCTCCCACTCTGGAGGCATTCAAGGTGCAGCTGGACAGACATCTGTCAGAGATGCTTTGACCTAGATTCCTGCATTGAGCAGGGGGTTGGACTCGATGGCCTTGTAGGCCCCTTCCAACTCTACTTTTCTATGATTCTATGATTCTATGAAATACATTGTAAACACACTAATAAAGTATATGAAATTGCATGATTCATTGTAGTGTTCTCCTAGCTCTGGAAGATGCTTTACTGTTCAGTGTTTTGTCGCAGAGAATCCCAAATCTTTGCTCAACTTGCATCCAAGTCTTAAATGCAAATAAAAATTACGGTAACCTATTATCCCTGCCTGCTGGGTGAGATTTTCCAAAGCTATTAGACTTAAACCTTTTGCACTCCAGGTGTTCTTTTAAGGCTTTCATGATTGGATCATAGTCTGAAAAATTATCATACAGCAAACACTGAGTGAATATATTTTTGTACCCAGTTCTGTCTCCAGCAAGACTCTATGAGTCATAGCCATTTAATTTTGTCATTAAACCAAAGCGCACCCAATCAGCTGTGTATTTAGATAAGGTAGCTTCTTAAGCTCCTAATGCCATGGTCACACGTGTTTCCTGCTGCAAGTAGGTTTTAAAAAAAGATATATTTTAAAAAACTATTAGATTCTTGGCTGTAGTAGTGTGACTACTTGGCACTAATTGCAGAGACCACTGATAAAAATGTCTGAAGTTAAATTGTACATAAGCGGTATGATTACTGATGAGCAGATCCACTGCCCCAGTCTGCTCTAGAAATAATCCAGGGACCCAAGAATTTTTGTCGAACGAGTTCCAGAATTGGATCTGGAGCAGACTGGGCTCCTATGCAGCATCCAGTGTGAGTCCTTTCTGTTCCCCTCCCAAAATTACCAAGACAGGGAGCATGGGGAAGGTTAACATTCAGCACAGCAAGTGTCCCTGAGCAAGGATTGGAGTCATGAGAAATTGACACTATGATCCTGTAGCCAATTACTTGGGAGTGAGTCCCATTGAATTTACTTCAGAGAAGACACATATGATATTGTGCTGTAAGTTTCTGTGGTTCCTAGCATCTCTGGATGCTGCCCCAAGCATATACAGCAGTGTCCAAAGATGGGATGTCCATGGGTGCCATGGGAAGTCCGCTTTCCCTGGTTGCAGCATCACCACAGTGCTTGGTGGCCATAGGGAGGGCTCCCGTTGGGTGCTGTAGAGGGGAGGAGATAGATCCAATTAGGATCAGGACTGACCCCTGAAAAAGTCTAGGTCCAACTTTAATTGAATGCATGTGTTGCCATGAATACAGTGACTGAATCCCTCCTCTTTGTTGTTGTTGTTTCTTAAATACACAAGCAGACATCTCTAGAATTATGTTCTTTTAACACCTCCTTCTTGCTCACTGTAACTGCAGGTTGTCTGTGGGCTATAGGCTTCAAACATTTAGAAGCTGCTTGCTAGCTCAGTGTTATCTGGTT
This sequence comes from Shinisaurus crocodilurus, assembly GCA_021292165.1. NCBI lineage: Eukaryota > Metazoa > Chordata > Lepidosauria > Squamata > Shinisauridae > Shinisaurus > Shinisaurus crocodilurus. The sequence goes on along the minus strand of CM037878.1, from coordinate 86,398,105 downwards.
AACATCTTTAATGATTCGTTTTTGAATACCACAGAGAAAAGCCTGCATCCTATTATAGCAGGTTATTTATCATTATTATTTAGGCCATCAGTGTGCATGATGCTTTACACAAACAAAACACAGCTTCCAAAAGCTTATAATGTAAATATAGATTGGAAGGGGTGGGGGAGCAGAATGGGAAGAGGCAATTCTCATGAGCAACAGCAGGAGAGAATGATCAGAGTCCTTTAAGAAAAGCAGAAGACTTTCATGTGTCTAAGGACAATATGGTTGGAGGACAGAAGGTCATGGATGAGGATATATCAAGATATGAGAGCCAAGAGATGTAGCGCAGGGTGGGCAATGTGGACACCTTTCTTGGCACCTGCCAAGGTGCCTTACCCCTCCCACTTAAAAAAAGATAACAGGTTTTCTTATTGGCAGTTGGGATTGCTGTGAAATATTGGTGCTGAAAACTGTAGGTTCGAAGGAGGAGCTTAGTGTGCTGGGGTTCAGACCCCACCTCCACCTTGTACTCAGTCTTTTGAGCAGGTTTCTTGTCCTTTGCCATGCTTCCCATGGCAGCCATTGTGTGGTTGTGCATGGGGAAATTTATTGATACGCCATGTGTACCCACAGCCCAAAAAGGTTGCCTACCCCTGATGAAGCAGAAGGTCATGAAGAGCTCTGAAGGCAAAGAGAAACCATTTGTGATGGATGCAGAAGGGATCATCTTGCTTCTTTGCAGAAAACATCAGGGATCATGAACATTACTTCCTTTCCACCATTATTTCATTATTTCATCAGTATTTTTCATATGGGTCAAACTATGACAGATAATGATGCAATTCATATCTGTGACTTTTGGGGGGGGTGTGTCCATAGTTGCATTGCCCACTGTTATGAGACCTGGTGGTGGTGGGTAATATTTCCTCCTGGTGGACCCTTTCTTTATGTTGGTTCTCCAGGAAAAGCATTTCTGACAGGCTGACACACCGTCACCCTAGTCTTTCCAGCTGCTTGGGGAGTTTCTGAGCACTATTACCAAAGACTCCTCTCTTCAGCCCAGACCTGGGGGGGGGGGGGATGGTGCTTTGGACTTTCCTTCCCAAAGCCCAGAAACAGAGAACTTTCCCAAACCCTTTAGAAATCTTATTCTTAAAACACAAGTGGTAGCTTTGTAACCATGTGATCTTTCACATGGGGAAGAGTTCAGTGAGAAATCCCTTCTAAAACAACACAGTCAAAGGTCCACATATAAAAAGGAGTTTATTTAGAAAAAGGAGAGAAACAAGGGGGGGGGGGAGACCAGGTAAGATAACCATCACATATATACACAGAATTCCAAATAAAATTAATAAAGTCAGTCTAGCTTATCTAGTCACAGATCTAGTCACAGATACTTGAGCATAGTCTTGGGTCCCAAAGCATATTCTGAGTTTATTGCAGAGGGGATGGACTGAGAGAGAGAGAGAGAGAGAGAGAGAGAGAGAGAGAGAGAGAGCGAGAGAGAGCATCTGGCTTCCAGTTAGATAGTATATAGGAAAGCTCTAGAACAGGGCTCTCCAGCCTTGGGTCCCCAGATGTTGTTGGCCTACAGCTCCCAGCATACCCAGCCAGCATGGCTAATGGCAAGGGATTCTGGGAGCTGTAGTCCAGCAACATCTGGGGATCTAAGGTTGGAGAGCCCTGCTCTAGAAGGACTGAGGGGATTTTTTTAAATGGGGATCTCCACTCAGTAAAAGCCAGCCCCTTTGCAGAGATTGATGTATGGTCGGTCCATTAACATGGAAGCCTCAATTTCTGATGTCAGTGGTCTAGCCAGCAAATCAGAAAATTACCTAGTGGTTGGGCCCACCTTCTTAATGACGGTAACTTACAACTCAAAAGCCCAAGGTGGTTAGAACCAGTCAGCCTATTCAAGAAAAGGGATTAAGATTTTGTTCACATTTAGGAGGACAAAATATATATGAGATAAGACTAGATAAAACTATTCAGGTTGTCCAGCAGGGTGCCAACTGACCAGATCCACAGGGGAACTTTGGATCTATATTAGAATTAGGGGTTTGTCACACCCACTAACTGGCATTTCCAGGCCATATTAAAAGAAGAAGAAGAAAGGGTTTTCCCTTTGCACAACTCCCATGTCAGCACCAGCAGCACAACATTCCTTTCTCCCATAATGGTTTTGATGGGCTATGGGGGGGGGGGGGACAACTGTACTTCCCTTTACAAAATATGGGGATTTATGCTGCTCAGCTGGAAAGGGGAGCACAGAGCATTCAAAAACTAAATAAAAAGGGGTGATTCTCCCTTAATAAGCCTGCCAGTGTCATAAGATATTCAGCAGAGGCTCTTCTCCAAGTACTTATGATATGTGACAACAAGGAAGGGAACGTTATGTGTGGTGGCACCCCAGTTGCGGAATACCTTCCCCATAGAAGTGTGTCTCACACTGTCATTGTAATCTTTCTGGTGCCAGGTTAAAATGTTTTTGTTTGCTTGGACATTTTAAGTTGGCGTATGTTGGCTCGTCTGGTTCATTATATTTGCTGCCTCTGAAACTGTTTTATTAGGAGGATTTACTTTAGTGTTTTTATTGTATTTGTATGATTATTTATGGTTGTACCCAATGTACATTGTCCTGGTCTCCACAATAATGGGTAGGTTAAAAATGCTTTTAACAAATTATTAAAATTAGGTAAAATAATGGTCAAGGAACACCTGATTAATACCGCCTAAACATCAGGAAAAATTTCCTGACTGTTAGAGCAATAAGACAATGGAACCAACTACCTAGGGAGGTGGTGGGCTCTCCCACTCTGGAGGCAGTCAAGGTGCAGCTGGACAGCCATCTGTCAGGGATGCTTTGACTTGGATTCCTGCGTTGCGCAGGGGGTTGGACTCGATGACCTTGTAGGCTCCTTCCAACTCTACTTTTCTATGATTCTGTGATAAAAATATCACAAATGTCATTGCAGTGATACAAAAAGGGGTGCCCATGTTTGTCTTTTTTTTTTAAAGGATACCCAAGGATTCCTACAGTTGAATTATCATTGAAAGTGGATTGTTGAATTACCATATATCTATTATAATTTTTTTTAATTAAAACAAAACATCTAAAATGTTGACCAAAATAGTGGAGCAACCAGGGAGATGTAGTGATGCTACAGATTTTGTTATATGTTTGGGGACATTCCACATGACCTTCTAGTGGTCCCTTACTGCCTAGTGCCCTGAGTGCAAAGAGATTCAGGTTTCCTCCCAACTCTGTAATGCTTGGTTCTAAGATTTCAGTAAGCAGAGCTATCCTGTAGATGCCTGAGAAACACCTCTCAAAGACCTGACAATGTGAGTAGGCAATCACTCGTGACTGAGTAAGATTGTCTTCCAGGATAAAATTACAAAAAGAAAATTATAAGAAGAGGAAATTCTAAAAAAATTGTGTAGACTCTAGCGATGGGTCTGTAAGTGACTGTGGAGGCCAATTCTTGATCCACACAGCTTCCCACAGTGAGGACACAGGTTACCAGATGGAAGATGGTCCTGTGAAGGATTCGTTTGACGTGCTTTTCACTTAGCACGTTTCTCCCTTCCACCTTGCACTCGGGCTTCTTCAAAGTCAATGGAACCTTTGTGAAAGGCCAACCTCCATTTAGATCGTTCATGCCTTACCTGACAATAGATAGCTGGTGGCTGTTAATGTTCTGTTGATGTGTTTTAATGGGAGCTAGGATGGGTCAAGAAGAAACAGAGGATGGGGGAGATTACTCATCCTTTTGCCCTACTAGAACAGGGGTGAGCAACCTATTTTGGTCCAGGGGCTGGATTGCTTCCTGACCCCTTGGGACCAGCTGGCAGGGCAAAGGACCACCGTCCCCTCTTGTGACATCATCACATGCTGCATTACCCTCTTTTCTTTTCTTTTCTTTTCTCTCATAAGTCTCCAGTGATCTCCTTTTAAGGAAACTGAACCCTGCATAAGTGCTGGAACCCCCAAAACTTTTCACTGCTCAGACGTGAGGTGCATGCACCTAACAATATTATTATATAAATATCCCATTGGTTCTCATGACACTTTTGCTCCCCCATTCCATATGACACTTTCTGTAGGAAAGGATGCACCATTGTGGGGAATCCATTTTCCAGCAATAACATATGGCAGGTTTGATGTTTGGGGGAAACGTAGTTTCCCCATCACAGAAGTGCATCCTTAAGGCAAACTGAAGCCTCAGTTTCTGGAAAATGGAGCAACCAAGATGAACAATAAAATCAAAGCATTTGGAATCATCCTTTGAATGATTTTGAAATGGCAATGTTCAGTCAGTTATGCTTTGCACACTGGCAGTACTAGATCAGTTCACCTTCTAAACTCAGAATGGTTAAAGTTGTTTGATGGAGCTGGAACTGAACATAATATTCCTCAGCTTTGTTCCACTGACTGCCACTGAATCCAGTGGTCATTCAAGTGAGTCGTCTGCTTTCTATTATCCTCTAGGACAGTGGTCCCCAACCTTTTTCGAGTCTCGACCCCCTTTTGTAATGGCAAAGTAACCGGGGACCCCCCCCACCACATCTGCATGAATTTGCATAAATTTGCATTTTGATGGGGTAAAGAAAAAACATGGAAAAAATACAATTCTTTTTGTATTTCTATTGTTGTACTTGCTCACCTGCCCTTCCTCTCTCTGGATGTTGGTGGAAATAGGGCCGAACAGGGAGCAGGTGAGTGAGCGGATTTATCATTTGACTAGCCAGCTTTGTATCAGAAAGGAGAAGACATTTTATTTATTTATTTTACTTTATTTATACCCCGCCTTTCTTCCTGCAAGGTACCCAAGGCGGCTTACATAATCCTCCTCCCCTCCATGTTATCCTCACAACAACCCTGTGAGGTAGGTTAGGCTGAGAGTCAGTGACTGGCTCAAAGTAACCCAGTGAGTTTTATGGCCAAACGGGGACTAGAACCCGGATCTCCTGAGTCCCAGTCCAACACTCTCACAATTACGCCACCCTGGCTCTCTGTTCTGCTGGGGACAGCTTAAAATAGTTCTGCAACAGCCACAGAAGCAAGTGAAATGAAATTCATTCACACAGTCTCTCTCTCTCTCCCTTTTGCTCCCCTCCCCCTTTACCTTCTTTTTTGTGTGTATGTGCAAAATTTATCTCTCCCCCCCACACCCCATCTCCTCTCCTGCGAGCTCCTCTTCCCCCCACCCTCTCCAATTTCTACTTTCGCATGCATGCAAAATTCTGGTTTATTTTTTGCTTCTGATATTTATTATTAAATAAAAATTTATTAATTTTTTTGCTCCCCCAGCCCCCCTTCCTCCTCCTCCCCCACCCCCACCCCTTTTATCATTCTCCCTGGCTAGTGGGGGGGTTCCTCAGCTTGGGGAGAGTTCACTCTGGTTACCCCCCTCTCTCTTTCTGCCTCCCTCCCTCCCCCCACCCACCCACCTTCTCCAGCGCTGCCACGGCCGCCACCTCCCTCCCTAACCCCCCCTCTTCTCCTCCCCTTATCGCCCCATGTGCTGTACGAGAAAGCAGCTTAGAAACAGGAGCAGCATAAGGCACGGGCAAGCGGCAGAGCAGCAGCAGGAGGACGGCGAAAAAAAGGAGGGAGCTGCAGCGGGGAAAGAAAAGGAGGAGGGGGAGAGAGAGAGAGAGAGAAGGGGGAAAGAAAGACGGGAAGAGAAAGCAAGCCTGGGGACAACAAAAACAAAAGAAGAGACCGGCACACGGAGGGAGAGAGAGAGAGAGAGAGAGAGAGAAAGAAGCGAAGCAGAGGGGGAGAAACCCGGGAGGCTTCTGATTTGGTGTGGTTTCTGAGCCCCATTTAGCCTCCCCTCGCCCCTGGACGCTGCCACGACCACCTCCCCTTCAGCTCAATCCGCCCAGCCTCCTCCAACTCGTTCTTGCAGAGCAGAGATCTGCAGCAGCAGCAGCAGCAGCAGCAGCAGCAGCAGCAGCGTGTTGGAGGCAACTGTCTGCAGGCAGCGGCTCCTTCTCAAGGCTCGCATGCCTGTTACCCACAAAGCACCACGTGTGGGTGCGCGCGCGCTCTCTCCTTCTGTAGCAAAATACCCACCCCTCCCTCCCCCTCCCTCCTTCCAGTATAGTCGTTCCAGCCAACAGCAAAGGGGCACAGGAATGCTACGCGCTTCCACCCTGGCTGGCGACCCCCCAGGAAACACGTCGCGACCCCCTTGGGGGTCGCGACCCCCAGGTTGGAGAACGTTGCTCTAGGATTTGGGCTGCACAGCAAACTGAATGCACGATCCTGTGGCGATTATCCTGCACAGCACAAGCTCACAAACAGTGCTTTTCTTTCATGCTATTCTGAAATGAATGCATGCCTTATTTATTTAGTATCATAATGATGATGACTAAAAGGTTTGCGGGATCATTTCCAGTGTATCTATGACCTCCTATAATCCGTACGAAGGCATGATTGTAGGATAGTGGAACTGTTAACTGAAGAACAGCATCATCTGTTGAACTTGAAGCTCTGTACCTAAGCACAGATTAACCTGTATCATCTCTTCTGTAATGTGCCACAGATATCCAGAGGGGGAGAAAAGTAACTCAGTGGTAGAGCACAAGATTTACATGCAAAATGTTCCTGGTTCAATCACCAACATCACTAGGTAGGGCTGGGAAAGACTCCTGACTAAAACCCTGAAGATCCACTGCCTGTCAGTGAATGGGTTCAGACAACACGATAACCCACACTCAAGGGTTGAGTATGGGATGAGTGTGGGTTGTTGTTGAACCATGGGACCCTTGGGTTGTTGTTGAAAAATGTGGGTTATCGCGTTGACTGAACCCAGCTGTGCTAACAACCACAAACAACTCATGAAGAGAACCCATGGTTTGTTGTTGGGTTGTGAACTGTGGGTTGTTCACCATGTTTTCTTATCTCAGCTGGGTTCAGACAACATGACAACCCACGGTTCAATGACAACCCTCTCTCAATACTCAACCCTCGAGTGCGGGTTATTGTGTTGTTTGAACCCAGTCAGTAGACCAGGGATAGGCAACATGATGACCATGGGCACCAATATGATCCTGGACGCCTTTTTTGGCACCCACCAAGATGCCCTACCCCTCCCACTTTATTAAAAAAAATTAATACATTTTCTTACCAGCAGCTGGGATTGCTGTGAAATAGGTTTCTGTTGGTGCTGAAATCTTTGAGTTCAAAGGAGTTGTAACTTAGTGTTGGGGCTCAGACCCCACCTCTGACTTGTACTCAGTCTTTTGGGGAGGTTACTTGTCCTTTGCCATGCCTCCCATGACAGCCATTTTGTGGTGGTGCCCAGGACAGTTTTTCTAATTGCCAAATGTGTCCATGGTCTCCCCCCCCCCCTGCAAAAAAAAAATTGCCCACTAATTTTATTGGTATAGCCAGTACTGAGCTAGATGGCCCAGTGGTCTGACTTGGAATTAGGCAGCTTCTTATGCTCCTGTGATTGAGATGTACTGTGCATATTGACAAAGGTCTGAACATGCCTTTTATTTCTGTTTTAATATCACGTTCATATATTAGAAGAAGCAACAATGGGCTAAAAATACGCTCCAGTATGATTCCTCACAGTTATGTTTCCTATCTCGGCAGTTTCCCTTATGAGCTTTTTAGATTACAACTGGAACTAATAGAACAAATGAACATATGAATATGAATGAGTCTTGTGGCACCTTAAAGACTAACAAATGTATCATCATGGCACTCTGGGAGAGGAGGGTTTAAACTGCCTTCCCACCTGCTTTGTCCCAAATTCTACCCCTCAGCTCCTGTGGGGGAATGAGGCTTAAAAATTTTTTTTTTAGTCCTCTGTGTGGGGTGGGATTTCAGGATGAAAATGAGTGTGGGAAAGCCCTCCTCTCTCATCGTGGTCCTGATCCAATTATTCAGCTATAAAACACATGTGTACCCAATAAGCATGAATTTAACAACCCACTTGAATTTAAAACACACGTGAGAAGTTATTGGAGAGGCTTATACAACCTGGTGCCCTCCAGATGTTTTGGACCACCAGCTAGAATGGTCAATGGTTAGGAATTATGTAGTCCAAAACATCTGGAGGGCAGCAGGTTGCAGAAGGCTACTCAAAACATCATATCTCTATTGTATTGGAAGCCTTGTATTTTGTGTTTGGGCATCTATATTTAAGTGTGAACAATCCTGCAAGAAGCAACTCTTATTCTTACTTTCAGAGGAGTCGTCGTGCCCATCTGTTGCAGCAAAAACAAGAGAGACTTGCAGAACCAAAAGCTTAATAATATACTTGTTAATCTTTAAGGTGCCACAAGACCGTGGCACCAATATGCACACAATACATATTGTGTACAAATACAAATATGTATTTGTAACATATGAATACAAATACATGAATTTGTATTCATATGTTTGTTTGTTCTCTTGGTTCCTGTTTTAATATAAAAAGCTCATAAGGGAAACTGTTGAGACAGGAAACATAACTGTGAGGAATTGTGGCCGGCCGCACATGCTTGCAGGAGAGTAAATAAAAGTAGCATGTATTGCTTCACTATGCTTGCTTAAATGATCATTTAGTTTGGCCCTGAGAAGCGACCCTATGAAGGGGATACTTTAAGGCATAGGAATCCAGCGATCACCTCCGCATCATGAAGCTTGTGAACAAGAATATTCTTCCATTCACAACTCATTATGTAGGCTCAGACTGGATTTCAAACTCTTATCCTAAGCTTATTGATTATCATTCATAACACAACTTTAAGGGATATAAAGAAGTCAATAAATGCTTTCTCTAGCTGGAACTGAGAGCCATGATTATGTATTTTGGCTACTGTAATTCCCTTTGCAATATTTGTATCATTGGCTGTAGCCACAGATGTTTTAGTGTCTGTGTGTGCAGCAATCTACGTCTATTGCAGAGCTAGAAGGGGTGAATGCAGGCGTTGTGGTAAGAAAGCAAATTATTTTTATGCTTGTGCACCTAATATAAGCTTTTTCAAAAGAGAAAAGATGAGGGAGAATGCTATGGGCTCTTTGGTATCTGTAGGTTTAATATCAACATCTATGTCTTATTTCCAAGCTCAATCAGTCGAAACACAAAACAGATGATGAAGGACATAAATTGTAGAGATTCCCTTGTTGAAAAGTAGTAACAGAGATGTAAAATTCCTCCTTGTCCAACACTCCCAAGCTGTAGTAGCCTGAAGGAAGTACATGCATATTCCCTCTAGCTGGCAAGGGATGTAAATCAGGAAGCATAAAGTTCTGCAATTATTCCCTGGTTGTGGTGAAGGAATCTGGGTTTGGACAGAAAAGAGTTATAATACGGCCAGATGAACTTTGCATGGACCAGACCCTGAACCCTCTCCCTCAGAAGATCCCGACCTCTTGTCCTCAGAAGAAGAGGCTCCAGTCCAGTGTTAATGGTTCAGGAAGATGACTTGACCACAGATAGACATTATGGGCTTCCACCTCCCCAGGACCCAGTGCTGCGCTCATAGGATCCTCACTCTGATGCCACGGATTGAACCTGGGACCTTTTGAATGTGCTCTACTATTAAGCTGTGGCCCTGTCTAATGGCAGTTTCTAGGCTATTCTCTCTCCCCCCCCCCCATTTTCTGTAGTGCCCACACTCAGGTCTGGCATCAAGGGTTGGCATAATCGGGCAGTTGCCAAGGGCCCTCACCTTTTCAAGGGGCCTACTGACAAAAGTCACCTTGGCCTGTTCCTCCTCTTCAGCATTGCAGCCTGCTTGTTCACCCACCTCTTGCTCTGACTCAGAGGGAGTGAGCAAACCTGCAAGCAAACAAACAAACAAACAAACAGAAAGGGTGAGAAGTAGTTGTTGCTCCTGGCTCTCTCCTTGGCAAGTGAGCAGAAATTATGAGGAAGAGGAGCAGCAGCAGCTAGCAATAGTGGCAGTGAGGGATTAGGCTCACTGAATGAGTGGGACCCATTGAGGGTGTTTTGCTCAAGGGCCCCCCAAAACCTGGAGACAGCACTGCTCACAGCAGGAGAGAGACATGAGTATGAAACGTCTTCTGTGAAGCACAGTAGCAAGAAATGGCCAAGGTAGTTTTAACCATTACAAAATCCAGAGTTCACAACCCAACAACAAACCATGGGTTCTCTTCCTGGGTTGTTTGTGGTTAACAACCCATAGTTAAACCATAGTGCAGGGTTGGCATGTCACAACAACCCATGATTCAACAACTCATAGTCAATCTATACTCTGGGTTGTCATTATGTGCGAACCAGGCCACTGTCACAATATATGTGGAAGCACAGTATTGTGGCAACATGTGCTGGTAATGTTGTTCACATGCATTCTCTGCATGATGTAGAGCATCAGGAGCGGGGGGGGGGAAGTGGTTATATTACATTAAAGGAAAGTGCAAAACTGCCTGAAGATGACCTACACATTTTGTTCAGGGTTCTTTATAGAACAAGTTTTCTTCCACCTCTGGCCTGATTTGCAGTCCAAAGAAGCATTTATTTTTTGAAATCTTACTTGTGGCCTTGTTGTGAACCCAGAAGAGCGGGGGGGGGGGGGAAGAGGGCGGGCGGATGGGGGCGGGGAGAGAACCTCCATGGAAAATTTCAGAATTTGCAAATTATTTGGATCAGTTTCAGTTCCAGGAGTGGCCACAATATTTGAGAACGGAAAAAGGGAGATCTTGTTTATCTTCTGACCTAATTTGCCCATTCATTCCTTCATATTACTTTAGCTCTGAAAGCCTTGCTTTTCTGTTTTCAGTTTATGGGCCAACATTTCTATTTACACTGTCTAGTATTTGAAAAGTTACGCCACCTACTCATTACTGTATGTGCTCCCACTACATGTTTATGCGTTTTTGTGCTGTGTGATACCCTACAAGGGAGCCCTAGTCCTTAGTAATGATGGAAAGAATTTCATCCTAGTAAGAAAACAGGCCTTTTATGTACCAGGGGATGCCTACCTGAGATCAATAGATGTTTACAACATTCTCACAGAGAATCTTGAGGGGGCTAGGGAGGGGGTGAATGAGGTTTGGAAGAAATAAAACGCATAAGGGAATAAATATTAACCCACAAGCGAATTATTGAGACACATTTAACTTGGTGTGTTGTTTGAATCCAGAAAGAATTCTGAACTATTTTATCTGGTATATCTGACATACCACCTGATCTGACATATTTACTGATTTTCTTAGATTTCTTCAGATTAATTATAGATGTGATAGTGTACAGATGTAGAGTCAAACCTGTTTAACTGGGAATAATGACTAGCCTCAATGAAAAACACAATGGGATTGCACAATATATTTTACTTCCAAGCAGGGTACATTCAAAGAACATGAAAGGCCTCAATATGTTTTTTTTGGTTGTAAAAATCCCCATGCTGTGTTACAAATTAAAAACAAAGTCTACTTGCCTATACCCTTCTACTGCAGTGCAATGCCAGTTGTCTTCCTTTTGGTATCAATTAGAGTTGCTGCATTTGAGCCGCACTGAAAAAATGACACATAAAAGACCTTAAATTCAACAGCCCCACTGCAATGCATGGGACCGAAGCCCAAAGTACAGCAGCTTTATTTACATGTTGATGTTAGACTACAGTGACTTGGATTGGTTTTGTATCTGTCCAACAGATCTTCTGAAGGTTTCAAAGACATGTCCAAACTGTGATTCAATTATATGACCTGAGTCAACCTACTACTTTGTCAAGCTTTTATTGACATTTTATCAAGTACTGATAACTTGCTCCATAACATCCTTCTTAAACATATTTTGCATAGACTACTATGATATGAATTAAACGTTCATCTGCCAAGAGATATGTATTCTCTTCAGTATTTGATGAACCACAGCCATTGGCAACTTTTCCTCCTTAGGTTTACAGGTCCATGGATCCATGGATCTTGCTAAAATTAGTACAGTCAGAAAGTAATACAACAGGGAAAGCATGATAGGTTTCATTCTTCTCTGTACTGTTCTTCTCTGACATTTCCTCATCCTGTGCATCAGCCTTCCCCAATCTGGTGCCACCCAGATGTTTTGGACTTCAATTCCCATTAGCCCCAGCCAGCATGGCCAATGGTTTATGATGATTTGAGTTTTATTCCAAAACATCTGGAGAAAACTGCTGTACATAGTTTGGTTTAGCAGATTACAGCTTTAAAACACCTCTTGTAAATTAACAAATTTAAATATGAAACACACTCAGTCAAAAACAACAAAAGACAAGGGCAAATATTTTCAAGAAAATATTTGGAAAGATTGTCTCAATTTGCAAAAGTCTATAGAAAAATCAGCTTGCACTGACTTCAACATGTAAAATAATATGATGTGAACTGGCACTTCCACATGTATCAGGGATAGGGTTGAAAGTCATATATAGACTCTAAAACTAATTCAGCTGAATGGCAGCCTAAATCAGCTTTACTAATTTTATCCAATAGTAAATTATGTGTTTTACAAGGGCCCATGCATACACAATGTGGCCTGCTCTTTAGCTGTGGTTAAGGAAATTGGAGTGGACTACAGGACCACAATTCTTCCCCAGCTCCTCTTTGGTGTGAATTCCCCCTGCCAACCTTTACCATTGTTGAGTTACAATAGTAACAACCCAAACTGTGGTTTAATGCTCACCAGGATTCACTACTGAGCAGGGCTTTATTAGTAGTTTCAAACGCTGGTTGACACCAAACCCTGGTTGACATTAACTGAGGTTAAGGTTGCTGCCAATGGAACCTTTAACCATAGTGAAAGCTGGTGAGGAAAAGAAGGGGGAATTGGTTCTTGAGAGAGGAAGTTCTGGGGGAAGTGAAAGCACAACCCTGCAGTTCATTCCTGAACCCTTGACCATGGTTAAGGGAAGAGCTGCAGTACATCTGTACTGGCCCTAAGGGAGATAGCAGTATATCTTGAGATTTAGTGTCTCAAAATATTTTTAAGAGTAGATATTGTCAGGCCCTTGGGGAGTTGCTCAACCCTCTCCTTGTGCTGTTGTGAAATAGATGTTTATTTCACACTGTACATAGGTACCTGTCAGATCTTAGAAAGCTAGCTGTCATGTATTCACTCATATGAAACCACTGGAACTCCAAGGAGGAATAAAAGGGAGAGCAGGGAGAGCTCTTGTCTATGGGTTATGATTCTTTCAGATTCTGTCTTCTCACTTTTTCAAGTTATTTGTACATATTCAGTAGAAATGGGCAATATGTTCACTCGGTAATGCAGGCCGTGCAACTGGTAGTATCATTATCATTTCTAGTCTCAGCTAGGAGAAAGGGTTCATGAAGTAGACTGGAAGGTTTCTGTCTTCCCTTCACTGACGTTGGACCATCACCCATGGTAGTCTTGTCATGGGGATGCTGCCTAAACCAGCCTTCATCTGGCAAGTGCTCTTCACTGGGGCTGTAACCTATGAAACGTGAATCAATGCCATCACATGGGAAATATCCACGTCCCTACTGGACATTCCTGGTGACAAGTGACAGGATGCTCCTTGTGGCATGGGGTGACACCATGCAATGCTCCATGTGATCCTTGTGATAAGCTGCTCTATATGTTACAGCCCTTCTTCTAGGATATTGGAAGGACCAAGATTCAACCTTGATGAAATTACGCTGGTCAGTGGTCTAGGGCTGGTCAGTGCTTAGATGGGAGACTGTCTTGGAACCCCATGTATGGTGCCTTGTGCCCCATGGCATAAAGGTGGAATGTAAATAAATGTAAATGTAAATATATAAGTCCCATTAACTTCAAAGGGAGTGAGTTAAAGCCACTTGCTTCACAACTGAAGTAATACATGTGGCCATCTAAAAGCCCCCCCCATAAGTTCATTAAGTCCAGGGTCTAAAATTACTCAGCTGCAACACTGTGTGGGATAGTAAGCAGGTGGCAAAAGTGGCGAGCAGCAGTTGTTGATGTGGTGATGAGCTCTTCCCAGGGGCTGGGGCCTCAGTTGTTGCCCAAGGATACTGACCCGTTATACTGGTCCCAAGCTTGGACAACTTACAGCAACTTTCCCAAGACCATTCAGTGAATTTTATTTATAAAAATACATACATACATACACTCATGGCATTGCTGTAATATTTATTTTATTTACAAACAGGTAGTGTGTAAATGGATAGATCCACTCACATCAGTGGTTCAGAGAGAGGCAGTCCAAGATGTTTCCAACTTTCAGATAGCTCTCATCCCTCTCTTTCTCCTTTTGCCTTTCTCTATCTCTATTCTGAAGCTACCCCTTTTGTTCCTTTGAACACATGCGCACCCCCCCCCTTACCTCAGCCCCCTCCCCTTAGCTGGGTGATAATGGTTGACTGTGTCACCTCCTTCCAAGCTCTGATAGCTCATTCAAGACACTCAAGAGAGTTATCAGGGCTGTCTCCTTACCCATGGATGAACCACCAACCAGGTATGCCCAAGGATTTTGACCTGATCTGTACTTCCTGGAGTAATACATGGATCAGAATGCAGTTATCCTTCAGTTTTTGCATGTCTCTGAATCTTACAATGCAGTTCTCAGCTCAAGCAAGTACCAACATACATATTTTAGGGTGGGGAAGGGGAATATAAAATGTGTATTGTGAAAAATGCATTGAAAAATAATGTGAAATTGCATGCATTTTTTTTTAAATTGCATGTTGATGCCAAAACAGAATGGAACAGACTTATGAATCAACACATGCAAAACTTACCCAGAATGGAAATGGACTGATCCATCCCATGGCTTGGTTTGTAGGCACCTGACACAGCAAACATATTGAACCCAAGCAGGTCTGGGTGTAGTCCGTGCCAGTGCGGTGTAGTGGTGAGAGTGTTGGACTGAGGCCTGAGAGATCCGCGTTCTATTCCACACTTGGCCATGAAACTCACTGGGTGACTTTGGGCCAGTCACTGACTCTCAGCCTAACCTACCTCACAGGGTTGTTGTGAGGATAAAATGGAGAGGAAGATGAAGATTATGTAAGCCGCCTTGGGTTCCTTGCAGGAAAAAAGGCGAGGTATAAATATAATAAATAAATAAATACCTAGAGACCATATTTATGGCACCTTGAATTCATAGAAGAGAGGTGGGATACAAATATAATATGTGAAAATAAATAAATAAATAAATACTACCTACCAAACATCTGGGGCAATGAATCAGTAATCTGCCTAACAATGGAAAGTTATTTATCAAGTATTGGGACTGCAATACCTGATGGAAACCTGAATCTACCTGGACACTGCGATCTACATCTGAGGCCTTTCTCCGAGTGCCACCTTTCAAGGGAGGCTTGGAGGGTGGGAACAAGGGAGAGGGCCTTCTCAGTGGTAGACCTCCAATTATGGAATGATCTCCGCATTGAGGCCCGCCTGGCGCCAACATTGTCATCTTTTTGGCTCCAGGTGAAGACTGCCTTCCTAGACATTTAATGGCATGATTTAATGGGATATGATGCGACATGTCAGCAGTTTTAACAAGTCTATTTAAACAGGTCTAGTTTTTTTAAAATTGAAATTGTTTTTTTCAGCCCCATCCCATGTGGGTGCCCGTAACCTTCCGAACTCAGATGATTACGGGCATCCAGTTGAAGGCGGGAGGAGTGCAGCAGATAGGATTGCCTCCACACTCCCCTTCCCTTCAAAAACACTTAGATGGCTGATTTCGCCCCTGCACGCTGGAACCAAAGATGGTCTTCCGTCTTTGGTTCCCAGGTGGAATGAAAAGAACTGTGCCAGATGTGAGGTGGGGGGAGGGTGCTCTGCAGGTGGACTCCCTACTGCAACATTAGAAGGGATTTCTGAGGTCACAGGGGAGAGTGCGACCTATCCTACAGGCCCCCAAGGAAAGGTCAGAGGGCCATAGCATTGCACCCATAGTTGTTTAAATTGTTTTACAATTTTGTATATTGAAATTCTATGCTGTATTTCATTGCATTTGTATTTTATGCTGTATTTTTTTATTATTGTATCGGTGTTTTATGAATTGCAGTGAGCTGTCCAGAGAGCTTCGGCTGTTGGGTGGTATAGAAATGAAATAAATAATAATAAAATAATAATAATCTAGCAGCCACAGCAATATATTAATGTGCTCAGGATTAGCAGGTAGACGGCTTGACATGTGTTTTCAGCCATGGCTTACCAGTCAGTAGCACAGGCTTTTAACGTACAGCTACCCAAGATGTGCTGTGAAGCAATGAGCTTGCCACTGTCAGCCCATACCATTGAGTCAAGAGTGTACAGCAGGGGTGGGCAAGACGCAGCACTCAGGTTGCATGTAGCCAGCCACCACCACAGCAAAAAAAAAAAAGGGGGGGGGGGAGAGAAAGAAATAAAAAGAACAGAAAAAGAATTTAGAATTTGTTTTCAAGCTAAATTTGTCCTTAGTAAGCATCTGCAGTGGTTAACCACTGGCTTCCTTTTATGCCACGTGCCTTTCTTTTCTTCTTCCTTTTTGCCACGTCGGTGGTCGCAAGAATGCAGCCCATGGGGGAGGGGGGTGGTCTAGGAGGGAAAGTTGCCCACCCCAACATAGAGAATGCTGGACATAGCTATAGATTAATCCAGCCTTCCCCAACCTGATGCCCTCCAGATGTGTTGGATGGCAACTCCCATCATCCCCAACACATCTGGAGGGCACCAGCTTAGGGAAGGCTGGATAAATCAGACGATCCTAAACACAAAATTTTTAACAAAAGGACAAAGAAGGTCCTTTATGCCTTAGTAGGTTTCATTTTCCTGAGTTGCTCCTTCTGTGCATTGTGTGGCAGAATGATCAAATGTGTGTCGTTTCAGGCAGAGAGCAATATTTAATCTTCAGGCACCCATTCTAATGCAAACCATCTGGTCCGAACATGAGGTTATGAACTTGCCTACCCCTAAATGTGACAAAGTCTGGATTGTATGGTGCAAGCGTACTTGTTTATTGATAGGAAGAATTGTTACAAGGTTCTTTCAGCCCTGGCCCTTAATAAAGGGCTCATTTGTGGCGAAGAGCAGTGTTCAGTTTTTTTGCTGCCGAAAGTGGCACGTAAAGGTAAATAGAGATGGTGGAAATAAATGTGCAATGTTGTTTATGTGAATACCTTTCAAATTTCTGTGGGTTTCTGCACCCTGGAAAAGCAAATTTGTCCATGTTTTCATTTCCTAAGAGGAGATAAGGATCCCATTCCATGGAAGGGGGGGAAAAACATTTTGTGCTGCAGCTGATGAGACCTTGCATATCTAAAACCACATGAATGAAACAAAATTAGAAGTCTGGTTTGTCCTATTTATAGAGTAGGCAGATGCTCTGGACAGTTATACTGAAACCAGTCACTGAATAGTTGTCTCATCACCTCTACTTGCTCCCTTCCCTCTGTCTGGTCTCCTTACGTACCGTAACTCCTTTCCTCAAATGAATAATGCCAAAGGAGGAATTGATTGGGTTCACACAACATGACAACACACACTCAAGGTTGAGCATGGGTTGTCATTGGATCGTGGGTTGTTGCTGAATCATGGGTTGCTGTGTTCTGTGAACCCAGCCGCACTAACAAACCATGTTTTGTTAACCATGAACAACCCGCAGTTCACAACCCAACAAAAAAATCCACAGTTCAATAACAACCCATACTCATCCTTGAGTGTGGGTTGTTCATGTTGTGTGAACCCAGTCATTGTGTTCTTTGGGTTGCAAGCTACCTGGGACAAAACAAAAAGAACTAAAGATGATAGATTCTAAAATAAAATCATGTTCTGCAGTAGCAGTACAGATAATCCCAATGGTAAAAACAGTGGTGCTGGTATAATGATTTGGATGCAACAATGATGTCTTTCCCAAACTCCCATCATGTTATAGTGTAATTCTGTGGCTAGTTATGGACATGGCGAAAATGTTTTGTTATCCAGCTCCCTCCTCACAAGTCCTCTGAATCACAGAATCAGAGAGTTGGAAGGGGCCATTTAGACCATCGAGTCCAACCCCCTGCTCAGTGTAGGAATTCAGTTTAAAGCATCCCTCACAGATGGCTGTCCAGTCTCTGCTTGAGTAACTGGAGTGATGGAGAGCCCACCACCTCCCTACGGAGTTGGTTCCATTTTCTGACTGCTCTAACCATTAGGAAGTTTTTCCTGATGTTCAACCAAAATCTGTCTTCCTGTAATTTCCTGTAATCTGTCTGCTTCTGACCACATTTACCATGGGTTGGACTATGATTGTAAAATACTCCCCTCCCCCACTTCAAAAATGGTGTGGAATGAGAGGAAATCTAGCAAGAATCAACAAGGAGAAAGTTCTAAATGAATGGCAAAGTAAACATTCCCAGTCACTCTTTAGTAACTGACAATCAGTGTAGCCTCTCGGATGGCATATTGGACCTAGAAAATCTAGATTCAGATCTTACTGCAGTATCCATAAAATGAGAATGAGAATGATTTACTTCACTGGGCAGATTCTGAGTAGTGTTGGGGGAGAGGGATGGCTTGTATAACATTTGAAAAATGAATTCTACTAAGTCCTGCCCGATCTGAGAGAAACAGATGGGGTTAAGTTAGATAGTTTGAAAACTATCTGGTGCTGATGGAGGCTTTCCTTCCTACACAGTTTTGGGGAGGCATTATTTGTCAGGACTGTGGCAGGAAGGAAATAGTTAAACTCTTCTTCTCCACCTCCTGCAGTCTTGCTGCTGCTCAAGTCCTCCTGCAGCTGCTATTTATGTTTTGTAAAAGTCTGCACATTAATTGCTTTCATACAATTAACATCATGTCTAGACCCTTGGTTGTGGATTTTTGTTTGCCAGGAGGCAGGAAACATATTTGAGAGGGCTGAGACAAAGGTGGTGGTGAGGGGGGGGGAGTGAGTGGATTTCTCAAGCGTTGTGCGTAGGAACCAACCTTCCTGCTGTACTACTAACTAACTTTTATAGTAGGGTTACTATATGCCAATAAGTCTGCCCATTTTGGAAAATAAACATACTCAGGGCTGAACACTGAGGGTCATTGTCAGTTAATAAAAAGGAGAGCCTGAAAGGTATCACTTTATTATTTATTTGATTTCTAACCTGCCTTTCCACCAAGAAAAGGCGCTCTTGGTGAATATCAATAATAAAACAAAGATTAAAACAAAAACATAATTGAAACAAAAACATAATAATAATAATAATAATAACAACAACAACAACATCAACAATAAATAATAATAATAAAAAAACCAATAAATTAAAAGCACAATTAAAAACACAACAATCAAATAAATAAACAGCACCCAACCCAATAGAACCCCCCTCAGCAACAGACCATGACAAAGGCCTGCCTGAAATAAAAAGGTAGTACAGTAATACCTTGGATTGCAAGTAACTTGGTTTGAGAGCGCTTTGCAAGGCAAGCAAATTTTTAAATATTTCTTTAAATTTTTTTTACTTGATATACAAGCGACATCTTGCAATACAAGTACTGTAGTACGGCTTAAATTAAAAATCTCTGTACACATTTTTTTGGGGGGGATTTCATTTTGATATAAGAGTGTTTTGGATTACAAGCACGTTTCCGGAACAAATTATGCTCTCAATCCAAGGCATGACTGTATTCAAAATGGAACAAAAGGGTTGAGTCCTGGACCAACTGACATAGAATCATAGAGTTGGAAGGGGCTTCATAGACCATCCAGCCCAACTCTCTGCAGGAAATCCAGAGCTAGAGAAGCCCCAACAGACGGTTGTCCAGCCTCTTCTTGAAGACCTCCACCAAGGGAGAACCACCCACCCCTCTATGTAACTGGCTCCCTTGTTGAACTGCTCTTACACTCAAGACATATTTCCTAATGTTCAGTCAAAATCTCCCCTCCTGTAACAGAAGCCCATGCAATCTAGTCTTACCCTCTGGGGCAGGAAATAATAAATCTTTGCCCTCTCCTATTTGAAGAGGGCTATCATGTCCCCCTTCTTTTCTGCAGGCTAAACATTGAATATAGAATCAATCTGGGAACAATCTATTGATTTGGGGAAATAAGTGTTATTGTTTAATATAATGTGGGGTGGGGAGAAGAGAGTGGTATAAGGGTCAACCTTTTTAGGCCCGGCACTCACCTTTAATGCCAACGTAGAATGTGGGATTCTCTTTAAGCTTCTATTTTTTAGCTTATATCTTTTTATTATTTTATCTTGACCCCCTTCTCTTGGTCCATTACCCTGTTTCTCCTTCTCTGCCTTCAAAAGATAACAGTGCTGCTGCTGGTATGACCCAGCAGGCAAAGGCCCATGGGTTAGGAGGAGTGTCAGTACTGGAAACCAATTGACTGAGCTTGTACCTATAGTAAGTAATAGTTACCTCTCCCCTCCCGCCCCCAAAGTTGCCCTCTTTTATATAGTATTCTGACAGCACTTGGCTTGTCCCACACTGGAACCTTATTTCCCACATACCCAGGAACTAGCTCAATAGATGAACTAAATTCATAAAGCCCATCAGACTTGAATGGCCTATAAGCCAAAGCTCCTGTAAGGCCATTGCGCACATCTCCCAGATATTTGAAGCCACAGCCTAATGCATATTTTATGAACGGAGTTATTGGAGTGAATTCCACAGTACCTAACAGGGCGCAAACCACTCTCACACAGCAACTTAAAAATGCGACGAGCTTTTTAAAAATGCAGTTAGCACTTGAACTTCCTGAGCTTCTAAAGCACAAGTGCTTTACTGGGTTCTGCCTTCTTTTCCTCTCTATCTACACCACTCTTCAGATGACATAAATATGAGTATGTGGAAGGGGAGCTATGTGTCTTTAGCTGATGGTCTGCAGAGACCTTTACATCGGGGGGCGGGGACGACTTTCTTGGCCCTGAGAGCTGTATGGGGGTGCTGGATCCCTACTCTGTCTCTGTCTCTCTCTGTCTCTCTCTGTCTCTGTCTGTCTGTCTGTCTGTCTGTCTGTCTGTCTCTCTCTCTCTCTCTCTCTCTCTCTCTCTCACACACACACACACACACACACACACTATCTCCCCCCCCCCATCCCACCCTGCAACATCTCAGCATGCTAATGGCAGTGCCTGAAAAGCGGCCTTTTCCCCGATGAGCTCTGGGGGAAAGTGGGCGGGGCTCCCTTGGACTCGGTGGGGCACAGGGAGATTGTTGGAAGGCTGGATGCATGGGTTGCCCACCCATGGGCCCTGGGTTGCCCCCCGCTATACATAGCACTCTCTTGAGACGATCTGGATTCCTGTTTCTCCAAGGTTCCAAATCTTGCAGAGAGAGCATACGCTGTATGTGCACAAGCTCCATGCAGACATTGAAGTGCATGCATGCATGTTGGGGGCAGAACCTACCACTGAGATCCATCTCCCCATGTTCATTCACTTGCTATGCTTATGTCTTCTGAAGATAACCTTCAGCATTCCAGCCACGTATCTCATTCCCCCCCCCCCCATTATCCAAGACAGAACACACGGTATAATATTTCCTCCCTGAATTGCCTCCCTTTCCCCCTAACTGTAAGTGAATATTTTCCTCACATTGAAATTGAATACATAAAAGCAACCAATCTTCACACAAAAACTGTTTCAATGGACATACTTTTTTTGTTATCACTCCATCACCCTTTGTTTTCTTTCCTTAATTTTCTTTGCTTTTCTCCCTTTGCTTGTTTTATCTATTTTTTAAAAAATTCAACAGTCTAAATGTCATCGGTTTTGGGAGGTGAAAAATAACCATATCTGAGTAGGATGAACATTTGTAACCTTGGAATAGCAATAAATCCATACACAAGTAGGCTTGGCAAACATGCTGATAAAGCAACACCACAAAAATCAGATGATAAATGAACTTTTTAGACTGTTTCATATTGATACTTTTAATAGCTGCTTTCTTAAATGGAAGAAAAATCACACACACACACCCCAAGCATTTTCACATGCCTTGGAAGTGCTAGTTGTTTGGGAATATATCTGGAATATAGATCTTTCTAATAAAGCATTTATGCACTTTTCAAAACCTTACTTTCTGTGTGTGTGCTCCTGTGTTGAAGAATGATCCTTTGTATGCGAAAGCACAATACGTAGTTTCATTTTATTTTTTTTTAAAGAGTTCATTAGGACTCTCATGCTTTATTAGTCATGTAGGGAAAATGATGCTTTACATTAGCTTATTTGTTATGTGTAAAAGTGTGCACATTTCAAACTCTTCTTAGGCAGAATGAAATTGTTCAGGAGGACTCTGCACTTAGGTACAAAAGAGATAAAAGCCCTCTTCAGAAACTCGGCTCCACGCTTTCAAATAATGCATGGAAACAGGAGAAGGGTTATACGCACTGCCCTTGCCACTCCAGTAGGGTGCCCACTTAAGAATCGCCAAAAAAGAGGAAATGAATCACCAAAAAACAGGAAAAGAAGACAATGATTTGCATATAATTTGCATGTGCTAATGTATGTGTAAAGATGCAAATTTAGAAATAATAATTATAATTTAAAAGAAATACAGTACATCTCACCATAGTATGGAAGATTGTGACCAGGTCACCTGTCTGTTTGCCTCTTCAGTCTGTTGTCCAGGTGCTGTTGATGGGCAAGTTCAAGGCCCAACTCTTCCTTCTGCTGGTTCTTTATCTTTAAACTGGACTTGGACTGTACAATCTTTCAAACAGAAGACATCTTCAAAATAGAGGACATTCCTTTGGCAGCCCTTCAAATAGAGGACTGTCCTCTGTAAAAGAGGACACATAGCCACCCTAGCCCCCAACACTGCTGCCCACCACTGGCTCCACCTCAGACCTCCACGCATTTGATAGAAGGCCAGAAGGGGGAACCTACATGCGTTCAGTTAAATGAACACAGAATCCCAGTTGTATGGAGAAGCCTACATGTATTCAGTTTTGCCCAACTAATGAACATCTGGGGTTGGAGCCAGAGGGAACAGTGATGTTGGGTGGGGTATGGCCAGTGCATGTGGCCCTGCTCTCATCTCATCTCCATGCATTCTTTGAATTTGGAGACTAATTCTTTGGAGCCTAATTTCTGAAAAGGGCTGAAATTAGCAATGCAGAAACACCTCAACATTCCTTCTCAAGGTCTAGCCCAGGGATGAGGAATGTGTGGCTCTCCAGATGTTATTGGACTGCAACTCCATTATCCCTCACCATTGGCTATGTTGGGCAGTGTCACAACTGGAAAGCCCACCTCTCGACTAGCCCCAGATTCAAGTGAATGCAGCTGCTGAGATTCTACTCCCTTGCCTTCCCTGTCTCATCACAAGAGAGAGACAGAACAGAGTCTTTGCTTCTTTTTGACACTGAGTTTTCCTTGTTTTGCTTACAAAAGAGCAAGAAATCCCTTTTTAAAAATTTATTTATTATAGTTATACCCCACCTTTTCCCAGCAAGGAACCCAAGGCAGCTTACATAATCCTCCTCCTCTCCATTTTATCCTCACAACAACCCTGTGATGTAGGTTAGGCTGAGAATCAGTGACTGGCCCAAAGTTACCCAGTGAGTTTCATGGCTGAGCAGGGACTAGAACCCGGATCTCCTGAGTCCCAGTCCAACACTCTCGCCACTACGCCACACTGGGGGTGTTCTCTATAGGAAATGTTCCAATAACTCTTCTTTCCCCTTCCATCTTTCCCTAGCTATCACCATCACCAAGGGGCCTATGGTAATATTGTTACTGTAGTATATTATTTTTACCAATTGTTTCTGGAAATCAGAAAAATCATAAATTTTAGTTTCCATTCAGGCTTCTATTTTTGCTGCAACCTCCCCCCCACCCCACCCCACCCCAATTCCTGATCAAATCCTTAACTGAAAAAAAACACACAATTTAAGTACAAATGCAGTGCATCTTATCATGTGGAAAGTTTCTTTCCATTAACTTCAACTGCTCTTAGGAAATTAAAGGAGTATTTTATGGGGAGTCAGGGTGTGATAGAAGATCAGACAACACCAGACTATCATGTGGTAATTACAGCTATTCATATGATAAGTAACCAAAGCAATTATCTGATGTCCCTAAGTTAATTAAGGCTGCTTTCCTATATGCACTTACCTGGGAGCAAGTTATATTGAACTCAAAGGGACTTTCTTTGAACAGCCATGCATAGGATTGCACAGGCTGTAATCATAAACGTAGACTTTCTAGGGAGTAAGCCCCATTGCATACAGTGGTATCCACTGTCAAGGGAAACACATGCATGGGATTTAACTTCACTTGTACAATTTTAGGAATTGTTTTGTTTGTCAAAAATAATTATACTAGTAATAAATGTATTACAGGGAATTGATAGGAACATTAAGTGGCGGTATTGAAATTATAATGGCTGAGATGAATCTGCAGTGATTGCATCTGCAGTTTGGTTAGACCTTTGTTTGACCCATTTTAAGTATCTAACCTCCACAGGCACCCTTCATGATCTCTACAGATAATTAGCTGACTGATTACTCGTGTACACTAAAGCCTCTATCAATACAGAATCACACTAAGAAGTTGAATTGTGGTCTGAACATTTTTCCAATCGAAAACTCTGTGTTGCATCCCACCGGGGCTCTTCTGGACAGCTGCAGTTCAAGCTTCATAGATGGCCCTACTCCAGGAACTCCAGTGGTTGCCAAATACTTCAGGGGAAAAAAGAGAGAGATGATTCATTACAACCAACAACAATCTTTACGAGACTGTCTCTGTACATCATAAAAGAGCAATAGAGGGCATAAACAGTTCTATTTCCCCTTCCCTCAAAACCTTGAGAGAATTTAAAGTCATTTGGAAACTACCCAAGAAAGTTCACATTTAAGAGTGCTATTTTTGTCCTACCCTGCTCATAAAGTCCCTCATTTCTTCCTCCCCTTTCCTTTGCTTTTCCTTGCCTTAAACTTGCCCTTAAATAAAATAGCACATTCAAGTACAGTACGTGAAAAGCAAAGGTGGTGGTTGCCTTTTCCAGTGAAAAATACTCCCAGCCGAAGGCCCGACCTGTGAAGACAGTGGAAGACTCCTGTGAATTTCAATGAGTTTCTGTATCTGGACGTGCATACTTGTTGTGAATTTCTCCATGTTATTCAATAGTTACTGGTGCAATTAGAATCTTTGACCCCAACTGGGGATCCACTGAAGACACTGGAATGTGATAGTGTCATTGCCTCACTAGAGAAGGCCACATCAAAACCCCCGTGATCCATACCTTGACCCAGAATGAAGGTGATCTCACACAGTTCAGTACTTGAGGTGAACTCTTTTAGGGATGCTGCCAAATCTTGATATTTGGCAGTTCGTTTGTAGAATCCATTATGTAGAATCCATTATTGCCTGTATGGGTGCTGAGCTTGGATGGCTAGCTAACAAACTTGAGTATTTTCGTTATTCAAATTGAGATGGATTTTGAGTGCTTGCACAGTCTGCATGACTGAAGCATCTATCTTTTAATTTTTTTTTACTTTGAAAAAACCACTTGCAAGCGCAGGTCTCTTCACAGATAGCCCTTCAGTCCAGCAGCAGTTCCTGGAATGCCCACAATATCATGTGGCCACATGGGCATTCCAGGAAGTGCTGCCAGGCTGGAAGCCTGTCAATGAAGATCCCCACACTGCTGCAAACACAAATAGGGCTTTTCTAAAATATTGAGAGCTGTGCACACGTGAGGTGATTTAAGAAGGAGGAGGTTGGGAGGGAAGTTATTCAGTCTGTGGTGGTTGGCTGGCTGGCTGGTTGGTGAGGAGGAGACCTGGGCTTTGGCAGCAATGTGTACATACACAACAAGATCTCAGAATAATGGAGAACTTTCATCTGATGAGTTTGGAAGGAGGAATTCATAACCTGATGAGAAAATTATGATTTCTGTTGGGGTATGTTCAGCCATCACTAGATTTTACTGGCTCACCACTTACTGGCTCACAATAACAAATAGGTCAGGACAGAGAGTCTCTATATCAGGGGTTCTCAACCAGGGGGGAATTCCCCCCAGGGGGGGATTTTAGGGTTTGGGGGGGAATTGGGACCACAGACTCAAACTGTTGGAATACTGATCTTTCTACAAATTATAATTCTACAGGTTGTACATAACCTACAGGACATCACACCTTATTGTATGGCACAGATTAAGTCAGACAGACAATCTTGGAAAGGGGGGAATGACATTCTGACATATGGTGAAAAGGGTGCATGGGGCAAAAAAGGTTGAGAACCACTGCTCTATATGTTCCTGGACATCAAGAGGCAGGTGAGTAGTTACTTCAACTGAGTACAATGGCCCAAGGAGTCAAATAAAGCTCTTTTTCAGTGGGCTACTGTTCATACTTTTCCACCCACTCTTGGTGTCCTACTCACTTCCATGGGCTCCCTCTTCAATGGGCCAGTGTTGCCCTGATGGCAGAAAAAAGAGGGTGCATTTGGGAAACACCACCGTGGGGAGTTAATGGTTACTCTGACGAAAGTTCTTGTAGGAAAGAAATGTTGATAGAGCTGAAGTCAGGCCCTGCTTCGGTAAATTCCCTTCCCCTACCTGCAGTGGGTCTTCCACTCCCACTAATTGGCACACGTCCTTTGAGATCCCAAGGGCAGATCACTTCAATTCCCTCCTTCTCCAGTAAGCCCCTGTGGGTACTACTGCCTTGCCACCACCCCTCCTCCTCCTTCTCCTCCTCTGTCCTTCTCCATCTTTCCTCCTTTACCTTTGTCCTACTTCTCACGTGGGGATTGTTGCTGCCAGAGCTTCTGCATTCCCCACTCTCTACTTCATTTGCGTGCTCTCTCTTTCTCTCTTCTGTTTCTCTTGCCTTTCCCCCAAGCTTCCTACATGGACCATTTAAATGGCCCCATATTGCTACTCAGCAATGGCCCCTCATCTCCAACCATTTATGCCTGTGGCTCCTGGTAGCTATCATTCCCCCTGTCCTGTAGTTAGAATCATGTGGGGAGGGGGACGACAAGTGAACAGGGCTGTCTGATCCCCTGTAAGTTCTATGAACCACAAAGTTTTTGAGTCAGGTTCCAGCCACCTCTCCAAGGACCATGCTAGCCAGGAATAGTAGCCTGTTTAGCCAAACCTTACACAAGGCACATCGGTGACACTCATGTATGATGTCACCAGTTGGCACCAACACTCATGGTCAACCTAATGAGGGGCACTCACCAGTGAGTCCCAGTGCCCCCCTCCAAATGGATAGAGAATTTGGATATGTTCCAGTTCAGAGTCACTCTTTGTTTTCTTTTCCAGCAGTCTTGTAAAACTTTCATATGATTCTTGTGTACAAGTGGACATTTCCTACAGGTGTGCTAATAGATGAAAACAGAGAGGATTAAGCTCAGGCCGACTGGCTAAATCCATGCCCTGTTCACTAATTCCCCCTCACAAGAGTCATGACTCCAATCACCTGAGAGGGGGAGGATGGGGATGTGCTTATTGGCACCTCCCCCTCTGTTGCACCATGAGAGCCCGCCCCATGCCTGCAGCCGTTCATGAGTTTGGGCTGAAATTATGTAGGCTCTTTGTGTGATCTAGAACCCTGATTGTGCAGAGTTCTAATTTGCCTGAGAAGCCCACATGAGCATAGCAATCACCCTGCTGTAGACGTTTAGCCCACACATGTGGAGGCCTGCAGGGATGGGCCATCACAAATGTGACAGAGGGAGTGGGACCAATAAGCAGATCACCATTTCCCCCTGTCCTGTAGTTAGAATCATGTGGGGGGGGGGAACGACAAGTGAACAGGGCTGTCTGATCCCCTGTAAGTTCTATGAACCACAAAGTTTTTGAGTCAGGTTCCAACCACCTCTCCAAGGACCATGCTAGCCAGGAATAGTAGCCTGTTTAGCCAAACCTTACACAAGGCACATTGGTTACATAAGGAAGATGTCACACAATTCTTTCCCTCTATTGCTATGTGACCCCTGCCTCAAAAAGGAGAAAAAAAAAAAAAAATTCTGTCCAGCAGAGCCAGTTCCAGGGGATGTTTAAATGAAAAAAGAAAATAGAGCCATGATTATACAACAGATTACAGAGGCCTTGTTATGATGGCTCCTGTTGTACTGAATATGCTTCAAACTATTTGCTGGGCTGATGCTCACTCCTCTCTCTCAGTTTGCTGACCTGGAGCTGCATATTCAGTTCTTTTTGTAGGCAACCTGTCACCCTCCAGATGTTTTGGACAACAACTTCCATCAGCCCCAGCCAGCATTGCCAATGGTCAGGGATGACTGGAGTTGTAGTCAAAAATATCTGGAGGCCACCAGCTTGCCCACCCCTGTGTCAGAACATAAGGTCCTTGCTACAGCTCTTCCTGTTGGCTGGGTGTGGTATCTACTATAACATCCCTGACGTCATACTTCATTGAAGAAAATGCAATCAAACCAAAAACCCCACACACATTTTGAACAATTAGTACTTTAACTAGTGAAATAGTAGTTAAAGTTTGCTAATAAAAAGACGGCCCTACCTGCATTCATCAGAAACCTTGAAAGTGTGCAGAATGTTTGATATTAGTATAGGGTCTTCGAATGTGGGATCACTAAATGCAGCAATGTTTTCTTTATCATTCACTTATTTTCTACTATTCCTTGTTGGCTGTGGGATTGTGTGTGCAGCTGAATCTTCTTGTTCTAGATGGGCGGTAGATTTGGGATTTCTGTGAGGATGGTGAGTGATTGAAGTCCTGTCTGCCAACCTCTGACATAACTGGGGTATCTGAGGTTGCCTGATGCATCGCTGAATGAATAAATTTGCAATAATGTTGATATATGTGTCCATTAACCTCAACAGTATGTTGAGGAGGTTTATCTTCCCTGTGGCAAGTTCCTTTCATCCAAGGACAGGTCCTGCCTTGAAGAAATAATGGGACACTTACTGCTTCTCCAGTATGCATACCTGTCATTGTGTGGGCTTTAGCTAGCATTGCTCCATTTGTGTCCCGGATGATCTGTGACTTTATCTGCAATGGCAGCTTTCATTAATGCAAGAGCAAAAGCTACTAAAGAACTTATGTATCTGGCCATAACTCACTGCACTGGGTAGCTTAGTCATGATGGCGGTGAAGGGTATTTCTCCACTCCAGGATAGCTTGTCATGTATTTTCTTCATCTTTTTTGGATTCTTTCTTTAGCAGTGCTTTTTGTGTGTGTGTGTGTGTGTGTATATATATATATATATATATTGACTAGGATCCCAAATAATGTACTTGTAATGTGAGTTTTACCTTTGTGTGTTCTGAGTTGATTTTCCCCCCCTTTGGCTAGCATCCATCAGACAAGGCACATGTCTTCTCTAATTAACAGAAGAACAATAGCCTCTTTCCTCCCGTTCACATGGAAGCCTGGGAAAGCTGCCCCAAGAGCAGGGCATGTATACTAACTCTTTGGAAACAAATTAACCAAAAATCTCCAAAGAACGTTTTATGAATGCTAATTTTTTCCAAGGTATTTTGGTTTGTTTTTTCCCCCTTAGGTTTGGGCATATTTTTCTGGGTTTGTCTTGAGTGGAAGGGAAGGGCACGATTCTGGCTAGTCTGATCCTCCCGGCCAAGCCAAACATGTATATAAGTAAAGACATGGGGGTGCCAAATAATGCTGTCAGGGGAATGAGTGATACCCGCTTCTGATCCTGTCCTCCTGGCATTGTGTGACTGCCTTCCTTCTCCCCCACATTTCAGTCCCCAAGCAGAAGTGCAGAAACGAACACGTGCAAAATAATATTGAGCCAATCAGAACCTCAGCAAAAAGGAGAGAACATTTTCAAGTGGTTGCAAGGTTGATCACCATTTTAGATGTAATTGTGCGGTGAGCAAGAGTGAGATAAAGCCCAAGGGGGAAGGAGGGGAAGTACAAGCCATGGTGAGCTCAACCATCTGTTAAGCGCACCGTGGGTTGTTCCACAAACAGCCCAGACTGGGTAGCTTATTCACAGGGTGGCTTCGTGTGTCATGCGAATGTGCCCAACATCTCTTTTCTTATGGCTTTTGGCATAATTCAGTTCCCTTTAAATACAATTTCATCTTTAACATAAAGTTCATCACTTTATGTTAAAGATAAACAATAGTTCCAAGGACCTTTCCCTGCATGTCTGGCCATCCTGCTAAAATTGCAGATGTCAAGATTTCAGACACACTGGGCAGTATCCAATCCTTCTTGCATGCTAGCGGGACCCACCGCTAGTGCAATGGGAAGCTAGTGGTTCCAGGTGCAGCCAGAAACAAGCAGAAACATTAATTTCTGAAACAGGGTAGGTCAGTGGAGCTTGCAGAAGGAAACTCCACTGTCATGTCCCAATCTGGAATCATGTTTCCACTTGTTGCTGGGGTTGCTTTTTAACTGCTTGCATTCTGTTGCATGAGCAGTGGGTCCCACTTACACAACAGATTGGGAAGGAGCACAGAGGCAGTACTGGATACTGCCCATTGTCCCATAATATGGTTTCATGGATCCTTGCTGAGAGGCAAGTACATGGCTGGCTTGATTCATGGCTTCTGCTTCCTCTTGCAGTTCTTTTGCTTCAATTAACTATTTCATAGTGTTGTGTCTGTATGTATTTTCTGTGGCAAGGCTGTGCTGGACAGGAAATCCATCATATACTTTTCTCAGTTCCATTTTTAATATTGAATGTTAAAGGGATAATGATGCCCTTTACAACGATGACTTAAAAAAAAATATCTTTCAGTGAAATATGATCACTGTCAACACAGATCGCTTTTTTGGCCTCTTCTATACTGGTCTGATTATTATTATTATTATTATTATTATTATTATTATTATTATTATTATTATTATTATTATTTTACAAGAAAACACTATTCACAGACATTGTCTTTTACAGTTTGGGCATATTGTCACTTAGTCTGTGATATTATTTTTTTTAAAAAATCTCAATGCAACATGACCGGCTGTGCATTTTGCAGAAGGACTGCACAAAGACCACTTCTACTGGCATCACTTTGGATAGTGAGTGACATCCTAATTCATGCCAAAGGGTTAAATCCAACATCACGGTAGCGCAAGTCTGCTAATGCAATGGGACGTTCTTCCTCTCTCTTCTCCCCCTCTAGCCCTCAAAATCTGCTTTCCAGCCATCTTGAGCAGATTTTGAGGTCATGAGAGTAGAATTTCCACCTCTCCCAGTTCTACAGGTGGAACCAGTTCCATCAGTGGAATGAGACCATTGGATCTTTCCCACTGTATTTTAAAACAGGATACTTGCTAACTAAATTGTTGGTCTGTTTGAGAGCTGTATGATGTTGTGGGTAGCCAAGTCCAACTTGTACTTGCATCATAGAGGGTAAAAAGTCAGGAAGAAATCTAGTCACATCAATAAAGCCAAGTAATTGCTGTAGAGTTTGATGCTGGGGAGTTTGGTTCCTTTGGTACTGCTCTTACCTCATTAGGATCTGTCTCTCATGTAGAGTACTGCTATATGATATAGCCGCATCTTGTTTTTGTTGAGCTCTAGACTGACCTTTTCAGCCTGTCCAGAAGAAAGATGAGATACTGGTTATGATTCACTAGCTTTGCGTATGGTGCCTCCTCATCCATACATTAAAGTATCATCTGCTATTGGGTTGCTGTGGGACTAGACAATGCATCCTGTTGGGGCTCTGCCACAGACCTTATCCCCAGCCTTTGCCAGTGGTAAGGGCCTTTGGAGGTTCAAAAAGCAGTGTGATAGCTGCTTTCATTTAGTAGGATTTGCCAATTTGTATTCAGCATAGAAATATTTTTACACAAGATTTCTTCTACAGTGGGCATTTGATTGTGAACCCTTAACAATGCCATGTTTATATTGCTTTAGTCTATGCAAATGCAACATTTTCCAGTGTTTTCTATGGCTATGATGCTTCTTATCCATCTTTATCTTTTTCATTTGCTTTATTATTTTCATGATTTCTCTCTCTCAGTGCTACATAAATTCTATGTGGCAGATGCTTTATTGGCTGGATTGTTTCATCTACTTTGAAATAAAGTGAGCATGAAGAGACATCCAAGTCTTTCAAAGACATCATTGCAATTTCTGAGGGTTGGTATGCTATCTTGTACTTTTCCATAAGCAAAATTTCTGTTGGCTTCTAATTGGATTATATCACTAGTTTGTGATGTGTTCAACGTTACTAGTTCCGTATGTTCACTAGTACTTGTTGATAGGAAAGGGTTCTGCCTGGAGTTTACGAACTGATATTCTAGCTTGCATCTTTTCCACTGATGTCCTGACAGTAATATACATTGCCCTAGTGGGGTGGCCAGTGATCAGGCCAATGATCAGGAATGCTGGGAGTTGTAGTCCAAACCATCTGGAGGACACCAGTTTGGGAAATGCTGACCTAGCCTAATGAAGTCATCATGAGTTGCAATGGCATGTGCAACAACTAGTGCAATGGGTTGTTGAATGGCTTGTGGAAAGGCTTGTGCAACAACTATGTGAAACAGCTTGTGAAACAGTCTGTGCAATGGCTTGCACAAGTAGAATCCAAGTATTAGATCTGATCCTTGTGCAAAGATGAACATCGGGTTACTACATATGGCAGAAGTTCTTTGTAACCCGTTATGTTTTAAATGCTCTATGGTCTATTTGGTATCCATTTTCTTGCACCAAGTCAGAAACTCAGAATTTCATGCCAATACAAGTTTGACAAACCAGCTTGTTGTCTTAGCATGTACCGTTCTGATTTCATGGATGCAGAGACTATCACTACATAGGATGTCACATGTCTGTGGTGGTGGTGTGTAGGTTTGTCTGCTTAGAATAGTTGCACATGATGACATAATGATTTCTCTTTCCACAGCTTCTGCATATATTATCAAATGCTGGGCCATCCCCAGGAACCCATCTTTTGCCATAGTATCCATAGCTTCCATTATGAGATCTGTTGGTCTCACCACTATTATTGTATGTTTTATGGATTATTCTGTTTATTTTTGTTAAAGCCTATGCTCAGGTTCTACGGGTGAGGTAGTTAAGGCTGAGAGTCAGTAACTGACCCAAAGCCACCCCCCAAGCTTCATGGATGAGGGGGGACTAGAACCCAGATCTCCCCAGTCCAACATTCTAGCCACTGCACCACACTGGCTCTCACGAGAGCATTCATATATGTTTTTTTGGTAGGTTCAAATAGCTTTTGCAGTGCTTCTAATAATTTGGAAGGATCTTCCCTGTGTGGTGATGACAAATCCAGATGCTGTTGGAACACATGACTGTCCCTTTTCATCGTGGATAACAGTGTTGGAACTCTACTTTTTTCGTCCTTTATTTCAACCCTGCTGCATTTTAGTAATTTTCCCACTCTGCCCTCAAACACATCCCATTATTGAAAACATCACCTGTCATGTCAGGAACTTGAATCATGCTGGCTGCCATTGCCAAAAGAGCTGCTTGTTCCACTGATCTGCTTTTTCCACTTGAAATCAACGTTTCTTAAGGCTTTGTCATCAGAAACGTTCCTTAACTTCCATCCAACCCTATTTTTTAACAGTGCCCTGATTATTCAAGAGAATGCAGAGGTATTGTTACATTGGCTTACTTTTATTGTATATGCTATAGTTTGTGGTCTGGCATGTAGGTATTTTCCTAAGTCAGCAGTAGTGTGTTGTCAGTGTATATGTTAAGAGAAGGTTCATATATTAATTAACATTTGGGTATTTATAGATGCAGCCTTTAAGAGTTGTGTCCATGTC
Source organism: Shinisaurus crocodilurus (assembly GCA_021292165.1). Lineage (NCBI taxonomy): Eukaryota > Metazoa > Chordata > Lepidosauria > Squamata > Shinisauridae > Shinisaurus > Shinisaurus crocodilurus. The sequence continues at coordinate 86,364,546 of CM037878.1, read as the reverse complement.
TAGATTCAAGGGAGCTATGTAGCTGTTGAACCAATTGAGAGGAAGGCTTTTGTTTTGCTTTGCTTTTGTGCTCCTGCCTATCATTAGTGGTCTAACATAATCGTGTTGTTCCTTTGAATGCAGATAAGTGCATGACCCCCTATATCTGTCAATATCTGCCCCAATGTAACGTGTGTATACTAGCCATTAGGGAAAATACCAGCTGGGAAAAAATATATCAAGATTTACCTTCCTTGACTGTGCTTATTGCACTGAGACCCAGTGTGGCATAGTGGTTAGGGTGTTGGACTGGGACTCAGGAGATCCGGGTTCAAGTCCCCGCTTGGGCATGAAACTCACTGGGTGACTTTGGGCCAGTCACTGACTCTCAGCCTAACCTACCTCACAGGGTTGTTGTGAGGATAAAATGGAGAGGAGGATGAGGATAATGTAAGCCGCCTTGGGTTCCTTGCAGGAAAAAAGGCGGGGTATAAATATAATAAAAAAATAAATAAAATACGCTTAGTGTGGAGATGGATGGATCTGGGCATGTTACCTCCTACATTTGCTCAGCAGTTTGCTACTTCTGCTCCAGGCCAATCAAAGTATGGGAAGAAGACCTTGTGGGTCTCCCCCCCCATAACCCTGACAAGTCACTTGAGTCAGTTCCCCTGCAGCATTGGAGGAGAAGTGAGGCTCCTTACCCAAGAGGAGTCTGATCAAGCTGCTATGAAATTCATGCAGCTTGCCTGGAGTTTCATACACCCATGCTCCAGAAAGTTAATAGCAGCTACAAAGACTTGCTGCCTGTGCGTGCTTGCGGGGAGCAGTTAGTCCAGGATGTTAGAGTCAAGGCAGTTTGCTGTCTCCTAGTAACACTGGACATTCTAGAGTGCATCTATCCAGAGGGCACATGTATAATGGAAGTGTGAGCAAGAAACAGAATTGCCAAATTCATATACAGGCATACCTCGGAGTTATTGCGGGTTCGGTTCCAGACCACTGCAATAAAGCGAATATCTCAATAAAGTGAGTCACACGAATTTTTTTTGGGTTTCCCTGTGCATATAAAAGTTATGTTTACACCATACTGTAGTCTATTAAGCGTGCAGTAGCATCATGTCTAAAAACCCCTCAATGTACATACCTTAATTAAAAAATACTTTATTGCTAAAAATGCTAACCATCATCTGAGCCTTCAGCGAGTTTCCTCATCCGTTAAAGTTTTATCATGAGATTGCAGCAATTCAGTCACATCTTCAGGCTCCAGTTCTAATTCTAGTTCTCTTGCTATTTCCACCACATCTGCTGTTACTTCCTCCACTGAAGTCTTGAACCCCTCAAAGTCATCCATGAGGTTTGGAATCAACTTCTTCCAAACTCCTGTTAATGTTGATAGTTTGACCTCCTCCCATGAATCACACATGTTCTTAATGGCATCTAGAATGGTGAATTCTTTCAAGAAGGTTTTCAATTTACTTTGCCCGTATCCATCAGAGGAATCACTATGTATGGCAGCTATAGCCTTACGAAATGTATTTCTTAAATAATAAGACTTGAAAGTCGAAATTACTCCTTGATCCATGGGCTGCAGATATAGCTCACATATGTTATTCAGTGATCAGGGCGCAATCCTATTTATTGAGTCTCTTGGGAAATGTTGGAAATCACACGTACATGTGTGCACATGCACGGATATCACACACATATGTGCATGCGTGTACATGCATGTACACACAGAGGGACCTTCAAGCTAGTGTCTCAGACTCAATCACTGGAGCCCATAGGACTCATTCCCTACTAAAGTAATACATCACTTTGCCTGTGTGACTTGGAATAAACTTCATCTCTACTTTTCTCTCCAATATCTTTGAATTTCCCTGCTTCAGCAATTCTCTCTTTCATTGAAATTTCATATGAATACATACTTTGTCTCCTGTCAGTATCCAAAAGAACCCTATTCATTTCCCTTTCACCATGTAATTATTGTAACTGTATTATCTAAAGTAGTTTAAAGAGTTCTGCAGAAGAGCTAGCACGTAATGAATGATTTTGTTTTAGAATGGGGGGAAAGAAGTGTAGGTGGCTGAAAATAAAATCTCTGTGAAGTATTTGCTCCAAGCTTGCCATATGCTTCCTATAAATGTTTAAAACATCTGCTTTAAAAAAAAAAAAGGAAGAAAAAGTGTTGGACAAGAATATATAAAGTACATCTGAAGATGCCATTTGATTGAGGATGAAACAAATGTTCATGATCTTCATTTCTGTTGAGTAAAAGCAGCATATTGGTAGTATCTCAAATACGGAAACAAGTTTCCAAACATTAGTTGCAGATGTAGAAAATAAGGATGACTTATTTTACAAGGTGTTGTGTCACTTAACTTGACTAATGCCACAGTGTAGGGGAGGGTGCATAATAGCCTGAAAACATGCACAATTGAAAGCCGGTTAGAAATCTGAATGGGAAAATGAAATTTGAATGGGAAAATGAAATTTGAATGGGAAAATTTGAATGGGAAAATAGTCTGCCACTAAGCATAACGACAAGTTGGCTCAGTCTTTGAATGGGATATAACCTGGCATTATGGACAATAGCAACCTATTGCACAACCTGTTGAGCATTAGCAGAAATAAGGTGAAATCACATGCAAATGAACCATTCCTGAGATCCTGCCACTGTGAAAATTAGGCATCCAGTTTTGTGTATGACACCGCAATCCTATGCATGTTTACCCAGAAGTAAGCCCCACTGAGTTCATTGTGAAGTGAAAGAATAATTTAGCTAATTCTGCTCTATCTAACTTATAATGACCTTTCATGACAAATGCTAACCGGTCACATTATCCTCCAAAAGGATGCTGACAGCTGAAAAAACGGAGCTAATTTGCAGGTGAGAAGCTGGCTTTGTTATAAGTTACACCACAGTCAGCATCAATCTGTAAGACTTCCAGCAATTGTATTGATTTTGGAGGAACTTGACAAGTAGCCAATATATTTGTGGGTTAGTAAAACTTTGTAAATAAAGTTTTGTCCTTTGCAGCTTCTTCTTTTTAAAAAAATAAAAATAAAATAGTGGCCACAGCTTTCTGTTACAAACATTTGTTGACCTAGGGTATGATGTTCCTTTTAGTTTTACTTGCTGCATAATTCATGTTAATAAATTGCTAGTGATTTTAATATATGGTTGGTTTGTTTTCAGAAGGTTCAGCTGAGGTTTGTTTTACTCTATGTGACACTCAAGATTATTTAATATGGAGATATTTTAGCTACATCTCCAAGCTTTATCTTGGATCGGTTGGACCTTAGACTGAATTCTGAACTCTACAGAGCTGAGATAATTCCTATCATTTATATAAACATTTATCCTGAGGTGAAAATGGAGGTGAATCAAAAGAGAGTTAATCATTAGGGCACTGTTCATTTTTGTAGAGCTCGGTGCAGCCTTCATGTAACCCCTTGAAAAAGTAAACAAATCTTGAACTGAAGTGAATGGAGGGTTTTGTATGTTTAGGTAGCTGATCATGTAAAATAGCCATTGCGAACTGTACACGGCTTGTAAATTTAGACTGTTGCAATGTGCTCTACTTGGGGTTACCCTGAAGAATGCCTGCAAGCTTCAATTGGTGCAAAATGCAGCAACTAAACTGCTAACTGGTGCCCCATATTGGGATCATATTATGCCTGTTTTGAAATACCTGCAGTGGTCGCCAATTGCTTTCCAGGTACAATTCAAGGTGTTGGTTTTAACCTTTAAAGCCCTAAATGGCTTCAGACCTGGGTATCTAAGGGACATGTCTCACTATGAACCTGCCTAGGTATTAAGATTTGCAGGAGAGGCACTCTTGAGGACACCATTTCCCACAGAGGACTGTTTTTTGGGCATACGTGAAATGGCTTTCTCCTGTGTTGCCCCCGAACTATGGAATCTGCTCCCAAGAATGACAACTGGCCTTTAGAAAGGGTGTGAAGACACATCTCTTTAATTTAGTCTTTTAAAATATGCACGTCCTGCATTTTCACTAGACGGGCTATTTTGCCTGTCTAGCAAAAGTGTTTTGGAGCAGGAGGATGGCGAGGCCCCAGGATAGCTCATAAACTGGCCTCCCCAGTCTCCTCCCTTCCCCACCCACCAAAATGCCCCCTTTTCTCCCTCTCCAAGGTCGCGTTCCTGACCTTAGAGAGCCAGCCAGCATGATTCTTTCCATGCTGGCTGTGAGGGTGAGAGGGGACTATCAAGGTTCCGCTACTGCAGGGACCCCTTAACCTTCCTTTGGGAGATCTCTGCCTCTCCTCAAAGCCCCTCCCGTTCCAGGAGATCAAGTCCTTTTACAGCTTCCAATAGCATGGGTGTAGGCTGTAGACGTGGTGAATAAGTCACTCCAAACTCTCAGGGTAACCAACAACACTTTACTTATAATATTAGGGTTTTTACTTAATAGAGTGGTTATAATTCAAAAGCAAGTATGATAAAATAAAACAACAAACAAACAATCCAATGTTCTCTAGTTTAACTTCAGACTACCTATCTGCTATGCAGCCAGTTTCTCTTTCTCTCTCTCTGCTGTTTCTCTGCTGCTGCTTCTAGCTGACTCTCAGCACACACTGCTAGCTGACCACACCCCACACACATATATAGCCTTCCCAGGAATGGAAGGTTATAATCATGTGACCTTGAATAGGAGATCTAATTCTTAACTTCTATTGGGTAAACTAAAACTCTCAAACTCCCCCTCCCATCCAAGTGTTTGGGCCTTCAGGCTTCAACAAACTCAAGCCTGTGTAGGCCTCAATCCCTCACAGGGACGGATCATGGGTTCCCCCCTCTGAGGTCAGAGTGCTGTCTCCAACCTTGGAACTGGGAATCTGAAGTATCCTATTGCCTCTCAGGTGCGGTCTCGGGGCCCTAGGATTGCTCCGTGTGTGTGTGTGTGTGTGTGTGTGTGTGTGTTTTACTGTGTTAATGTTCTTGTTTTTATTGTGTTAAGGTTTTACTGTTTTAAATTGTTATATTTCATTGTTTAATTGTTGTTAAGTGTTGTTAAACCTCTGTCTCTCCTACCTCTGAGCAAATAGTAGCTTGAGGGCAGTACTACTGGGTAAGGAAAATGGTGCAAGGATATGTGTTAAATGCTCCCACCTCCTGTGCCTCTTCACTATTAAATTCTCCCCTCTCTCTCTCTCTCTCTCTCTCTCTCTCTCACACACACACACACACACACACACACAGAGTTGCATTTATTTTAAAGAACGTTGGGAGCTCAATTACAGGTGTCCAAGCATAAGGTATAATTTGGATGTAATTCAACTTGTGATCGAAGCCTTACACAGGGCTGGCCCTACCATTAGGCAGAGTGAGGTGGCTGCCTCGGGCGGCACACGCTGGCGGCCAGGGAACAACGGTGAAAGGTTGGAGGGCAGAGCTGTGTGGGTCACACAGGCTGTCCTGTGCACCCCCTTCAAGCAATGTGGCTGGCCTTTGGTACGGTAAAGGAAACAGCCCCATTGCCATTGTGGAAGTAAGTTTCTGGTTGGTATCTGCGTACGTTGAATGGGACGGGGTACCATCTTGTCCTTCACCTTAGGAAGCAAAATGTCTTGGGCTGGCCTTGGCCTCACAGGGCAAAGAAAGGGATCATTCCTCCATCATCGTTGGCCAATTTGACCCCTGAGAACTTTCCTCTCTATGACCTCATATATTGCAGGCAGATCCGTTTTGCCCTGTTTGAAACAAATTCTTTGCTGAAGCACTATGTCTTCTACCTGACCATAAATCTTGGTTGTTTGGCAGCCTGATCCTCTGAATTAGCTTTTTGCTGCAGCAGAACAAGTAATGATTTGCAAAGCTGGAGCCAAAGTCAGCTCCTCTTTCTACTCTGCTTGTTGCCAGGTTTTCCTTGGTTGAGTTCTGACCTTTGGTAAATTTCACCTGCAGTGCCATGCAGTCATTTCATTTCTTTTTTTTTAATTGGGAGACATTCACAAAGGGAGAAATAGAAGAGAGAGGGAGAGAGAACGTAGGAGAAAAAAAAGGTGTGTGTGTGGGGGGGAAACAGAGAAGGGAGAAAGATAGAAAAGGAGAGAGAGAGCTATATATGGTTAAAAACAACAACTATCAGCATAAAAATGGACTCCATGTTGCAAGCTAGGGTTAAAAGTGGGCCCCAGATCTGAAAAGGGTAGATAGTGTTATTCTATCTATAACACTCTTAGGTTATAGATGTTATATAGATGAACTTCCTTATTAGGCGGGCTCACACATCGCGCCAACCTACCCTGGCAATAAGCCACGGTGGGTTGGTTGTTCTGTGAACAACCCATGGAGTGCCCGACAGTTGATCGGGCTCACTGTGGGTTGTTTGCCCTCTCCCTTGGTCCTCCCACGGGTATCTCAGGCTGGCCAAAAACACCCATTGCCCTGTCAAAAAAACCCTTTTTAAGGGGACCCAGAGAGAGTTTTGGCAGCTAGCTGTCAAAACTCCTTTTCCCCCAGAAAAAAGGGGGTGAGATGCACTTTCCTGAGCAGCTAGTCTCAGGAAAAAGTGCAAAATGTGCCTCATCCTGAGCACTCTTAGGGTAAAAGAGAAAAAGATGAAGATCTTTGCATGAAGGGGGGGTGGGGGGGTGTCAATCCTACCACCCTCTTTTTGTGATCAAAGATCACTTGCACCTTTGCTTTCCCTTGACAAGTCACCTTTGACAGCTGCCCAGGGGAACCAAGGGGGGGGGGGAACCCTATTTGGAGCCTCTACCGTTTACCCTATAGTTGGTATGGATGGAGCCATTAGAGCTGGTGTGAACTGCTGTGGTGTGAGTGGCTGTGGCAGGAGTGGTCCTAGCAGCAGCTGCAGAAGATGCACATCTTCCAAAGCCCAGATGTCCTCCTCGCCTGCCAACCACCCCAGGCTTCACCACTCCCGGCCCACCCAGACCTCTTCCTCCTTGGATTCCCTTTCCAGTACCATAGATTTCATAGATATCCCTTCACAGTAAGACCCACCAGCACCTGTGTCTAAAGTAAACTTTTGCTTACCAAACAAGAACAAAAATCTGTCCAACACTAGAGAGAAATGGCTAGCTGAATACAGAAAGGAAACAAAGCCACAAGTGAGAAATAAATATTGGACAAGTGGTGGATACTAACCTACATGGCTATTTCTTTACATGCGATTGGTTTTTGTTGAAGGCCATCAAATCCAGACTTTTACACTGATTGCTTTGGAAAACAGTAACTAAAGGGTCGCGACATCATTCCATGAGTAGGAGCATTGCAAATGGGACATTTAGATTTCCTTCAGAAAATAAAGGGTTAAACCAAACAACATCAGGGCATGTGTAGAAATTGTGGAGTTTAGATGCTTTAGCCATGCAGACTGTGCAGGTGCTTGTAATCAATCTTGGTAATAACAAAAATATTAACATTCACTAGATAGCCATCCAAGCTTGCTACCCATATGGACATTACAAACATAATAGATTCTACCAACAAACTGTTGAATTTTGGGTTTCGGCAGCATCGCCACATATCTCGCATGGTTTTTGTTGCTGCTGCTGTTTTTATTAAAGTATTGCAGTAAAGACTCCCATTTTATGCGTGGAGAAAAAATTACAGCTGATAAAGCATACCAGCTCTCTATTCCCAGTGATGTCAATAGGCTTAAAAATGGAAGAGAACATTACATCTGACATATTTCCCCAAGTAACTTGCTTTCCCTTAGTATTCCCCCCCCCCTTGATGAATAACCAGAAAGATACTTCATTAAAAAAAAATCAATTTGCAGTCATCTAATTGATCCGGTAAAGAATGGCTAATTAATGTAAAGTGTGAATTCTCTTGCGGGGAAGTTCAAGTATTAATGATTAAATCACAAGTATATGTTTTAGAGCTGTGCCCTAAAATATTTCATGATGTGCATGAGGATACATTGCATGCATCTGATGCTGTGGGCTGAATGCTGAAGACCACGGGTTGTATCCAATTAGCCCTGCCCGCTGATGGAGGGGGCGATTCCCTTTGCCCCTTGCAGTTCCCCACACCTTCTAAAATCTGCTCTGGAGGGTTCCTCAACTCTCTGGAACTGATTTTGAGGGGGTGCAGCAGGTAGCTGCCGAGAGGGGGAAAGTCCTGATGAAAAACACATCAGACCACATGACATCAGCTTTAGAAACTGTACATGCCTCAATCAATCAATCAATCAATCTTTATTGTACGGTCATGCCAAAAGCTTGTAAAACATTAGGTAAGTCTTATCTTGAGGACTGGGTGATGTGTAGCATCGGTAGTGCAATCTATAAACCTTGTCGGTTTACCTGAGCACAGGGCAATCTGGCACAATCAGCCAGTTGATATGTTAGGTGGCGACGGTGGCCAGTGAAGAAGTTCACAGTGGGAGCCACTGGTTGCTGCACTAGGGCAATCAAGGGAAGATGAAATACCTGCCCTTACCTGTAAAGGAGGCAGTGGGGGAGGAAGAGGCAGGGATGTTGAAGAGTCCTTGGTCTCGAGTCACGAGTCGAGTCACGAGTCTTTGGACCCGAGTCTCGAGTCCGAGTCCTTGGTCCAAAATGGTGACTCACGAGTCACGAGTCACGAGTCACTCCCAAAGTTGACTCCACGAGTCCCTATTAAAATCAATGGGAGTTTTTCCCAACAAAATAAGGCTACTTCAGATGTGTGGCTTAAATAAATTCTAGGCACAAGTGTGCCTTCTTATTTCAAAACTCTGCAACTGATTTTGGCAAGAACAACAGACCAGGCAGAAAAACCCAAAATAACCAGGCAGGCAGAGGAGGCAGGGAACCCCAAAGCAGGCAGGCAGAGGCCTTTGTCTTGGACAATTCAACTGTTGAACTGGTCAAGAAGAGACCAGGCAGGCAGAGGAGGCTGGGAACCCCAGACAGGCAGGCAGAGGCAGCCAAACCCAAAATGTCTGAAAGGTTGCATTTTAGAAAAATGATTTTAAAAAATAAACTTGCAGTACTTCCTAAAACTTATCCATGTTGCATTTGAGGAACATGATTTTTTCTAAATGTTTGGCCTGCATTCTGGAACGGTGAGATCTCATCACAATTCCACACTCACTGAACACCCGCTCCACTGGTGATGAACTTGCTGGAACCAGAAACACACTCAGAGCAGCCACACAGAATAATCTCAGGTCCTTCTTCTGCCTGTCCCAAGTACGCAACACATCAATCAAAATAAATCTGGACACACTGTTGGGGCTGCACTCCTGGTAACCGTCCATAGTGGCCAAGCAGCGGCACACCTCGCTTCCATGTGCTCTTCGCTGGCAATCACACTCCTCTCCACTCCTTCTGGCACAGCCCAGGGATGTTGAAGAGTCCTTGGTCTCGAGTCCCGAGTCGAGCCTCGAGTCCCATTAAAAATATTGGGACTCGAGTCCGAGTCGAGTCAGAGGGGGGACTCAGTCCGACTCATGAGTCGAGTCCTCGAGTCCGAGTCCCCATCCCTGGGAAGAGGGTGCCTCAGCACTGTGCAATCATGTGGCTGCTGACTAGCAGCTTGTGCCAGGGCTGGCTAGGCAAGCAGCACATATATACTCGCACAGTATGGACCAGGATGCCTCCTGCTTCTTCTGCCATCTCCTGATGGTTGCTGGTCAGACAGGAATCCCACACCCCGTCATTGCATACCAGTGGCTGACTGTTCCCACTAGTGAACAACTTTGCCTGCTTGCTACTGGTCAGAATGCAAGTATCAAGTTACGCTCTTCTCAATTGATAAGATATATAACACATATAATAATAAGCTGAATGGTTAACAATTTGCCATCCTTTCATTGCACCCCAGCCTTCCTCTTACGGCAGGCTGCCTCAGCCGATCTAATGGTAGGACCAGACTTGAGATGGGGATTACAATACAGGATTAGCAAGGGCATTTGGGCATCCCCTGTCATGCTGTGCACTTTCTCCTACCTTTCAGGCTTTTATTCCACTGGCAGAATAATGAGCATTTATTTGATGAATATCTATTTAATGTGAGTTTTAGTACATTCGGCTCATTTGTGATCCCAGGAATTGATGTAGCCACTATGTTCCTATGCTGAAAACTGGCCTGGGTGAGAGAGTTTCTATTTAACTTCTATGGTTTACAATGCTACCAAATGTTTTGCAGACAAAATCTCGCATTAATTCTGGGATATGGCCGATTGTGTGGGCAGATCTCGTCCTAGGCTGACCTGCTACCTCCCTTGGTCCTGCTATTATTCTCTGCTCTCTCTGATATCAAACGTGATGCCTGACCAAGGAAGTGCTTGTTTTATCTTGTTCCAAATGTTTTATTTCCTCCTGTTGATTTATTGCACAATTGCATGGCTGAGTAAATCCGAAGCATGACTTAAAACCAGCTGAACATTGTTGCTACGGCATGGTCTGGTCTCATATGATTGCACTGCTGGGCAATTCCTATTAGAAAGTTGATCAAGGAAAGCCAGGTGAACCCATGCATGAGGAATAGTCTAATCGTTGACAAGCCCCAACACATGGTGTAAAAAGAAATAAAAAATGCACATGATAAGGTACAGGATGAAGCAGACCATGAAAGGCAAATACTACTATACTGGGATATCCTGCAGGGCAGAATAGCCTCAATACAGTGAGCAGCTACATCTTTTCAAACCCCACACTTCAAAGTGTGTGCTACGAGCGATAAGGGCTTTAAGCTAAAATATGCTGGTACTTTGGTAGTTTGTGTGTTTTGACCCTGGCCTTTTTCATTTGGCCAGTAGAGGCTGGTGGCTCAAATGTCAGTGTGGGGGTGTATCCACTCCAGGTTTCAGTCTGAACTTTTAAGGAGCTATCCATGGTGCTGAAGCACAACCCCAAAATTTTTAGGTTCAGCACCATGAATAGCTCCGTTCAGCCCTGCTGACATTGGAGCCACCAGCCACTGCTGCATTTGGCTGCACCCACCCCTGGAAAGCATCTCCCGAGATCTTCTCCAAAATTGAATTTGGCCCTTGGGCTGAAAGACATTCAGCACTCCTGCTCTATGCAAATGGGTTCTCATGGGGAGCCAGGGCATGTTGCATGGGCAAGATATGGAATATCTGAACTGGGCCCAAGCTATCAGAAGAACTGGTGCCAAATGGAAGGGGGGGGGAGCATCCTACCTGAAGAAATCTGTATGGAAGCTGTGCTTCCGTTTTTAGTTACAAACTTGGTATCAGAAAGTGGCCTACATTGTGACAAAATAAGCACAGTTTCTATCAATGGATAGCTATGGGAGGTATAATCTCAGGGAAACTGGTTGGGCACTGTGTCTCTCAGATATTTGCTGAGACCGTTACTCCAATCTTGTTCTCAAGAAAGTAGATGTTTATAATAATAGATTAGAACGGTAAGCCAGAATCCAGATAACTGTACAACTAACTTCATATAAACAGTGAATCTTCTGATATTTTTTTAAAGGCCTTCAATGCTGCACTGAAAGCAGATGGGGAGTTCAGCAAAGTTCAAATCAATTTGTAATGTAGTATCTGGCCTAAGGTAAGTTGTACTAAGAAGCCCGTCCAATGTTCTACTTGGTGAATATCTGTGTTTAAGCATGCCTATGTGCATTCTCTTGTTCATAGCTACTGGGTAGACCCCTGTGCCTGCTTAGTGGCTCTTGAAAATTTGTGGAATTTTTAGGACTATAAGTACAATCCTAGGCATGTCTACTCAAAAGTGAGCCCTACTGAATTTAATAGGACTTTCTCCCAGGCAAGTATTATAGGGTTGCATTGCAGTCTAAGGATTGGAGTCTGTGGCCCAGCAAACAAAGAATGCTATTGCTTTTGCACTTGCTGAAGTAACTGAAAGTAGCAAGCAAGCTAGAAGTCATATTTCAAAAGACCAAATGTGCTGTGAAGAATACTATAAAGGGACCAGTAGTAATTTGTACTTTAAAGTTAACATCATAGAAATTGCAGGAGAAGGTGTATGGCTCAAATGGATAAGATAAAAGAGGCTTGGATTCAGCATCAGATATGTAGGCAGATGGACAAGTGAAATGAATTAAGTTTAAGAAAAGAGCAAAGCGAAGGCTGTCTACGGGAGACAAAAATGAGACAGGATGTACTGTGAAAAGAATGATTACAGATTAGATAAAAAAGATGAGCTCAAGCAAGGTACATCTAAAAGTTTCTCTTTCAAAGAGATTCATGGTGAAATCTGTTTGACTCAGTAAGAACACAATAGACCTAGAGAAGCAATAGGATGTGTTTGTTGTGAACCATTCTGTATGCCTTTGAACAAGCACACTGAACTTTATATTTTAAAAGCTACAAAGCCAAGAGACAAGGGACTAAAAACTTTATAAAGGCTGAAATATCTGTCTGAGTAAGATTCAGCCCCCAAGATAAATGATGGGGGTGGAAATGGCAACTATAGAACTGGCAAATCCTCACAAACCATCACATGGTAGATTTTAAGGCCAAAACAGGATTCAGATAATAAGCCAGTTCTAACTTGGATTCATTACAATTTTTAGGGCACAAAGTGCAGTCCATGAACATGTTTCTATTTTAATAGAGGTTTTCGTTGAGTTCTGAAAACACCATAGAAATACTAATATTTTTTAAAAACAGAAATCAGCAACATTATTTGAACATTTTGACAGCACAATTCTATACATACCTACTCAGAAGTAAGTCCCATTGGGGTAAATGAGGTTTACTCCCAATCTAGAAAACTGAAAATTATACTTTCTGGAACTTCGCTGAAAAGTATTGTAAATTAAAAGCATTTGTTTTTATTGATTTATGAGAAGTACTTTGCTAAATATATATCATTTATTTATTATATTTTATCCCATGCTTCCTCCACATTTTTTCATAACTATAACTTTCTTCAGTGCTTGGAATGGTAACAGAAGTAACTTCTGTACAAAGTTTAATGAGCCTCACCTCTATTTAAAAGGGTCTCATTTCAGTGAAATTTGAAACAATTGGGGAGAATTAGCAAAACACAAATAAAGATATGGACTAAAGGAGACTTTATTTTTAAATGTTCTTCTACTGCTGCTTTTATCATACCGGCAACTGAATAAGGATTTCCCCCCCTGTTTTAATATAGCTATTCATGCCATGAACATTCCTGTGTGACAGGTTGAGTCAGAGGTGGCAACATCTGGTTATTTTCCACTTCACACTTTATTAGAGTTTGAAAAGTGGCTCCAATTCATCCATTTTGTTTGCTCACTTCAATGCTTTACCCGTATGCTCTAGTTATGTGTCTTAACAGTGTAATCCTATACATAACTACTCAGAAGTAAGTCCCATTGAATTCAAGGGGTACGTTGCATTCTCAAGTATATGGGAATAGGATTGCAGCCTAAGAGGTTAGCTGAGTAACCTGGTGACACTGACAGCTGCTACCTGCACAGGAAACATGGACTTCTTAGCTTGTTATAGTTCAGTGTACAACATCTGGTGGTTTGATAAGAAAACCTTAATATGTGAGCATATGGTGGTGTTACACAGTCATTAAAAATACTATTACTATTAATAGTCAATTACTATTACTAGCAAAGAGCAAGTGGCACAATAACAAAAGATACAGGCATAACTGAAGGTAGCAACCCCACAGTTTTGGGACCATTTTCTGGAAGGATTCCTTCACTGAATACTGAAGGTGATATAAGCCCCTTCTGTCTGGCAAGCACTTAGTAGCTAGTAGGGGTAAGCAAGCAAGGGTTTATTTTAGCTTCAATGTATTCGTGTCGTGATATATTTTTCTTTCCTAAAAAAGAAGAAGAAAGATTGCAAATTGTTACCAGCCTTAAGATGAATAAAAAACCTGAACATGTGGAAAGGGTTGAAAGTAGGGGTTGAAAGCTGCCTTGAGTGCCATTTTTTTCTGGGTAGAAAGGAGGGGTATAAATCAAATCAAATCGATCAATAAGAATAAATAGGCCCTCTGCTTTTGGCAACAAGAAGTAGGCTGGCTACTTACGCATGGCCAAAAAAGGGGACTCGCATCACCAAAAAAAGAGGACAAAAGAGGATAGCAATTTGTATAACATTTGCATGTGCAAATGTATATATGTACAGGGGCCAATTTAGAAATAACGTTAGACTGACTGAAAAAATATTCGGCAGCATCCAACGGGGCTGCTGCGCTTACGCCATTGACACAGTGCTAGCATGAGTAGCACCTCTAGCGCAATGCTAATAGCATACACATAAGCCGGCACTGCCCAATTACTATAATTTACATAGAAATACAATATACCTCAGCATAGTGGAGAAGGCTGAATAGGTGACTTGTGTGCCTGCTCAGCCTGTCGTCTGGAAGCTAACAGATGATGGGCAATTTCAAGGCCGCTGCTGCTCTCCCTCCTTAGGGTCCTTTTGACTTTAAACCAGACCTGGCCTGGACACCTCTTCAAATAGAGCAGTGTTCTCCAACCTTGGGTCCCCAGATGTTTTTGGCCTACAACCCCCAGCATGCCCCAGCCAGCTAACACTGAAATAGAGGATGCCTTCAAAGAGAGGACTGTCCTCTGTAAAGTAGGGCACACGGCCACCTTAGTCAGGAGATGTGCGCAGAAGGCAGCTCTTTTACTGGGTGCATTCTTTGTGTACTACTAAACTGTTAGAACCTACAAGCAAACGACTTCTCACAACAAAAAATGTCTTTGTTAATCAACCTGCAGTTGATCCGAGTAATGGCTCATTCCGCTGTACCCAGTTATAGTTCACATTTTAAATCAGTTTCTGCACTGCATCATGAAACAAATAATACAAAGCGCTTACCTCCTTGAAATGTAGTGAGTATATGGCTGCAGCTGTATAAAATGGCAAGTCCCTGTATTATGACGAATGTCTGATCGGTTGAAATCATGTCGTGAATTCTCCTAGGATTCAGAGAAATAACAAATAAATAAAATGTAGTCCAAAGAGGAGCTGGTGGGAAATGGAGAATTTAAATAGAGAGGGACAAATTGGGACTAGGATATAAGGATCCAAAATAGTGGTGTTATGCAGTAAATATTTTATCTTTGTCCACTTTTTATTTTATTTTACAAATACCTTGCATTAGGGGGAATAAAGTTCTGTCACGGAAATATTCTTAAAATTGAATGTTTTGTCATGGGAGACTTCCTTATCCTGCATTTCCAAAAATTTTGAGTAAGTAACAGAGTAAGTAATCATTACATATGATGGCTAGATGGTGTCTCCATGTCCAGACACTGTATCACTACCTATAGTAGTGAACTCATGTGGTGGTGAGTACCGACAGAAATTGAGCCCAAACAGAGCCACTAAGAAACAAGAGGGAGGTATGAGCAGGCTTGATGGAATCCTGAGGTTTGCAGAAGTACAAAAACAGGTTTTAAAACCCTAAGGGGGTACCCCCCCCCCATCCAAAATAGCCCAATGGGGACTGAGCAGGCTTAGAATGTAGAGTGTCGGTTGGAGAGGGACACTAGGAGAGGGGGGATTCATTGCATGTCCTGGAGGAGGTCTTATGTTCTTAAATAGGTGTCTAACAGACTTTGTAAATACGTGCCATTGCTTAAAGGCCACTTTTATATGGTAATAAATTGCCCCAAACAGTGAGATACAATTTTCAAGGATGTGTCTGAACGCCACTGGCCTGTCCACATCCAGTTGTGCAAGGGGGAGGGGCAAGTGCTTTAAGAATTATACAGTCACCCAGAGAGACCCCGTCCTGGGCTGTGGGCGAGCCGATATACCACAAAACTCTCTTCTAGAATTCTTCAGAAGCTCCTTAAATTGAAATGGCTCTTTCAAATTGTTAAGCATATCCGCCTGTTCAAGACATTCTTCGATGCAAGGCCTAGAGCATGTGTTCAGTGAAAGACAATTTGCAGCAGCCTTTAAACATTGAAAGTGACTCTAAATCAACAAAAAGCTGCATCAAAATTTAGCTATAAATCTAGAAAAGTTAGATTTAAAGGCAGCATTACCACAAGTCTGACAATCAAGTTGGGAATGCATCTAATATAACATAATTGAATTGGATTTGCTTTGTTTGAAGAGTGCGTTGCTCCATACAAATTGAAAGATAATATCTAACATACACTACTAGTCCTAGGAAAGCAGAACCAATTTAATTTTCTATTCACTTCCTGGATGTGTGAGGGTTTTTGTAAGCTAAAATTCCAACGCAGAACCTCCAGAGTAGAATTCGGTTCCCAGTGGCCATCCCATCACAATGTGATTTTTTCACAGACTGATCCCAAGACTTGGTATACTTACAAGGACGTGCTTAGGGACGGGGGAGGCAAATTGATTGCGCCAGCATATCATGGCAAGTCATGAAAGCCAAAAGAGGATGGTTGCCCAGTAACGCTCCTGCTTCTGCCTATTTTTATTGTACTCCCCCCTCCACAAAAAACTTGACCTGCATTGCACACTTCTAGGTGGCATTTAAGAGTTCAACAGTTAGTAAAGTAAACTTATCTCAGATCTGCTAGCTTCCCTTCCATCTTGTACAAGGAAGATTGCTGTGAATATTCTATATTTCTAATATAGATACCACCAGCTCCTCCTTCTGCATAGTCTCCAATTGCCCCGCAAATGCCGGGACCTTCATGAAAACCCTTAAGCCATCACGGCTTCTCACTTTGTCATGCAGAGTCCCAAATTCCCCTGCCTCCCGCAACTGCAAGCTACTTAAAGGGGCCATGGGCAAAATTGCAGCTAAGCTTGCAGTTTTAGCTTAGCTGCAATTTTGCCCATGGCCCCTTTAAGATAGCTCTGCTTAGGCTCAAACAGCTGCAGTAAGCAGGGAGGGAACAGATGCTGCTAAGCTGGGACTGGGAGGGCCAGGCAAGGATGTGTGTGTGCACGCGTGTGTGTGTGTGCATGCGCGCAAGCTCTACCTGCTGCCTTTGCTGCACCTTGCTGTGGGAAAGGGATTAGCTGGGTGAAAGCCTGAACTGAGGGAGAGGTGAATCAGGGAATTTATCACATGATTCCTATCTTTATATTGCCAAAGATTTTATTTCCTGAGCTCTTTGCCTTTAACAGGTGAAACTCCATTTTTGGGGGTGTGGGGTGGGTGGGTAAGCTTCACCTGTTGAATTTGTGCCAATCCTGACAATTTTAAAACAAAAGAGATTGCCCTGCAAGCACTGACCCCCCCCCTCGAAAAACACCAGATATCAACAATTAAGGGTTTAAGTAAGGTAAAATATATATATATTACAAAAGCCACTTATAAAATATTATAAAAGAATATATAATATATGTAATAATTATAATATATAAGATGTCGTGTGTTTCTTCTAATAACTTTTGTACTTGACCATGCCCTTTGGTTGCCTGGCCATACCCTTGGCCATGCCCTCATGTTGCCTGGCCATGCCCCCTTGATCATACCTTCATGTTGCTTAACCATACCTCTTACAAATTCATATATATGTCATCTATTTTCATCTGTGAATTAGAGGGTATGCTTCTGTGGCATATTTTTCTGTCCATGCATATGGACAATGCATGAAGCAGCTCTAATATATCATCTGAAGCCTCATTTTTCCTGCACCTTTGGGGAGCTTTGTGCAAATTTAACTTTGTTTTTTTTTAAAAAAAATTCAGGGAGATTTTTGCAAATCTGCTAAAGTGCAGTAAGTACCCTGCTTTAGCACAGTAACTGCAGATTTGAGATAAGTGGATGTTGAATCTACTTAGTAGAGGAACAGAGATATAATGATTTAATATAACTGTAGCTTGCAAAAGATATCTATTGCAGTTGTTTTTGGTATAGAAAATGTTTTGTATCTGTCTTTGATGGCCAGTTTCCTGATTTCATTTCAAATTCAAAGATGTTCAAATGAGAGATTATTTCATCCTGATGTAGAAACTAATGATTCACAGCACAATTCTATATCTATTTTGAAGTAAGTCCAATTAAGTTCAGTGGAACTTACTCCCATACAGGTGAATATACTATGCACTGTATAGCAACATTCCAGAATCTGGTACCCTCCAAATGTGTTGGATTAAAGCATCTGGAGTGCTCCAGGTTGGGGAAGGCTGCTCTATAGGATTGCAGACTTCATAGACAATGGAATTTGCTCTTTAACCTTCCGCTCTGCTTTCTTTGCTCTCTTTTGTTAGTTGAAATCTGGTTTTTAAAAATTGTCAGTCTGAAGCCAAAAACAACATGGTGTCATGCTGTAAGCAGACAAAACAAGGGTGTTTTGCTTGTCACAAATCATGAGTGAAGTGATCCAAAGTCTTTGGTTACTATATAGGTTGCTTCTGGAATGCACACTCTTTGGGCTCTGTGCAAATTCTTGGCTAATGCAAATTCAAAATAGAATTGCCAGAGTTTTGAAAGTTGAATCTCAGCATCTTCTGAACCATTGCTGGCTTGATCAACAGAACACAACAAAGCTTGACCAACAAGGTGGTTACTTTTTAACAGGTCTCACTGCATTTCCTTATCTATATGGTTTTTTAAAATTGGGTTTTTAAATTTTGTATAATGTTTTTATTGTATATTGTATTGTGTGTTTTTATGGATTGTTGTGAACCGCTCAGAGAGCTTTGGCTGTTGGGCGGTATATAAATAAAATTAATAATAATAATAATAACAAGGCCAGCATGCTTGCACTTAGTGGGCTATTCCTGTTCATGAGAAGGAGACTTGACGTTAGATCCATAAAAAGTTAAACAGCAGCACTTGTATTTAACCAGTTAAGTCCCACTGAAGTAACTGACAATTCAATCCTGATAGAAACCAATATTCAGTTCTAAGAAGGGGATGGATAAATTTTTCAGTTTTGGTTTCTTTCATTTTCTCATTATTCCAAGCTTAAATTTGTTTCATCCCAATATTTAAGATTTTTTTAAATATTAAGTTCTGTTTGCCCTGAACATTTAGATTTTTTGAAAAATGTTTTGCATAAAACTTTACATATTTTTGTGTGTATTTCTTTTAATCTGTGCATTTTTGTGAGACATTTTGAGAAATATACACCTTTCCCCCCCAAATAATTCCCCTGATATAATGCATTTCTTAACATTCTTTTCACTAACGCTCACATTTTTGTGTGTACTTTCTCCTAATATTTTTTTGTGCACATTTTTGATTATACAACTCCATCGCAAAATTTGGAGAAGTGCAATTTTTGAAGGGTAACTGAGGCTTTGTTTGCAAGTGCAAAATTAGGTAAGTTCGCATTAAAATGCAAATTGAATTAATTTCTCCCACATCCCTTGTTCTAAGTTACACTGGAATCAGTAGAACTTCCATTTGTGTTCAGGACTGAAGTTCCTGTCACTCCAGCAAGTCTAGCCCTATCCATTGCTTGGGAGTAGGATATCATGCCAGCAGAGCCAAATCAAGGCTAACAGTAGTTTATTGCAAAGGGGGGGGGGAATCCCCCTTCCAGTCTGAAAAACACACTCAACAACTTGGCATTGTAGGGTGGCCAGATGCAAAAGAGGACAGGGCTCCTGCACTTTTAATAGCTGTGTAGAGGGAATTTCTTTCTTTCTCATTACATTTCTATACCACCCATTAGCCAAAGCTCACTGGGCAGTTTCTCCTGGGCCATTGTTAAAGATTCAGGAGCCCTGGCCCTTTTTGCATCTGGTACCCCATGTCAAGATTGATTATTTACTACAAATGAGAGCATGGAAGCAAGCTCTAAGCTTAGGCCTAGGTCACACAAACATTTCAGTATTTATTTATTTTGAAACATGTTTACCGTATGCCGCTCTTCAGCCAAAAAGGCTCCCAGAGCGGCTTACATATAATCAATTAACAAGACAGTCCCTGCCCGCAGGCTTACAATCGAAAAAGACACGACACACAAGGAAAAAGGAAGGAATGGGGAGGGAAGTATGGAAGATGTGCACTATTGAATGAATGATCAGAACTGAATTAGGAAGGAACTGGCCATCGGATCACTTCAATTTTAGCTCCATTACTGTTGCAAGCCATCCTAACATGGGTCAAGCAGTAGTCTTGCGAATAGCACATCTGGGCTGTCATAAATCAGGGGTGGGGGAACCTCAGTCCCAGGTGTTGCAAAAATATGCTCAGAGGTCCTTTCCCAGAGAGCCAATACTCAGGAAAAAGAGAAGCAGCACACCAGAGTTGAGTTTTCTAAGTTTTATTCTGCGCAGAAGATCCAACTCGAGAGGCTCACGCCACAAACAAGAGTTGAACAAAAAAACAAACATGGGGTTTGCCTTTTTATAGCAGGGAATTGTGGGAACACACCGTACAAAGCACATTCGTCTGATTATGCTAACCAAGCGCTTCATCACCCCTCCCTCCTGCTGGATTTGATATGGGGCATTCTAAGAGTTTGCTATCCTTGAAACTCCTTATCAATCTTTGCTAGGCTTCAAAGAAATTCTAATTGTTGCATTTTGGACTGGCGGCAGAAGAACACATCTGGGAGGGGGAGACGGCATGTAACAAGGAACAAAGCAATCTTTCAGAGGCCTCTGATAGGGGTATCTACCAAGCAGATGAGTAAGTTAGGCCAGGGGGGGGGGAGATTTTTCTAACACAGGGGCAAAATCCAACCCTCCTATGCTCCCAACCTGGCCTCCAGGGTTCCTCAGGCCCTGCCCTTTCCCCAATCATGGGTTGTTTCCCAGCTATTGTGCAGTTTCCCCCCTCCTATTCTGAAATGCTGAAATGCTTCTCCTGAGATTCAGTTACTGGCAGTAAGAGCTTTAAGCTACAATATACTGTCATTTGGGGGGATTTTTTGGCCTCACCTCCTTTGTCTTCGGTTCACCCAGCAGTGGAATGCAGCCCCCAAGAGCTTCTCTGAAATGGAATGCGGCTGTTAGGCTGAAAGAGGTTCCACACCCCTGTCACAAATAATCAAACTGCTTTGTTTGGGAGGGGTGCTCCCCAAGCCCAGCCCCCAGTTCCATCTGCCATGCTCCGTGAGCATTGTGAGCCTGCAGAAGTCTCCCTAAAACGTCACAAACATACCTAATTATGGGTGAGAGAATCCAAAGATTGATTGTAAAACCTAAGTCAAATTGGGCTGTATTACACATTAGAAAGAACTGAAACAGCATACAAGCCTGAAAAGTACAACTAATATACAATGAGCTCATTAGTCATGATAGGAAACCAGTTAGTTCTGCTCCCATTCACTTAATGATTCTGCCCACCATTCTAATTTCTGAGTTGGGGAAATGAGGCTGAGAGTTAGTGACTTGCCAGAGGCCCCAAAGTGAGTCCATATCAAGGGTGAAGACTTGAGCCCAGAGCTCTCCATTTCTCAGATGTTATTCCAAGCCAATGTTCACTCCATTCTTCCATCACCTTGAGGAATATATATATATATATATATATATATATATATATGGCTGTCTGGCTACCTTTCTTGATGATAGAGGACATGTTGCCCACCCCCTAGGAAAGTGCAACTAAAATTCTGGTCCTTACTTCTCTCCCCCCCTGAAAAATAAAAAATAAAAAGGAAAGAGAGAAGAGTAGCTACTCTGGTTATGAGGTTAGTGGCGGGAGACGCTTCTGCAGAGTGCTGACAGGAAGAGTTTGCCACCCGCAGAGATCACCAATGATTCCTTCTCATGGAGTGTGCAGCTGCCTCTATGTTACCTCCAAGCACCTTTGCTTTTAAAGGCTAAGTGGTGTAAAAGCTGTATAAAACCTACAAAGCAAGCTCCCATCTGAACACTTCTAGGCAGCTGAGCTTGCAAATCCTGATGTCTGATTTGCCATGTCAATTAGGTACCATGTAATTAAAGTGAACAATCTGAGAGCGAAAGATCCAAAGAGCAACTATCAACAGGTACCATTATTGTCTGGGTAATTACCTCAGACTTATTTCATGTCTTAAGTCAGTTTGAATTTTCTGCATGAATTCTCGCTGAAGGCTTTAATTCGGTAGACTATGGTTTTTTTTTAGCATGATAGCGTGTACTCTACCCAACACAGTAGAAACTCTGCTATTAGAATCTTGCTTATTTGAATCTCCCAAATACCCGAATATCTCCCTGTATTCCTACTGCTACATCAGCACAACCCTTCACACACATCACTTCTATTTACTACTACTTGCCGTTTTTATTTTCTGGGTATTTCTCAGGTCTTCTGAATAAATGTTTGACTTTTCATGCCAAGTCATAAGCTCATTGCTGAAACAGTCTTTCACTACCCCTAGTAAACTTAATTTTTCTAGGAAGTTGACTTGCTTGCTCTAAAAGCATACCGTATATGACCTGACAATCATGTCTCCAGAAACTCGTAGACGGAGTCTGTGAAATGATAATCATAACCTGGAAAGCAACTGTACATCACTACGTCAATTTGTGCTATGCACTGAAATCGGCAGCGGAGTGGAGGCTGGTGGCTCCAATTTCGGTGGGGCTGTGTAACTGCTCCAAATTTCATTCTGAACTTTTAAGGAGCTACCCATGGCGCTGAACCCTATCGCCATAATAGGCTTGGCACCATGGATAGCTCCTTAAAAGTTCATAGTAAAATCCCGAGTGGTACACACACAGCCCCATTGACATTGGAGCCACCAGCCTCCCCTGGAAATATCTACTACACACTGAAACTCGTTTCCATTTGTGATGAATGAATGTAACAGGGATTCAAGAAAGATGCTTGAGATTTGCAGTGGGCTGGGTTTCCTTTGCGAAAGATGCAAGCGGAATGCCAGCGTCCACAGAAAACCTTCATAGCACAAAATGGCCAGATAATGACATTTGTTTGTTCCGTTATTTATTTATTATGACATTTGTAGGCGGTTCCCTGGGCAGATCACAAATGATAAAACCATCAAGTACAACATGATGATAAAACATAATATAAAACTTTTAAAAGTTTAAAACTACAATATAAAACCAACGTAAAAAAAACCCAGCAGCACTGTAAAGATCTAACAATACAGGAACATGTTTTCAAACGGCAAAAAGGGAAGGACTAAAATACCTAGGGGAATAAAAAGGTCTTCACCTGCTGGCATCAAAAAGACCACAATGTAAGCGCCCGGCAAGCCTCTCTGGGGAAGACATTCCATAACTGGGTCGCCTCAGTTCATTTGGTGGAGGCACCCAGAGAAGGGCCTCAGATGATGACCTGACCTTAGTTTCCATGTAGGTAAATATGGGAGGGTTTGATCCTTCAAGTATCCTGACCCCACGCTATTTGGGGCTTTGAAAGTTAATACCAGCCATTTGAATTGGGCCTGGAAAAAGTACAGCTTGTGTGACTTCAAATGTCTAAATGGGCCTGTGGCTGCAATCCACAGACTGCTTCAACCACCATATTGTACTCCACATGGTATAAGACCTAACCGGATGTCTTTCTCCATATGATTGTAACTGCGTGGGGCATGGAGCAGGGCCACATCTGCTGGCCCTTAGTACCCCACCGGCATATTCTCTGCTGGTCCTGCCAGAGGATAGGCTTCCCCCAGAATTGGGAACCCTGTTCACACAGGCTTCCCAAGTCTGGGGAGAACAAACAGGCAACCTTTTGGGGTCTGTGGGCACATTTTACATTTTGAAATGTGTCCCTGGGCCCCACCATGGAAGTTGCTGTAGAAGTGATTGGGCATGCCTTCCTCCTCCCCTTCCCCCCCTTGCTATCTTCTTCTCCTCTTTCCCCTCCTCGCTATTTCTCCTCCTCTTCCCCCTCCTCGCTATTTTCTTTCTCCTCTTCCCCCTACTGATGACCCCCTTCTGCTCCCCCCTCCTGTTGTGCTCACCTTATCTCCCAACCTGTAGGGGTGCCACAGGAGGGAAGGAAAGGCAGCGGGAGAGGGGAGGAAGGAAAGGTTGTGGTGGCCAGGGGGGAGGAGAGGAAAGGGAAAGAAAGGAAAGGCTGCAGTGGCATTGGTGGTGGCAGCGGGAGGAAAGAAAGGAAAGGTGGTGGTGGTGGTGGGAAGATAGGGTTTTTTGTTTTTGTTTTTTTTAAAAATTCAACAATAAATAAAATAACTAAATAACACATATACAACTTATATAGTGCTCCCATCACCGTGGGACCATATAATACATTCTATCTCTATGATCTATAATTATTCATTATTCCAAAAATACAACATATCTTTACACGGCATACTCCCTTTCCCCTTGTTTAACACAAAATCCAAAAATAAACCCCAAATATCCTTAAAATTATTTTTCTTTAATTGTCCCCTTTTGCATTTGATATTACAAGTCAACATATCATTTAAAGCCATATCCCACGCTTCTTTATACCAGTCGGTGATAGAGAAAACTTGCTGAATTTTCCATTTTCTTGCTATCATTAATCTACCTGCCGATAACAAATTTACAATTAATTCTTTAACATTTTGAGGACCGGCCACCTTTTCAGTTATTGATAACAATGCTAATTTAGGACAAACTTCTAAATCAACATCAACAATTTCTGATATTTCTCCAAAAATCATTTTCCAAAAATCCATTACATTTTTACAACTCCACCACATATGAGCATACGTATCCAGCTCTTGACAACCTCTCGAACACACTGGAGAACATTTATTATCTATTCTGTTTATTCTCACCGGAGTCAGGTACCATCTCCAAGGAAGACAGGGTTTAGGGGCGGGGGCGGCAGAGGGGAAGGAAGGGTCAAGCAGGCTCTGGCAGGCACACTTGAGGATCTTGGTGGGTGCCAGTGTGCCACAGGTGATTCGTTGCCAACGCCTGGCCTACATGCCTCTAGTAGGCTCCCCTTTACAAACGGTCTCCCAATGGGTGAACTGGTGTGTGTGTGTGTGTGTGAGAGAGAGAGAGAGAGAGAGAAGAGAACAGGGAATGTGACAACAGGGCCGGGGCTAGCAGGTATGATGCTGTTCTTTCTTGTCCCCCATACAATTACTATCGCGCAGAGGGGAACACTGAATAGGGTACTGTCTCAGTGACTTCAGTGAGACTAAATTTGCAGAAATATAAATACACCTGCTTAAGTAATTTGTAGATGACACATGCTGTGGTTCTCAAATTACTACTTCCATTGTAATCGCCGGTTCAGATGATGAAGTGCCAATCAGTTTCTGTTCTTTTGGCCAAGGTGTCGGTGGTAAGTTTATGTTATTTCATCCTGTGAGGTTAATGGGGCTGTAAGAGGAGTAAGTTAGAATTGCAAAACTATACCCCAGTTTGACTATGCCCCCCCTAATACTTGGAAAACACATTTATGAAATTCCTCCAGACACAGTGAATGATGTGCTATCTTTGCTGGTGGACAGTGAAAGACTCACAGGTGCTCTGAACGTTTATTTTTATTGGCAGCTGCACTCTAAAACAGCTGGAACAAATGTAGCACTGTTGCATCCAGTCCCATAGCTGATTCTGCACTGGAAAATAAAAAGGATCTGAAACCTCACCAAGTGGCTTTCTCTAACCATTTGTTTTACGATCATTAATTGATCCGGTGGTGTATGGCCAGAAGCAGAGCTTATTTTTGGACATAATCCCATTAACAATAATAATATGTTCTTGTTAATATTCTGACGGGAGGGAAATATGCAATAATGTATTTCTGTAATGGACATATATTCAAGTATTAGCAAAGTGGCCATTATTAAGATGGATTGGTTGTATGGAGAGAGGGCTTGCATATTGTAAGGACCTTTGGGGAATGCTATATGCATCTCCAAGTAGGGCTCGGAAAGACCCCTGTCTGAAACCAAATCAGAATAGAAAATACTGAGTTATAGACCAAAGGTCTGACTGAGTACAAGGCAGCTTCCTATGTCTCTGGGCTTTTGTGTATTCTACACACTTAGCCATTTCCGCTCCGGCATCCCTGTCAGTGGAGACAGCAGTGTTTTGTTTGCACTGTAACATGTTTCCAAGCTCAGTGCTTTCCCCCACCATAGGAGTAAATGGCAAAAATGGTGAAAAATAAACGAGTGCATCCAGGGGCACCATTTCGGTGGATACAAATCAAGGGTGGGGATCCTCTTTCAGCCCGAGGGACAAATTCAGTATCAGAGAAGCTCTCCAGAGCTGCATTCTAGTAATGAGCCAGCCCAAAAGGCTGAGGCCCCAAATACCGGCATATTGTAGCTTAAAGCTCCTACTGCCAGTAACTAAGCCTTAGGAGAGGCATTTCGGCCTTTTAGAATGGGGGGGGGGGAAACTGCACAATAGCCAGGAAACCACTAAATGATTGGCGGTTGGGGGGAAGGGGAGGGGCCAGGGGAAGAGGAAGGGGGCCTGCCCATCTGGGGAACCCCAGAGGAAGGGATTTGGTACCTGGACCTGAGGTCCCCTACCTCTAGGCTAAACCTAGTCCTCATCCTGCTGACCCCAGCTTTTGAAAATCAATTCTGCTGCTATGTACGTATAGCTCTGCCTTTTCATTTGCATAGCCATATCTATAGTTCTGTTCCTTGGTCATGCTTGAGAACTGGTGCATATATAAAATGCTTGGTCCTGGCTGATGGACTCATTCACTGGGACAATGAGATTGCTAAGGTCATTTCCAATGAGCAAGAGTCCAGAAATTTGGCTCATGTATAAATCAAGGTCCCCGGATTGCAGAATGAACTGAAAATTTGACTCTTGTTCTCCTCCTCTTTCAAAACTGGGGTTCAAAAGTGTACTCCAAAATGGTTGTTATTACTTCACACTAGCTAGGAAGCTGAAACTTAGTAGACACGTAGCCCAAGACAAGCTGATTGCTACCAAAGTCTGAAAAGGTGACCGTTGTGCCTCCGTTTGGAAGACATGGGGCAGCTGTGCCAGAGTGTGTTTGGGGAGGGGCCAGGCACGTGTCATCTGCAGCCTGGCCCAGCTGTGCTGCCTTGTCAATCGGCGCTGGCTTAAAAGACAGGCCCCAAACACACTTCAGAGTTCGGACACTGGAAGCAATTGTCATTGCAGCTCGACCGTAGCCAGACACTCCTGCCAGCCCCCAGACCGAGACTCGTGCTTTCTTGACTTCGGAACACCCCTGACCACGCTTCAGCCTGCTCCCACACGGCTTTGGTTTATTTTGGTTTCGGACATATCTCTTAGCTTTCAACCTTGGACTGTGTTAATGACAATGGCTTATCTGTGGACCGGACTGAGTGATTTACGACAGTGACCTTGGAAATATCTTCCCTAGAAATCTCTATACTTCTTAAGGCGACCCAGAAAGCTGAATTCTGGTAAACACAGAGACTAAATAACAAGGGGTTACTGAAATGGAAACTTTTAACACAGGGGCAAGGAACCTGTGGCCCTCCAGATGTTGGACTACAATGCCATCATCACTGACCATTGGCCATGCTGGCTGAGGCTGATGGGAGCTGGAGTCCAACAACATCTGCTGGGTCACAGGTTCACCACCCATGTTTAACACCTTATAGTCAAACCCTGGTGTATAAATTTTGCAATGTAGGCCAGCTTTCCAATACAGAGTAAATCAGAGTATTGTTTCTTC
The DNA here is from genome assembly GCA_021292165.1 of Shinisaurus crocodilurus. NCBI lineage: Eukaryota > Metazoa > Chordata > Lepidosauria > Squamata > Shinisauridae > Shinisaurus > Shinisaurus crocodilurus. The sequence continues at coordinate 86,337,192 of CM037878.1, read as the reverse complement.
TTCAGGTTTGGATTTGGGGGATGTGACACTGACAGTTACAGTAAGCAACATATATCCATGCTTGCAGGCTGCACATTTCTTTTACTAGTGTGTAATGTGTGAATTACAATGAATGTCCTGAAATGGAAGAATCCTGATATTCACATGTGAAAATTGACACTCCCAGGCAATGTTTGTGAATGTTAGCATTTAGCAGCATATCATATGCCCCTACTTGTCAGACATACACCACTGAATCCTGATGATCTCATATAGGTGGCTGGCACCACTCTGGAGTACATCTGAGTTTTGGGACATTCACAAAATTGATCTGGAATTGTCAATAATCATAAAATTTTGGACATTTTACTATATATCTATCAATCATCTATTCCTTTCAAAATGGAGCCACCAACAGACAGTGGCGAGCTTTCAGCATAGTAAGGGGACTCCTAAGTTATGCAGAAGGATCAGCCTGCACATTAAACAAAAGGGAGAGGAAAATAAACTCCCCCAAACAGCCAACAAGGACTGAGCATGCTCAGTGCCTCCAAGAGCTATGGAATGTTGAGGGTATCAGTTAAAAAACAAAAACAAACAGAAATGGTGGTCTGGGCTGTGGGGAGAAATAATTCATCTGTTTAACCCCAAGCAACTTGTATAGTATCCTGAAGGGAGGATTAGCATAAGGGGAGGGTGCACTTGCTTGATAAGGTTAAACTCCTCCTCTCCCCAAACCTTATGGGGAGGTTTTAGGAAAGAGGAAAGACAAAGAGCCACCTTTTCCCTTTCCCACTCACCAGAATCCTTCCTGCCCACTCCCCACTATATAGTCATATAATGCTTAGGTTCAAGGCCAGCTGCCAGCCCCAAAATTGAGTCCTTTAACATATAGCACAGATGGTGAGAAAAAAAGGGTCCCTTTTCCACCACCGCCCCACTGCTGATATCTCCTGCTCCCCCTGTAAGCCCTGAAGGGCACTATGAATCTCTTGTCCTAAGCTGACTTGGGCCCTGAACGGGGGGGGGGGGATTCTGTTAGATTTTGGGGATATACTACCACATTCTGTAATGTATCCCACTTGTATGTATGAGTTGTGAAGGCCAAAGTATACACACCCATGAAGCATAGGCCTTTATTTCTGTTAGATAATAACAGCCATGTCCAGGAGAATATAGAATGTGTTGGTGTTTTGAAATACAGCTTGCCAATTGCTGATGCTCAAGCTCTAGTCATTTGTAGTCATAGCTTCCATAGAGGAACGAAGAGCAGAATAAGATGTCTTCATCAAAATGGTTCCATGTGAGAAGTACGTGGACTAAATAAAATGGTAATAATTTCCAGGTGGGGCCTATACTTCTGTGCCTGCTTATACCTGTACATCCTCTTATGGCTTGTGTGGACTGGCCTCAGCCTTGCATCACCTTTTTTAATTGTTATTAGATTCCCTATAGTCACCAACATGTTTTAAATTTACAAAGTCAGAGCACATGCTCTTAATTGTTAAGGCATCACTGATCTGTGTTAAGTGAATATCTATTCTTCTTTCTCAAGAACATAACGAGTGTCTTGCTAGATCAGGTGCTAGTTGGTCCATGAGAAATTGGAAAGTGCTCCATGATCTGACTTCCACAGTAATGAGCCTTATATTAATACAGTATTTTGAAGATTGCATGGGTAGTCAATAGGAAAAAGAAGTGCCTGTTTTAGGTGAAGGAATGTGTAAGCTAGAAGAGTCAGACAAAAGCAAGCAAAAGTGTGACATGAATTCACAAAGTGACTTTATAGTGCTAATCGTTGTCTCTCAGCTTCAGGCTTCCATTTAACAAAATGTTAAGTCACTTACCTCACAGGCAGTGGTGCACTTAGATAATTTTAGACCTTGGACATAACATTTTTTTGGGTAGGCGGGGTGGTGGTGGCTTTAGATGGCCATGTTTGCGTCACTTTAGTTGTGAAGCACACAACTAACATTTCTCTTTCTCTCCTCAACCATAGGGTGGCCACTTATGAATCACCATAAAAGAGGAAATGCATCACCAAAACAGAGGATATAAGACATAAATGTGCAAAACAGAGGACATAAATGTGCAAAAAACCCAGCATATGTTAATTTATATGTATAGATGCAAATTTATTTATTACTATTATATTTTATATCCCACCTTTTTCCTGCAAGGAACTCAAGGCGGCTTACATAATCCACCTGCTCCTCTCCATTTTATCCTCACAACAACCCTGTGAGGTGGACAGCAAGGACTTCATTTAGCTTGCTATCACACAGACCATTTTTCCACTCCAACCCCAACAAAACAAACAAACAAAATCTCCATGAGTAACCTTGTATGTGTTTGCTTCAGATACCTCACCTCACACAGGTTTTGTAGTCACCCTGCCTGCTTGTTCCAACCAACGGTCCAATCTTTTCCTCTCTGGAAGCTACAGGTATGACATACCAGCTACAGACATAGTGATTGCCAGTTTCCACCAAGAGGGGTGCATAGAGTGACATGTCCAGGACAACCACTCAGCCATGAAACTCACTGGGTGACTCTGGGCCAGTCACTGAGTCTCAGCCTAACCTACCTCACAGGGTTGTTGTGAGGATAAAAATGTAGAGGAAGAGGGCTATGTAAGCCACCTTGGGTTCCTTCCAAGAGGAAAAATGGTGGGATATCAATGTAATAAATGAATAAAACCATATTATCAGTAATGAACAAGTAACAAGGACTATTTGGACTGAATTTTCATATTTTTCTTTCTTTCTTCAGAAGATGTGGAAAGCATCCTTAAGCAGAGAATGCAACATACACGGGGCTTTTATTTATTTTTTCCTGGGACCGCTTAGCACAGCTGCAGAAGCCCCTGGTTCCCTCTCTCAGTAATTAATGCACCCCATTGTGAACTATGATTAAAGTGGGGGGACTTTATTGCATATAGAACTGTGAATAACACTTGGAAGGAAAAGGGACATTATTTGGTGCTAATTGTACAACTGTAAAAATTACCCACTGTTAAAGCCAACCTAAGACAGACAAATTAGGTATCTCTCAGGTGCCTTTAAATTATTATCCTTTCCACACCTACCGGTCTTATTGCCAAATCATAAAATGGGTCTGGCTATCTCAAAGAAATTTGCATTTTCATTCTATTATAGCCATGCTAGCAATCTGATATTGCTAGGCCACCAGGAAAAGTTAAAATGAAAATGATACGTAAGGGAGTCCTTTTATATCAAGTACAGGTTTTTTACAGGTTCCTGTAAAAAAAGAAGTGTCCCAGGAAGGAAGATTATTCTAGGAAAATGAAATGACTGCTAAGTGTTATTTAGGGTGATTAAAACAAAAAGGGATTGGAATGAGCTCCGAAAGGATTTCTCCAAACTGAGGGAATGGGCTTTAAAATGGAGAAATTGGTTTAATGTACGCATGTGAAAAGTGGCGCACGTTTGGGCAAAAAATCCTAACCTCACTTATATGCTGATGGAGTCTGAACTGGTGGGGACTGACAAAGAAAAAAGACCTTGTAGTTGTGGTGGACAGCTCTGTGAAAATCTCAACCCAGTGAAAAAAGGCATATTTCGTGTTGGGGATCATTAGGAAAGGAATTGAGGAAAAAACCTGCCAATATCATAATGCCCTTATACAAATCTATGGTGCAACCACATTTTGAATACTATCATTCTGGTCACCACACCTCAAAAAGGATAGCATAGAGCAGGAAAAGGTGCAGAAAAGGGCAATCAAAATGATCAAAGGGCTGGAGCTATTCCCTATGGCAGGGCTCTCCAACCTTGGGTCCCCAGATGTTGCTGGACTACAGCTCCCAGAATCCCTTGCCATTAGCCATGCTGGTTGGGTACACTGGGAGCTGTAGGCAAGCAACATCTGGGGATCCAAGGTTGGAGAGCCCCTGCCCTATGGAGAAAGGTTATCGCATCTGGGGCTTTTTAGCTTTAAAAGTGTGATGGTAATAAGGGGGACATGACAGAGGTGCATAAAATTATGCATGGTGTGGAGAAAATGGAGATGACAACACACTCTGCAAATAAGCTACGTGGTATGCGTTGTTCGTGGAACAACCTATGGAATGCCTGACAGATGATTGGGCTCACCATGGCTTGTCCCTCCGTCCTTCCTCCTTGGCCCTCCAGCAGGTACCCCAGGGGACTTGGTGGCTGAAGCCACCTTGTCTCCTCTGCCCATTCTGCTCGCACTCCCTTTTCAGTCACTGCCACACCTTGTGATCTTTTTATGATCTCTGCCAGTGACAGCCACTGACAGCCCAGGTAGCACATTGGAGTGGCCATCACTGGTGTGCCATGATCTTTACAAATTATTTTTTAGGCACCAGAAATGTGTGCAAATATTTTCATTTTAAAAACAACAACATTTCAGTCTTTCACAGGTGCACATTTGCAGGTGACTGAAAAGTCTTGCCTGCTCAATGCCATGGTGTCTACTGTCAAAATGCAATAGATACCAACCATGGACATTGGCCAAGGAAGGCTGCATATAGGTTATTTTGTTACTTTGCTTCTCTCTTGACAGCTGTCAAGATCTTTGCTTGCGAAAGGGGGTGGTGAGTATTTGCAGCGAGATCCTCTAATTCTGAAGTGTGAACCTGACAGTTCCCATTGTCCTCCACCTTTTCCACCCTTTCCTGAGACTATAGGTGCTCAGGAGAGGGGGAAAGTGCATCCCACCCCATTTACGGGGCATGGAGTTTGGCAGCTGTCAAAAGAAAGGGTTCCTTTTAAAACATGGTTTTTCACAGGGCTAAACAGGGTTTTCTAACAGGGAAATATACAGATTTCATGGCTGCATATTTTCCTGTTCAGAAAAAAAAGGAAAAAAAGTTGTGGTGACCGAAAATGGGTCATTAGCAGAGCAGGGAGAGTGAGCCAGTCACGGTCACTCAAAAGTGCCACTTGGGCATTGCTGGAATGGCTGTCACTGGCAAAGTTTTGACAGATTTCATATGTAGCCATGAAATTTGTCAAAACAACCCTGTTTAGCCCTGTCAAAAACCTTGCTTAAACAAAACCCTTTTCTTTGGACAGTGTTCTGTTCACAAAAAGGCACGGGGGGGGGGGTTGTAGATCTGATCTTTCCAGAATTCCTAGAGACTGGGGGAAGTGTAGAAAACATGGATGGGACTGAGAACAGTCAGGACAATACTATAAAAATAGAGAATATCACTAAAAAGGGGGAGATATAGTCTCCACACCCTTTGTGAGCAAAGATCCCCTCATGGCTTTGCTTTTCTCTTGACAGCTCACCATTTGACAGCTGTCAAGTGAAAAGCAAAGTAACAAATTAACCTATTTGCAGCCTTGCTTTGTTAATGTACATGTATATTGCCTCCTGCACTTTGACAGGAGATACTTACCAAGACATTGACCAGGCAAAACTGCATTTTCGCTAGTCAGAGTTGCACAGTTGTGCACTTCTGAAAGATTGACTGATTTAAAAAAAATACTTTAAAAAAATACGAAAATATTTGCGCAAATTTCTGGCACCTAAACAATTATTTTAAAAAGGTGGCAAAGCAGTGACAGCCACTCCAATGTGCCACTTGGGTGCTTTGAAGGGCCTGTCACTGGGAGACATCGCGAAAAGGCTCCAAATGGAAAAAAAGAAAGAAAGGAGGAAGTGGCAGCAGCCACTGAAAAGGGGCCATGATTGGAGTGGGAAGAGGAGACAAGATGGGTTCAGCCGCCAAGTCCTTTGGGATACTGGTGGGAGGACCAAGGGGCAAGGAGGGGGGACAACCCGCGGTGAGCTCAATTGTCTGTCCATGAACATTCCACACTGCCCAGCTTATTCTGAGGGTGGGTTGTCGAGTCGTGTGACCTCGCCCATACAGATGGCCACCTACCTGGATGGCTCTAAAGGGGGATTAGACATTTTAATGGAGGATAACAGCTATCAATGGCTAATAGTCCTGATGGCTATAAGCTACCTCCAGTATCAGAGGCAGCATTCCTATGTATACTAGTTGCTGGGGAACCCTAGCAGGAGGATGCTATTATACTCATGTCCTGCTTGTGAGCTTCCCATGGGCATCTGGTTGGTCACTGTGTGAACAAAATGCTGGATGAGATAGGCCTTTGGTCTCATTCAGTTCAGCTCTTATGTTTTTATGTTGATTAAATGTGATATACATGGAATATTGTTATGGGTTTCCTATCAGATATCTGTGATCAGTGTGGGTCTACCAGTGTGGGTTGCCCTGAGGCAATACTTGGCCAAAGATTGTTGGTCTACTTGTTAGATCATTTTCTTGTAAGTTTTCTGAATGAATAGAATAAATCGATGAAAGAACGGGGTAGGCCTTCTCCCCTCCTTGCTAAGGACTCTGTAATGATCTAACACCATTTTGGAGTGCTGTCTGTCTCCCTGGAGATTTGTGATGGTGGCAGTGGACTCTGGATAGCTATTGGAGTGTTTAAGCTGTGCTTCCATGTAATGCCTTAGAAGTACAGTAGGATGTCTGAAAATCTCATTACAATTGGGTAGAAAAATCAATGGAAAATACCAAATTTACAGGCAGAAGAAGAGCCACTGAGTTTCCTCTTAAAATAAATGAAAAAGAAAAATCAATGAGAATGATGACAACAGACAGAATTTGTTATGAAATGAATGCAAGCCTGACAAATGAACAATGACACAAATAAAGGTCTTCATAATGAAGAAATAATGACATGATTTTTTCCCCTTGTGCATCCCCAGTTGGCCACTGCTGGATATTGGATTAGGAAGACCCTTGGTTTGATCCAGTAGCGCTCTTCCTGAGTTCTTATATGCCTCTGGATATCTATACCCAGTTTGCAATGTTCATCCAGACCTCATTGAACCCTCTCGATATGCTGTTTGATATGAACTCACCCAATCCAGGGCCACCAAATGTTACACAAAACTAGATATGCATGACTAGAACTGGATCGGGACAAGGCTTGACTCCTTTGGATATATCACAACAGCAGCAAAACTTTGACTAAAAGAAATATAATTCTGTGTTCTGAAGGATCAGAGTAGGCAACATATTTAAAAAGTGATATTAAAAATCAAAATTGCCAACCAAAAGAATTTTCTAATGGTTTGCCTTAACCGCCTAGCCACAAAGCAACAGGGAGAAGATAAAACTTCATTGCACTGGCAAACCGGCTAGCCATTTGGATGCTCAGAATACTTTCTGCCAGAGCCTTATTTAATCCAAAGTGACCTACTAAATTGCCCATCCAGGAAACAGTTCTATAGCAGTAATAGCAAAGGGCATTGTAGTGCTCTTGAGCATTTTCGATTCACTTCAATGGGGCTTGCACACAATTGTGCTCATTGGCTACTGGCAGCTAGCTACTGTTTATAGACTGTTATTTAGTGGCAGTAGCATTGCAGAATACTCCTGGGTTTACTGAAAGCTTTGGTTTACAACTGGCTAGGCTTAGCAATTGTTGTAAATACAGCTTTTCAATGCAGAATCCTTTCCATTAATGCTAATTTCTGTTTTTGGAATAGAATCACAGCTTTCTTCTTTTATTAATTTTTATGGTGCCATTGGGAAAATTTTAAAAGACCTATAAAGCCTAGTTTAGAAACTCTCCAATTATGTTATCTGTTTAAGTAAATTCATACTCTGGGAATTTGTAATATGCTGCAGACTTGAATTAGCTGGATAGGGCAATTACTGTGCATAATTTCAGCCTTGCAAAAATCCTGGCTCCTAGCACAACGGACACCATGGTTCTTTGGGGGGCTGATTATGCCAAAGCTCACTCAAAGGATTTTTTTGTTCATTGACTCGCTTGGACTGCTGAGGGCTCCCTTTGAGCTGCCACAAATACAGAGTAAATTGCAAGGCACCAACATCTTGTCAAAGGTGGTGCTGCAATTTTTTTTAAAAAAGTGTTAACTTTGGTAGCTATTTTCATGCTGTGAACAACCTGTTCAAAATATAATGACTGTTTAGGAAGGAGGCAGTGGGCTTATTCCAAGAGGAAAGGGGATGCCCTTCTGTTCAGCCAGGGCCTACTGCTCTTTCTGCTGAGTGGATTCCCGGACATCTGCCCCAAAGTCCTATCCTGATGGCACCACTGGGTTGTCCTCGAGTAGGCAAAACCACACTTGTTGCTTGTTTCAAACTGTCCACGTAACCCATGCATGCCAAGCCACAGTGAGTAATTTATGCTGGGAAAAAGTGACAGTGCAGTAAACATAGGAATTTTCATTTCATCCCATCACAGGTGGCCTTACTACCACCAGGTAAGGTGAGGCAGCTGCCACAGTTGGCACATTTTGGATTCCATTAAAGGCAGCAAGTGAGAGACAGAGAGAGAGAACCTATGATCAGCACATACTAGGACGTTCTCCTGCACAAAACCACACTGAAATGTACAGGAGCTGTATAAAAAGCACAGGCGCATTCTAACACTGCTTCTGTCCATCACAATGGAGCTTGTACAGGAGAACGTCCTGGTGGACTAAGACCCCTGATAAATTAGCTGGGCGCCATTTGGACTTTACACCTCAAGCCCCAATACGTCTTGGGCTGCCCCCGAGCTCTTTTGACTTTCATAGATTTCATAAATAGAGTTGGAAGGAGCCTACAAGGCTATCGAGTCCAACTCCCTGCTCAATGCAGGAAACCAGAGGAAGCGTCTCCCATCCTAGTAATAACCAGGCCTGACCCTGCTTAGCTTTCCACACTCAGACAAGCTCAGCCAGCATAATCCACTCAATACTCCAGTTTAACTGGATTGTAAATGAGGCTATTAGATATGACACACAGAGGATTATTCAGACAATGCATGGAAATCTCAGCCACAGACAGTTTCCCCACCATCACTCTTAAAATGAGCTTGGCATAATTTAAAGAAGCAGATTGCAGTGGAATATGATAAGGAATCTCTGATCTGATTAGAGCAGAGGAAAGTGATGTCTTAGTTACAGACTCTCATCATCGTGTTAAGTTATTCATAGTTCAGCTTTCCAATAATGCTTTACACATTTCTCCAAGGTTGGGAGGATCATTGAGGTATTTTATGTAACAAGTGTCTTTGCATCCTTGTTGCCTTCGGGGATTGTTCCATGTTCCCCGACAAAAGCAGCATGAGGGACGTGCAAGCACTGTGCCGTTATGTGCAGGCATGAAAAGGCAGAAGGCGAAGAAGGAGAGTGCCAGTGCTGAATGGCAGCTCCCTCTTGCTTTGAATGGATCAAAAGGCTTCTTAAGAATCATGCGCTCTTGTCAGGCTTCAGATCAGCAGGGACACAGGCAAACAGATGAGGACTGATTTTCAAGATTGCCTGGGAATAGCTCACTTCCACAACCAGCCCTGGAACAACTAGGATTAGGGGGATTTCCAGGCAGTTTTTGGACGGAGGCCCATTGGGTGTCTTCCTCAAGGGAGAAGAGAGTAGTACATGCATAAAGCTCTCTGTGATGGGTTCTGAAGTAAGAGTGCAGAACTACGCATTGCCTTCATAAATGCATATTCCAAAGTGGGTGTTTGCTAAAGTAATGACAATCCAGGGGTGAAGACATTTGTGGGGATGAATGAATGGGAGGAAAGGTTGATTAATCCCTCCATGTCTGCTATATTCCACCTGTAACTTTTCTCTATGCTAGTGATGTTTGAGAGAGTAAGAATATGCGAGATTTAGCTTATTCTCATGTGTGAATCTGAGGTAAGTATATATTCAAGAACTCTGCTATAGGACCTTTCAAGGCCCATTATGGGATGTGCTGCCTGAGAGGTACCGTATATACTCGAGTATAAGCCGAGTTTTTCAGCCCATTTTTGTGCTGAAAAATGCCCCCCATGGCTTATACTTGAGTCAGCGCTGCCGCTGCCGAAGCCCCGCTGCCGCCGAAGCCCCCCCAGGACCCCTGCTGCCACCCCCAGACCCCCCCGCCACCCCCATCACCGTACCTGCTCCCGCCGCCGAAAAAGCCTCCCTGTCGCCGAAAAAGCCTCCCCGCCGCCGAAAAAGCCTCGCCGCTGCCTAAAAAGCCTCGCCGCCTCCGAAGCCCCCCCCAGGACCCCTGCCACCACCCCCAGACCCCCTCCGCCACCCCCGTCACCGTACCTGCTCCCGCCGCCGAAAAAGCCTCCCCGCCGCCGAAAAAGCCTCGCCGCCGCCGAAAAAGCCTCGTCGCCGCCGAAGCCCCCCCAGGACCCCTGCCGCCACCTCCAGACACCCCCGCCACCCCCCGTCACCGTACCTGCTCCCGCCGCCGAAAAAGCCTCCCCGCCGCCGAAGAAGCCTCGCCGCCGCCGAAGAAGCCCCGCTGCCGCCAACTTCTGGCGCTGAAGAAGCCCCACTTCGGCGGCGGCGTGGCTTCTTCGGCAGCAGCGTGGCTTCTTTGGCGGCAGCGGGGCTTCGGCGGCGGCGGGGCTTTTCGACGGCGGCGGGGCTTCTTCGGCGGCAGCGGGTCTTCTTCGGCGGCGGGGAGGCTTTTTCGGCGGCGGCGAGGCTTCTTCGGCAGCGGCGAGGCTTCTTCGGCAGCGGCGTGGCTTCTTCGACGGCGGCGGGGCTTCTTCGGCGGCAGCGGGGCTTCTTCGGTGGCGGGGAGGCTTTTTTGGCAGCAGCGGGGCTTCTTCGGCGGCGGCGAGGCTTCTTCGGCGGCGGGGAGGCTTTTTCGGCGGCAGCGAGGCTTCTTCGGCGGCAGCGGGGCTTCTTCGGCGGCAGCGGGGCTTCTTTGGCGGCGGGAGCAGGCACGGTGACAGGGGGTGGCGGGGGGGTCTGGGGGTGGCAGCAGGGGTCCTGGGGGGGCTTCGGAGGCGGCGAGGCTTTTTAGGCGGCGGCGAGGCTTCTTCGGCGGCAGCGGGGCTTCTTCGGCGGCGGGAGCAGGCACGGTGACGGGGGGGTCTGGGGGTGGCGGCAGGGGTCCTGGGGGGGCTTCGGCGGCAGCGGGGCTTTGGCGGTGGCGAGGCTTTAAGCATAAAGCTTAAAGGAATTTGGAGGGCCTCTGAGCCTGAGTTTCCTGAACAACTTTACTGACTATAGTATTTACGGACTACTATTTTTAAATACCCGTACGTACGTAAGTCAGACAATCTTGGAAAGGGGGGAATGACATTCTGACATATGGTGAAGAGGCTGCATGGGGCAAAAAAGGTTGAGAAACACTGCCTTAAAGAATCACTAAACTGAATCGGTGCCTTCTACCAGATACATTGGGTTAAGGAGGCCTTTCTACCTAAATCAAGAGCCAATTTTATTATGAAATATGAATATTTACAGTTACGGTATTTACCAAACAGGCATTTCACTTTCACCTCATGAAAATAAACTGCTCTATTTTGCCCAGTAACTGATCAATCATCGGCATTTCATTTTGCTTGCTACTTTGTTTTTGTGAGGGTGGGGTTGGTCCAAGGCAGAGGGAAGCAACACTGGAAAAAGAAGACAACATTGACCAGCATGCAGGTTCCTATTTCTTATACTTACCCTCACTAACTGTCATGATTGCTGGTTGTAAGGAAGCCCCTATACGGAAATTTGCTAAATACCTTTTTGACACATTTTATTTGGTAGAATTAAATAGTGTGCATGAAGTACTTTAACTTGATTTTTTAAATTTATTTTTTAAATTTACCAGTAGCTGCTGCATTTCCCACCCTAGGCTTATACTGGAGTCAATAAGTTTTCCCAGTTTTTGGGGGTGAAATTTGGTGCCTCGGTTTATAGTCGGGTCGGCTTATACTCGAGTATATACGTAGTTTGCCTCTGAGGGCATCTTCAAGATAGGACTAGGCCAAAAGGTCAAAAGGTCAACTTCCCCCAAACTGAGAAGGGTGTTGGAGGCAAAAGAGGAGGGAAACTGCCTTGTCTCTTTCATGTTTTGGTGGTGGTGGTGGTGGTGGTGGTTCAGAGGCTGACAGCAACACTCACCAGTTCTCTTCCTGGCTCCTCTCAGCTGGTGATCATTCTGAGAAGCTTTCTGTATAAAAATGGCAACCACTGGTGGCCACCATAAAAACAACATAATTCCAGTGTCATTGTGGGGGGAAACAAAATGGCAGCTGCTGGATTAGAGAAGCCGGGAGGTAAGCCAGTGAGTCCTTCCCGCAATACTGAAATTTGCTCTGATGGCGAAAAATCACCAGTTCCTGCCCCCACACTTTTGCAGCCTGTGAATGAGATCTCAACATTGGGGCACCATTCTGGCTCAGGACTAATGCAGGACTTTGTGTATGATGCAATTCCACAGGGGAGAAGAAAAGTCACAAAACATTACATTGAACACAGAATCTAGCTTCCTGAGAATTTCAACATTCATTTTTCAAAAGCATGTTTCTAGCTCCTATGGGTATGAAGTTATACTTCAAAGTGTGAGGGCAATGCCTGAAGTCGCAGAACCCAGAAAAGTAGATAAGAGTTCTAATAACTAGGAGTAGTAATGCAGGTTACATTGTAGTATACTTTGCCCTTCCTAGCAAAACCAGAATAAAATATGCAAAAAAGTAAAAATGCAAAATAGATTATACAAAACAAGAATCATACACGCCTCTTGAATTCAGATAACTTACACAGATTGCAGAATGCGGTGTTTCGTGGTAGCATTTGGATTGCCTGGATATCTAATGTCATGATTCTAAACCGCAGAATACATACTGAAACAGGTTTAACACTGAACTCTGGGAACTGTAGTTGTTTGAAGGGAGACAGCTAACGATCTGTAAGAGATCACCCTTTTACCTCACCAAACTACAATTCCTAGGATCCTTTGGAGGAAACAATGGCTGCTAGGCAGGGTCAGCATCAAGGGGTAGGTATGGTTGGGCCCCTGCCGAGGGCCCATACCCCAACAGGACCCACACCCCAACAGGGCCCCTCTGACAAGAGCCCCCTGGAGTTGTTCCTCCTCTTCACCACTGTAACCTGCTTGTTCCCCTTCCTCTTGCTCTGGCCCAGATAACAGTGCAGCTGAGAAAGAGAAGTAGGTATCACCGCCTACTTGCTCACTGGCGCTCTGCTTGCCAAGCAAGCAAGTGGCAACAACAACGAGAAAGAGGATGAGGAGAAAGAGCAGCTACTGACAATGGCAGTGAGAAGGCAGACTCATTGACAGAGTGGCCCATTGAGGCTGCCTTGCCCAAGGGCCCTCAAAAACCTGGAGCTGGCACTGCTGCTAGGCTGCAATCCTATACTGATTTACATGGGAGTACGTTTCCACCGCACTCAACGGGACTTACTTTTGAGTAGAGATGTATAGGATTGCAGTTCTAAAGTGATATAAAATTGATACCAGTTTGCAGTACAGATGTTTCCTAAGCTGGAAATTCCAGGCTTTCCCTAGCGAGTGCTAGCACGAGGAAGGAAAGCAGTTCCCTTATCTCCGATCTCTCAGGAGAGATCGGAAATAAGGGAAGGGTTTCCCTTGCTAGCCCTATTGCTAGTGCTGGCAAGGGAAATCCCAGGCTTTCCCTTGCTAGTGCTAGTGCTAACAAGGGAAACTCTGGGTGGGTTGTGCACCCCTGTCCTAAAGGTAATATATAGTGGAAGACCGACAACCTGGTCTTCTGCGCGGGTTCAATGCTAAGGAGGTAGCGAGTCCTAGGGCGGGCCTTCTCCGAGGTCCCCAGCGACTATCACCCTTAGCCCAGAACAAAGGGATAACTTATAGCCACAAAAGTATCTTTTATAAAACAAGTTTATTTACAAAATTACCTTCACAAACCCAGACACACGCCAGCAATACAGCTTATCAGTACGGTACAAAGTAGCAAGCAAGAAGTCTCAAGGACACCGTGATTTCAGGGCCAAGTTTCTCAACTACAGTCCCCGGACCCTCCCACTTAAGACACAGCTTGTCCGTTTTGAGGGTACGCAGAACCAACACTTTATCACTCACCTCAAAAGTCCGGGCTACTGCGGTTTTATCATACAGCTCCTTTTGCCGCTGCTGGGCTGCCTTCAGATGCTGTTGGGCGGCTTCTCGAATGCTGTGGAGGGTGTCCCGTAGCCGCCGCAGAAAAGTGTGAACCGGCACGGGCGAACTGCCGGCAGCCCCCTCCCACTCCTCCCGCAACAAAGCCAAGGGCCCCCGTACTTCTCTGCCAAACATCAGTTCATTCAGGGAAAACCCGAGGCTTTCCTGAGGAGCATCTCGGTAGGCAAAGAGGAGGTAGGGTAGGGCTTGGTCCCAAGTTCCCGGGTGACGGCTAGCGTACGCCCGGATCATTTCCCCCAAAGTCTGGTTGAAGCGCTCAACCAGTCCGTTGGTCTCGTGGTGGTAAGGCACCGAAGTTACATGGTCAACCCCCCCCAGGTCCCACATCTTCTGGAACAGTTTAGACATGAACCCGGTGCCGCAGTCCGACACGACCGTGCGGGGCATTCCTAAGCGGGCAAAGAGAGAGAGCAGAGTCTTAGCCAGGCTGGCTGCAGAGATGGAGGCTAGCGCAAAAGCCTCCGCGTAGTGGGTGGCAAAGTCCACTACCGTCAGTACAAACTTTTTCCCCATCTTGGTGGGCGGGTTCAGGGGACCCACTATGTCCATAGCAATCCGTTCAAAAGGGATCCCCACCACCGGAAAAGGCTGAAGGGGAGCTCTTGGCTGATCGCGATTGTGTCCCACTCGCTGGCACACATCGCAGGACCGACAGTAAGCCTTAATGTCGGAGGCGATCATGGGCCAGTAGAACCCCTCTGTGATTCGAGCTTGGGTCCGCTTCTGCCCCAGGTGTCCTCCCCAGGCCACGTCGTGGGCGAGGTGCAACACGGCACGGCGGTACCGTTGGGGAACCACCAGTTGCCTTTGCTTGCGCCCCGGTGCCACTTCCCCCTTTGGCTCGAACTCCCGGTACAAAGTTCCATTGTCCCAGACAAATCTTTCGGTGGCAAGGGATACCCCGGGGTCTTGGTTGGCCAGAGCGCGACACTCTCGCAAGGACGGGTCCAGTCGCTGGTCTTCCTTGAATTGGGCTTGTGTCCCAAAGTCTTTAGCCATCTGAGCAAACCCTTCGTTCTTCGGGGGCTCCGCTATGGCCTGGTTTTCCCCGGGGTGCCCCGCAGGGGATGGGGTCACCCCGGGTGGTGGAGGGGGCACGGGCTTAGGCTTTGGGACCGGTGCGGTTACGGGCGGCCCCCCTCGCCTTGCCTGTTCCCGGGTGACGACCCCCATCTTAGCTTTGGCCACCCGGAATGCGAGGTCGTTCCCGATGATGATGCCCCACTCCTTTTGGCGATGGATGATTACGTCCATCTCTCCTTCCCACCCCTGGTACTTGATCCGGACCCGGGCGATGGGGACGGTGATGTTGGGGGAGTTATAGGGTTTGATCGTACACGTACGTCCTGACAAAAGTTGAGACCTCTCTACGTGGTCCCGGGGCAGAGCCGTTACATCTGCCCCAGTGTCCCTATACCCCACCCTGGGAACATTATTGATATAGATGGACTCACAGAATTGCTTGCGGCTCCATCTCAGCTGGTCCGGGGAGGCGATGTGATACAGCGATGCACGGGGTTCAGGACGGTAGGAATCCCACTCCTGGAGATCCTCCTCGGCACCGCGATCCTCGGGGATGCTTGCATGGAGGGAGAGGACCGACCGTCGCTCGTCGTCGCTGTCGTCGTCCTGAGCGGCTGCAGCACCCGCAACGCGTCCTACTTTCCCCGGCGAGGGACGGGCATCCCGGTTCTTGGGTTGGAGCTTGGGGCAATCCCGCCGCAGGTGTCCCATCTCGTTACAGTGGAAGCACGCCCCAGACCGAGGCTCCCCCAGTCGCTCCGTCAGGTTCTGGGTCGCCCATGGTGATCCTTAGGCTCTTGCTACTTTGGGTCTGGGAGATATTCTGGGCTAATAAGTTATCCCACCACTGCCACCAAGAGGTAGCGAGTCCTAGGGCGGGCCTTCTCCGAGGTCCCCAGCGACTATCACCCTTAGCCCAGAACAAAGGGATAACTTATAGCCACAAAAGTATCTTTTATAAAACAAGTTTATTTACAAAATTACCTTCACAAACCCAGACACACGCCAGCAATAAAGCTTATCAGTACGGTACAAAGTAGCAAGCAAGAAGTCTCAAGGACACTGTGATTTCAGGGCTCTCAGCTAGTTAGTTCAGCTCGGGCTCCAGCAGAGGCCCGGTCAACCGCATGCTGCTAGCTGGGTTCCCGGCGGAGGTCCGGTCTACCCAAGTGGCTTGTGAGTGATTTCAGCTTGGTTTCCCGGGGGTCCGGTCAACCCAAGCGGCCAGTGATTTCAGCTTGGTTTCCCGGGGGTCCGGTCAACCCAAGCGGCCAGTGATTTCAGCTAGCTGGAGCACGCCGGGTGCTGCTACCCGGGGTTGCCGATCCCTTCGTTCCCTTACCCCAAGCATGGGGCAAGATTGCTGATCAGGTCCAACAACTCAGTTCCCTTGCGCAGGGTGTTTTATACCTTGGTGTTTCAGGTAGCCCCTCCCTCCGTAATCAGGTGGGTTGCCAATCAGGTGAGTTGCCACCCTCCCTGAGGGGCGGCCTTTTGGGTCAGGTGGGGTGACGCCTTCCCCCTGTGGGGTGGGGTCCCTTTGAAGCCACTTGCTTAATGGTCCCATCCTGTGGTGTTGAATGGTCCTTTCTTATGGGTGCCGAAGTGTCTGCTCTGGCGAGGTATTCAAGTCTTATGTAGATGGGGCTGATATACGAGAGCATTGACGAACCTGGCGATGCTTCCTGTCTTCCCCCCTGGGGTGATTCTATGCAGATGTTGTTTGTCCCCTTTGGTCTCTGTGGAGACTGGCTGTCTCCCCCCCCCTGGGTCTCCTTCCCCCCCCCCTTGGTGAGTGTGTGTGTGTCAGAAAGGGGGCTTAGGTTGGCTTTCTCCACATATATATTTTGTCAGGAGCAGAACTAGACAAATAGGAGCTGGTCTGGATTGCAATAAATCTTCTCCAGTGGGCTAATTAAAGCATGCAAAATGTGAGATGGTGTCTATCAAAACCCCTCATAAATATTTATGCAAATATGACCTCAGTTTACAGCCTGCCTTTGGAATCTTTAAAGGCTCCACCTACAACGTCCGGTTTACCTTTTCTTCTTCTTCTGCACATCAATATGTTACATGGTACAAGAGAGACAGCAGCAATAAAATCAGCCTTAGGTCCTTGGGTATAGAAAATCCATGATATTAGTAAAAACTACCATACATTTGTCTTGCTAAGCTTTAATTCAGTTAAAGAGAGCCAAAATATTGAACGTTCTTTTCTCAAGGAGTCATCACCAAAGAGAGAAACAAGCTGCAGTCATTAGAATCAAAGCAGTCATACTGTATAGGAAAGACAGTTTCCTGTCTATGCCTGGCCATTTCTTTGCTAACGGGAGTCAGTGCCTGTGTGTCAACAACTCTGAACCTCTCCTCTCTTTTGAGGAGACATTCTCAAAAGCATGACTCATGAGGAAGTGTCCCATTGCTATTGTTGTTGGTTGCTTCTGAAAATAGCCTGGCACTGTTGCTGCCTCAGGCTAGTGGAAGTTGTGCATATATGAAGCAGCTGTTTTCACCTCCACCAGCACCCACATGCAGGCGATGTTCACCATGTTTGCCTCATCAATTAGCCCTCCTTCCTAAAGAGTGCTCAGCATATGTCTTCCAAATAATTGAACTTTAATTTATTTAAATGTAATGGGAAACCATATGAAGGGGAACGGGAAACTAATTTAAAATGGTGCTCAAAGCAATCAATATGTTTAACAGATTTCTTCATCTTTTCACACACTCTTGCGGAGGGGGAAATCTTTGAAATGTAAGCATTTCTTCTAGTATTACAGAAACACAGAGCTTCTGGTATCTTACATTTAATCCTCAAGAGCCGAAATGAGGCTATGCTGTAAAAAGGAAAATGTCCTTTGAAAATACAAATCATCTTATTCTGAATGCGTGGGGAGTGGGGAAATGACAACTGAGCAATCTTTCACCTGGCAATGTGCATTTTGGGATTCTTTGGGGAAGGGAAATGTAAAAGCCTGTGGATTTGATATGTGGGCTTTGGTAAGGTCAGGAAATAAAACCATACTGTTGCTCTAGAATGGCTATAATAACTAAATTCAATTTGTGAAAGGCAATGAGAAGTCCTCTATTGCAAAGTAAAGTCTTCTTTATATACTGGAGCAGAATTGTGTAACAATGTCATGTGGCTGGGATCCTAAGATCAGTAAATTTAAGTACATTCTTGGAAGGAAAATTCCTTCTCCCCTCTTCTCTCCTGCAGCAATCAGCTTCCCGAAGAAGCTTCTCTGGGGTCAGGGGGCCCTCCTGAACAATGTGAGGTGGGGTGGAGTGGGAGGAGAAAAAGTAATCTCCCCAGGGGTGGTGTTAGATATAGAAAAGATCTGGGCTCAGGCCCACAGGACAAACAAAAAAAAAAAATACACAAATTTGCATATGCTAATTTACAAATGCTCTAAATTCTCTCTCTCTGTGTCTTTAAAGAACCCTATCTCCTAAGGACACCTCTATTTGTAAAAGGGGATGTATGGACAGGGGGAGAGGGTTAGTGTTAGGCATTTGATTTCAGGGGGGGAACCCTCAGGCAGCAAGATTCAAGGGGTGGGGGGGCAGCAGGAGGTGAAGCACATGTGGGCCAAAAGCAAGCTATTCCAGTAGGATCAAATGCAACAGAGATCATCAGTGCCCCTCAAGCTTGATTTCTACAAGTGCCCACGGGTGGTGGGGCAGGTGGCCTCCCAGAGATTCAGGGATCCAAATGAAAGATTTGGGGCTCCAGCCCTAGTGGACCTTCCCCAAACCAACTCTGAATCTCCCTGGATCAGGCTTGGATATTTTAACTTAAAGATAAGTTAAAAAATTAACAGAAGGATAGTTTCCCATTTCCTTCCCTCCCCCATCACCCCTCTGTGTTTCACCCTATATTCAGGAGGGCCACCCCAATCCTACAGAGTACTATTTTGCAGGGTTCCACTGGCTACAGGGGCAAGGATAGAATGAGAAACTTTCCTTCTGTGAGTTTTCTTAAGTTAGCTTCTCTTAGGACCCAAGCCAGTATCCTTAGCTAGATAAACAAAGCATTACCTGTTTGAAAACCTCTCTCATCTCACAGTGCAACTCAAGGTCAATTCTTTCCATATTGAAATGTTTGAAATAAAAAACAAAACAAAGAACACCCTCTTCCAGACTCTCTCTCTGAATAACTAATATCATACCTCTGCTCTCAAGTGTATTATAGACCTTCCATGTCTCATCTATTAAAATGCATATACTTTCCTTTTGGCTCACAGCCAAATACAAATAGATCTAATTTCGTTATGCATTTACTGTATAAACCTGCAGGCCAGTTTGAAAACCCAATGCATAGTCAAACATCTAATTGCATTTGATCCGATGAAGAGAAGAATTTTAATGTATATAGTTAACCTCACTTAACAGGGGGGGGGATTGGGTTTTGATTATTCTTTTTTTTTTTTTTAAAGGTTTTCCATTAAAAAAAACAACATACTACTGTGATAATCTCAACAACTAAGAAAAAAAAGTCTGTGTTTTGTCAATTTTATTTGTTAGTCCACTAAGAGATTTGTAGCTAAAAAACACATATTGCCAGAAAAAAGGACAAAAGATTAAACTGATTTGCATAAACCTACATATGCTAATTTGCATTTGTCCAGATGCAAATTTAGAAATAATTACTGTAATTTAAATAGAAATACAATACATCTCACCATAGTGGGGAAGGTGGTGACCTGGTGTCCTGTGTTCCTGCTAAGTCTGCTGTCCAGGTGTTGTTGATGGGCAACTTGAAGGCCCAGCTCTTCCTTCTGATGGTTCTTTTCTTTATCTTTAAACCAGACTTGGACTGCAGAACTCTTCAAACAGAGGACTGTTTTCTGTAAAATGGCCACCTAAATGGCCACCTAAATACTTTCAATAAGGGTATGGTTTAACCTTTCTGAGGCCAGGCCTGACTTTTCTGGCTAATTCAAAATACTTTCTTTGTCAAAACTTTTATAATATACTAGCTGTTGCTGCAGCTTCGCTCACGTGATGAAGAGTGACCGTGCCAAGTTTACATGGGTCGTCATTTTCCTATAGGCACTATTTGTTTGAAATTCCTTAAGGTAGCTGACCGCTGTTTTGAATCGCTCCATAGGAAAGGTCCCCTGGGACTACATAATAGAATCCTAGCTCCCCCGGGACTTCCAGCTCCCCCGGGACTGCACAATGAAATCCCAGCTCCCCCGGGACTACCTGCTCCCCTGGAACTACACAATGAAATCCCTGTTCCCCTGGGACCACACCATGTAATCCCAGCTCCCCCACCCCGGGACTACACAACAGTGAAATCCCTGCTCCCCCCCAGGACTACACAACAATGAAATCCCTGCTCCCCCAGGACCACACCATGTAATCCCAGCTCCCCCACCCCGGGACTACACAACAGTGAAATCCCTGCTCCCCCCCAGGACTACACAACAATGAAATCCCTGCTCCCCCAGGACCACACAATGAAATCCCTGCTCCCCCCCGGGACTACACAATGAAATCCCTGCTCTCCCCCCCCCAGGACTATGCAACAATGAAATCCTGGCTTCCCCCCCCCCCCCCGGGGCTACATAGCAATGAAATCCCTGTTACCCTCCCCCTCAGGACTACCCAACAATTTAATCCCAGCTTGCCCCCCCGGGACTACCCAACAATGAAATCCCAGCTCCCCCCCCCCGTGTAGGCCCCGGCTGCAGTGCATATGAACATTCTGTTTTGACATAGGAGAGATTTGCATATCCGCTCCTGATTGGGCCCCTGTGGCGGCAGTTCATACAAACATTCTAAATGTCATTGGAGTGATTTGCATAACCACTCCTGAATGGCCCCTGTGAACATTCCAAGTGACACCATTGGCTATCATCTATTTTGGGCCGTACAGGCGCAGTGATGGCTTTTTCGGAGATTTGAACCTGCCAGTGTTTGTCCTTGGGTGATGGAGAGTATGCGTGCCAAGTTTGGGGCGAATCCGTCCAACTGTGTAGGAGCCTATGCAACGCACACAAATGCCCATACACACAGACACACGGACACACAGACACACAGGATTTGGGATGCCCCATACACAACAGTCATTCTCTGACTGGAAGTGTAACATTTAGGCTGGGTGCTGGCAGCAGAAAACTTTTCTGACAGAAATATCTGATCTTAAAGAAAAATCAGGTTATCCTGAGAGTCTAAAGGTGATGAAGAGTGACCATGCCAAGTTTGGGGTAGATCCGTCAAAACGTGATGGAGCCTATGCAACGATACCCCCCACACAACAGTCATTCAGTCATTTAAAAAGTTTCCCTCCCTTTTCACCCCCTCAGAGAACATTCTAAATGGCCTAGGGGAGATTTGCATACCCACCCCTATTGGCCCCTGCAGGAATTCATATGAACATTCTAAGTGTCGTATGGGCTATTTGCATAACTGCTCCTATGGGCTCCTGCAGCAATTATGAGGTGAGGCTGATTTGCATAACTGCTCCCCTGTTATTTTGCCCAAAGGAGATATGAGAGTGGGCAATTTTGCCCCCTTTTTTCACCCCCTTAGGGACGGAATTTCCAAAAATCCTTCCTTAGTGGTGTCTATGTCATAAAAGCAATGTTCCTTCAAAATTTCACGTTCCTAGATTAAACGGTTTGAGCTGGGCGTTGATGAGTCAGTCAGTCAGTCAATCCGTCAGTCAGGACTTCTTTTATATATATAGATATAATGCGGCTTTCTTATAAGCAGAGCCTCCTATTCCTCTGAGACCTGTATGGGTTAGGGAAAGCACTGGCTACTTTCTCAGTGCAACAGTCTGTCTGAAGCATGTAATTCACTCTACTCCTATCAGCGACATTTCATTGGCATGGCAAGTAAAACCAAAGTTTGCAGATGTCCAAGGATGTGGCAGGCCATATACCGGTAGCTCTTTGGGAGGGCTATGTGAAAAGAACTGCTGCCCCGTATTATAATATGGAGCCAGATACTTTCTTTTGGTTTTCAAGGGCACCTTATGTAAATATGGAAGATTTCACTTTTGGAGATGTTGAAGAATATCATAGTGATGTGGTACTGGAATCTTCTTGCGCCCCCCAGAATGACACCTGCTGATCCCAGGCACCCGGGGATCATTCATACACTATGCCACAATTCCATGAAGATGAAAAGTGGGAAGGGTTAGAAAAGAGCAAAACCACACATTATGTTAAGCATGCATTTTTTAAAAAAGTGTGATTAGCAGAGGACATATCCCTCCCCCCCCCCCCGGAATAGCAGCCTTATGGAACCATGATCCAGACTGAGCCCATGGCATGCAGGAAGGAGGGGGAAGTCAACGTTTTCCTCTCCATATAAATTTCTCATCGAAAATTGTGTCCCCGCCACCTTCCCCACGCAAGCTGCTGCTATTCCCCCAATGATGCGCTTACTGCATATAGTACCTTTGGGGGGAAATAACAGCTGGGGGGGGGAGAGATTACTTTTGGCAGGGGAATGGCATGTGGAGGAAAGAGTTAAAACCTCGCTTTTCCGTGTGCCATGGTCCTGACCTAGATCAGGAAACTCCTGGCTGCTATTTCTGCAGGTTTAATGTAATCTATGGTTTGGCCTGCAGCAAAAATGTTACGTCAGACTGCTATGCTTGCTTCTGTAGAGCAATTGTTTTAACATAGGGGTGGGCAACATATGGCCACCGCTGACCCACAAATTCAGATTTTTTTATATGTATATGAAAAAATAGTGCCTGTGGCATTACGGAGCGCCAAAAGGGTCAAATTTGGCTTGTTTGCCAACTAAATTTTACCCTTTCAGTGCTCTGTAGCCACTACAGTGTGCCAAAAGAGTCAGAATTAACTTGTAAACAAGCTAATTTTGACTCTTGGTGTTCCATAGCGCTACGGATGTCATTTTAAAGCTTTTACATTTTATTTATTTTTTGGGTGCCCTTGGAGGAGTGTGTGTGCAGCCTGTGGTGTGTGTGTGTGTGTGTGTTGGGGGGGCAAAATGGCCCCTGGACCTCCTTCAGTCGCCTGGTTTCTTGGTGCCAATAGTATTTCCCTGGCCTTGTTTCGCTTGATCATCCAAGTCTATCTTTGCATTTGCTTCTCCACCTCTCTTCTCAGCTACCTCCACATCCTGGTTATTTTCTGTGCCTCTTCCCACCCACCACCCACCCCCGTTCCCAGGCTTCCTCCATCAATCACATACCTGCCCCAACACAAGCCTTCTTCAGATGTATGGAAATTGGAAACAGGGTGTGTGGAGGAGGGTATATGGGGATGTGTGCTCCATGCTCACTCACTCCGACAGCTGATCTCTCTGTGTTGATGGGAAAGGTCTGAGCAGAGGCGGTAACTGCATTCACATTTAACAACAAGCTAAATTTGACCTGTATAGTGCTCTGTAGTGCTCCAGACACTAATTTTTTCTGTAAAAGAATCTTTTAAAATTAATTTTTGGGTATCCCAGCAGATCCCCCCCCCCCCCCGATCTCCCAATGTTGTCCATCCTTTAGACAGGGCAATTGTGCTTCATGCCACGGATGCTACTTAAGCATAAGAGCTGGATCTAACAAAGCCCCCGAGCTGTGAATTAGCTCCGT
This sequence comes from Shinisaurus crocodilurus, assembly GCA_021292165.1. NCBI lineage: Eukaryota > Metazoa > Chordata > Lepidosauria > Squamata > Shinisauridae > Shinisaurus > Shinisaurus crocodilurus. The sequence goes on along the minus strand of CM037878.1, from coordinate 86,313,649 downwards.
AAGGAGGAAGACAAACCTTTCCATAACAGGTCAAATGCCATGTCCCAGGCCCACTGAATCACCTAGAGTAGAAACAGTACCTCCATCTTATCTGAAGATTGAAGCTATAATCCTCCTAGGCATTACCTGGGCGTAAGTCTCATTGAAAACAGTGGGACTTACTTCTGAATGAACATGCATAGAATTGTGCTGTCAGTTTATTAGCTCCTATCCAACTCATTACAAACTCCATGTACCCATTCAGCATTCCACTGCCTCACCTGACTCAGATGAAAAGGCGAGCTGGGTGACATCAGCATATTGATAACAGTTTACTCCAAATCCCCAATTGACCTCTCCCATTGATTTCATGTAGCATTGGAAAAAGAGGTATAGAATTTATTTAGCATCAGCCCTAGTCAGGATCAACCCTGACTAGATTCTAATTTGTGTGTGTGGACATACACACATGATCATTGGTTTGGCTAGGACCCATAGAGTGCTATGCATAATCAGTGGCAGCTGGTGCCCACTGGAATTGGTGGGTTGGGTGGTAGGGTCACCGGAAGCAGAACCACAGGGTCACACAGCATCCACTATCCTCCATCCATCCATCCATCCATCCACACATACACCCACACACTCCATATCTATGCATATGTACAAACACTTTCATGTGCTGGGGATTCCCAAATTTCTTGTTTCGATTATCACTCATTGCGGGCACTGTATGCTGCTCAAGACTGAGAAAAAGTTTCCCAGGTGGTGCAAGGTGGGGTGAGAGTTAGATTTCAAAGTGGGTCTCTGATACTCATCTGCACATGTGGAACTGGAAGCTTTCTGTGCTGGGCTGGGACTTGGGAGATCCGGGTTCTAGTCCCCGCTCGGCCATGAAACTCACTGGGTGACTTTGGGCCAGTCAGACTGACTCTCAGCCTAACCTACCTCACAGGGTTGTTGTGAGGATAAAATGGAGAGGAGGAGGAGGAGGAGGAGGAGGATTATGTAAGCCGCCTTGGGTTCCTTGCAGAAAAAAAGGCGGGGCGTAAATATAATAAATAAATAAATAAATAAATCTCAGAATAAATGTTCCATATGTCCCTTACACACATTATATATACAAGAAGATGTTTGTGTTTGTATGAGTGTGTACTAGGGGAGAGGAAATGAGGCCAATTCCTGCTCAGAAGTATGCACACTATGTTGCATAGAGTAAATCAGCATTTATTCGGAATTGGGTAGCAAGATTACCTATATCTGGCAAAGATCATTCTGTAAAAGCCACAAAAATATTTTGGGTAAGAAGAAAAAAATGTCTGAGGTTTCCTTTAGACTCACAAAAAAGGTATGAAATGACATCAGCTCAAGTTACTCTGATTTAGCTGCTGCAGCAATGACAAAAATGCTGCTGCTCACTGCTCAGGCACTGTTGCATTTGCAAATTCCATCACACAAGTCTTCTCTTCATGCCACTAAAGAAAGCTGAAAGTTGTTTGATTCAAGCTCTTGAGGAGAGCTGGAAACACAGAAGAAAAAATAAGTGACCCCATGTCTTTTTATCCCTGATCCTGTGATGGATTAACATAACTAAAAGCAAGGAAGTATATAGCACATAGTTGGTAACACAATAAGGGAGGTTTGGCCTCCTTGTTAGAGGAGTCCACTCTCTTATTTAAAAAGAGGAAGTTTGCTTTTTAAGTAATTTGCCCTTTTAAACTATTCACTGTTCCTCGTTCCTTTGGTGTGGTCCAGGAAGGACTTGATCTTTCACAAGTTGCAATTTGAGACACATAATTCATATCCTGGAGTAAGAATTAAAATAATTGCTGGCTAGAAGGAGAGCTGTTGTCTGATGCGTTGACCTCAGAACTGTAATTATCTCAAGAGAATTGTGTGCTGAATATTTTTGCAGCCTGGTCTGTTCTAGAATTTCTGCATTGTGACCTTCAGTCAATTAACTTCTCAAAGGTCTCAGCCCCAGTAATAACCCTGTTCCCCTGGCTTTCCTATTTACACTGTACCTAGCTCCCACTACTTTTCTCCGCACATTTTAACCCCCACCCATTTCCTCTCTTACTCAGCAGTTCCCTTACCTACGAAACTGAAAAATGTTGCTAGTTCTCCATTCCACCTAGGGCCACCCTGCTTCATAAAGCCTGCTCTTCCATCCTAAATATGTTGTGAGAAACTAGATTGACATCTGCTTCAAGTGAACAGGAAATGTTTGAGGCCACTTGAAACAAACACATACTGTGAAGATTGTCAGGTGGAATCAAATTCACTACTTTGAAGGGAGGAAAACATCATTTAGGCATTTCAGAACAAATGCAGCAAAGGAATAATAACTCTTCCTGAATGATCAGTAGGTGGATGAACTTACAGAACAACCCTAATTAAGGGAAGTGGCAGATCACCCACCACTTCCAAAGACCTCCTGGCCCATGTCACAGCCTTTAAAGAATTCCTTCCCACTGGTTCCAATGGGAGGGAAAATACCCATGCCAGCCGAAGTGATGCACAATGGGCCCAAAAAATCCTGACTTCACATATACAATGATGAGTTCTGATTTCTCATAATAGTAGAATCTTGGATCATCCAATGAATATCAATGTTATAAGATTTGGGACACATAAAAGGAAGTACTTCTTGACACTGCTCATAGTTAAACTATGGAATTTGCTAGCACAGGATGTGGTGATGGCCAACTTAGATGGCTATAAGGATTAGACAAATTAATGGAGGATAAGGCTATCAATGGCTACTAGTCATGACAGTTGTATGCTATTCTGAATACCCATGTCTGGGCAACAACGGTGGGACAAGGTGTTTGCCCTCAGGTCCTGCTTTGGGGCTTCCCATAGGTATCTGGCTGGTCACTGTTGAAAACAGCATGGTGGACTAGACAGGCATTTGGTCTGTTCCAACATGGATCTTCTTATGTTTTTTTAATGTTCTCACTATGGTATGAAAATCCACCATGGTTAGATATTCATATGAAATGTTTAACCATGATTCAAGAAAGCAAACCATAGTTACAGTAGGTACAATGCCTGCATAGGGCCAAAGTATAGACTTCCTTTCCCCTCTCTTCACAATCATTGCACAGTGAGATCATTTTTTGTTATTTTGTATGAAAAAGCTGTTTGGGTGTCATTTGCAGGGATGTTGAAGAGTCCTTGGTCTCGAGTCATGAGTCGAGTCACGAGTCTTTGGACCCGAGTCTCGAGTCCGAGTCCTTGGTCCAAAATGGTGACTCACGAGTCACGAGTCACTCCCAAAGCTGACTCCACGAGTCCCTATTAAAATCAATTGGTTTTTTCCCCAACAATATAAGGCTACTTCAGATGTGTGGCTTAAATAAATTCTAGGCACAAGTGTGCCTTTTTCTTTCAAAACTCTGCAACTGATTTTGAGAAGAACAGACCAGGCAGACAAACCCAAAATAACCAGGCAGGCAGAGGAGGCAGAGAACCCCAAAGCAGCCAGGCAGAGGCATTTGTCTTGGACAATTCAATCTGTGGAACTGGTTAAGAAGAGACCAGGCAGGCAGAGGAGACAGGGAACCCCAAACAGGCAGGCAGAGGCAGCCAAACCTAAAATGTCTGAAAGGCTGCATTTTAGGAAAATGATTTTAAAAAATAAAATCTTCGCCGGCGATCACACTTCTCTCCACTCCTTCCGGCACAGCTAGGGATGTTGAAGAGTCCTTGGTCTCGAGTCCCGAGTCGAGTCTCGAAACCCATTAAAAATATTGGGACTCGAGTGGGGACTCGAGTCAGAGGGGGGACTCAGTTCGACTCATGAGTCGAGTCCTGGAGTCAGAGTCCCCATCCCTGGTCATTTGATGTGCAAGGCCAATCTATGTGGACAACTCTGTATGCACATATTTTTTTCCCCACTGCCAATTTGAGAGTCATGTAATAGTATCAGTTAAATCATGACATAGTTTCAGGTAAATAGTTTTGAAAATAATGAAAGGGGTGGTGGTGGTGAAATTGCAACTGAACTGGACAGCTTAGTTTCATAATTAACAATCATAATCTGCTCGGAGATAATTGAACCCCAAAGTCAAACAAATGGAGACAGATGTTTTCAGACCTGTACATCAGATTTTGCCTTTGATTGTAACAGTTTTGCATATGAAAAGAAACTGTCTATAGTGTGTGATAAGATTTAATTTTTGAGGTTAAAATATGTGTTTCACAGAAAAGAGAAATCTTGAAAAGGAACAAATAGCTTGCAGAAACTAGCAAGATTAAAGACACTTTCATGTCAAAAATTAATGAGTTTTACACTTTGTAGAGTTTAAATCCAGGCTACAACAGAAAGGTTATTAGAGTGTTAGACTTTCCTTTTTCTTTTTTAAGAAATCAATTATTTATATCTTTCTTATCTTTTTCAATACTTATAATAATGCTCAGAAACACATGAACTGAATGGACCTGAGAAACACCCACATGTACAAATAGTTTTAAATAGTCCGGAATTTATCATATTTAAACTCAGTGCAACCTCTTTTGTTTTATTTAGATATCAAACACAGAGAAATCTTAGAGTTACATACACCTTCTCAAGGGAGGCTGTTCATAATCATTCCCTCTTGTGTAATCTTGTGTGGTGAATGCTGACAGGATTGAAGCCAAAATGGGGCCACTGTCTGGAACAATGAGAGGGAGGTATCGGCATGCTCAGGGGAACCCCAAGGTTTACAGAAGTAAAAAATCACACACCCTTAAATGAACTGCTCTGTCCGAAAACAACCCATGCTCAGTGGCTACGGAATGTTGAGAATCAGTTGGAAAAGGAAGAAGGAAAACTGGGGGGGGGGAGGAGCTGAGTGCCATGCTTGAGCTCCTGGATACTACAGCTTGTAGTATCCTGGAGGATGGAATGGCTGGCTGGGATGCTAGCAGGAGCATCCCTGCTACTAGGTGAGGATGCACTGCAACATTTGCTCCATTTGTTGTAGGCTCCACTGAACTACTCTGAACTACTGATACCTTGAACTACTTCTTGACCCGACCCTACTCCTGGCATGGGTCATTCCATGTAAAATCAACCCCCAAAATTGAAAAATTTACCTCACTATCTGCGATTTAAAAAAAACAAAAAACAACTGGCATACTGGTAGACCAGCATGAGAAATGAACATACACCAAATTATAGGTCATTATACCTCACGGTTCAAAAGTACAGTGTGCTCAAAAAATGCCCCAAACACGATTTTTTTAGCATTTGTGACTACACAAAAAGTATCATAACTTCCTTCAAAATTGACCTTGAAAGTGAATCATGGTGTCATATGAAAGCTCTTGAACTACCCTTTTATATGATATGTAACACGAAGCATGCATGTGAAAGAAAATATTCAAGGTCATAGTTTCTTTAATTTGACCTTGAATTCCCAAAAAACCAAAGGGTTTTTTTTGCTGATTTTTTTCCTCAGATAACCCATATTTACCTTGAGTATATGTACCGATTTCCAGAATGGGGTTCCGAACAGTTCAGAAGATGTGAATGTTTTTATACATGCACAGTACCTCCCTACAAAAACTCCACCCCCATATACACACTAACAACAGAACTTTTTGCAGGAAAATGAAACTTAAGCTTGCCTCCTCCGTTCAGGAGCTTCCTGGGCCTTCAGGCTGAAACCAAACCAGGCTTGGGTAGGCCTCAAACCTTCACAGAGATATATCTCTTTGGATGTCTACATTAAATCAAGCTTTATTCACCGATTCCGATAAGAAAGAAAAAAGGCAGGCCTGAACCTGTGACAAGTGCCTGACCCCATTTCTGCTGCACTGTGTTCATGACTTTTCAAATTGTTGAACACAATGAGTGAGTCACTTTTTAGTCATTGCTGGTGCTGTACTCCATTTCTTATCATGAACCATTCTGGGAAAACCTGCAAAAGGATTATTTCACAGAGTATGGTTGACAAGATGCGATAGGACTTGTTAACAAAATGCTAACAAGTAATATTTGAACTGCATAAAATCTGATCAGCATATATAAAAGTAAAATGGAAAATCTCATCTATGCACAATAATGGTTTTTCAAGCCCACATCAAAGTAAATCAAAATAACTATGCTAGTAAGAGTCCCATTTTGAAATCGAGTACATGTTTCCAGGGATGTTAAATGTTATTTGAAACAAAAGGAGTTTTTTGTCATTATTCAAGGTCAAACTTTTGTATATTTATTTAAAAAATAAAAAAACATGTTTTCCCGAAGCATACTGGTGAGTACCTTTTTAAAAGTACATATTTTAAATCTTATTCTTCTGAAAACAATAGGCCCTGCAACTTATTTTTTAATAAGCAGAACAAATTAAGCAATTTGCTTTCAGTTGGAAATATTCTTTGATTGATTTCATACCAGAATGACCACCCAGAGGAAGCATCATTATTCTACACAAAATGTCAGAAGTATGCTATTGCGAAGAAGAATACCTAATTTAGAACTGCACAATTATGACAGGGTAGCTTGTACTTGTGCACAATGTTTTATTCAAAACCTAAGTGATAATACATATTTTCTTAAGATACGTACAGTGAGAAAGCAATTCATATGAACTATGACGCATACACACACAGAGCGCCCCAAAAGATGTAACTCATTTTCTGTTAAGAACCCCATTTTGAAAATTGGTACATGTATTAAGCACTGTCAGATGAAATACTAAAACAAAAATCATGGGGAGAATTTAGTTTTTGCAGAATTCACGGTCAAATTTTAATATTTGACCTTGAATATATATTTATTCCAAAAAACCACTTATGTTACATATCACATGAAAGAGCATTTCAAAGGCTTTCCAACAACACCAATATTAACTTTCTATGTTCTGTAGAACTGGAATTACTGTAATTTTAATGTTGTCCGACACACAAAAATTAACGTTTTTCTTCATATTTTTGATTGCCATATTTCCAAATGTTGTTGTCCCAGAACCCTAATTTTTGGAGCAGCTTATTTTCTCAGCAGACCCAACAAGTTCACCAAGTTTTTTCAAAATCGGTGACAGTCAGGTAAATTCATTGGTTGATTTTACATCGAATGACCCGCATCTCAGGTGGAGGCAACGGTGAGAGGTGCCTGTTACCAGCTTCGGCTGATTTGCCAGCTATGCCCATTCCTGGAATATGTGGACTTAGTAACGGTGGTGCACGCACTGGTAACCTCTAGGCTTGATTTCTGTAATGTGCTTTACTTGGGACTGCCTCTATACTTGGTTCAGAAGCTTCAACTAGTACAAAATATGGCGGCCAGGTTGGTCTCCACCAGGACACCCCATGGAGACCATATAACACCGGTCTTAAGATCTTTACACTGGCTGCCAATTTGCTTCCGGGCAAAGTATAAAGTGCTGGTTCTTACCTTTAAAGCCCTACATGGTCTAGGTCCAAGGTACCTTAGGGAACGCCTCCTCCCCTATCTTCCGCCCTGCCACTTAAGGTCTTCGGAGGGCCATCTGCTGCAGCTGCCTAATGTGAGACTGGCAGGTACTCATCGGAGGACGGAGGTCCTTCTCGTTTGCTGCCCCTCAACTGTGGAATGGCCTGCCAGTTGAAATACGCCTGCTTCTTTGAATATCTTTAAGCAGGCACTCAAGACTTTGTTATTTCAGCAGGCCTTCCTTTTATAATATTCTATTATATTTCTATGAAATTTTAATGGAATTTTTATACTGCTTTTATGTTTAACAGATGTTTTTACTGCATATTCATTTAATTGATTGTTATTTTGTACATCTGTACATAGGCGGGATATAAATTGAATTATTTATTTTATTTTATTTTTATTTATTATATTTATCAATCGCCCATCTGGCCGGTCACCCGGCCACCCTATTTATTAATAATAAATAATAATATAATAATAATAATAATAATAATAATAATAATACCTTTGAAAGTTATGTTACCACTCTAACATCCACTTTCCTCGTCCAGCTGAACTCTATGTAAGACTGGAAAGACCCTCTTGCCAGTTATCCACATCACTCTTCATCCAAAATATTTGGGCTGCCCCCATCTTGAGTCTGCAAATTGTGTCCATCAATGTCCACAATTAATTTACAGACTCATCTGGTAGTAGCAAAGCCACTAAATGGATATGCGTTGGGCCAGTCCAATCATATCTCAGGAGTTCATATTTCTGTATATTTATTAAAGCCTTTGATGATTCCATTCCATTGGAAAGAGTGTTCACAGCTCACTTACTAATATGCTAACTGGTAATCAAGAAGCAATAAGATATTTTTTTAGAAAGGATGAGGAAAAGCAAATAGAAATATAAACCAATTAAGACCCAAGAAATTGAGTAATCATCCATCATTCTGTTATGGGTGTGGTAAGACAGAGGAATTGTCAATAGCCAAATGGGATTTTAATTAAATTTTCTAAAAGAAAGTCACCTTGGAGGGAAAGCAACAATTTGTACCCCAGAGACAATGCTCTACAGAGCGTTATACATTTCTCCCCAAGAAATGGATTTATTTTAAACGAGCCTTTTCTACTCTAACTGAAGTTATCTTTAGAATGAAAAACTACAGAGAGCGCAACTGAAGTGCTTCTTGATCTAGCTCCTAAAATAGAAACTTGTAAATATCTGACCTTAGTGGTTATTTTTGCAATTTTTCATCCTTATGTCAAAACCAAATCTATCTTCACACACAAACATTATTTATAAACTACACAATGCCTGACCTTTTGTTCTCCAGTGTTATTACCCAGTAAGGACAACTTCCTTAGGAATGGAGAAGGATTTCAAAAATGACCTCCTCCAGTTCAAATGTCTCCTAACAATTACAAGCCGAGACCATCCCTCCACGTTTTGGCTCTGCTCATAAAGGCTCAGTGCTAGTCAGTTCTCCCCCGCACTTTCCCAAATTTTCTAAAATGTGAGAAAGTGTGGGAGGGGGAGGGTAAACTGGTCTGGAGCCAAAAACAAAGCTGAAGGCTGCTTCTAAATTGTTCTTGCTGCCATGAACTCTAGGGAATGTGATTCCTTTCTTTATTTTTTTTTTAAAGAAACAACACCACACGACTAGGAAGAATAAAAATATATACAGTTCACAGAGTTCCCGTCAATAATGGAGGATTCGAGCACACTCAGAAACCTTCACTATAGAGAGCTGGAAATCCGGGGACAGCACTCAGCGTTTGCAAGCCCATTCCACTGCTTTTCTACCTTCTCCCGCTCAACTTGTAAGTTGGAGGGAGGGAGGAGGGGAAATTGGCAGACAAGATGGCGGATGAAACTCCAGGCCACGAGGTAGTTGCACGATCTTCATCCAAGCATGGACACCAGCAAGGGAAGAACAGCTTGATCCCTGGATATAAATGTCTGGATAACTGAATATCAATGCTGGTTTACAACTCAACACTTCAACGTGTTGAGCATTCCAACACTGCCAAACTGGTCTCGCTCCTGTACCTCTACCCACTCCCCTTCCCTTGTGAATCCCTTGTCTTTTTTTTTTTTTCATTTGTACACCTGAGAGCAGAGCCTGTCTCTTGTTTCTGATTGACAAGAGCCACTGTGGGAAATTATGTCTGGAAAGTGTGTGTGTGTGTGTGTGTGTGTGAGAGAGAGAGAGAGAGAGAGAGAGAGAGAGAGAGAAGGCTGAAATCCTATACACACTTATCTGGGAGTAAGCCCCATTGGACTCCATGGGGCTTACTTCTGAGTACACATATGCTCTGTAAGATGAGTTAACTTGAGAAAATTCATAGAAGCTATGCTTGCCAACCCTGCCTCTTGTGTCCCCAAGGTCTCCCTTTAGGGCAGGGATAAAGAACCTCAGGCTCGGGAGGGGGGAATCTGCCCACCCTGGGATCCCAATCCAGTCTTTCAGCATTCCCCAGATGGCTACACCCCCTTCCCCTGCCCCCCCAACCACCGATTGGTTGGTAGTTTCCTGGTTTTCGTGCAGTTTTCCTTCCATGCTAAAAGGTTGAAATGTCTCTCTTGAGGCTTAGTTACCGGCAGTAGCTGGTAGTTTGGGGTATTTTATCCCTGCTCTTTTTGCCTTCAGCCCTGCCCACCACTGGAATGATCCCCCGAGGGCACCTCCAAGATGGAATTTGGCCCTCAGGCTAAAAGAGGTTCACTATCCCTGCCATAGGGTCCCTCCTGAACAATGTGGGATGGGTCACAGGAAGCAGCTAGGGGAGAGGGGTCTCACCCCAAATTGGGCTCAGATCCTAAGATAAGTTGATTTAGGGCGCAATCCTATGCCCCTCCGACTTTATCTGGAGGGGCATAGGATTTCCCTTGCATGGTGGTGTGCCCTCATAAATCCCTTACAAGGTTGCAGCGCCTCGGAGCACTGCCCCCACCCCATAGCAGCATGGTTTCTTCCATGCTGGAGGGAACCAAGCACGGATGTGCTCAGCTCCCTCATGGCGAGGCATTCCTGGGGGTGGGGAGGGGCGAGGTTCCACTGGATTATGAAGGATCCAGGCAGCACCTCAGCCTCTCCTGCTCTGGAGGAAACATTTAGACTGCAGAAATCGGCTGTCTCGATGTTTTCCAGGATGAGGGGAGCATGGAGGATATCCTATCCTCCATGCTCTTCCCACCCTGGGTAGGATGCCTGCAGTCCTCCAAGTTCGGAAGGTTGCGGGCAGCTTCATTGGATTGCGCTGCCCAGGAAAGTTTCTCATTCCCTACCATCCCCAGCGGCCCATCTGTGGCCCTATAGAACATTGCTCAGGAGTGCCCCCTAACCCTCAGGAGGGTGAAAGTGGTTGATGAGGTTTTCAGGGATGGCGTTCCTTACATGAGAATTCTCCCCTCTCCACTTAAGAGTTTCATCATGCGCTTGAAAAGCAGTAGGATCAAATCTGAGAGATTTTCTTCTGGAGATGACTGGCAATAGGATCATATTCTCTTATCATTTTACTCAAAAAGCAGTGCTTGAATTATTAGGGGTGTGGGGGCTACCTTTTGGGATGGGCCTTCTTAGCTACTGTTTGAGAAAGTTCCAGGTGGGGAGAGACATGATTTGGCCCCCTTATCACTATTTGAGGGAAAGTATTTATAATCTCCTTGTTCCTGTTGAAATCATGAGGTGCATTCCTGGGCATGGTGGAATCAACCTGGGTTAGTTCCTTGAATGTCCCCACAAGAAATGCCAGTAGGAACATATTGTTTCTTCTCTTACCATCTAATAAGCCTTTGGAAGCTTATCAAGGCAAATATTTATGGATGAACAAATGTGTGTGTGTGTGTGTGGGGGGGGGTTGGTAGTAAATCAGGACAATGATCTATTTGCTATCTTCTAAAATATGTCCTTTTCTTCCTGACCCAGCTATTAAGGGTTCTTTCCCAAGCTTTAATTTTTGTCACTACAATTCCATCATTGCTGCCTTTTGTGTCAGCTCCTTTCGCCTGATCCCCATATGTCTCTACTTGAAACTCTGCCACTAGAATAATTGCCACAGCTCCTTGCTCCAGCTGCATCAACTTCTTCTTGGCTTCTCTCATCTGCCACTTCAAACAGGCTATTTATAGTCACCTTCTGGACCCTTCACATTGCTGCCACACGGCCCCATATATCTGATGTAGGCATTTGCTGAACTCTCCCATCTTGATTTTCAGCTCTCCTAGGCAGTCTGTAGTTGGGGTTGCCACCACTCAGTGTGAGAAGAACTTAACTTGAGGCCTACCACCTGCGCTCCATGCCTGGACTTGGCTCCTGAATATATGATGTACAACGCAAATGCATAATTGCAGCTTCCCCACTCTTGCGACTCCCAGCTGCTTGCTATTCTGCAGACATGCAAGACACAGTACAGAAGTTAGAACAGCTCATTTACTGGTCTGTCTTCACTCAGGAAAGTGTAATATAGCCTGCTAGGTCATCCTTCTTCAACCTGGTGCCCTCCAGGAGTGTTGGACAGCAACTTCCATAATTCCCAGTCAGCCCATCATAATGTCCATGCTGGCTGGGAATTATGGGAGTTGCAGTCCAACATATCTGGAGGGCACCAGGTTGGAGAAGGCTGTACTAGATCATTTTCTAATCAAGAAGAATATCAGAAGCGAGTCTATTTGAGCTAGAGCTGTTCATACATGAATGTACCTCTCAACATGTGCAGGGTTCCTTTCCTACCTTCTACTTTAGAGGCAAAGTATATCTAAGTTGGGTTAGGAGCAGGGGCTCCGGCCCCAAATCTATTCCCCAGAGAACTAAGTGTCCAATGGAAGGTTTTCTTCTCAGCTTAATTGCCACGCAGGGGCCAATCTTCAAGGGGTATTGCAGCTGGGGAGGGAAAGTTTTACCCCCTTTCTCACATACTGCAATACCCCTCCCAACCTTCCCCCTGTCATGTTAATTAAGCTTAGAAAATATCTTTCCATTGGTGCTGGTATGCAGGGGGAGGGAGATTTCCAGGGGGATCACAGTGTGGGAGGAAAGATTTACTTTCCCTTCCCTATACATGCCCCTCCCATCCACCCTTTGCATGGCAGTTAAAGCTAAAACAAAATTCCGTTGATACTAGTGGAAAGATTGGGCCCGAATCTTTTAAGTGCGTAGCAGCACCCCTGGTTATAGCTCCCACACAGGGTTCAGCTCTGGCACCTCTCCATGTACAATGTAAGGAAGGGTGGAAGAGGGCAGTGGGAGTCAAGTAGAGGAGAAAACCACCTGAAACATGCCCAGCCCATTAGGAGGTTTACGGAGGGGACACTCCCTTAGTAATTAGGAAGTTGCCCAACACCATCGGCTGGCTCACACCGTGACGGCTCCCATGCAATCAACTTGGGAGCGCACTGGCTTGCCACACCTGTGTAGTAGAGCAGTTTGTTTGTGTGCCTTCACATCTGTATGTTCATGCAGCCTCCATAGCTTCCGAGATGATCCCATGGGAGGGGGTGGCGGGCGAGCTCAGGGGTTTATTTCTTTATTTGTTTATTACATTTTTATACAGCCCAATGGCCAAAGCTATCTCGGTGGTTCACATAATTGACACCCTAAAATACAACATGATGAAACATAACATAAAGCCTTTAAAGGGTTTATAACAGAATAAAACCAAAGTAAAAACCAGGGTAAAAGCAAGCAGCTGTGTCAAGATCTAAAAACACAGAGACACATTTCAAAACAAAATGGGAGGGCTCAAAAGCCTGGGAAAATACAAAGGTCTTCAGCTAGTGCTGAGAAGCAGGTGCCAGGGGAGCCTCTCTGGTGCTATGGTGAAAACTGGACGGGGCAGACTTTAGCACCTTGAACAAGAAACATGGAAATCCAGTTATTTCTGACACCCTCTTCTGAGGGCTAAACTACATGTTCTGCTAATTGCCTAGGTGTAGCTGAGCCTTATTTTTTTTCCCTTTACTCCAGTGTAACTGCACATGGTCCCAGTTCGGTTCATGACCAGACCAACATGCTCTAAGAGGAAATGATTAAACCTTCTCCCACCCCCATTGTCCCCACTCCACTCGATTGGAGTCAATGGAGGGTTTTTTCTTTTTTTTTTACCCCCACCAAAAGGGGGGATTGGGGGGGATGCTGGGGGGGGAGCTTAATCCTTCTCTCCTGGAGCACACTGGTCCCAATCTGAATTTGGGCCATGTGCAGTTTCACTGGAGTAAACAAAAATCAGGCTCAGCAGCTGTGCCTATGTGATTATAGTCTCGCCCTAATCAGGAGTGTTGCTAGGCATGGGCTTATAGGTCTTTGGCCCCGGATCTGTTCCCCAGAACCCTAAGTGTCCATTGGTGCCAATGGAAGGGGCTTTTCCTCAGCTTAATTGCCATGCAGGAGGCAATTTTCAAGGGGGTTTGCAGTTGAGGAGAGCAGGGTTAATCCCCCTCCCACATGCAGCAATACCCCCAACCTGCCTCCCCCTTGCAAGGCGATCAAAATTAGAAAAAATCTTCCCATTGGTGCCAATGACAGGTTTTTCCAAAGTTTACGTAGCTGCCATGTGGGGGAGGGGGGTATTTCCAGAGGGATAACACTACAGCTGGGGAGGGAAGGGCTAACCCTCCCTTCCTGCGTACTATACCTCCCATAACCCTCCACATGGCAAGCAAGCTTGGGGGGGGGGAATCTTCCATTGATACCAATGGAAAGATTGTGCCCGAATCTTAAGTGCCATGCAACACTTCTGGCCTTAACTTTCTCCCATTCCCAAACCACCATCACTGTGATTTCCTTGCAGGCTTCAACTTGTACCGTAATACTGATTTATGAACATGATGCTTTGGAAGGATGAAAACAGAGAGCGCTCTAGCAGGCTGCACATAGGATGGGCCAGTGGCACGTGGAGAATTTGGGAGTGATGAAGTGTTTGAGGTAGTTGGCCTGTAATTGGGTTCATGTGAGCCAAAATGTTGTGGCTTTCTTTCAGGCTTGTGATGCCAAGTTACGTGGTCTGTAAACGGGCTTGAAATGCCAAGCTACATTAACTCTGTATAGTCAAACTATTCCAGGTATTTGGCTGAGCTAATCTTGTATATAGAAAGACAGACAGACAGACAGACAGACAGACAGACAACAATTTGCACTATAAGCCAAGATCCTGCTGCTTCTGGAATGCACACAGGGCACATCCCTACATCTTGTAGCAATCCACAGATTAGAGATTATTAGATAAACATTGATGGATGCTTTTTATTTCTTTTTATGTAACTGAAAGTAACCACATCAATAGAAACCGCTTAGTTTTCAGCAGCAAAGGATATGCCTTCTAATCTACAGTATATGGAAATAACAACCGTCTGCAATTGATCATTTTTCCTTTTTTTTTTTTTTGGTCAGACCCTTAAAACAGCATTTTACTCAATCATGTCATCTGATTTAACATACAGGTTCATGTTTCTATGGTTTTACCAACAGAGGCTTCCTTTAATTTCTGTGAGGAATGTTCAGAAAGTAAGAGATGGAGGAATTTATTTCTGGATTTAAGACATACTGGGGGGGGACAGGACATCATATGCTCCACCATAACTGTAAACTGGATTTATCATTTATTGCACAGCCCAGACCACATCTGGAAGCTCCTATAATAACAAGCTATGTTATTGCTGTTCAGTAATACTGTTACTCCAATTACTTCACACAACTTCCAGATTTGATGGAGATAGTGGCACCGATGTGGAATGTCTCCACGAACAGCTACATGGGGGGTATGAGTCTGACCTGTGTTTGACTTGGTGTGACCACTTTGATAGATGCACCTTCCCAGTAGCAATTCACAGAGGCATGGAAGATGAGAAAAAGAAGGGGGGCAAGGGGGGCAAGGGGGGCAAGGGAACAGCACCTGTCAAAGCTCACACCAGATCAGATGTTACTGCTTCCATGCAGCTGTGCTGAGCAAGATGCTGAAACCTACATGGAACATGTGGGCTAGGCTTATCTCTTAGAATGCCACTGCTGGTTCCTTCTAATTGTTTTTTCCCCCAAAGTCAGCCACACAGAGCAATCTCTTGTACCTGAAGCTGGTATGTTGCTATGACCAAACCATCTTTCTTCCATCTGAATTTTTCCATCTTGAACCCATCCCAGAGGCAACCATTTCAGATTTTGTGCTGGGGATGCGAGATTCACACAGCAAGGTCCAAAGGTCAACTGTGTTCAATATTAAATCGTGAAGAAGTGTGTATATTAAGAGCATTTCTTGTGAATTCTTCATTATATGTATGGGGTTGGGAAACTGTTTTGCCTGTGTGTGTGTGTGTGTGTGTGTGTGTACACGTGTGTGTGTGCGTGTGCGTGGGTGAATGCATTCCTGCAGTGGGTGGGGCCACAACCCAAAGTGGGCGGAACCAGTCCTACTCTCTCTCATGCACACACACCCATTGATACACCCCATTCAGCATAATGTGTCATAAAAATATAACCATGTTAACAATACAAATAAAACAATTATATTTTTTTAAGGGGCATAACTTCTTATACTTCTATGCACGGTAAAGGTATAACTGTGTGCTGTTATCATGCATATCTAGCACACAGACCCATTTAGGGTGCAATCCTATGCATGTTTAGACAGAAAAAAGTCCTACAACTCCCAGCATGATGTAGGACTTTTTTCTGTCTAAACATGCATAGGATTGTACCCTTAGGTGTTTATAAACAGTCAGCTTTTGAGCAGTGCCTCAGTTCCTGCGGACGAATAATCATATGTGGTTTGAAATACAGATGGGGTGACTGACGCCCCCTCCTCTGTCCCAGATGGACTTCTGAGAGTGTCGTCCCACCCCCACCCCATCCCGTATGTCAGGGACATAACCCCCTAGCTCAGCACAGCACTCTCAGCAGATGAGGCTTTAGAGGCCTAGGTAGCATCCTATGTGAATGTGTCCTAGAATGCACTCTGGAAGGTCAATCTGGTGTGATTGGCTAATAGGGTGGCCACCTATGCATTGTCAAAAAAAAAAAGGACATTTCAGCATAGTGGAGAAGATGGACTGGGTGACCTGTGTGCCTGCTCAGTCTGCTGCCCAGGTGCGAAGTGTGGATGGGCAACTTCAATGCTGCCGCTGCTCTCCCTCCTGATGGTTCTTTGGCTTTAAACCAGGCTTGGCCTGGACACCTCTTAAAAAGAGGATGCCTTCAAATAGAGGACTCTGCTCTGCCAGCTCCTCAAATAGAAGGTGGTCCTCTGTAAAGTAAGACACCTGGCCACCCTAAGCTCCCATACCTATAAAATATCTTCCTTCTGTCTGGGAAATGCATCACTAAGAGGAGATGCCTGATTCTCCATCTGTCCTTTGTGAATGAGTGTTTCTAACAATGTTGTGTATAGTTGCAACTGACTGGGAACTCTGTTGTTCACTGAACATATAGTAAATTGCACCTGTGAATGACACTTTGAGTGTTTGTGTGCAGTCAAAGTGTGTGTATAGCAGAGCAAAGAACAGAGCTCATAAAGCTTACCCATAGCTGGTGCCCTCTAGATGCTTTGGACTACAACTCCCAGCATACCTGCCCATTGGCCATGCTGATTGGGGCTGATGGGAGTTGAAGTCAAAACATCTGAAGGTCACCAGCTTGGGGAAGGCTGGTTTACCCAAGTGAATCTCTTGTCTCTGGCTTAGCTACAGCTTGAACTTCCATTCCTAAGAATAAATGCATTAAATAAAATTCAGGAAAGGACATAATCAGCTTGATTGCAGAAAGGTCTGCTCTATTAGTGTCACTAATTGGGTAACTGCTAATGATAATATTTTGACACAAAATGCATATTTTGCTGATATATGGGCTGTTCTTAAAATAGTGCCAGTCTTCAAGTACAGATGGAGTGTAATAAGACAACAAAGTAAATTCCACTTTAAGATATCTATATTTATATTTATATCTATATCAATAGCAAGTGATGCATAATATCTTATTAACATCATGCTTGTGCTCATAAAGGTTTTTAAACACCTACGTAGATTTATATTCCCAACCATCTGCTTCTTTGCCAGAATCTGATGGTTTGAAGAAATGTCTGGGTTTTGCAAAAAAATCGTTGAATGCCAATGTCACCTGGGTTTGATAGCTTTGAAGTAAGAGTCTACTTATATTTAATTAGAAGCTGTTGTTGAAATGTTAAGAGGCATTCAACTCATGTGTAGAAGAGGGTGGTGGCCTTGCATTTGTTGTCCCAAATGTTTCCTGTGAAACGTGTTTCCTTTATATCCTGCTAATGACAGACCTTGGCAAAACATTTGCATCGTGGTTAGAAGAAATCAAACAGAAATTCACAGAACTTCTTGGGCTGGATTATCTTTGGGTCACCCTAACAACACCCTGCTATTTTCAGTGGCAATTCTGATGCTGCAAGTTTCATAAATATGTATGTATGTTTTGCCATATATATTCCAGCAGCTTTTACTAGTCCAGAACTTGTTGTGACATCCCCACCCACCCAAGCTGTGTACGGTGCTGCCCATCAAGGACTCAATAAACCTCCTGTTTTTGCTGCCTGCTCCAGATTTCAAAAGGAGAGTTTGTCAAGCACCTGGCAGGTCTGGTGAGCTGCATTCAGTTCGTTGGATTACAAGTTGTGCAGGCCTGGACTAGAAATATCCGAGTTTGCTCCCCGCATGTACTAAAGCACTAGCCTAATTGTCTCTGATTTTTGAGCACAATTGTATTTATATCTTCTGGCCCACAGCAGTCACTTCTGGTTGTTCTGGAGCAACCTTCAGCCAACCTGGTTTTGGACTACAACTTCCAGCACTCCTGACCATTGGCCATGATAGCTGGAGCTGATAGGAGTTGAAATCCAAAATATCTGCAGGGCACCAGGTTGGGGAAGGCTGCTCTGGAGTAACGTAGTAAATCAGGGAGTGAGCACTTTCAGATCTCAACCTCCCACGGCCAAGCAGCTGAGGAAGAGCAGCAAATGACACACACACACACACCCCAAGTCATGGTGCATGGTACCCAAAGCTGATCAAGATATTCTGGCATCCGAGCTGCAAATACCACAAGTGCCTCTCCCCATGCCTGGTAGGAAAACTACAACAATGAAATGACTACTAATGGGCTGACCAGCACCCAAAATCAGCTGCCTGAAGTGGCCGCCTCACTCTGCCTAGTGCAGAGACGGGGAAATCCAGCCCTCTGTGGTCTTCCAGATGGCCATGCCCCCTTCCCCAGCTCTTTCTTCCAACCACCAATTGTTTGGTGGTTTCCTGGCTTTTGTGCCATTTTAAACTCATTCTAAAAAAGTTGAAATGTCTCTCCTAAGGCTTAGTTACTGGCAGAATGAGCTTGAAGCTAAAATATGCTGGTGTTTTGGGGCCCGCCCCTTTTGCCTTCAGCCCACCCAATGCTGGAATGTGGCCCCTGAGAGCTTCTCTGAAATTGAAATTGGCCTTTGGGCTCAAAGAGGGTTCTCACCCTTAGCCTAGGGCAGTGATGGCGAACCTATGGCACGGGTGCCACAGCAGGCACGCTGCAGGGACCTCTCTGTGGGCACGCGAGCCATTGGTCACCAGATCGCAAAAAGACTGTCCCCTTCTGCAAAACACTAATGATTTTGTTCTTTCTCACAGTGTGGAACAGAATGATTTTATTCTAGAATTCCTGTCACAGAATTCTTTTCTGCATTGTTATCACATTTAAAAGATTTTGAAGAATGATGCACAGAGCATGGCTTGGATGTAGGGCCCTAACAGTTGACCTGAGTGCTGCATGTGTTGCTCTCAAACTAATGGAGTATGACCCAAGGTTTGACAAATTATTATCAGCATGCATGCAATAGCAAAAATCACATTAATTGTGCAAAAGCATGCCCAGTGCAAACTTTTACCTAATGCATTGTTTGCAGTCCAAGACATAAAGTGTTTAAAATGTGTTAATCACGTTTAGTTTTCTTGTTTATCTTGCTCATCCTAGTACACAGGTTGACTTTTACTTTTACTAATCCGACACCTGTAGAAGCAGGGAAAGGGCCCGTGGTAAAGCTTGCCCCATACAATTTCAGTCTGGCATATAATCATATTACAAGTTGAGAATCCCTTATCCAAAAATACATGTGCCTAATTATTTAAAAAGTTTGTATAAATTCCCTTCAGGCTATGTGTACAATCATGTAGTACTATAATAATTTTTTGAGTTGATTTTTTTCCCAACAAGAAACTGTTTGTATCATTGAAAGCTCCGTTATTGTGTTTTTCTTTTAAGACAAAATATGTTAATTAGTTTGGACAACTGTAAGTTGTTTTTCTAAAACTAAAACCTCGGTATTCAGGTTTAATTGCAGTGTTGGCACGTTGAAATAAATAAGTTGGTTTTGTGTTGCAGTTGGGGCACTCTGGCTCAAAAAGGTTCGCCATCACTGACCTAATGGAAGGGCTGGCCCCTCAGGAAATAGATATACCAGGGCAATTTTGTCAGAAGGAAAGCAATCATAATCTTTGCTGTTTGGGAAACAGGGATAGAAATAAGCAGAGGATGTAGCAGAAATTCCATGGTTAGTCAGCCACACTGGTTGTTTCAGATGATGAAGCATCTAGAGACACTGTCACTTCTGTATTTCTCCTCACAGTCTAGTCGTTTTGAAAGTAACTCTATCTGGTAATGGAAAGAGCAACCCAACATGGAAACCCTCACATTGCCAGCAGCATCTCCTGAAAAAGTGTCTCTGTACTCTGACACTGAGTTTGGTGGTCTGGGAAAGAGTGAGAGAAACTATATGAGCAAAATACAGTTGCTTTGTTATAGATGCGGGCACTCTAAAGCACACATGAACATCTCAGAGCACAATCCTATCATGTGAAGACAGAATAAAAGTCCTACAATTCCCAGCGTTCTCCAGCCAGCACTACTGGGTGGGGAATGCTGGGAGTTGTAGGACCCCCCCCCCCTGTTTTTACATGCATGGGATTGCACCTTTAATTTTATTTTGCCCAAACTAAATAGGGTGCCCAAGGCTGCAGGGTGGTTGACACTGCTACCACTGGTGATATCAGTGCCCCAGAAGGAATGTGACACATGCTGGGCCAAAGTGATTTCTAATCCCATGGGCCTGGGGTGGGGGCATAGTGGATCTTTGTGGCTGTCCGCATGGGACCTTGCAGTGCATCCACATCCATAGTGATGTGGATTGGGCTGATCTTTCTAATATAGATATGAAATGTAGGCTAAGATTGAAAAAAGGTTAATGTAGGAGAAATAATTTATGGATAATAAACCTAATTGAGCAGACCTCCTGTTATCTTGACAGGCTCCTACTTCCTGTCTATATCTGGGTCCACAGATATAGACAGGAAGTGGTTTTTCTGATGCTGCGAAGGTCTCGTCCACTTTACAGCTGTCACAGTTACTTTACAAATAATGTTCATAGACTATATATAGACTATATTTTAAACATTTATTAACAACTAGCAAGCATATTTAAGACAAGTATAGAAAGAAATGGATACCTTGGTATTGTTGACAAAGGTTACAACAGGGAACGAAAACAAGACAAAGCGCTACCAATACAGATTTCCGTTAGCCGAGATTACGCCCTCCTGGGAGCAACCACCCACCCAGTATCTTCCCTTTACTTGCATAGTTTTACACCTGAACATGATATGTAATGTGATTGCTTACTGTACTCTGATTGGCTACTGCACTCTTTTAATCCCACCGCTTATTTATATTGGATGACATTTTGTTTTACTTGTACAATTCTATAGAAATTTCCGAACTTGACTGTCTGGGGCATGAACCTTACTGAGCAAGAATGTTTCTTGTTATCTTCTCTTTTCCCCAGGTCAAGCTTGCTACCAGTAATAGATCAAACATATGTTTTCTGCTCAGATGTTCAGACAGCCATTTTAACTATGCCAACACTAAGTAGAGAGTGAAAAACTTGAAAAAAATTGGAATGTTAGTGTTTTGAGCAATGAAATGTTATGTGAGTGAGTTGGAATGTGAGTGTTTTGAGGGTAGAAATGGATAAAAGTCAAGTCGATCGGAACACAGATAGAAGAAGAAGAAAGGACAAGGAGGAGTCTTGTATTGTAGTAATAAAAAATAATATCTTGTATTTGTTTTTTTTTGTTTTTTACTGCAAATGGATGCATAGAAGGGAAGAGAAGGGAAGAGCCAATAAGATGTGGGTATCAGAGGAAACAACTGATATGATAAAATAAAGGGAAAGTTTTAAAAAGTTGCAAGATAACTAAGGGCACAGTCCTATAGCTGCAAGATGCTGTCCAGCCAGCCATAGGAAAAGTACTCTGAGGTCAGAGCTGGGATTCCAAATTTGGAGTGCCTGCCCTCTCAGCCATCATGATTCTTTCCATGCCAGCTGTAACTCCAAAGTCGGAAGACCAACTTCGGAGCTGGCACTGGGGGGGGGGGCATTCCAGGGGAAGTGTGAGGCACTGCTGTCCTATTAGGAATCCTGGCAGTGGCTCTGGCTCCTCTCCTTGCAAGCTGGCGTAAATCACTTAGATGGCCAAAATCGGTCATCTAAGTGTTTTGGAGGGTGAAGGAAGCACGGAGGTGATCCATGCCTCCACGCTCCTCCTGCCCTCAATAGGATGCCCATAATCCTCTGAGTTCGGAGGGTTACAGGTAGCCACATTAGATTGCACTACCCACCCAGGGAACTAAAGAATCTAATTAGGAAAGCCGAAGAAGGATGGTTCTAACACCTTTTCGTTATTACAGGTATAGTAGATAAGGCCTATAAAATTATTTTTAAAATGAGTGGTAAAAAGAAGACAAGAAATCTTAAGTATTAGAAATGAACAAGGAGTACTGTTGACAGAAGATAAAAGGATTGCAGAAAAATGGGAAGAGTATGTAGAGAAGTACTCCTAAGGCTTGTGTTTTAATATGTCCATGAACGTTACTTAGGGAAGCTTGAGTGTGTGCATATTTATTTATTTAGTATATTTGTTCACCGCCCATCAGCCAAAAGGCTCCCTGGGCGGTTTACAAAGAGAAACAAGATAAAAACAGTCATCTGTCATGCATATATTTCTCTGCAAAGATGCATTTGTGTTTGGCTGGCATGCATCTTTTCAGGGAAACAATTTGTGTAACCATTTTAAAGTGATGTTATTAACAACTCTCATGCTGGAAGAAAAAACTTGAAGAGCATGTGTGATGACAGAGTATATTACTCAATTTTGTACTATTTGCCAGCTGCTTATATTATTTAGGGCTTGGTAAGTTAGCTGTATATTAAATGCATGAGGCCAGAATTAACAAAATAGCACAAGGACAGCAAACACAGTAGTCTTTCTTTCTTTCTTTCTTTCTTTCTTTCTTTACCCTTTTCTGTTTGTGTCCCCCCCCCTTCTTTCTTTTTTGTAGCTCTTTTCACCTTTTCTGAGCTATCATCATCTTCTTTTTTTCCTCCCCAAATCTCTTCCTTCAACTCTGTCTCTGGTTCATTTGAACAGGATGACTCCAAGCAACCTTCCTGCAGTAAGCCCCTTGGTTTGTGAAGCTGATTCCTTCTTCCTACTGCCAGTTTTCCTAGGCACACAGCAGACTGGATGGGGAAAAGTCTCTAATGGCTTCTAATGGTGGCCAGGTGTTCCACTTTACAGAGCACGGTCTTCTATTTTGGAGAGCTAACAGAGGACAGTTCTCTATTTGAAGGTGCTGCCTGACATCACTAGGTTTGCTTTACCAACAAGTAAGAGGCTGCTGTACCTTCTCTGTATTTCTTATTCAATTTAAAACCACCCTTTTGTTTCTAGAGTCTATGTGTGTGTGTGTAGGTTTGTTTAAGTGTAAAAGGAGCAAAACGCATATTCCCCCCTAACAGTGCAGGTTTTACCCCAGCCAAAGATCCTAAACCTTTTGTAAGAGTGTGGGGTTAGAGGGAATCTAGCGCCCAGAATTATCTGTCGTAACACAGCTTCATCTGAAAGCTGGAGCTCCTCAAGTAAGTGGCCGATGCTTCCATCTTGCACAGCAATCTCTTTACAGAGCCGGGCACCCTTCCTGTATTATATTTAACAAACAACAGTGTATTGCTGCAGCAGGTAGTGGACCTTGAGTCATAAACTAGGCCAAACACCCATGTTGGCAAATGATAAAAAAAACTGGGGCCAGAATCTACCCTACAAGGCAGGGCCGGCGCTACCGCTAGGCAGACCCAGGCGGCTGCCTAGGGCGTGTGGCGGAACAGGGCGCAGCGTTTCTGCGCCCCTTCCTCGCCTCCGGCGCGCTCCTGCCCCGCCTGCCGCCTCCGCCGCGCCTCCCCGCCCGCCTGCCAGCCGCTGCCGCCGCACCTCCCCCCCGCGCGCGCCCGCCCGCCCGCCACCTACCTACCTTCCCGTCGTTTCTGGAGCCCCGCCGGCGTTGTTTTGGCAGGAGGAGGAACCAGGGCAACAGGGCTTAAACAGCCCTGTTGCCCTGGTTTCCCCGGCAAAAAAAAAAGCGTGGGGGTCCCGTTGCGTCGGAGGAGGCGGCGGCGGCGGCGGCAGCAGCAGCAGCCAGCAGCGGGGCCGGGGGGAAGGTAGGTGGGGGGGCGGCAGCGCGGGGGGGGTTTGCAGAGCAGGGCTGCTTTGCTCCGGAGCCCCCCCCCACGGCACGAGAGGGGGGGCGCTAAATATAATTTGGCCTAGGGCGCCAAACAGCCCTGCACCGTTCCTGCTACAAGGTTGATTTCATGCTGGGTTTGCTGCCAAAGCATATTGCAATATTGTGATCAGCTGGTGGGGAGACGGCAAGGTTTTCGCTCTGAATTTTTGAGCCATGAGCATACATTGGCATTTACTTGGGGTATGATGCAGGCTAAGTTAAGTGCTCTCCCCATTGATTTATTACTTAGGGCCCAATCCTATGCAGGTTTAGACGGAAAAAAGTCCTACAACTCCCAACATTCCCCAGCCAGCCTTGCTGGGGAATGCTGGGAGTTGTAGGAATTTCTTCTGCATAGGATTGTGCCAGACTTGTATCCTGCCTGTCATTCAGCAGGTCTTTATTGCAGTGTGAGAGAGTTAAGTTTGCACTTAACTCTTCCACAAAAATCAGTGTGCTTAATTTTTCCTTCCCCAATCTGGTGTCCTCTAGCTTCCTGACTATTGGCCATGCTAGTTGGGGCTGATGAAAGTTGAAAGTCCCAGATATTTGAAGGGTACCAGGTTGGAGAAGGCTGGGCTAGATCAGGGCCTTTCCTTTTAAATCCATCAGAAGAACAGCTGGATGTGGGGAAGATTAAACAGGAGTGCCTTATGGGGAATGATTCACTTTCAGAGGTAGAGTTAGGTTGGACCAAGCTGTGGAAATCTTAAAATGCTTTTAACTTTCCCCAGCCTTCAGGGCTGGATGGGGTGTAACTTCAAATTAGTAAACATGCATATAAAACATTGCCTTGGTGGGTGTTTTCAGAATTCATGTGGCCTGTTTCAGCCCTCACTGGCTCTGTGTTGGATTGATCTAAGCCAACTACAACTCCCATCATCCCCAGCCAGAAGTTGTAGTCCAGTACATCTGGAGGGCACCAGATTGGGAAAAGCTAGACATGACATATATCTGCTGTGCGAAAATACCCTAGTGGTACAATGTGAAAGGAAAACAACCCGGAACTACCAAAGACCCTTGTAAAACAATTCAGGTCTTTCAGCCTCCTTGATTTAGTACTTTAATCCTCTTTTCCAGTCTGGAAATTCCCCCACATGGGAACATTACCTCAGCCATAAAATAGTTCCCAACAAGCTCTGCCTAAGTGAAAGCTACGCAGAGGGTAAAAAACAAGTACAGACAGCTACCCTGTAGTTCATCCAAAAATTAGATTCCATTCCTTTTGGATACATTTCACAACACCCAGGCTTTTGAGCTGCACAAACACTGTGTGTGTGTGTGTGTGTGTGTGTGTGTATGTGCATGCGTGAGTCCGTGTGTGTGTGTGTGTGTGTGTGTGTGTTGGCAGAAGCAAAATAGCTTCTGCAAAACAGATATATTGTACATAGTCTTCTGCTTATAAAAGACCGATGTCTCCATGAAAAAGTGGAACAGAAGAGAGGAGAAGCTAAAAACAACAATGAGACACATCCCATTCTTTCCAGAGAAATGGAAACTAACAACATACTGAGCATGAGGTTGCAGTTTCCTTCTTTTCTAAAATGGTGCAAAAAGAAATATGCATTGATGTTGACATTTCAAGCCACAGAAAGTTGAGTCATACCATGCTGATAATGGAATGTATGTACAGTAGTTACTAGCGTATATGTAACTGGCTCCTTAAGCAACTTCATCTGGAAATGATCCTGTTCTTCAAGCCGGTAAAAACCATTGAAGAACAAAACAGTCAGCATGACCCATGTTATATACATGCTTTTATAAAAAAATAAAAAATAAAGGTGCAATCCTATGCATGTTTCGCTCGAAAAAAATCCTACAACTCCCAGCATTCACCAGCCAGCATGCTGATTGGGGAATGCTAGGAGTTGTAGGATTCCCCCCCCCCCGTCTAAACATGCATAGGATTGTACCCTAAAGCTTGCAGTCAGGGTCTTAATTTCAACCAAGTACAAACATCAGTCAAAACAACAGTTCTTGGTTTAAATACTTGTGGGATCAGCTAATAATGGATAAACTTGCACTTTAGTTAAAGTGGTGCAAGGCCACACTAAGCCCAGAGTCGTCTTCTGCTAGCTGGTAGCTCTTCTTGGATTACATGGACCATTCATCTCAGACTTCAACACCTCCTGCCTATTAGTGAACACTGCTGGCCCATTAAAAAGAAATGAAATGTGATGGGCTAA
Organism: Shinisaurus crocodilurus; assembly: GCA_021292165.1. Classification (NCBI taxonomy): domain Eukaryota; kingdom Metazoa; phylum Chordata; class Lepidosauria; order Squamata; family Shinisauridae; genus Shinisaurus; species Shinisaurus crocodilurus. The sequence continues at coordinate 86,287,485 of CM037878.1, read as the reverse complement.
TAATCTATTGTTTAGATCTCTACTGTGGGATACACACACACACACACACACACACACACGCACACACACATAAGACAATTGTTTATGGACTAGATAAGAGTTTTAGCTTGAAAATGTCTTTTAAAAAAAGATAATTAAAAAGCAGTACTGTTTTACCTGTGCTGATAATATTGCTATAGTTATTTGGTGTTGAAAGTAAGCAGAACAAATTATCTGAAATGCACTGCTTTTAAAATATTGAATATCTAAGAATAGGCCTTTACACCTTGCTGAGAATCCTGGCTCCACCCACCCACCCACTCCTACCAAGTTGTTTAAAATGGTATCTCTCTAACCATCTTCTCGGGTAATAGTGTACAAATAATGGAGGTAACGGGTGCGGTCATACAACTGGGCCTACAATTCTATCCTAACAAAGAGTCTCTGTGTGTGAATGCATGTGTGTGGTTAATAAATGTGACTCCTACAAACATTTTACATGGGTGGTTTGGGTAGGATTATGAAAAGACAGTATCAGGCCTATACAGGCCTTTTAAAGATGTCGAGACTCCCTGGGGGTTGAATATTCATTTGAGCCCCCCCTTCCTTCTCACTGTACCATGTGTCAATTTTGTTTCCCCCCCCCCCCTCAGCTGGGAAAAATCTAAATATGTATGAGGCCACTCCTTGTGCGAGGCCTGGGGCAATAACACCCATTGCATCTTCCCCAAAAGTGTAAATGGACCTATAGGGAAACTGAGCATATCAGGAAAATTATAAGAATGGGGCCTAGTTGTCCCAAACAGCAGATGAGGTGGTAAAACGAAGTTTGGACTGTAGCTCTTCCAACCGCAAGTGAGTATTCAGATGGGGGAATGCTCCCATACTGGGGGGGGGGGGGGAATCCTACACATAGAAACTAGCACATCAGGGAGAAACCTAGGCTAGAATCATTTTTCTTGAAATCTAGGTTTCTATGTACAGGAACTTTTTTCCATGGTGGAGTATTCAATTATGTGAGTCCCTATCTAAAGACTCCAGTAGTAGTATAGAGCGGCCTTCCTCAACCTGGTGCCCTCCAGATGTTTTGGACTGCATATCCCATTATCCTTGGCCATTGGCCATGTTGGTTTGGGCTGATGGAAGTTGTAGTCCACAACATCTGGGGCACCTGGCTGGTCTAGACACAAGTTTACCTTCTCAATCTCATCTCCTGTTTTGAAGAACTAGGACTGTGGAAACAATTACAAGAACGTTTTGTTTCTGACCCTCCAAAAGATAATCCAATAGGTCAGCAGAAGAAAAGGGCAGTGGACGGATATCATTTTACTCATAGCAAACATATTAGGAAACTGAAACAAGTTTCAACTGCTGATTCAATCTTTGTCCTTCATAAGGGAACTAATAAACAGGAAATAGTGTGTAGGCAGACCATAATAGATTGAAGGTGGTAAAAATAAAAACAGAAAAGAGGAGAGAAAAAGCTGTCAAGCATTTTAAGAGTTCAAGTATGAGTGTTTCGAGGCAGCATCTCTTGGATTAGAATAAAAGATGTGGATCTCTTTTAAAGCCAGTCACAAGGACTTTGTTTTGCAAGATTAAGAATGGCATTATATGAAATATTCTAACCTGTAACAATGTAAGTGCCAAAATTTGACTTTTCTGCCTCTTTGTCTCAGAAGAAATGCATTGCCATCTCACTAATCCAGCATATATTGAAGTCATTATTTCCAAATCAAATGAAGGATAAATGGTGTATCCTTTCAATGAATATATGTGACTTAGACCAGTACTATTTCCACACAGGTTTATTGGCTTTTAAAGCTGAGACCTTCTTTTAATAACCTGGTGTTCTTGGCTAGCTCCATGAGAATAAAGAAGAAAAGCACAATACCTCTTGTTAGCGTGGCTAAATATTATTGTGGACCTTTCTTTTTCAATTTAAAGCAGGCATTTGTAGTTAGCAGTGATTGCTGCCATAGTCTGAGGAGAAAACGGCACCCTGTAGACCAGCCTGGAAGTTAATATCAGCAGGGAAGGCCCTGTTATCAATACCACCATCCTCCGCGGTTTGTCAGGCAGTGGTGCATGAAAGGGGCTTCTTTGTTGTAGCTCCGAGGTTGCAGAATTCCCTCCCCTCTGAGATGTTGGTGCCTTAATTGTACCCAGGCCTTTGGAAGTGGATGAAGCTTTTGGATTATGATTGGAATGGAGCTTTTGATGGTGGTTCCAAGTTGTTTTAGATTCTTTTATTCATATGTATGTACCCTGCCTTGGGACCGTAAGGTGAATGGCAGGCTATAAATTTAAATACCAGAGTCCTACTTCATGACCTCATGACACCTTCCTGTACTGCTGGTTTAGTGCTTTAGTAATATCCAAACTAAAGGAAGGACTACACTACTCGAAAGTTTGCATTACCATTTCCCTATTTCCTCTGTGAGCACTTCACATGGACTAGCCTGTGATGCCCTCAGTTTGTTTGGGAGTTTGCAAAGAGATCAGTAGAGTTTCTGTATAGATTGGTAAGAGGAGATGGCATGCACAGGAGCAAATTGATTTTGGTAAAATGGAAACCAAAAACAAACAAACCATATTTGTACTTCATGGACAATGTTTGCAGCTCAGAGCAGAGTGGACAACACACCTCAGAGGATACTGTATAGCAGAGCATCTAGAGGCTCTTAACTAGGGATGCAATAATTCTTTCATGGCTAGTGCTGTTTCCATTTTCCTCCAAATTCTAACATACTGGCCTGGAGTGAATGCCCTGGTTGGGTCAGGGGGAGGAAGGAGGTGATATGCAGGAGTTTGCAGGTCAAGGAGTAGGACAAAAGAATTTAAGGGGGTTGCTCCATTTCTTCCCTGTCACTACAGGTGCCTTCTGCTGTGTTCCTGTTTTGTCCATCCTACAGCTCCCCATCTTGCCCCCAAATTCCTCCCTTTCCCTTCCTAGCTCGACCCCTTATATGGCAGATGGTTCGGGGTGGGTGGGGGAGGAAGCTGTCAGGGCCAGATGTGATCAGCAATTGTGCATCACCTCACAGACAAATACAGAATATGTTTTTCAGTAAGAATGTATAATGTGTGTAGGACACTTTGATTTTATAATGCCCTACAAAATTTTAAATTGGTCTAATGAACTATGGATATATTGTTAGTACTGAAGGATTTTTGTCTAGGTACTAAATAAGAGAACTCTGTTTTGATTTGCCATGAGGATTACTCCTCTTTAGAGAACATAGTCATTTTGGGTGTGATTTACTCAAGTTGCCCATCTCATGTGGCACGAAGCGCTGCTTCTCGTTTTATTTTATATTGTCATTTTATTTCACATGTTGTATTCAGGTAGAGACACCCTGTTCTAATATCAGTGCCATGCTGCGATATGCAATTTTGCCTCTTCCATTCTTTCTTTGAACACTGATGATGCATGTATATAAAAAGTCTACGGTCAGACATAGTTTTATTTGCTGCACAGGAGATTTATGCAAGTTGCCTGTCTAGAAAGACTAGAAAGCTGGATACTTTTAAAATGCTGGCATTAGCATTTGGACAGCCTTCGTCTGATTTTTGTTATGCAGTATCGGTAAGTACATGGCAAAGACAACAGATGATAATGACGAGAAGCCTTTGCTTCTAAAATCTAGAACAACTTGGAACCACCATCAAAAGCTCCATTCCACTCATAATCCAAAAGCTTCCAACCTTTGTGCATCTATCACCCGTTTTCCACCTTATAAATTGCTTTCCTGTGTTTGATGAATTCACACAGCATGAAATCAGGGCAGAGTGGGGTCACTATTTGCCCACAAGAAATCAAATTCAAACTCTAGATTCCGCTCCCTACCGTACCCCACCCCACCCCACCCCACCCACTTTTTCTGGATAGCAAGTAAGGTATCCGTGCTTATTAAACCTGTAGATTCGTTGGCACAGGAAGAAATGATGAGTCCAGATCAAGTCATTACAATGTCTTCTGATTTATTAAACAGAAAGTAAAAGCACTGGCATAGCTGTAAGCTGTCTAGCAGACAATGCTCTCCAATGTTCACCATCCTTTGGCAACAGACAGCATGTTCAGATGATTCTGCTCAAGGCTTCATGGCTATAAACCACTCGTAAATACCTACTACAGGAGTTGGTTTTGTTCCCATTTGATGCACCAGTCTGTATCGATAAAGAAACAATGTACTAGTGGGTACTGGGTGCTTTCTTCATTACACATTATAAGGATGCAATCCTGTGCATATTTAGACAGAAAAAAAGTTGTACAACTCCCAGCATTCCCCAGTTGTAGGATGTTTTTCTGCCTAAACATGCTTAGGATCGTACCTTAAAAGTCCCATTTAGAAGTCATTTACACCGTACTGAAGATTGATATATATTCTAATGTAATGTCATTATGACTTTGACCAGAATGTGTGCATTTCAAATCCAAATTATAATTAGCTCTAACAGTACATGAAAGTAAATTTTAAATTCCTTGAAACATAGGAATCTGGACACACACACACACACACACACACACACACACCCCATGCAGGAAAATAAGATCCTGTCTTAACACTGATGGATCAAACTTTAATTTTAAGTGATAAAATAAAACAGTTATAAACATGGAAATAATTTATATGTTCCATAACTACAAGTCCACAAGAGGAATCAGCAGGTCAACACACTTCTGGTGTCTTTTAAGTAGGATCTGGTATCTTTTAGGTAGGGGATAAGCGGATAACATCTTATTGGGAAAAGAAACATTGTTATATTAAAATATTGTACATCGGACACAGACTGGAAATACACATATCTGTCCATCCCTACCTTTGCTGGATGAGATTTATTTATTTATGTATGTATTTATTTTCTAGCCTACCCTTCATCCTAATGGATTCGAAATGGTGTACAGTAATAAAAGTACTTTTTAATAAAAACAATAAATCATATATTACGTATTATTTATTGTCCTGGGCCCAGTGCTCTTCAACATTTTTATTAATGACTTGGATGAGGAGGTGCAGGGAATGATTATCAAGTTTGCAGATGACACCAAATTGGGTGGAATAGCTAATATCCTCAAAGACAGAAACAAAATTCAAAGAGATCTCGATAGGCTGGAGTGCTGAGCTGAAAAAACAGAATGAAATTTAACAGGGATAAATGCCAAGTTCTGCACCTAGGAAAAAAAGAAACCAAATGCTCAGTTACATGATAGGGGATACTTGGCTCAACAGTACTACAAGCGAGAAGGATCTTGGAGTTGTTGTAGATCACAAGCTGAATATGAGCCAGCAACGTGATGTGGCTGAAAAGAAGGCAAATGCTATTTTGGGCTGCATTAATAGCTTCCAAATCGCGTGAAGTACTAGTTCCCCTCTACTCAGCACTGGTTAGGCTTCGTCTTGAGTACTGCGTCCAGTTCTGGGCACCACACTTTAAGGAGGATGCAGACAAACTGGAAAGTGTTCAGTGGAGGGCAACAATGATGATCAGGGGACTGGAAACAAAGCCCTATGCGGAGAGACTGAAGGAACTGGACATGTTTAGCCTTCAGAACAGAAGACTGAGGGGAGATATGAATGCACTCTTTAAGTACTGGAAAGGTTGTCACATGGAGGAGGGCCAGGATCTCTTCTCAACCATCCCAGAGTGCAGGACACAGAATAATGGGCTCAAGTTACAGGAAGCCAAATTCTGGCAGAACGTCAGGAGAAATTTCCTGACTGTTAGAGCAATATGCCAATAGAACCAACTACCTAGGGAGGTAGTGGGCTCTCCAACACTGGAGGCATTCAAGATGCAGCTGGGCAGCCATCTGTCAGGAATGCTTTAACTTGGATTCCTGCATTGAGCAGGGGGTTGGACTCGATGGCCTTATAGGCCACTTCCAACTCTACTATTCTATATTATTCTAATCTTTCCTATAACATAAAACTGAGAGATTTAACAAAACTGCAGACAAAGGCAATAAAACCAATTTAACATGCCCAGGCAAATAAAAGTGTGTTAACTTGGTGCCCAAAAGATTGTAATGGCAAAACCAAATGTCCTGTTAAACAGGGATGTGTTATCGCCCCAACATTATTTGCTATTTTCATCGCCATGATTTTACATCTTGTTGCGGGGAAACTTCCCACTGGTGTGGGAATTATATATCGAACAGATGGAAAGCTTTTTAATCTCAGCAGGCTGAAAGCAAAAAGTAAGGTAATTACAACCTCCGTTGTGGAACTTCAGTATGCTGATGATAATGTGGTCTCCGCACATTCAGAGGATGATATCCAAAGTATCCTTAATGCTTTTGCAGAAACATACGAAAAACTTGGTCTCTCACTTAACATCAAAAAAACCAAAGTGCTTCATCAGCAAGTGCAAACTAACCCTTTGATGATGCCATCTTTCCAGCTTGGCGGGACAATACTGGAAAATGTTGATCATTTTCTCTATCTTGGCAGCTATCTTTCTGTTACAGCTAACACTGAGAGTGAAATCCAGCATCATTTGAGCTCCGCAAGTGCCGCGTTTTCTCGAATGAAACATAGAGTGTTCGAGGATCGGGATATTTGTAAGAAGACCAAAACACTGGTTTATGAAGCCATTGTATTGCCAACTTTATTGTATGCCTGCGAAACATGGACTATCTATAAACGTCACTTCCACCTCCTTGAAAGATTTCATCAACGTTGCCTCCGGAAAATCCTGCAAATTACTTGGGAAGATAGGCGAACAAATGTCAGTGTACTGGAAGAAGCAAAGACTACTAGCGTTGAAAAAATGATCCTTCAACACCAACTTCAGTGGACCGGTCATGTTGTTCGAATGCCTGACTGCCGTCTCCCAAAGCAGTTACTTTATTCCCAACTCAAGGATGGAAAGCGGAATCAGTGGTCAATATAAGAGGATTAAAAAGGCTAATCTAAAAAAATGCAATATAAACATCGAAAACTGGGAAGCTCTGGCCCATGAACGATCTAACTGGAAGTTGGCCTTTCACAAAGGTTCTATGGACTTTGAAGAAGCCCGAGTGCAAGGTGAAAGGGAGAAACGTGCTAAGCGAAAAGCACGTCAAACGAATCCTTTACAGGACCATCTTCCATCTGGTAACCTGTGTCCTCACTGTGGGAAGCTGTGTGGATCTAGAATTGGCCTCCACAGTCACTTACGGACCCGTCGCTAGAGTCTACACAATTTTTCTTTAGAATTTCCTCCTTTTAAAATTTCCTTTTTGTAAATTTTTATCCTGGAAGACAATCTTACTCAGTCACGAGTGATCGCCTGATGATGATGATGATGATGATGATGATGATGATGATGATGATGATGATTTGGGTCCCAAGCCCAGGTGCTTTTTCTTCTTCATTTTAATCCAAATATATATATTTAGGAAATAGAAAAGTTAAATTAACCAAACTAATTAAGGGAACAATCCAATGCTCCCTGGGAAGGCAGCTGAGGGTCCATTGGATGTGACAGAAGTGCTGCTCTTCTCAGTGGGGAATGAGAGAGAGGCCTGCTTGCAGGATGGCATATCCATTGCTGGGGGTGCCCCCAGGCAGCAATGGAATCCTACACTGTAATGGTGGGAGACCTCTTTCAGCCCGAGGGCTAAATTCCATTTTGGAGAAGCTTTCAGAGGCCACATTCCAGAAGTGGGCTGAGCCCAAAATACAAAAAGTAAAATAAAATAAATGCCAGCACATTGTAGCTTAAGGGTGCAATCCTATGCGTCTTAGGACAAGAAAAAGGCCTACAGCTCCCAGCATTCCCCAGCTAGCATGTTGGTTGGGGAATGCTAGGAGTTGTAGGATTCCCCCCCCCCCCCGTCTAAACCTGATAGGATTGTACCCTAAATTTTGCAGACAGGGTCCTAATTTTAACCAACTGCAACGTCGGTCAAAACAACAGTTCTTGGTTTCAATACTTGTGGGATCAGGTAATAGTGGATAAACTTTCACTTTAGTTAAGGATGGTGCAAGGCCACACTAGGCCCAGAGTCGTTGGAACCTCTTCTTCGATTACACGGACCATTCATCTTAGACTGAAGCACTCAGTGCCTATATTATTGAACACTGCTGGCCCATTAAAAAGGACTGAAATGTGATGGGCTAATAATCCTGCTGTCCAGGTGCTAAGTGTTGATGGGCAACAGTTCTTATAATTCTTTATCTCTAAACTGGAACTGGAAAGAACAGCCCTTCAACTAGTGGAGGATGCCTTCAAATAGAGGGCTTCCCTCTGGCAGTCCTTCAAACGGAGGACTGTGCTCTGTAAACGAGGACAACGTGGCCACCCTAATGTTGGGGGAGGCCATGGATCTACAGCAGGGCTCTGCAACCTTGGGTCCCCAGATGTTGCTGGCCTACAGCTCCCAGCGTACCCAGCCAGCATGGCTAATGGCAAGGGATTCTGGGAGCTGTAGTCCAGCAACATGTGTGTGTGTGTGTGTGTGAACTTTTTCTGACAAAAGGTTTTTTGCACTAGCTTTCCAATAGGTCCCCAAACTGGTACTTATGCGTGTTTCACGCAATATACAGTATGCATGTTTAAGAAAAAGGTTATGCGAAATAGCTCAGATGCACGTTACTGGAGTCGGAGTAGCTCCTCATACATACTTGCTTTATTTGTGTGTCTAACGCAGATTTCTGCTACTCTATATGGGCATGAACGGTTTGATATGCTCACATAGTATGGGTTGCTCCTACCCAAATGACATGGTGAAGGCAAACTAATTTGTGTCAGCAGCACAGTAATGAGAATAAATTGTGCCCTTTTTGAAGATTAGCCTCTTTCTCCAGCCTGGTCCACAGAGTCAGCAGTTATATTACTGTTAGCACACTACCATGGTTACTAATGCCTGTCAAGAGAGTTTATATGAATAAGCACAATGGAAGATATTAGTAATGTTAATAACTGCTGTTGTCTAGGGGTGTGCACTTCCACGGCCAAAGGATAAGTATATATATCATAGGAGTAAGGAAACAGTATAACAAGCAAATGCTGACACATCTATTAACTTTCTCCAGAGTAATGATTATTACAAGGGAAATCAGAAAATAATGACTGAGGAGGCTTTGCACAACTAATACAAAAATCAGAACCCATATTTATTCAGTCCTGTCCTCAACTGTAGGCTATGCTGGGAAAGCACTTTGGCTACAGCAGCAGATAAAAGGGATTTCCTGTATTCAGTATCAGTAAACAGAAACTTTCCCTGTATTCAGTATCACTATTAACTTTGCGAGCTCTTGCAATTCATGAATAAGAGTGGGAAGAGCGACAGAAGAGTGAGACCCAGGCCAAGGTGTGCGTGGTGAGAAGCAGCATGCCATAAAGTGGTAGGGAGGGACTGGGCTCACTGTGCAAGCTGTGGGACCCTAGTAAGGAGTAGCTGATGATTGGAAAGAAGTGTGTGTAGGGGAAGGAAGCTCAGCAAATCACAGGGCCATCTTGCCTTCCTGTTTAATGGGACCCAGGGCTATCTTCTCACTTTGTATACAAGTGGCTGGCGGCAAGTGCTGACGTTTTAGCCAATGCTAGAATATACCCAATCCTTGCATGCGTTTGGGTGTGCGCATCTGAGTTTTCCTTGATTTGTAAACTAGGGGCAGTATCTAGTACTGCTGCCGCCCTCCTGCTGTTTCTGTTGTGCTAGAAACCCACCACATGCACAACAGGAACTAGTGCTTCCGAGTAACCCCAGAAACAAGTGGAAATGCTAATTTCTGGAACAGGACAGGTCAGTGGAGCTTTTCTGAAAACTCAGCTGACCTGCCCCATTCTGGAAATGAGTGTTTTGCTTCTGTCCGATCACTGCAGGATCCACTAGCTTCCCGTTGCTCTAGTGGTGAGTCCCACTAGCATGTGGACAGTGGTAGATCCTGCCCTAGATCTGACAACTTTGCTATGCTAATGTGTTCTGAATTTTTTAATGATAAAAACAAACATTACTTTTTGGAGATGAACTGTTATGTGAGAATAAAAGGATGCCAGTTTATATTATCTAGTTGCCAAAAAAAAGAAGAAGAAGAAGAAAAAGAAAAACAAGGGTGCTCAGCTTGTCTGAGCATGGAAAGCTAAGCAGGGTCAAGCCTGGTTATTACTTGGATGGGAGACCGCCCCCTCTAGTTTCCTGCATTGAGCAGGGGGTTGGACTCGGTGGCCTTGTAGGCCCCTTCCAACTCTATGATCCTATGTGTGCGCTGAGTCAAAATCCTATCATATGTGTGTGCTTTCTGGGCTTTAGAAAGGCATTATTGGTAGTAAAGCATGACACCAGCACCCACAGTGGAAGAGGCATTTAGCTTGCTCACTCCTGCATTATGAGTGCATGCCTTTTTTGAGTCTGTCAAATGGTGGCAGCACTGGCAGGGATCATCCTTCCCATTACTTGAGATCCACTGGGGAGGCCCTTTTGGTTATACCATTCCCAAACAAAGTCTGGACTTGCAGAACTCATAATAGGATCTTCTTGGTGGTGGCACCCTGGCTGAGGAATGCCCTCTCCCTGGAGGTTAAATGGGCACCAAAATTCTTCCCAGCTTTCAGCACCAGATAAAAACTATTATTTCTGCCAGGCGTTTTGATTAACACTTGGGCCTATGTGTCATCAGAACAGGATAGCTGAGGGGCAGTGTATATTGAAATTGACACTGACTGACTTTTGCGTATTTTTTTGTATTTTATAATGTATTTTATAATGATAATATATTGTATATTTTGACAGCCCTGGGATCATTTTAAAATGAAGGGTTGGATATTTTTTTAAAATGTTATAAATAGAGCCAAGAGGAGCAAGTGATGAAAGGTCATCTATCCTGGAAGATGCAAAATCTTGCCCAGAGGTGGATGGAGGTGTTTTAATATTTCTCATGGGGTTCCAAAACGACTGACAACACCAGTGTTGTCTTTTCCAATGTTTGATTGACAGGATGCTTCCTGTAGCTTCACAAATCCATTGGCAGGCAAATATCCTGAAATCTGATCTTGTCTCTGATTAAGCATCAGGGAAATGTAAAGGAGTTTGCATTGTGCTGAGTGACAATGGCCTCCTAAAATTCTCCACACTAGCAGGTAGAAAAATGCTAAAAACAGCATTTTACACAATATTTTCCAGGTGTGTGTGTGTGTGAGGAATTCCTTAACAGTTGCTGGGGGTGGGGGAGTGAAAGAGAAAATGCTCAGAAAATTATTTTCTGATGCCCGGATTTAAGTAGGCTGTAATGAAGACGAAGAAGAATAGGTGGCTTCTGACAAGTTCACTGGACGGTGTACGGTATTTTATGGAAGAATGCTTTGCCGTTTCTTTGTTCCGGGCAGAGTCAGAAATGCTTGAGAACATCTTGAACAAACTTAATGTGTTGTGTTTGTCAGCATCTTGGAGCTTTGGACATGCCTGAACAAAACAATGTTGTTTTCTTAGTATTAGATTTTATTTTTTTTATTGTACAAGAAAACGTGGGGAAAGGTATGGACTCCACATTTATGGAACATCATTTTCTGTCATAATACATTTTGAGTGGGAAAGGGGGAATTATTTTACAGTATTCTCTGTGTGGCTGAGTGGCATGTCTAGACTTGCTGCAGCTAGCAAATAGAAATGACATATATGGGGAGATTGAAGAACTCCCCATCGAAAGCAAACGACTACCAGTAACTACATGACAGTGATTAGAGTCGCTTCAGTTGCTATTGCTGTAGAGGCAGATGACACCTATGCTGTCGTGCCTTCTCCCTTATTGATGAGGGAGTTTTATGCTGTTTTAGTCATCTTTTTTGCTTCCGCATTCCGAAATGGTGGGACCTTCAGGCATGGGCATCAAGCTCACATGAGCTGAAGAGTCAAATTTCTTATCCAGCAGATGAACCATTCCAATAACTTTGCACCAAAATCTGCACAACCTGAATGTGACATCAGACCATAATTCAGTCTGAAGCTGTTTCTGCAGATCTCATAAATTAATTTGTTTTCATCTATCTGATTTTTACCCATCATTCCCGCAATTAGCTCAGGGCAGCATACATCCCCCGCCTCCCCATGATCTTCACAACATCCCACTTAGGCTATGAGATAGTGTCTAGCCCACGGTTATACCTGGTGAGCTTCATGACCAATGAGGGATCTGAACCCACGTTTCCCCACTCTAACCCAGGGGGCCCTCAACGTGGCCCACGAAGCTTCAACGATGCTCATGAAGCTCTCCATCCCCCCTTATTTTTTTAAAAAATAAAAACCTTGGAAAATGCTAGAATCGACTTCTTTTTCTCCTTTTCTACCTCTAGCCTCGCTCTTTCTCTCCCCTCTCCCCCCTTTTTAAAATGTGATGCCCACGAAGCTTTCCGTGTCCCCTTAAACATTTTTTTTAAAAAGAAAAACCTTGGGAAACATTAGGGCAGTCTTCTTTCCCTTTCTAGCCTCTAGCCTTGTCCTTTCTCTCCCTTCTACCCCTTGCCTTACTATTTCCTCCAGCCTCACTCTTCCTCCTCACCTCTTTAGTTCAGTTTCTTCCCCTCTTAGCTTCTAGCCTTGCTCTTTCTCTTCCCCTTTGCCTTGCTGTTTCCCCTCCCTCCCAGCCTCTAGCTTTGCTATTTCTCTGCCCACCTCTTCACCTTGCTGTTTTTCCTTTCTTCCCAGCCTATAGCCTCACTATTTTCTACCCCCACACCACCTCTTTAGCTCACTTTTGACTAGCCACGTCCCCCATGTGAGCCATTACTGCAATTACACAAGTAGAAAAGGGATTTTCTTTTGCTTTCACAAATAATGCTGCATTTTCCCTGCTCTAAAGAAAACAAAACAACCCTCACTGAAAGTGCTGTTTAAAAACCAGAGGAGGAACTGAAAGGTCATGACTTTGTCTAATGAACTAATAAACAACTGTGAGTGGGGAATGTCAAGTGCACAATAAATGCCTTGGGTGGAAAAGCTCTAACAGCCTCATGTTGAAAAGCTCACACAAGCAGTGCTAGTGGTGGTTCAGCAACAGAAATGACTTGCCACAAGAAGCACAACTGCATTTCAGTTGGCCTATGTGCCATTTTGTGCCTGTACAAACTAGGAATAAAAATTCATGATTACATCAAAGTCCATGATAGCTGATTCAGAACACAAATTTGCCTAGCTTGTGAAGCTGAGCCATATAATGAATTGAGTGCCATTTACCACAAGTGTTTTTCTCCCGCTTGGAATGAAAGATGAGGTTTTGCAAGATTTTGCAAGTGACGTCGGTGTTCCACAGAGCAGGCACCCCAAAAACAGCTGCTTTGTAGGCACATGTGCACAAGTCCTGTAATATTTAGCCCCTTACTCTCAGTGAAGATCCTTTTGATTAGCTTGAATGACATGACCAGACAACAACTCAAAGCCCAAATTAAGCAGACTGTGGTTTGGTGCGCAGCTTCTCTGTTGAGGTCATTTTGCTCAGTTGTTTCTTGCAAATGCTTTCTATGCTTTGCTGTCCAAATCCACATCTAAAACATCTCTTGTTCACCACTGTGGAGGGGACCAGCTGTCATTCCAATTAGCTTTTTGCCATGGGTGCTTCTGAGGACCTCAGTTCCCAGTGGGCAGTGCAGCACGATAAGGTGCAAGTGTATGGCACTATCAGCACACATGCACCAACTTTACAAGGCAGGGAGACTTGTTGGAAACCAGATGCATTTTTTCTCTCTTCAAATTTCTCCCCAAGGAAGTTCATGATTACCAAGTCAATGTGGAATTGGGCCGAATGGAGTATGCCTATATCCAGGACCGGTGCAAAGCAGTTTGGCGCCCTAGGCAAAATCTGATTTAGCGCCCCCCCTTCCCACTTGAGCCCTCCCTCCCTTCAGGGGGGGGGCTCCGGAGCAAAGCAGCCGGGAAACGCCTGCTTGCTCAGCCCCCCCCCCCCGCCCGGTAAGTGTGTTATAGAATAGCAGCCGTACATATCCTCAACATTGGCAAGTGGTTGTATTTATCTCCGTGCGTTGAGAATCTTCCGCTGCTAAATTCAAACTGCTTGCAGGGCAGCAGGGCAGGGATTTCCTCCCCTACCCACCTCCTGGGCAGTCCTTTTATGGGACATTTGTTTGGCACGCTCCACATGAGCTTCTGTTTACTGCTGTGCTGGCTCTCCTCCCCTCAACACTGCTGCTGTTCTTTAGTTCCGTTTTTTACTAATAAAATACGGTTGTTGGGTCTATCGACAATGTCCCCCCCCCCGCCCCCGCGTCTCAGATTCTTTTAACGCTATGGTTCAGGCTCAGCAACACGGGGGGAGGGGGAGAGGAAAGGAAGCAGGGTTCCTTTCTCGTTCTCGGTGCGGGATGCCCTTTTGCATCGACTAGCCTGCTGCTGCTGCTGCTGCTGCTGCCGCCGCCGCCACAGCTGCCTCTGCCCTCCCTGTCGCCCAGCAGTCCCGGCGGCGTTGGCGAGGAAGAGTTGGCTGAGCAAGCGAGCTTCCTCCTGCTGCTGCTGCTGCTGCTGCTGTAGCTGTAGCTACCGCCGGCCTCCGCGGCCCAGGAAGGAAGGAAGGTGCAGGAGCGGAGCGTTTCTGCGCCCTCTTTACTAGCCGTGCGCTCTAGGCAGCCGCCTAGTTCGCCTAGCGGTAGTGCCGGCCCTGCCTATATCCCTACTAACAATGGCCCCAAGGCACAACTTGGCCCGAAGGACCCTTTCAGGTGTCTGCTAGAGTGGCAGTGGGGAACACACACACACACACTCACATGCATGCACACACCACTCACACACAGAATGTAACCAGGACATCCTAGGAAGATGGCAGGAACCTTCAAGCACTGCTTCTTATAATGTTCCGGACATTCCAGGAATGAAGCTTCTATGGCAGGAACCATAGAAGCATTCTTCTAGAGCATCTTCCCCTTTCTCCCCCCTTTTTTCAGCTGTGGCAGATATTGGGTCTGGAGGCCGCCAGACAAAGCTTTTGGGGGGGGATGCACATGCAGCCTGTGGGCCATACTTTTTTCACCGTTATCCTAGGGGGTCTTAAAACCTTAATTCTTTTCTCCATGTGCAGCACAAAAATAATTCATTTTATCAAAGAGATCGCCACATTTTAGCCTGCCCGAGGACTAAACTTGATGCGGCCCCAATGCATCTTTGTTTGTTTGTTACATTTATATCCTACGTTTTCTTCCAAGGGTCCCAAGGCGGCATACATGATCCTCCTCTCCATTTTATTCTCACAACAGCCCTGTGAGGTAGGTTAGGCTGAGAGTCAATGAATGGCCCAAAGCCACTCAGTGAGCTTCATGGCCAAGTAGGGAATAGAACCTGGATCTCCCGAGTCCCAGTCCAACACTCTAACCACTGCACCACACTTGCTCTTTGCATCTAACCTGCAGGATTTTTGAAATGCAAATTGCATCAGCTCTGGAGGTGGAACTTGATAATTAACAGGCTCAGAGCAGGCATGGACAGCAAATTTAAACCTTAGCTTCTCCGTGGCAGTCCTGGGGGAAAAAAAACCTCTCTCCTGAAGCTGGTATTTGCTTTGGAGGAAATCCCACATTGGCACCTACGGGGGTGGGATTTTCTCCCAATGCAAATGTCACCTTCAGAGGAGAGATTCTGTATTGTTACATTTACATCCTACCTCAGAACTGCAGCAGGGGATGAAATGTTTAAATTCCTTCTCCATGTCTGCTCTGATCCCATTAATCATCCACCACCGCTCCTCAGCTGATGCAATTTGCTTTAAAAAAATAAATAAATTGCATGTTAGCCATGCCCTAGATTGGCCCTAAGCCTATACAGCAGCCTTCCCCAGCCTGGTGTCCTCCACACTGTGCTGGCTGGGGGTGATGGAAGTTGGAGTACAACACAACTGGAGAGCCCCAGGTGGGCGAAGGCCTTTATATAGGTTAGCCACATTTTAGTTCTCCTCCCATAAAATAGTTTTAGACTAAAAACAATGTCTACAAATGATAATGATTTCTGTTTGGGAGGATGAAAGCTGAATGGAATTCAGAAGGCTAGAAAACGTAAAGCCATCTGGGAGAAACAATACAGGCCTTGGGGGGGGGGGAGTTCTTCGCCTGCAGTTACCCATCCCAGCCTTAATGTCATCTAAATGTGAATCAGCATTTTAAAGAAAATAATGCATCATTAAAATAGCTTTTAAATGGCTTTCCCAAAAGTATCATTCAAAATGAATTTAGGGAAAGTCATACCTCTGGCATGTCTTTGTGGTGGTGGTGGGGGCATTTAAAAGGTTTGCAAATTAAAAAGAGATTCCACTTCTCTGCCTACATGTTTCATAAACAAGAGCTGAATGTAAGAAATTATGGAAATATATATGCCATGAAAGTTGGCTATTTTATTATAAGACTAAGAATAATCACCCAAGGCGTTACATCTTCTGCTGATCTGAAATGTTACAACGTTGAAAATGTTAACTTGCAACTGGTTTATTGTGACTGTTCATAAGTAAACCATGTTAGGCATAGTTTTTAGACCTTTTTAAAATAGAACTGCCTTTTTTTTTAACAATATGGAAAAGGATACCGCATCTGCTTGTTTTTGGAACTATATTAGATTCCACATAAGCAGAAGACTGTTGAATGACTTACATCACTGGGAGAGTATTGGGGATCCTTTTAATGAGACCGCAAGTGGTGCAGGAACCCCTTTTCCTTGCCTTTATCCCATGGTGCTGTTGTGACTTTTTAAAGGTAAAGCACCACATGCCAGATCCTGGTCCGGCAACGATTGCATGGGGAAGACCCAAGTGAATAGCACCAGGCCTTTAAACAGAGCAGCAGTGCCAAGGCACAGAAAAGCAACTCCCACAATGTTGCTACAGTGCACAAAGGACACTTTTTAATAGCCTAGTAGTCCATATAACAGACAGCACATTTAAACTGATTTGACCCCACTGTGATCACAAACATTCAGGCTTAACTATGTTTTAGACTGAGCTGCCTTAGTAGAAATTTAATCTTGTTTGATTACATGCACAAGAAACAGCCAGCCATGTCATAGATGCACCATTTGTCCACCATCCATTATAAAAGATAATGTCACAGATGACTGTAAAGCAGATGTTCAAAAATATATATCTAGAGAATAGAAAGCCATTAAGTTTAAAATAGAGCTTGATCATTGTATGTGGCTCATCGCTTGGTAAATTTTAATCTGATGTCCCAGTAATGGCATTTAGTAATGCTAAGTATTTCCTTCCAAAAGATTTCCTCATCAATCCCGCTCTCTTCCTCTGAACTATATGAACTGAAGTGCCCTGTGCTTAGCCCTAGGCTGATTGATTTGGTGAATTTTCCATGTTTGGTTTTCAGAGGCAATGCCTCGAACCAGACTTGTTCATCGTGGCAACTTGGCTGCCCTGTGGCTGTTCATATAGCAGATGTGTGACTCATTTGCTACAAGCAAAAGCTGTGGTTTTTGCACATCACTGCTGAACTAACGTGTGTGCAAACCCGCAGCTTCAATTTATGGTGAAGAAGTCAAGGGCCCCAATTCATTACAAGCAACAATGCATTTTTAAATAAATGGCTGTCGCATGAAAGCAGCAAGAGGTGTCCTTGCACATTCAGTGTTTTAAGACTGCTGAAACGATTAGGAAGTATTCCCTTAAAATCATGCTGGGCATCCTGTGGCCCTCCAGATGTTTTGGTCTACAACTCCCATCAGCCCTAGCCAGTGTGGCCTTGCCTTCCTGGGCAAAGTGCTTCAGCAGGGGATTGCTGGTCAACTCCAGACACCCTTGAATGAAACTGATCATGTGGATCCATTTCAATTGGGCTTCAGACCTGGTTTTGGAATGGAAACTGCCTTGGTCACCTTGTGGGATGACCTCTGTAAAGAAGGGGCAAGGGGAGTGTGACTGTGTTGATTCTCTTGGATTTCTCAGTGGCTTTCGATACCCTCCACCATGGTACCCTTCTGGATAGACTGCCCGGGTTGGGAGTTGAAGGTACTGCATTGCAATGGTTCTGTTCCTTCTTGGATGGCCAATTCCAGAAAGTGGTGCTGGGGGATTATCGCTCTGTGCCTTGGCAGTTATGCTATGGGTTGCCACAGGACTCTATCTTATCCCCCATGCTGTTGAACATCTACCTGAAACTGCTGGGAAAGTTTATCCAGAGATGTGAGCTGTGGTGACACCAATCTGCAGATGACACCCAGCTACATCTTTCTTTTTCATCAAATCCATGTGAGGCATTGGGTGTTCTGAACCAGTGCCTGGATGTGGTAATGGACTGAATGAGGGTAAATAAACTGAGACTCAATCCAGACAAGATGGAGGTACTGTTAATGGGTGGTTCATCTGCCCAGCTAAGTGATGTTCAACCTGTTCTGGAGCAGGTTGCACTCCCACTAAAGGATCAAGTTTGTAGTTTGGGGATGCTCTTGGATTCAGCATTGTCACCAGAAGCCTAGGTGGCCCCAATGGCACAGAGCACCTTTTATCAGCTTAAGTTGCTTTTTGTGTGTGTGTGTCTCAACTTGCTTTCTGTAAAATAGAATAAGAATGACCAACCTGATAATGTGGTTCTGTTAGAATACATTTTTTAATGCTGAAATGGTCAGATCCAGAATTAATACTACAGTGTCACTCTATCCATTGGCACTGGAATGTGATTAAAAGGAACAGTGAGCCAAACTCCTACTGAAATTGTAGACAATGACTATGTTTGCACATAGTAAGCCAGGCTCCCTGGCTTATCCTGGTTTACTGTGAATGAACAGCCAGGATTTGTTGTTGGCTTACGAATCCTGGCTTGTTTGGGAGCAACCAGGATCTCATATTCAGATGTCACAATAAGCAATCCCTTCCTGGTTTGATTTACTGACAAGAAGGGTGGAGCGAAACAGGAGTGAATGGGCTTCATGGAATCCTGGTTTATCATTCCATACAAATGGGTCTTGTGAGTACGATGAAGCATATCTAGCTGTATAAATCCACAGTTCTTACACATTCTGTTATTTTGTAGGCAGGCAATGGCATTTTTAATTAAATAAAACTGCAGGACAGATTCTTGTTAAGAGTCATGAAAGTCATTGACTCCTAGAAAAGGAATATTTCTACTCAGGTCTTTTCCATGGGCAGTTTCAGCATTCAGAGCACTTGCAAATTCTGATAAGTTCAACTCTTCAGTGTTATCTTGCTTGGCTCCTCTGAAACTGTTGAAAAGAATGAGAAATCCATATTATTTTTTCCTAGAGGATCCTTTGCATTGTACTTTGCAATGTTCCATCATCTTACCAATTTGCAGTGTGCATGCTCTCACTGAATATGCATTGTTGAAAAAGATAGTAAAGCTCTTATCATGTTAATGACTTGGCAACAGTGCAAATGAAAATGAATACTAATAAAATCAGAAGTAACCTTGATACAAAAGGGAATTCAATGTTGGGAGGATTGGTCTTTTTTCTCCCTGTCTTCAGTGTTCACAGTGCATGTGAAAATTCGGGTGAAGATCATCTCACTAGCTCTAAAAAGAATACAATGAGTATCTATATGTAACAATTTCATGTACATAACAAAATAAATTGCCTTGGAGCAAGTTCTCTTGTGGAGTAATTCCATTACCTGTCAGTGCTTCTTTTAATGTATTCATGTCAAAAATGTAGTTGAACAGAACCATTGAAACATTTGGTATATGGTCATGATGATATTATGTTTATGTAACCGGTGGGAAAAATCAATTTTAAATTCTACCCATTTTACATGTGGCAGCATCCATCTCTTTATAAATACCAGTACTATCTTAATATTATTAGGTTTTCTGTGAATAGACAGTTGAAACATTCACTGCAATTTGTACATCAGCAAACTCTTTAGATGTCTCTGAAGAAAAAACGTCCTTGGGGGCATGAGAAGTGTATTGTTAAAGTTCACAGCAAGTCTCACAAGGTATGAATTTAATAGCATAACCAAACGCAAACAAAAGAATGCTGTAAAGACAGTCTGGCTACACTGTGGATCTAATAGGAGGCAACCATTTGGATTTCCCCCCAAGGATTTGCTGTTATAGGTTTGTTTCAGCATCGCCATAAGTGTATGTCGTTTTCTTGGTTGTACGTTTTTACAAGAAAAGGAAAAGGTAAGATGGTAAGCACAGAAGCACATACTAAATTCACCTCATTCAATATGCTGCTAAATTTACCTCATTTACGTTGTGGGGCATCTGGAACCTGAGATGGTAGTCACTAGATTTCCAGCTCACAGAGCTGACTGAGAAGGATACCGTAGTTGATGGTATCAAAAGCTGCCAAGAGGTCAAGGATAGATCAACTAGGTTATACTCCACTGCCTCTTTCCTGACAGAAGTCATCCATCAGGCTGACCAAGCTAAAGCAAGGCCCGAAGCAGGCCTGAAATGCATCTATATAATCTGTCTTCTCCAGGAGAGCCAGGAGTTGGACTGCCACCATCCACTTGAGCACCTTGCCCAAGCAGGGGGCATTTGAGACAGGGCTATAACTATTACTGTCACCTGGGTACAAGGAGACCT
Organism: Shinisaurus crocodilurus; assembly: GCA_021292165.1. NCBI lineage: Eukaryota > Metazoa > Chordata > Lepidosauria > Squamata > Shinisauridae > Shinisaurus > Shinisaurus crocodilurus. The sequence continues at coordinate 86,267,034 of CM037878.1, read as the reverse complement.
TTTTCAGGTATGGCCACACTGCCACCTTCTTCAAAGAAGCTGGGACCACTCCACTCTCAAAGAGCCATTAATTACCTCCTGGACCCACCCAGTCAATCCTTCTGCTAGATGTAACCAGCCATGATGGGCCGGAGTTGAGCAAACAGGAGGTTGGCTGAACCCCTCCCAGCACCTTGTCAACATCATAAGCCTGCAATAACAAGCTGAAACTTATCCCATAAACTCGGAGCAGACACATCCATGGAGACTGTCTCAAATGCAGCATCCAGATTGGATCAGATATGAGCAATTTTATCCTGGAAATGTCTAGCAAATTTATCACAATACACTTCTGAAGGTGCTTGCATTTCTCCCATTGGCCTAACTGAAGGAGACCCAGAACATGACCTGGAGCTGTTCCGCTGGATGACTTTCTGATGATGCAATGGTAGTGGATTATTCCTGTGCCTCCATCACTGCCAAAAAGTAGTCTCAATAATGAACTCTCATTTGTTTCCTGCCATACCCTCACTATGAGTCTTTCGCCACTTGCAGTCAAGTCTTCTCCCAACCTCCTTCTTCTCCCAACCTGCTTCATTGCCCCCAACTCACTGGTAAACCAGGGAGCCAGACTGGCTCTGCATCATGGGAGAGGAACAAGTGGGGTCAACTGCCTCTTCCATCTCACTATTCTAGCCATTCCCAACCTGGTGCTGTCCAGATGTGCTAGACTGCCACTCCCATAATTTTGGGAGTGGTCGTCCAACACATCTGGAGGGCATCAGGTTGGGGAGGGCTGCACTATTTCACAGTGATACCAGGGCTTTGGTGGGGGTATCAGCTATGCCATCTGGGAACTCTCAAAGTGCATTCAGGAATCCATCAGATTCCTTAAGCCCCTGGGACCAGAACAATTGGACTGATCCACCACCCCTGCGATGTGGGTGATGGCTTGTCAGCAAGTGCAAGTTTTTTATGCAGAGATGAGAAAAACAACAGCTGCTAAAATGCTTACAAGTTACAACAAAGCTATAAAAAGTGCAGGGGGCTTGCCTATTTTTGTTTTGGTATGTGGTCACCCTAGCTTTCAGCAGAAAAGCATTGGAAATTCCCTTGGAAGGTCCCTGGTTCTGCGAGGAGATCATTGTTACTCCATAGCCTGGGAACCTGAGAAAATGCAGTACAAAACAGTACCTTTGGCTGCAAGTCAACTACCACAGTAGAAGTTATCTGATGCAACTATAATGTCTTGCCCAAGGTTAGAAAATGATTTTGTGCCTTTGAAAGCTCTGTGTATCCACCTGAATTTTACATTTGTATATGCTTTAGGAATAGTGGTATAAAAATACTCCCACTTAGCACATCGTGGAGATTTTGTTGCTATGGGCTCTGTTGCTTAGGAATGCAGTTAACTACAGGCCTTCAAACGCAAAGTAAACTTGCATTGGCTTAAACTTCACAACACCATTAATCTTTATTTACTACTGCTGCAATTCTTCCCAGTATTGTGTCTGAGAGAGGCAGCCACTTCCTCCAGCAGACAAATGCATGTTAAGAAGTCCTCTCGCCATCCTTGGGGAATGAGTCAAATCTGTCTGCAAGACAGTGAGGTCCAGTGTGAGGTTCAAAAAGCAAGTCCCATCAATAATAGCTATCGGCTATTGATAAAAATAGCTACCGTATATATTTTAAATCAAGAAATTAGGTGACCACATACAGTGGTGTCTTGATCTTTTATTTTGTGGCATCATTGCTGGCTTGACACAGTATGGTCTACAATGAAGAACAGAGTCTCCTTCTTCAGATCATGTTCAGACCCCGATAGACTGTTGGTGTGTGTGCGTGCCACAGTCTTTTGTGAAAGAAGACAAATGAATGGTAGTAATATATAGATGGTGGCAGATCTTAAAAATAACACAAGTTCCGTGTTTTCATGGCATTCATTGTTTAAAATGAGCCTCAGCTTTCTTCCTGCATTAACCAATGGCAGACCTCCACACAAAAACATCTTGTAAAACAACACAGGGAGGGATAGATGTATTTATTGACTGATCAATTTGATTTGTACCCTGCCTTTTAACCAAGAAATGGCACTCAAGGCAGCTGACCAGCAAAGCTCCAGTATTTTTTAATACAGAACAGCAAATGTCAGCCAGTGTAGCCTTCTATGTAGAGCAGGTGTGGACAACTTCAGGGGGTCTGGAGGCCACTTTCCACACCTGGACCCCCCTGGGCTACATTCCTGCCATTGCCATGACGCCAAATTTGGCGGCACAGCAACAGCCAAACAATTGCCCCTGAAATGCACCAATTTTATCTGCCTCTGCTTCAAAATTTCAGCAGCATGGGAGTGACAAGGGTTGCACAAGGGGAGGGGGAGTGCATGCAGAGGTAGAATAAAGGAACAACTGCTAATGCCTTCTTCTACACGGCCATAAGAGAAAATAGTCTTCTATCATTATATAAGCCAGTTTCTGTTTCTGTCCCACGGTCATCCATCTTGAATTTGTGGTGAGTTTTTAGAGGTCTGCCTGGCCTTTAAAGCTGGTAGTTGGTAGTTGGGGATCTACTGGTACATCTCGGGCTGATTTGCAGTAGATCAGGAAGGATTTCTGGATCCCAGCTGTTTAGCAACTGAAGTAACAAAATGACAAACAGAAGCAACAAAATGACAAACAGAAGCAACAAAATCCCCCCCCCATTATATTGCTGGAACTAATAAAGAAAATCTAGCAGTGGATTTTAGTCTCGAGAGGCTGTGAGTTTCATTCGGTTCTGTGACTCCAAATAGAATTCTTTAATTGGAAGTGTATTTCATTTGCACCAAGCTCTGTTTGGTGGATCTAGGGGTTCTAGTAAAAAAACAAAGTAAATCCGGCAAGCCTGAAGTCTGTCCATGTCTGTTTTATGGGTATGTCCACACTGGACATCCTTTCTAAGCAAGAGAAGGTGAGGCAATGCACATCAGGCATCCAGTGCACAAGAGAGGGAGGAGACTCACTGGACATCTTGTGTGTGAACTGGAGTCCCAGCGCCTCCCTCTTCTTCTATGCCTAGTTTGCCTTTCCAAAGACAAGCCAGCCACCAAGGAATAGGCTGAGCTCAGCTTGTTGAGTGTGGAAAGCTAAGCAGGGTCAGGCCTGGTTATTACTTGGATGGGAGACCCCTCCTCTAGTTTCCTGCATTGAGCAGGGGGTTGGACTCGATGGCCTTGTAGGCCCCTTCCAACTCTATGATCTATGAAATCTATAATCTAATTTGCTACAGAGGATAGGACTGTGGGGCAGGTGAAGCCAGGCCTCCACCTCACTATTTCCACTATTCCCATTTCCCTGTTTGCATTGCTTAGGGGAATGAGGAGGAATTGGGCCTGGTTGACCATTTGCAAAGTCGAGACAAGACAAGCAGGAAAGCTTACTACATTTTGAGGGTAAATTGAAAGCACATCCTGTGGTTGCCTAGCAACCACAGCTCAGATTTCCTCCTCCCCTGGATGACCAAATGTCTGGCTCAACTGAATGGAAGCAGGGGAGGCTGGCAGCTTAATATCTGGACTAAATATCCCATCCGTCTATTAGGCAGGGCATCCTAGCATTCAAAGTTCTATTCAGCCATTGCCATTTCTCATGCAGGGTTGAGAAATTAGCGAAATTGGATCTATACCAGGTGACTGAATCAGCAAGAAATTAGGCAGAGTGCAAAGCCCTTCAATTCTCCTTTGTTCTTTCAGATACTAAGTTTGTATTGTCACATGAAGCTGTGTTATACTGAGACAGGCCAAGGGCCCGTCTATTCCAGTGCTCTCTACTCTGCATGGTCCTCAGGCAAAGCAAAGGTCGGTCCCAGCTATCCTCCCCAAGCTCCCTTTTTTTAGCAGGAAGTGCCAGAGAGACTGAGCCTGGGACCTTCTGGATGCGGACCTAATCCCCTTACAAGGTTAGGCACCCTATCCCCCTTGACAGGGCTTGTCCCAGGTTTGAATCAGGGGCTCTTGCACTCTACATGAGAATCATAACCCTAGACACACAAGCAAGGCAAAGGCACAGCTGCCCTGTATCCCTGAGCAGTGATTTTCCAGAATTTGAACCCACACCCCTGGTTTGATTTGTAATTGGGCCAAGCAAACTGAGCTATTTCCTATTTCCTCCCCAAATCAAGAAATAGCCCAATTTATTGCGAACCCAATTACAGGTCAAATTATCATGCTGAAAATGACTTCATTGGTAGACCAACAGGGTCCAGTCTGTGCTCCCTCCCGCCCCAGGCTGCCTCAGTGAGCCTCCAAACCAGCTCTTACTGCATTCTACCCACTTAGCTGCTTATTTCTCCAGTGGCAGGCAGTGCTGCAGCTTGGGCTGGACCTTTGGGCCGAAGTTCAGAGCCCCACAGCCCAGGGCTCCCCAAATGACCATCCAGAGAGTTGCAGGTGAAGGGGGCATCAGCAAATAGGCCCAGCATCAACACCTGGGCCGGCACACAGGTATACTGCCGGGGCCCACCCGGGCTGATGTTGGCCACCACAGCATCCTTTTGTTGTTCTTACTTTTAAAAACATTTTATAGTTGGGCATGTACATGATTACAGATGCTCAGTGTATGATTATTATTTTTAGTTCTAAATCATTTCCCTACAACAAAATGGTGCTTATTCCCAATTAAATATATTTAGCATTAGGGCAGCAGACCCAACTATCATGGGGTGTTGTTGTTTTTTTGTAGCCATGATGTTGCCACAATCTAAGTGAGTTTAAAAAGAGAAGCAGCACATACTCAGATTATTTCTCTTTTAGAAGAGTTGTCAAACTGTCCTCCCCCCTTTTTCTTTTTCTTTGCTGTAATATATCAGGAATGTAGGAGCAGTTGTAAAGCATGGAATAGCAGGGGTGGCAGGAGCAGAAGGGAAATGGTAGTTGAGTGCTTCACAATTGCAGTGATATACATGACTGCCTAAAGCCCCCACCCCACCCCTGTAAGACCGTCCATTCCAGGGTCTAAGCTGCACCTGGCTGCACCTAGATCTTAGTTGCACCGCTGGTGGCAGGGTCAAAAGGTAGGAAGGGAGGGTGTTCTCTTCCCCACCCACCCCTTCATCTCCTGGAACACTGCTACAGCAGTGAGCTAATTGCCAATAGCCCTGGGAAATGTAGTTGTCCCAGAGCAAGTGATATCCATAGAATGGTGGTAGCCATGGAAAACTGCATTTCCCAGAATTACTTATGCCTGGTTTGCTGCTGTAGTGCTGTAGCACTCTGGAAGCCAGAGTGGGTAGAGAAACCTTCTTCCCTTTCTCCTTCCTCCACTGGAGCTGCATGTAAGCCTGGGGATGTGGCAGGGATGTTGAAGAGTCCTTGGTCTCGAGTCACGAGTCGAGTCACGAGTCTTTGGACCCGAGTCTCGAGTCCGAGTCCAAGTCCTTGGTCCAAAATGGTGACTCACGAGTCACGAGTCATGAGTCCCTCCCAAAGCTGACTCCATGAGTCCCTATTAAAATCAATGGGGGGTTTCCCCAACAAAATAAGGCTACTTCAGATGTGTGGCTTAAATAAATTCTATGCACAAGTGTGCCTTTTTATTTCAAAACTCTGCCACTGATTTTGACAAGAACAGACCAGGCAGACAGACCCAAAATAACCAGGCAGGCAGAGGAGGCAGGGAACCCCAAACAGGCAGGCAGTGAGGCAGAGGCAGCCAAACCCAAAATGTTTGAAAGGTTGCTTTTTAGGAAAATCATTTTTAAAAAATCTTCACTGGCGATCGCACTTTTCTCCACTCCTTCTGGCACAGCCCAGGGATGTTGAAGAAGGGTCCTTGGTCTCGAGTCCCGAGTCGGGTCTCAAGTCCCATTAAAAATATTGGGACTCGAGTGAGACTCGAGTCAGAGGGGGGACTCAGTCTGACTCACGAGTCGAGTCCTGGAGTCCGAGTCCCCATTCCTGGGATGTGGAGGTTCAGATAGTGGAGAAAGAGTTGGAGAAGGGAGAAAGTGAAGCAGGGAGGGCAGGAGAGGAAAATAATTCAATTCATCTCTGGCTTGGATTAAAACTCAGGCTGGAGAAGAACTCAGAGGACTTAACACTCACCTTGCATTTAAGGAGAGCACTACAAGTCAGGTTTGCATTCCGAACCAAGGAAGAACTGACTTCAGCAACATCTCTAATATTAACCCTCGACCTCTCACAGCCTAAATGAGAATCATATTCCTGTTTAAGCCCATTATCAATATGAGGAAATCTGAGAGTTACAGAACACATATAATAGCAGGAGTGCCCATATTTCCAGCATATTGATAGAAAGATAGCAGCCCCTGCCACTACTAGTGGAATAACAACAAAGAATTAGACGTTTATGGTTTAATTCATTCTTCCACAATCAGCCAGGCCAAAATACACACACCTAAATTTCATTTCTCAATCCCATTCTGCAGTTCTCTGTGAGTGAGGAGAATTTTACAGTCAGAGCCTACTTTCCTGTGTTTCTATTAATATTCTCAAGCAATACATTTTATGACAACTAGAGAAGGTATTCAAAATGACTACATGATTGAAAATATGTGCCAAAAATTAATAGGTATTCAATAAGTTTATCCTTGAAATTGTACTCAAGGAACTGTCACAAAATGAAACTATTTAATCAGAGCTCCTCTTGGGTGAATCTGCTGTCCTGTAGGAAAGGGCTGGGCAGACATTAGGTTTAGGGGATCAACTTTATTCTTTAATAGAATCCTGAGGCCTAGGGATGGGGGATAATTTTGTTTCAGTTCAGTTTTGATAAGAATTTACCAAAATTCACAAAGTTCTCCACATTTGGGACAAAAAGAACTTCAGATGTAAAAATAAATAATAATGTGGGAGAAACTGAAACTGACAGGTGTGTCCTTTTGTACCCAGGGCTTTTGAGTGCTTAGCTCTTTAAAATCTGGGTTAGAATCCCTGTGTATTCATAGATTTCATAGATTTCATAGATCATAGAGTTGGAAGGAGCCTACAAGGCTATCGAGTCCAACCCCCTGCTCAATGCAGGAAACTAGAGGAGGGGTCTCCCATCCAAGTAATAACCAGGCCTGACCCTGCTTAGCTTTCCATGCTCAGACAAGCTGAGCCAGCGTGAGCCACATATTGATGCTTAATTATGGCTGCCACCTGTCTTTCTGACAGGCTCTTTATCTTAAACAACTCTAGTGCAGGAAGGTGCATCATGGGCCCTCTCCATGCTAGTAATAGTACCTATTGGACTTAGGTTGTACAGATGGGTGAGAATTTAGTTTCAGTCTGTTTTTTATAACAATTTACCAAATTTGCAAAGTTCTTCATATATGGGAGAGAAAGGACTTGAGATTCTAAGAATCTGGATGCAGGAGAAAGCAAAACTGACAGATTCGCTCATCCCTGCCAAGGTCCATCAACTGGAGGAAGGTGCAAAATACTGGTTGGGTTGGAATTGGAGCCAAATACAAAATGGTGGCTCAGGTGATGGAACCAACTACCTGCACACTATGAGTCATACAATGGGATGACCTGCATATACAAGTATACTGTAAGCCTACATCTGAGTTACTTTGGATCAGAGATTCTAATTCACAACTTACAACTGGCCAGGAGAAGTGCACGGAGACCTGGTCAAAGGCAACCATTCAATACTCCTGTTTTACAGGTGTGGGATACTGAGGATGATAAGCAATTAGCACAAAGTAGCCTTGGCATAGATTTTTTTCTCTGGCAATTTTACTTGCTATGGTTAAACTCTTGCTGATCCAGTGCAAATCATCCAGTGATCTACCAGTAGATCCCACGCTGCTTTCTGCCCACCCCTGCTGTAGTGTTGGAATTATACACGAAGAGCACAATTCATGTGCTCACCCCTTTCACATACAAAATGGGCTGGGAAAGTCTTACGTTATAAGGACCATATATGTGTGGGTCAATGAAGTGCCCTATGCCTTCACAGGCAGTTGCTCTAGGCACTTTCTCCCTTTCCAGCTTGGGTGCCAGAAGTGAGCTTGACAGAGAAAAAAGTGCCTGGAGCAATGAACTGAGTGGGAGGTAAAGCACAGAGGGGTGACGGTTCAACCCCCCAATACCTCATTTTACACATGAAATGGAAGGAAAAGTGTGTTAGCCACCATTATGTGTAGTAGTTTGACTGAATACAATAAGCCTGAGAGTGAGGAATGGAGATGCTCTTGGTCTTGGCATTAATACAAAGGTTCTGAAAAATCTCCAAAATGGCCCAGTTCATGACTGCCAGCATGAAGAAATTATGCTGCTTTTTTATATTTTTGGAATGAAAAAATAAATGGTCTTGTCCAGTGCAGTATTATATTAAACAGAACATTCCATTACAAACATGTGTGTGTAACAATAAGTTTGCACATGAGTTTTATACAATGAGGTTCAAATAATTTAATTATTTTTATAAGCTTTCTGTCCAGCAATCAACATCTTTTTTTTTCTTGTCGGTTGAAAACAAACAAACCCCTGCTTAATTGTACATATGACTCCTTTTTTGTGAGGCATCCACACACCATGTTGCAAAACTACTAGTTACCCACTAAAGTATTACAGTGTGATTTCTGGACAATTTGTGATACATGGGTAATTTTATGCCATTAGCCCCATATAAGGGGCCATAAAAGATGCTATTCTGGAATTCTACCACTGATATCCAGTGGGCTTCCTACATTTTATCCATCATAAAGATTGGTTGAAGAACATGTTGTGGTGCATCACATCCTCGTCCTCCTTCTTCATTATGACTATGGTGTGGAGAAGGAAAGGGGAAGCACTTCTAGGGCTCTATTCCTTAAGGGTGGGCAGAGGGTAGATCTCTGGGTGACTTGCAATAGATAGGCAAGGATTGCTGACTCCCACTTGTATAACTAGAGTAGCTGCAAAATGACTCCACCCCATCCTAAATGATATTGCTGAAATGAAGAATGCTTGGAGTAACCAGGAGTGAATATTTGCGTAGAAGGACTGTGAGCTCCATTCAGTTCTTGTAGTCAGAACAAATTCCTGGGCTCAGAATTCCTTAATTCTAAGTTCCTTTGCAGCAGGCTCTGGTAGGTGGAATTTGGGGTTCTAGTACCGTAATTAAAAAAAACAAACCCTAGATGTCGGCCTACCAGGCATGGCAGCTGGGAGTTTGGTTTGCTTTTGAGCCTTTGCTGTGGTATTTGTATCTGAACTCTCTCTCTCTCTCTCTCTCTCTCTCTCTCTCTCTCTCTCTCTGTGATATATAAGATGGTATCCAGTGGTGGCTTTGTGCTGTTGGAAAGCTTTTCCACTCATGCAAGCAAGGCATCTCGTTTTTGTTGTCCCCACTATCTACTGCAGCCTCCCAAAAGCCTTGAAAAACTGTTCCTAAGGGTTGGGAGCAGAACCCTTTGGAAATGGATGGGATATGGTATATAGAGGGCTGCAGTAGCAGTAGGCAGGGGAGAATTGGTAAAATTGGATTCTCTCTGCCTTGTGCTTTCTGCAAGTGCAAACCCACCTTGAGATATCACCCACAGGCACAAAAAAACTGCTTTCCATGCTTGTTTTGGTGCGTTGTTACTTGTTAGGCTAGTATTTTTCATCTAAGGGAAGAATAGTTGAAAGTGCAGAACACCACATGTTCCCTATTGGAGAGGCACAACTGGATATAACCCATGTTTGTGACTGAGCTTATATAGAGCAATTTATGATAGGAAGATCAGCATACTTTGAGGAACAGAACATTCTTTCACTGAAACATAGCTCAGACTTCTTTTGATTACTGGGATGACCCAAATTTACACATCTTATACATCCAGATCTCCTGCAGAAACCAAAGGCTTCTCTACATGAGGCTTTTAACCCGCCACTTTACCGAGGCTTCTGGATTCTTTGCAAGATTAAGATCGTCTCCTTTACCCGTGGTTTCCCCCCCTGGTTCTCCCTCCTTTCTCTGCCTTTCTATATGATCCATTACACAACCACAAGGTGGCACTGTGGTATAGCAGAACTGGAAAAATGCAGGAGCTTTTCATTCTGGTTCATTCCACCATTTCCAGATAATACTAGATTTTCCTCACTCTAAAATAAAGCTGCAGAAATGCTTGGAGAGCATGGGGGAAGCCCTGAGGAGGAGGATGTCAAAGCACCCTCAAACTACCGTGAGTGAGGAATCATGAGCGCACAATAAATGCCTTGTGTAGAGAAGCCCCAAGCCATGAAAAAAAGAGCAGAACAATTTACAGAGGAATTTTTTTTTGTCATGGTACAAGGGAATAGGGACATAAAATGCACCACATGGTGCCTCGAACAAGCATGGACAGAATGGATTAAGGAAAGATTGGCAAATGGGGAAGAAAAAATGATTCGGCAACTTATAATACATCTCTGATCAAATTTTAAAGGCTGCATTTTGTATTCAGGAGATGGGGCGGAATAAGAAATGAAAAAAAAAATACAAATTATGCTGGGTACTGACATACACACAAAACAGTCCAGTGACCTACAATTCCTTACCTGTGGCACACAGATTAAATACATTCACATAACTAATATTCCTGAGAAATGTAAAGGCTGCAGAAATGAATGGAGCAGTGTATTCTTCGAAATGTTATGAGAAAGTGGCACATGTCAAATTCTGCGTTGCCTACGTTGTGCGTGCACACACCGCACGCACGCACCACATACATCCAGCTGCATTGGGTGTTGTGGTATATTTTCTAGACCTGAATGTCTTTCCATCTTCCCCATGTGGAGTGGTGACTTCAAAGCTTTGGTTGGCCAGTAAAAGAAAAGTGGCGAAGTTAGTGGCTCAGTCATCCTTCCGTATCCTAGTATGAGCAATCCCGAAATGATATTTTTATGACATCGCAACGATTTGTATCCTTTATCTCTCAAAGAGGAAAGGCAGTTGTGTAGGAGAGGCAGATAAAGAGCTGTGAAGGGAAGGGTTAAAGAGCCTTTCCCCTCACCCCGACCCCTCCACACAACCTGCAGCTACCTTAAAAGATGAAAGGAAGCCCCTTCGGAAAAAGACTCACAACACTACATGGAACTACACGCCCATCTTTCAGAAACATGATATGTGATGAGATCCTGACAGCAAGGGAAGGGCAAGCAGGGATCCCACTGGCAAACTCCTCCTGCTCCCTTTGCTGTTGCCACTGCCTGAGGGGAAGAGCAGGTGGGAATGGCTGAAAGGAAAGCGTGTGATAAGGGTGCCATGCAAACAAAGCCACCAAGACGAGTGGCATAAACTCAGAGGAAACTCTTATCTAAGGAATGATGGTGCTTTTTAAAAATACAGTCATGCCTTGGATTGAGAGCATAATTCGTTCTGGAAATGTGCTTGTAATCCAAAACACTCTTATATCAAAACGAAATCCCCCCCAAAACAATTGTACAGAGATTTTTAATTTAAGCCTTACTACAGTACTTGTATTGCAAGACGTCGCTTGTATATCAAGTTAAAAAAAATTAAATAAATATTTAAAAATTTGCTTGTCTTGCAAAATGCTCTCAAACCAAGTTACTTGCAATCCAACGTATTACTGTACTAAATTTTATTCACATCGTTTTAAAAAAATAAGTGAGCTGCATAAACTTAGCAAAGGCATAGAAATGGGTGCCAATCAGTTAAATCTATTGCAAGTCTTCCTGTCGGATGCGGAAGGAAACACCTGTTTAGCACATCATTCAGAACCGCTGCAAACAGTATGTGAAAATCAAGAACCATGTTGTTGAACATGCAGCTTTTTACGCTGAGTCACGGCCTTTACACATGTAGAGCCAGAAAATCGGCAGCACAGACCCTTCTTTAAAATCACCACAGAGTTGCTGCTCATGAAGCCTCAGCTAACAAATCAAGAAATAAAAACCCCAATTTCCTTTTGCCAGACTGTTCCTGTCTGATTAACAAAAGCATCTGAAATGTTTTTAGCTCTACCGTTTCTGAGGACTTGTTCATACTAGAAATCACCCTGAGGCAAGGAGGAGTCAATCATATGAACTGGTTTTCTCTTCTTTGGTTACCCCCTTCCTGCTCCCATCTGCAGGTAGTTTCGAGTTCACAGGGCTTCAACAAGAGACAGTGCAGGAGCTGTCAACAGTCCAAGCCATGCCTACTTCCTGTCTTCTGGAGAAAATGCCTGTGCACATGGCTGGCCAGAGTCCACAAATGACCCAGAATCATGTACTTTAAAAAAAGGAGCAGTTGCATTAATAGAAGGAGAAGGGCTTCCTCTTCACCGCTAAGTACTACTTCTGGACCTTGGGCATACAATGAAGTGTGGATGGCTCTGTAGGCTCTCATTACATTCCAATTGTCCTTTTTTTTTTTACAGGGACAGACTTGATTTTCTGGTAATAGTCTTTGGCAAATGGCCATCCTTAATTTTCCTTTGGGAGAGATTCTGGAGATACCTTTAAAAAAAATCATCAGGATGAATGTGATTGTAGGGATTGTAGGGAGATGTGAAGTAGGGATTGACTGAATCCCTACTTCAGTCTTATGGGATCTACTTTGTTTTTTACTTGAGCCCCAAGATCTACCAATCAGAGTCTGGAACATCAGAATACGGTAAGCTGCCTTATACTGAGTCAGACCATTGGGCCATCTAGCTCAGTATTGTCGACTCTGACCGGCAGTGGCTCTCCAGGGATTCAGGCAAGAGTTTTTCCTTCCCTACCTGGAGATGTCGGGAATCTAAGCTGGGATCTTCTACATGCAAAGCATGAGCTCTACCACTGAATTATGGACCCTCCCTGGTGCAAAAGAAATATGTGTAGAATTCAAGAATTCTGAGCCCAGGAATTTGTTTTGAGTACCAGAACTAAATGGAGCTCACATTCCAGTACAAAAGCCCACTCCTGGTTATTCTCCCCTTTATTCATTTCAGTCAATATAATTTAGACCATGTGGGGCACTCATTTTGTTGCCACTATTGTTAAACAATTGGGAGTCACAAGTCCTCACTGATATACTTCAAGTCACCCAGAGATCTACCTTGTGTCTGACTTCTCTGGGCAGTGAGAAGTTTGGGCGCAGCATCGACCTAGATTTGGTTTCCTTTGGAAGGAAGTCACTGGAGACTTTAAGGCATTTTGTAATATTTGAGTTTATTTACAAATATACAGGTTGAGCATAGGTGGAAGTACAGTTTAAAAGAGGCAGCCAACGCCCACTGTTCCCACAGCAGAACTGCAGAGAGGGGCAGCTAGCAGCCTAAGATGTTCACAAAGCCTGTTCAGTTCTCTGTGTGTCTCTGTGCCTTTTAAAAACTGCAGTCTGCCCCAAACTGCAGTGTCTACTCACATGCAGACACTTAGATCACATCATCCTTAGCTGGGGCGGAGGGAGTGGTATCTCTCTCCTTTTTTGTTCAAGCCATTGAGAGCCATCATCCGTTCTCCCTAACAAAAGAAATGTACCTGGTAACTGTGCTAGAACTGTTAAGGTAGCAGCAACATCCAGCTCTATTAATCCTCTCTTGTCCAAACTTCCAATCATACAACAGTGTTCTTCAGATTTTAGCCTCCTCAGTCCTCTGCTGGATCTGAAGAAGTTAAACCTGACCATTGGTGGATGCATCTTGACACAAGTGCACATGCATGAAAATTAACGCTATGGCACAAATTTAGGGATGGGCAGAGCGATCCTGCAGCCCCTAGACAGTGTCTAGAGGGCCATAGGAGCATTTGGATTCCCAGCTCCGAGGTTGGAAAAGAGCTCTGACCTCGGAGTTGGGAGGGTCCACACTTGGATTCCCCTCCTCTCTCACAGCTGGTGTGGAAAGAACCGCACTGGCTGTGTCTCCGAGGTCATAAAAGCGACCTCGGAGAAGGGGTGAAAAGGGTGTTTGGGGGGGGGGCGGGGAGGGGAGGAGACCACATCTACCAGGATAGACGGTATCCTGGCAGTGCTCCAGCCTCCCTCCTTCCCTCCCCCTCCAAAGCACTGCACTTAGATAGCCAAAATTGACCATCTAGCTGATTTGCAGGGCAGGAGGACTGTGGAGGCAACAATTGCCTCCACACCCCTCCCACCATGCATAGGATTGCGCCCCAATGCTGCACTCTTATGCTCACTTATCTGAGAGTAAGTCCCATTGAGCATATTAAAACCTCTGAATAAAAATGTATAGCAGGGGAAGGCAACACATGGCTGTTTGTGCAGCTCCTGCCCAGACCTGCCGCCACCACCATTGCCGCTGCCATTCCCCAGATCCCAGCAGAATTGCTGGGATTCTGTCAGCACGGCCGCTTCTGGTGGTGACAGGGAGGGTTCCAGGGTGGCCGATGCGGCCCCCAACCCTCCAAAGTTGCCCACCCCTGATTGCACTGTATCTTCCACTGAACTGAATCTGACTTACCTCATGCTTAGGTCTGTGCTGCGTGGAGCCATGTAGTGCATAGACTGTCATCACAGCACTGTTAGCGGGATTGTTGATAATATGTTATATGACAGTTGTGGTTTTCTAGTACATCTTTAACCAAACACACAAAAAATCACCCTGTTTACCATTTCAAGAGTAAATGAATAGGAGAAAGGTTGTAAAACTGCAACTGTGTGAGCAGGCAGAAGGATACAGTTTGTCTTTGTTGCCATCTTCTGCCCTTTATATTGCATAGTCTGTAATAATTATTCACCTCTGTGTCAAAACAAAGCTGGAAGAATGCAATGTAGTGCATGGGACCTTTCCCTTTTCTTCTGACACTGGACCAAATTTCTGAAAGTGTGCATCCCAGATTTACTTTACTGGTGTTCACTCCTGCAGTTGTGGAGGTCCCTGACTATTAGGAAACGTTCCATCTAGCACTGCAGTCAGGAAACCCTTCATAATCATTACTTCTGGTTCTTGGACTAATGTTACATTCAGGAACAATGTAATCATCAGATGTTATACAGTAACTACTCATTTGCTGGTTCCCAGTGATCCTAATTGGCACAATGTGGTTGGAGGAAGAGGTTGCCTCATTACCTCCATCCAGTGGAATTAGCGCATGCATTTCAGTAGGGGATGCTAGCATGTCAATTTGCTACCATTAAACATCTGGAATAATTCTTTTCTTGAACCTTGAGTGCAGCTTTGCACTGGTTGGTATCTGGCTAGCATAGTTGGAGAAAGGTTTCTGTACCAGATGTGCTCAGGCAATGCATTTCTCATATTCTTAGGGCTCTTACTGTGAGACCACAAAATATCTATCTGCCTAATGCAGGGGTTCTCAACCGGGGGGGGGATTTTATGGTTTTTTTGGGGGGGGGATTGGGACCACAGACTCAAACTGTTGGAATACTGATTGTTCTACAAATTATAATTCTACAGATTGTACATAATCTACAGGACATCACACCTTATTGTATGGCACAGATTAAGTCAGACAATCTTGGAAAGGGGGGAAATGACATTCTGACATATGGTGAAAAGGGTGCATGGGGCAAAAAAGGTTGAGAATCACTGGCCTAATGTGTAATTGTTGCCAATTTTAACTCCATCACATACTATCTATCAGTGTTCCTTCAGATGGTCATTCTGACATCTTGCATATCAGCAATCCTAAATTAGGCCAGGAAGGAGCAGAGTGGCACATCCCAAGCCCTGCCGGCTCATGCCAGCCAGGACAAAAGGTGTGGGAGGGGTGGTTTCACAATCCCCCCTTGACGGCAGTGTGTGTGTGAAATTAGTCACGTCAGCTCCAGCACTGATGTAGCTGATGGGCCCGAATTGGGCCTGTACAGGAGAATGGAGCATCTCCTTCCCATTCCCAGAATGCCCCAACTTCAGGCTTTCTATTGGTAGCTTTCTGCCTGCCTGGGTGTCGCAGGGGCCTCTGCCATGGCAGGCCTCCCATGACAGTGCTCCTCTGCGCTAGCGGAGGCCAGTGGAGAGCTACTAACGTACCACATTAGCTCCCTGCATCCATTAACATTGGAGGGGCTGCTGGTGGTGGGAGAATTGCACTTGAGTTCTTAAGGGAACTATCCTATGCACGTTTAGACAGAAATAAGTCCTACAACTCCTAGCATTCCCCAGCCAGCCATGCTATCTGGGGGATGCTGGGAGTTGTAGGTCTTATTTTTGTCTTAAAAGGATTGCACTGTAAGTATATTTACTACGAAGCAACTTTTCTTGCATACAACTGAGCTTATTTCCTAAGAAAGAGTGCTTAGTATTAGCATTAGAGGTTTCACAACCTCTTGAGGGTTTTGATAAACAGTGTTTTTAATGTATTAATAATGGTCCCTTGCTTTTATATAGTACTTGGAATGTTCAAAAGACTTCACATACATGGTTTATTTATTTATTTGATGAATGGATTAAAATATTTATAAGCTACCTTTTAGGGTAAACTTTTCCAAGGTGACTTACAACCAAACTTAAAAGCACAAAATATAATAAAACAATAACTTTATCTCAGGATTCTTTGTTTTTATTTATTCTAAAATTCTGCCCTGCTTTTATTTATAAAGTAAACTCAAAACAGTTTATGGAAAAAGTAAAATGCATGAAACACAATATAAACATTTCAACAAAGAGTTAAATATTGATGTATATACAAAAGAACAAAGTCTCAAAATGTTAAACACAATAAACCTGGTAAGTAATTTATAATGAGAATAACATGTGATGAGTCAAAATATTGACTTCATTATAAACAATTGGATACAAAAAAACAGTTTGAAAAAAACATAAGAATTACAATAATTGTGACCCTCTAAATAAGATGTTATACACATTGGGAACTGACCAAGGATAATAATTAACAGTAACAGGCTGATTGTAAACATGTGCAAAGTTCTGTAACAAACCAAGTGCAGGATGGTAAGTTACAAATAGCAGAAAGTAATGATAATAATAACAAACTGAGTTCCAGAGGTGCGATTCAATTGAGGATAACAACAATAAACAGAATATAATATGATGTATAATAGTGATTATCAATAAATAATCACAGTAACAAACCGAGTACAATAGGGTACAAGACATGGAGTGACCACATTTTAACAGACAGAGATAGTGTTGGATACAGGAATCTGGTAGTCAATCCTGTTTCATCATTCATTAATTACTTCATCAGAATACTCTTCTTTGAGTCTGCAAGCAATTATTAAGCCATAAATTAACTGAATGGCAACATGAGGTTTGGAAAACAAATATTTAAAAAAAGAAGCTTTCATGTGTGGCGTAGTGGTGAGAGTGTTGGACTGGGACTCAGGAGATCCAGGTTCTAGTCCCCGCTCAGCCATGAAACGCACTGGGTGACTTGGGGCCAGTCATTGACTCTCAGCCTAACCTACCCCACAGGGTTGTTGTGAGGGTAAAATGGAGAGGAGGAGGAGGATTATGTAAGCTGCCTTGGGTTCCTTGCAGGAAAAAAGGCGGGGTATAAATATAATAAATGAATACTTAGATATAACACACTCACCACTGCTTACGAGCATTTCCCGTGGGAGTGAAGACAATATTAGTTCCACATAAATTTCTTATAATTTGAACTGGACCCGTAACAGGAATTTCTTTCTGTATAATAAAACAATTTTTCACTATCTAGTACAACGTTAAACATGTAGTAAAATCTGTAACGTTAAACATGTAGTAAAACCTTTAGCCTTAGCTGGAAAATTCTATACTTACAAGCAGCAAGAGTTTGCTTCCGAGTGTTTCAACTCTCATTAATACAACGGTATATATAGAGAAGAAGTTAAAGGTACAGCGTCCTAGTCCTGTATCATGTGAACAGCTGATAGGGAGACTTAATTGAGCAAACAATCACCTCCCTAAAAAAGATGATAAATCCAAGCTAGCGTTTAGACCACATGGATGTACTGAGTCTAATTTAAAGATCCATTCGGCTTCTTTTCTTAATAACAAATTTATTTATTTATTTATTTATTACATTTATCAATTATCATGGACATGGTCATTCCAGTTATATTTGTGGGGATATATTCTTTCTATAACAAGAAAATGGAAGACATCATAACTATGTGCTTTTTCATTGAAATGTGTAACCAGCGGTGCTTCTAAAATATGATGTTTTAATTTAGAACAATGTTCTGAAATATGTGTTCTTATGCTTCTAGTAGTCTTACCCACATACAAAAGACCACACGGACAAATAATGATATAAATTACCCACTTGGTAGCGCAATTAGAAAAGTGATATAATTTAAAGAGCCGGTGGTCTCTAGGATGTTCAAATTTCTTCGTCTGTAAAGTCAAGACCCAGACTGAACATCCACTGCATTTGGAATGACCATTTACCATACTAACCGTAGTAGTGGGTGGATCAATATCTGTGTGTACTATCAGATCTCGAAAGTTGTTGGTACATTTGAATCCAATCTGGGGTGTAATACCGCACCCTGGTATATCACCCACAATATGCCAGTGTTGAAAATGCAAGAGGTGAGTAAGTGAGAGAACATGTAATCCTATTTATAGAACTTATAGAACTTCTGGATCACAGCCATTGCCTGAATAAGGCCACACAGTATGTGCAATGATGCCATCAGTACTGAATACTAAGAAATCACCTAAAGCTGATTTAAAATTGAGATTTTTTTTAAAAAATGAATTGATTTGTTCTATTAATGAAGTGATCAAGACTCCTGACGCCCCATTTACACATTAAAATATTGTTTTTAATAGTGGATTATGGTATCGAAAAAGTGGTGTGAAGTGTTTCTTAACATAAGCAGTTCCCTCACATCTCTGCAGCATTTATGCAAGTCTGTATCACTTCAAAGCTTCTTGGATCAATTCCCACTTACTCTATAATTCCAAAACACTGATAAAATTGTTAGAATTAACTAAACGTATCTTTAAATTAATGCTTCCTGTCTGTAGCGATGTGATGAGATCATACCCAGTATGCCTTATTTTACTCCTGGAACTTTATTACCTGAAAGACATAGACAAATTGAAGAGAATTCATAGAACAGCTACAAAAATGACGAAAAAGGCATGACAATAGTGACTTATGAAGAAAGAGCTATATACGTATAACTTGGCTAAGTAAGGGCTGGGAAGGAAATGAACAGGCCTGTGGCTTACGCTGGCTCAGCTTGTGTGAGTGTGGAAAGCTAAGCCTGGTTATTACTTGGATGGGAGACCCCTCCTCTAGTTTCCTGCACTGAGCAGGGGGTTGGACTCGATAGCCTTGTAGGCCCCTTCCAACTCTATAATCTATGAAATGTTACCCATCAAGGATGCAAACATTAAGTCAAAGGAGTTATTTAGTGTGGTGCAAGGACATTACGACCAAGAATAAAAGGATCAAACTAAGCACTGGACAGCTGGAATCTGAAAGTTGTTTTTTTTTAAGGTGATATATTTTATCTTGTGTTTTACTTGTTCAATTTTGCCCCAGCCTTTATTTAGAACAAAGTCTAACAGAGTTCGGATTGAGTACCTAGGCTTCAGGATTCACTCCAGAATTTATGAGGCTACAAATCTAATTCCCAAGGGGAATTTTATAAGGGGGGGAAATCTTGCACCCCCACCCCGATTTTAAAATACTAACTTTTTTCTACTGAATGGAGGCTAGCAACCTGTCTGGAATTTGCCTGTTACAGTGCTTTCTGAGTGATGCATGCATAGCAGGCATAATCACCTTAGTGACAAGAAAGCCTACCTAATTGTACTGAGAAAAGAACAATACACAGGAATTTCCTTCCTTTCAGCTCTTACAGCACCGAAACATACTCAGATCTGTGGAAACCATTTTATGGGAATTGAAACAGCAAGGGTTAATAAGGAATGAGTAAGTTAGAAATGTAGAAACTAGGCGTTGCTTGCGGATAAGGTGCGCTTGTGTGTAGCCAATCCACTCAACGGCTTTCACTGCAGTAAAATCTGACCAATCAGTGCTTTTCACCTGCCTTATAAAGAAGTGTGCTGCATCACAAAAGTAGAGAAACTTCTCTACTTCCATTTCTTCCATTGCGTTGCAAATAAACTGAGTGTTCCGATAAATGTCACGTGTAAATGGTTTATTTTACACAATTTGGAGGTTCCACAGAGATCCTCTTGCATCTCTGGCCATTCATTCATCTGCTGCCTGCCTCTCTGGAACATTTAGGTGCCAGGTAAGGAGACCTTTCCTCCACCCCTTTTGAAATCTTCCTTAGAGAGGCAGGGGGAGGGCAGATGAGGTGAGTCAGACTACAAGGATTAAACACTTGGTTCACACTCAGTTCTGTTTCTGGTCTGGTCTTCATGGTGCCTTAACTTGTGGGAACTGTGATAGTGTCCATGTACATATATGGGCGATTATGGGTGGTATTATAGTATCATATTATGCCAAGTTAATGCAGAGTGTTCAGACTTTCCATTCACAGGTTAAAGAAGCATTCCTGAAAGACCCAGTGACATCTCAGTGCCACCAACTGATGGCAAGAAATTGGATTTACATGAAGATACACCAGAGAAAGAGTGCCCTTGATTCCCACTGGAGAGAACTGTACCAGGTGTTGTTGACCACCCATGCTACAGTCAAATGTGCCCATCTCCCCAACTGAATCCACGCACCACACTGCAAAAAAGCCACACCACCAGCCCATTCCCCCAGGCCTAAGTTGAAAGGCCCTATGGGGGAGTAGCGCAGAGAAGGCACCAGAACCCCCTCTCCAGAAGCATCTGGCTCACTTATGTATCAGAAGGAAAGTATGGTTGGTCATGTAATGACTATGGGAGATAGTGTAAGTAACATCACTTTCATCATAAAGAGAGCTAGATACAAAAGTGGTACTTAGAAAGCAAACTTCACACCAAACAAGGAAGGCATATCTAGATATTATCTCCAGTGGATGATAGAAAAACAGTGCAAGATTGGGCTCACAGCACTGTTTTGCCTGTGGCTGAAAGGCATACAAATACCTACCAGCCAATTGGAAGGGTACTTGCTCTGTCTCATCTGTATACCCTGCAATTTCTGAAAGAGAGAAATTGCCTCAAGGAAATATCCGGAACATGTGAGATATTTCTGAAGCACAACAATACTAGGGTATTACCATTTTTGGTTATGGAGTGGGTTTAGCCATTAGAGAAATTAGAAAACTTGTTAGTTCATTAGAGAAAATAGCTAACTCCACTACCCTGGCATTGAGAGAGATAAATACTGAAATGAAAGGCATAAGACAAATGACTCTTCAAAATAAGATGGCCCTTGATTATACCTTAGCTAGTAAAGAAGAATTATGTGTGTTGATTGGTGAAGAATGTTGTGTATATGTCCCAGAAGAGAAATAAATAAATAAATAAATAAATGTACAAATAGAAAGGATAGAGACAGAGGCCAGAAAGCTTCATAAAGTAAAACACTGGTCTGTTTGATCCTGGATGGCTGGAATTTTCAGAAACTTAGGGACTCAAGGCCTACAAGGACATAGCTAGATTCATTTTAATGATTTATGCTATATTTTTGCTTGTCAAATGTATGGTAAACTGCTGTATGAAAAAGACAGAACATCTGCTTACCAAAGATGAAGTATATCAAATGTTGTTGAGGTTCGAGGAAGAGAAAATATAGCATAACCTGATGAAGACTGAATCATAAAATGGTTAGAGACTGGTTGACATTTTGAGATATGGCAAAAGAAGGGAATTGTGGAAACCATTTTATGGGAATTGAAATAGCAATTCCCATAAAATTGCTATTTTATGGGAATTGCTTCTTCCCTCCCCATTCCTTTCTCCTTGTGTGTCGTGTCTTTTTAGATTGTAAGCCTGCGGGCAGGGACTGTCTTGTTAATTGTTGTAAACTGCCCAGAGAGCTACGGCTATTGGGCGGTATAAAAATGAAATAAATAAATAAATAAATAAATAATAAGGTATGAGTGGGTAAGTTAGGAATGTAGAAACTAGGCGGTGCTTGTAGATAAGACATGCTTGTTGTAGCCAATCTGCTCAATGGCTTTCACTACAGCAAAATCTGACCAATCAGTGCTTTTCACCTGCAGTGCCTTATAAAGAAGTGTGCTGCATCACAAGGTAGAGAAGCTTTTCTGTGGAAGTTTTTTCCAATGTGTTGCAAATAAACTGAGTGTTCAGATAAATTCCACGTGTATATGGATTATTTTCCACAGATCTCAGCCTAAGAGCTCCTTCCGATAGTAATAATTTTCACTCATGGCAAATAATTTCTGTGAGGATGAACATCATAATGTTGGAACTGAAAGGACTAAGATCCATTTTGGCTTGTAAATCAGACATGGGTAGGCAGAGGCAGGTACCTGTGGGATTCTCAGTTAGCCCATTTCTGCTTCAGAAGGAGAGCCAGGTTATAAACCCTTCTGTCCTTATGATTTTTCTTTCCAGTATTAAAACAAAATCTCTCTTTTCTGTAGTAGATTCAACATGATGGAAATCTGGCAGAAAGGTGGGTGTCCATGTGCTCCAATGGGAGCTTCTCCCCCCATGCAAATTGTGTTGGGGGGGAAAGGGGAATTGGTATATAGTAGCAGAGGTATGCGGAAACCTTCCCCACTAACTTACTCAAAACTACAAGGCAAAATCACCATGTGGCGCAGTGGTTAGAGTGTTGGACTGGGACTCGGGAGATCCGGGTTCTAGTCCCCGTTCGGCCATGAAACTCACTGGGTGACTTTGGGCCAGTCACTGCCTCTCAGCCTAACCTACCTCACAGGGTTGTTGTGAGGATAAAATGGAGAGGAGGAGGAGGATTATGTAAGCTGTCGTGGGTTCCTTGCAGGAAAAAAAGGCGGGGTATAAATATAATAAATAAATAAATAAATAAATGTGGCCTGACGCAAAAAGGCTACTAAGAATTAAAAACAAGCCAGACTAGTTATATCAAACAAAGCAGCATGTTTATTGTACTCACAACATCTACATCTGGCATTCTTGCATGTGTGTTAGTCCATGCAGGCACAGCTTACAGTTGGAGACTTAGATGGCCAGTTTCAGCCATCTCAGTGGTTTGTTCCTGCTTGTGAGGAGGACAGGCTGAGGCGCTGCCAGGATACATCGAATCCTCCCCGCCCCGCCCCTGGAATGCCCACCCAACACCGGCTCCGAGGTTGGTTTTCCAGCTGCGGAGATGCAGCCGGCATGGAAAGAATTGTGCCAGCTGTGAGGGTGGAGGGAGGGTGCTCCAAGGTCAGAGTCCCAGCTCCAACCTCGCAGCATGTTTCCAAGGTCAGGGCTGGGACTCTGACCTCTCCTATGGCCACCCAGCTGGAGTCTAGCAGCCACAGGATTGTGCCCTAAGTTGCTGTAGGAAAAATGAAATTTTATGTCAGGTCTGAAAGATCTGAAAACATGAACTAGAAAATATGGTGTGTGGGTTGCTTTCTAAATAAGATTCCTTTTCAAAATGTATCCTATGAGACATCATCTTCTTTTGAAGGGACAACATATTTAATCCAAAGCAGGAACAAAGAAAATGTAACATTTTCAAATTAAAATCCATTGTGGTAAATGTAAATGTGATCCTATCATTTAATCCTTTTTTTAAACGATGAGAGTAGGTGGCAGTCACTTCTCAAACAAAATTAATCTATTCTTGATCCACCCAGAACTATACATAACCTGAGAAGGATAAAGGCTGAATTTGTGGGAGATGCATTTCTCTAGATAGTTATTTTAAATGATTTTAGTAAGCAAAGCACTAACTCAAAATGGTGCTTAAATCAAGACTATAATAAGAGCCAAAACAGTGATCTGATCAGTGTGGTTCAGTGCATAGGAAGGTTCAGTTCAAAAGTTCAAAGATTCAGGTTTAAATCAATACTTAGCTATGTGGCTCAATGGCTGACTTATTAAAGAGACAAGACACAAGTTCGTGCTGGTAGTCCACAGATATGAGACTTGGGAGAAGATCTGTAGTTAAACTAGGCTATATTCTTAGCTATACTTGGCTAGTTCATTCATCCAGCTCTCTTCCTCTGCAGGTTGCAGTGAATCTGAAGCAGGAAAAATTAACAGGAAGACATAAATCACGGGGGAAACGGGCAAAATTCCTCCAGGAAACGGTTTTTATTTTAGGCCCAGTGCATTTCAGAATAAAGCCTTCTCTAGGGTCACAGTAAACCTATTCAATAACAATTATCATCCTGGTCTGTAAACTCCTGTTGCAGCAGTAAATGCTCCCAAAAAGGCCTGTGAAAAGGTGGGGAGTTAATATCTCCCTTTCTGGACTAGCAGCAGACTCAGGGAAGTGTTGAAAAGGTGGAGAACACTGAGAACTGACAGTGCAACACTTAAAAGCCAGAGGATTACATTGCTAAGTGGAAGATCTTGTCTCCCCCGCCCTTTTGGTTGCACCTTCTTTTGCCGCTCCCCCCCCTTTCAATTGACAGCTAGGCCATCGGACCATGGCAACTGTGCACAAAGTGCCTATAGGCAGTCTTGTCAATCTGTTTCCTCCTGCAGTTCATTGCTCGCTTTGACAGCTGAAACAGACAAGGAAATCGACGATACAGGATTTCTCATATGGGACAGCTGTAAGTGCTCTCCTGTGCACTTGCAAAAAAAAGACAGACAAAAAAATTATTATTATTATTATGAACACAATTGTGCAATTTTCTAGGGCCAAGATAATAATAATAATATATATATTTTTTTACCTCAACTGTACATTTTTGAGGCTCTGAAAAATAAAATTTAAAAATGGTGGCAAATCAAAAGGAGTAGCAATCGGAGAAGGGAAGGGGAGACAAGACAGGTTCTGCCACAAAGGACACTGAGATACAGGCTGGAGCCTGGAGGCAAAGTGTTGTGTACACTGAGGGAGAAGGAGCGGGAGAACAACCCACAGTAAGCCCAATTGTTTATCGGCTGCACTGTGGGTTGTTCCACAAACAACCCACACTGTGTGGGTTATTTGCAAGGTGGCTTAGTGTGACATGTTTAACCCTTGCGCAACCACCCGCCGACCAGGTTCGGATGACATGGCAAGCTGCGGCTGTGGCTTGAATATTCAAAAACCGCCCGGCGTGCACTGGCATGTTCTGCGCAACTCACTGTGGCTTTAACAAGCTTCGGTGGGCCACTGTGATAGTGCAAACTGGCTCATTGTGTTTGCCATGGCATTCATCCTATATCATTCCACATAATTCCTTGTTGCTGTGCCCAAACCCTGTAGCCTCCTTTCCTGTTATTTCATTCATTCCATTCCCTCCTGCCTTCCTCAGTGTATTCCCTCTTGCCCCTCCCAGTTCCAAGGATACAGCTCCATTATATTCTTTCACAGCCGCTTAATGAGATCTGCAAATGACAATAGGATTTATTTCCGAATTGGCACTGCTAATTTGCATTCATTCATTCCTCTCTTTCAATGGCATTCCATGCCACTAATTTCTACATGTGATGCAATCAAAGTGGTATCAAACATTTATAAAGTACTGATACCAACTTCAGTGTTGCCTCCAACCTGAAGAGGACTGAAGGCATATCCAAATGAAAGCATATTAGCAAATCAGGGGTAAATGGGCAGGGGTAAATGGGCTGGCTCCAGGGTTTTGAGGGCTCTTGGGTAAAACACTCTCAAATGATCCTGCTTCCTTAGCTAGTCTATCTACTAACTGCCACTGTTACCAGCTGTTATTGTTCCTCATGTTCTTTCTCATTATTACAACCATTTGCTTGCTTGACAAGCAGAGAGCCAGTGAATAAGTAGCAGGCAGTAGCATCCATCCGCTGCTCCACCTTTTCATCACCACTGTTGCCTCGGCCAGACAGGACAGGTGAACAAGCAGGTTGCAACGGTAAAGAAGAAGGGCAACTCCAGGGGGACTCTTGTCAGTGGGCCCCTGTTGGGGTGTGGGTCCTCAGCAGGTGCCCAACCATGCTTACCTTGGACACTGGACTTCAGTACCTTCCCCAAGAGAATTGGAGCTGAAAGCCCAAGGCAAAGTGTTGTGTTGTGTACACATGAAGGCTGGAGCAACTGTAATTTAAGCCATTGTAAGCAACCACAATATGTGAGACTGTTGAACATCTTTTACAGATTTACATGACATGCAACTTAAGGGAGGATCCTTAACTTTTTGTACCAGGAATAAATTTGTAAGTGTCTTAATTCTTCTCTGAAACCTAAGGGTTTTTAAAAAATAAAATAAAAAAATCTTAGGACCTGTAAAATACTCCCATTGCAACGATGCTTTTTTATGAGTAGAACTGAAAGAATATCTGTAATGAAGCAGGGACACATAGTTCTCCCTGCTCCTTTGTAGACTGAACTAATTTTAGTTAGTCTTGTGGATTACATAAAGAGAAGCCCTGGGAGCCTGTGGCATTCAAATGAGCCAAATGTTTCCATCATAGAGATTTCTGGGATGTTTTGAAAGCCAGCAACAGCTCTCTGCCCCCTATCCTCTGGCTACCCAGAATTAGGTGTTTCTCTATAGCTAGCTAGAACACCACTGCTGCATGAACCCAGTATGTCTCACTCAAGCTGTCTTGAAGCCAACAACAACAACAACAAAAACCCCTTTGCAGTTCTGTTTTGGATTCCTCCTCCTCCTCCTCCTCCTCCTCCTCCTCCTCCTCCTCCCCTTGTTGTTGTTGTTCTTCTGGCAAGGCACTATCAGTGATTTCTTGTTTGTTTGTTTGTTCTAAACATCAACAGACCCAGACAGGTAGGCAAAAGCCTGAACATATGACAAGATCAACTTTATTTTATTTTGCTTTTCACTGAATTCCTATCTTTTGAAGACTTGTTAAACTACTTTATTTTGGCATGGGTTTTTAGCAGCAGAGGTTTGTGGACTGCTATTATGTATTTTATATAGTTCTATGTTAATAATAGCTTTTTTATTTGGCTAAGGCAGTATTTTCAACTTGCAGCCTGCAGGCTGCATGTGGCCCCCCTGGCTGATTTTTCACACTCCACCCCCAGACCACTGCTGAATTCGCTGAAAAAATGTGGCACTGTGGTAGTGGCAAATTTTTTGGTGATTTTCCTTTAAATCATGGTGCACAGGGAGCACAGACTTTGTTTTCAAGCAAAATTGTATTCCCAGAAGCCTTGGAGTTGTAGGTCAACATACCTGGAGGGCACTAGGTTGGGGAAGGCTGTTCTAGGGTGTTCTTTCAGTTGATGATGGGTGACGTAGAGATGTGCGGACATTGTAAAATCTGTTCTGTCTATGTTTCGCGGATTGTCAGGCACCTTTTGTTCCATCATCCTCTCCTTGACAGAATCAGATGTTGCGCAAATGCGTTCATGCACATTTGTGCAAATTTGCAATTGTGCAAATTCGCACGTCTGAAAATGCAAATCCCCCCCAAATATGCAAATACGCCCAAAGTGCGTATTTTCATTCTTTAGCCTAGGGTGACAATGCACAGTTTTGGTTGGTGTTTTGTTTTTCCATATTTTTCTATGACTAAATTTGCATAAAATTATGGATTTTAAATTTTTTTTTTAAAGGTCTGCTGTGAAATTCATGGGTGGGATTCTTAGAAATTTGAACCCGTTTGAGTCCATTGCTGATTTCTCCGACATCCTTAAGGTGCTGGTTTAGCAAACAGGTCTGGTCAGTACACCCACATCAACATTGTGAACACTGGAATCTGCAGCATGCACAGGGTTGCAGGACAGATGCTCAGGGGTTCCTCAACCACCAACTGATGTGGAGAGGGCTTCCTGGAGGTGGAAAATTTTAATACTGGGTGAAGAGCTGAAACACATAGGTGGAAGCACTGAATGAGCAGATGGCCTAATAAAGTCTTACATTATTTTACTTGCTGTGTATCTCATTCTTTGAACAGCAGATTTTCATGATAAACACATCAGTGTTTGTATCTTTACTCTTTCTTTTATGCCTTTCAACTTATAAAATGGAACTAAATTTTCTGTAGAATGTAGAAAGATTCTACATTCTACAGTCTTGCTCCTGTTTCTTACAAGAATCACATTTGTGTCACTTTTAAGCTGTAATTCCACCCCCACCCCCACAGAAGAGATCTGGCTGAGGCTTTGGTGCTGCCATATGCTAGTGACACAAATTGTGTGGGTGACTAACAAGAACTACTGACAGTTGTTGGAGGCCAAAGTATGAGTTTAAAGCCATCTAAGCACAACCACAGTTCAATATATTTATAGCCTGGGAGTCAAAGGATAGGATGTGTGACAAGGAGATTTCATATGTAGCAATTAACTAGAAAATTGTTCATAAGTAAAAGGTCCTTTTGGATAAACACCTTATTTATTTATTTAAATGTTTTTACCACACTCTTCTGCCAAAAAGAACAGCTTCAACATCAATGCAAAAGAAGGCAAAGGGTGTGGGCTATTAAACAGAGGCTTAATCTAGACAAGACAATACTTTTGCTTAGTAGGCGAGCTCATCTGGGCTTGTTAGACATGGTTTGCATGATAGCTACGTGGTTAACAAACCATGGCAGCTTATTAACTATGCTGCTTGTGCTGGTCACATGCCAGCCCAATTTGCTTAATTTCCCTCACCAGTGTGGCTTACCATGTTGTCCAAATCTGGTGAGGGTGGGTTGTTGCCATGGTTAACAAACCACCCCAGAAAGACTCAGCTGGCATTAGCAGGAGCAGCTGCGCTCCCCCCAATGCTGGCCACTCAGCACCAGCATTCCTGCTGTTATCTCAGATTGGAGACAAGAGCAGGGATTTTTCTAGGGGGGATTTCTCCAGGAGGTGGAGCTTGAAGGCCAAATCCCTTTCCCTGGAGGAGCCTAAGCAGGCTCTACATTCCTGCTTTAGCTGGTGTAAAATGCAATGGCCAGAGTGGTTTCTGGTGTTCGCATCTCACAGTATATCAGTTCTTTTCATTTGCACTGGTTTCCATTGCTTTTATCATGCAATCACCCTGCCTCATTCATGGGATTTTATGGGGGCGCGGGGCGGGGGGAATCTAGACACTGTAATCTTCAGTTTATATCCCTCTGTTTTTCCACCACTACTTATGGCTTTTTTCTTTCTTTCCACAAATAATCTGTCAAGGAGGAAAAAGACAGAGTTTCTGTACAATGCCTTTTGATTCATTGTGCTAGGAGCCCTTTGTCTGGAAGCACCTTGAATGGATCTGGCACACAAAAGTTTCTTCAAGCTGCAAATAAGTAACAGTTATATTCAAAGTGGCCTATAGATGCTCATTGGAATTTGGTCCTTCAAGACTATGGTTTGGCTGGCTGCTATGTGTTGATGGAGTCAACACAGGGATACCTTTTTTTCTAACTCCTTCCTATGCATGTTTACTTGGAAATAAGTCCAAATATGTTCAATGGGGCTTACTTTCTAGTTTGGTGTGCATACAATTGCAATCCTAGTCATTGAAGAAAATAAAAGGACACCCAACAATATGACAGCAATTTTCAGTTCCTTCCCCACAGTTAAAATTCCTCACAGGTAAACAAATGCCTTAAGGAAACACTGTGGATGTGCCTTAGAGCACTGATGTATATCTACAGCAGATTCACCTAACATACTGAGATGTTAGTTATCAAGTGATAAGCACATTTTTTATAAGCTTGTCATACCAAGAAATGTCTTCCCTTTTAACAGCTGCTTGCACACATCCAGATTGAATTACATGATAAACATGAATATGTTACCTGATTCTTAGATAGTGGAATAAAGAGGAGAAAGATTAGCATTAAAGATAGCATTCAATAGCAATCAGTTGTGTAGAATATTACTTTTATCCACATAGGGTTGGCTAAGCAAGCAGATTTTTAAAACCTGCTGTAATGAGGGATTATGGCTGTTTTGAGTAGTGACTATTAATCTAGGCCTGTGGTTTACGCTGGCTCAGCTTGTCTGAGCTGTGGAAAGCTAAGCAGGGTCTGTGGTGGAGTGACAGGCAGAAGCCCAGGGAGGGGCCAACCTGAACATTCCAGAGCCTCTGATTGGTTGAATCAGAGAGCATAGAACCCCAGGGAGTTGGCAGTTAAGGTGAGTTGGTTGTCAGTTGGAGAAGAGAGTGGGTTGGAGTGAGAGAGGGAGTGGAAGGTTAGTAGAGTAGGCAGGGAAAGGTGGTACTGAAGAGAAGAGTTCAGACAGGAAATCTAGTACTAAGTTGTGAGAAAGCAAACATGAAGGTGTTAGTGTAGAACAATTCACAGGAGTCCACTTAGGGAGTGAAGGACCTTCTGTCTGAGGAAGAAGGAGAAACTCTGGACTAGTGTGAGGGACAGTTAAGTTCCCTAGTCTGATACTGTAACTTTCAAGTAACCAAGCCAAATTGATACAAAGAGCACTGTATAACATCTGCCTGCCTTTAACCTGAATCTAAGCAAAGAACAAGTTTAAATGTAACTGTTGAAAATTCCAAGTTATCTGTTCCTGAGTTGAATATCAGTTTAGAGACTTTGTTAGAACAATAAATCAACCTTATATTAAAAGTTCTAATTCTCCAGAGTCTGAATGGTGACAGGAAAGTAAGAAGTGAATTAACGGAGGGGCACCCTGCTTCAAGTAATCAAATAAAACAAACTGCTCCTAAGACAAACAAATGTGGGTGAACAGCTACATATAAGACCTAAGACACATAAACGGCTAACACAACTGTAAAAGACAGCTTAAAGTCTGAAGTGACCAATACAAGGGGGCACTTGGTGAGAGCGAAGTACACATTGAGGGTGTGGGCTTTGGAGCGAGGGGTCCCATCCGCTACAGGGTCAAGCCTGGTTATTACTTGGATGGGAGACCCCTCCTCTAGTTTCCTGCATTGAGCAGGGGGTTGGACTCAATAGCCTTGTAGGCTTCTTCCAACTCTATGATCTATGAAATCTATTCAGGTCCTATAGGATTTTTAGTGGTCTTTTCACTGCCCATTCTTTGAAAGCTGCATGCCATCTGTTCAGATGAGGATTCAGATGGCAGAAACAGAGTTCTAAACTAATAGACAACCCAAACTCACCTTATATACTAGGGTTGCCTTGTCATTTTAAAAAACATAGATATTACTTCCATGTAAGAAAAGCATGCATAACAACATGTGAGACGAATGTGTCCATGTATTTTCTACCTTTGGCCAATTGTACAGACATTTGACAGCTCATCACACTTGATTATGTTTACTTTTTCCTACATAGGCAAAATACCCCTGTAGGAAAATTGTCAAGTGTGAAGTGGCCCTCAGTGTTTAATATCCTAAATGAGAGGTGACTGGGCTCATTGGGAAGTTACACTCTCAGTTCCAAAACTCCTTACTACTAGAATCCCAGTAGGGAGATTATGTATTAGTTTGGCCAATGTGTTTTCCCACACTTTTACCTGCTGAGGCAACAGGAACAGGAAGGGCATTTGTAGCAGAAATTTGGCAGGTGAAGTATGCTTGATCCTACCCTTGCCTGCTAATTTCCCCCCCATAAATGCTGTCAGGATATTTTCCTTTGCTCAGCTTATTTCTGGTCTTAGAGACAGGAAGGGGAAAGTTGGGTTAAAAATGGCTTGAGGTGACATTTGTATGGGGGGGGAGGTGGATAGGGGATGGTTGATAATTCCCCCTTGCTAATTATTGTCTGCAGTATTACAATGCTGTGGGGAATCCATTTGTCTTGTATGTTACTCCCCTCCCCCAATACAATGTCTCAATAATGAGTTAAAGGCAATGCTCAAAAGCATTCTTTTTCTCTAATATGCTTTAGAGATATGTTATTATCAGAAGCTGCCCCTCAATTTTCGATTTCTCTTGCTGTAGACCTACTCAAGCTGCACATTTTTCAGAAGCAGCATAAGAAATTTGAATTCAAATGGGCTTTTGGTGGTCATGAAGAGAGAGAAGGACAGAGTAGGAAAATTAGCATATTACGATCATCCCAAGCTTGGTACCACTCTCAGTCACATCTAAATGATTGACTGTGGAGGGCGGTGCTTGCTGTGAGGGTGCATGGCCTGCTAAGAGTGTTGGGGACTTGGTGGGTCGGATATTGTTGAAGCAGGATGGGCAGAAGGTAGATTTAAATCTACTTGGTGGTTGAAGCAGGGTAGATCAAAATCTACTGGTAGATTGCTGATCAAAATGGACTCCTGGGTAAAGGAGTGCATTTTTCAGGGCTGTCCCTCCCATGAGGCAGGATGAATCCCTCACCTCAAGCAGTGGATCTGGAAGGATTCCAGATTGTATGAGCCCCACCATAACTGGGAAGACCATGTGCCTTTTCTGCTGCTGCTGCCAGGCCCACACTGACGCCTTGCTCTGAGTACTCCCCCTCTTCCTAACCTCGGCATTCCTTCCACGGTGTTCTTTGGGGATACCCGAGTGGGCAGCAGGCAAGGCACTGGCATAGTTCTCCAGAGCAGCAAGCAGATGCCTCAGAGAGGGGTCCTCGGAGTGAGGCATTGCTGGTGACTCTCCTCCTGTAGAAAGCAGCCAGCCCAGGTCTCTGGAGCGGCCTCTCACCCCAATACACCCCCCTGAGGACTTCTCTGAGTGAGGCATCAGGTAGGCTCACTGGGGTGTCCTCCAACTGCTTTCCTCTTGTGGCTGCAGGA
Organism: Shinisaurus crocodilurus; assembly: GCA_021292165.1. NCBI lineage: Eukaryota > Metazoa > Chordata > Lepidosauria > Squamata > Shinisauridae > Shinisaurus > Shinisaurus crocodilurus. The sequence goes on along the minus strand of CM037878.1, from coordinate 86,234,645 downwards.
AAGCAGTTGGCACGGTTCTTCAGAGAGCTTGCCAGGCCCCAGTGCCTTGCTCTGAGGAGTGAGTGAAGGGAAATTACAATTCTCTGGTGATTTGTTTATGATTTTACTTCAAATTACCTGTTTACAATTATGACAGGTTTCCAATTTCTGTTGATTAAATTTTAGTGTGGGTCAGGATGAGTGACTGCCTTGATGCTGAGATGTGCTAATTTTACACACACATATGTAACAACCACACTGATGATAGTTGTTTAAAATGAAATAAAGTACTTTTATTATAAAGTTTCATTCACACACACCTTTCATACTTAATACAGAAACAGAAAGTAAAGAGGTAGACTTACAACACATCTGTTGACAGACGCTCTGTCCCCTCTCACACGGAAAATAAGTTCTCTTAGTCGGGACAGAAGGCAGGAACCCCACGCATAAGGTGAAACTTCCTTTTATACCTTTTATCCTAAGCCACTTATTATGCCCAATTATGCTTTAGATTTAGAGTAAGAGCCCTTCGCTCGAAATCTAAGTGCCTCTGATCTACTAACATCACTAACTTCTCCTTAAGCATCCTGTGTCTGTACCTTGTGGCTGGATACTTCTCTTAAAAGGGTGTGTTTACCACAAACTTTGCCCTTAAACTTCTCTCTTTAGCAAAGTTAAGTGACCTTGCTTCCCAATCCCAACAGTCACTTCCGGAAATTTACTCTGGTTCAAACTAGGCCCATAGAACCCATCTTTGATCAGGCTCATAGAGCCAATCTTTGGCTGTCTCAGCTATCCCTCCTTTTCCCTATTTATGCTATCATGTTATCTATGCTGCTCTTATTTGTAAGCAAAATCTTATGGCAGGTTCATATAGCCTTCTGCTTAAGCTCAGTTACAATGCCGTTTAAACTTCGTACGTGAGGTGGCCTTGGATCCCACCTGAGCTGCTGCAGCACAGGTAGAAGCCTCACTCTGAGGAAGGCCCACTCAGAGCAAGGCATTGATGGGGTGGGGAAGCAAAGAATGGGGAGGTGGCAGGGAGAGAGGGCAGTGGGGTGTCCTGCTGCCACCTTTGGCGGCCAGATGTCTCACACTGGCTGTGGATTTTTGTGTAAAAGGACTGTGAGCTCTATTCAGTTCTGGTACTACAAATTCCTGGGCTCAGAATTCTTTCATTTTAAATCTATGTCCTTTTGTGCCAGGCTCTGGTTGGTGGATCTTGAGGTTCTACTAAAAAAGAAAGCAGACCCCGCACATCTGAGGTCTACATGCCCCTGGGTTAAAGAACTGAACAAGTAAAAATTAGCATGCCACACATGTATTTAGATGACTGCATGTGGCAGCAGCACTTAGGTTTATTTTTGCTGCCTGTTCATCTGTGTGCATGCAATTGTGTCATGCAATGGTCTAGGCATGCTAATTCCTACACAACTGTGTTTTCTGGTAAGAATTTAGTGACATGTGAAGCACCCCTTGGGCAAAAATAAGCCCCATTATAGAATTGGTGAGTGGAGAGCCAGTGTGGCGTAGTGGTGAGAGTGTTGGACTGGGACCCAGGAGATCTGGGTTCTAGTCCCTGCTCGGCCATGAAACTCACTGGGTGACTTTGGGCCAGTCACCGACTCTCAGCCTAACCTACCTAACAGGGTTGTTTTTGTGAGGATAAAATGGAGAGGAGGAGGAGGATTATGTAAGCCGCCTTGGGTTCCTTGCAGGAAAAAAGGCAGGGTATAAATATAATAAATAAATGTTTGGAGATGAGGGCAGCCCCTTACGTTGCAATGCTATGCACAGTAACCATATTTTACGCACGTTTGAAACAGGTAACTGCTGCAGCGAACTCTCGATTTGGGCGAGGCTCTCGACAGCTCATGCCCACTCCCCCCCCTCTTCCTAACCTCGGCATTCCTTCCACGGTGTTCTTTGGGGAGACCCGAGGGCTGCGGGGAAGGGTCTCTAGCTCACGCTCCAAAATAGCGCGAACTAGTTTTCTTCGCGGCGTTGTCGCGACGGTTCCCACCCTTGGGTTTGGCAGCCGCAACTCGTGTTCTGGAAAGTGCCGACGAACTTTAATCAAACTTCCTTTATTTTTAGTTTGGGCGGGGCCCTTGCGGATGCTCATTGCCAGCCCTCTGGGGACTCGAGAGCGGCTGCAGCATGCTCGGAAAGTCCTCGCCCGCAGCTTTGGGCTGGGCTCTGTTGGAGCTTGGCTCGTGGCACTCGCCGCCGCCGCCGCCGCCGCCGCCGCTGGTGACTGGCTGTCGGTGGCTGAAAAACGGCCTCCTTCTTTCAGCCCCGAACCAGTGCGAGGAGGAAGCAGCGCCAGCTACCGCCGCCGCCGCCGCCGTAACGCCAGGCTATTAGCTTCGGCAGTTTGTCGAAGGGAGGCAGCAGGTCAGACGCACCACGCCTCCCTCTCTCCCCGCCTCCCTCTCTCCCCGCCCCTTCTCCCCTCAGCCGCTGCCCGGTGTGTGGTGCAGCGCGCGGCTGAGGAGCGAGCGAGCGACTGGAGGCACAGCACCGCCGTGAGCCGGAGAGGAGGGTTGCCGTCGCTGACTGAAGCCAACTCGACACCCCCCTCCCCACTCCTCAACCCCTCAGCGGGAAAGTGCGAGGAGAAGGAAGGAAGAACGGAAAGAAAGAAAAGCAGAGGAGAGGAGTGAGTGAGTGAGTGAGTGGAGAGCAGCGCACGCGAGGGCGAGGCAGGCGAGAGGAAAGGAAGCGGCAGGGACGGGCGACAGAGATGCTCTGATTGAGGCGCGCCAGCCCTGCTGAGGGGAGAAGTTGCTGCCGAGGGAGGAGGCCGCTGCACGTGCCCACCAGTGCATTGTTTCGGACCTGCATTGCTAAGCCCTCGGCGCCGCCAGGGAAGCGCCCCCCAAGGTCAGTATCGAGAGAGGCGAAAGGCGAGCGTCCGCGCGCGCGCTGCGGTTCCACCCAGGCTCTTCTCCTCACTTCGTGGGAAGTTGTGTGGAGCAAGTCACTTCGGGGAGCGGGAGGGGGCAAGAGGGGGACGGGGGTGGGGGGGAGAACGCGAGGGTCTTAGTCGCGGCGCGTTCCCTTGCGCACGCGTAGGAGCGTGGAGCTTGCCGGGGAGGAAGGTGGCACAGGCGCGGCGCATTGCCCATCTCTCGAGGGGCACAGGGGAAAGCCTTGCAACACAGGGGAGCTAAGCGTGACCAACTGTGCCGTGGGGTAGAGCGGTTGAAGACATACAGGCAGATTTGCAGTCGCCCTTGTCTCTGCACGCTCCTGGCAGGACACGCAGACACACAGGTGTAGGATTTATAAAAACAAAACAAAAAACTTGACACATGTTTGAGTCATTTATTGTATTCTTCCAAGGAGCTCAAGGCAGCATACATGGGGTTGGCCAATGTGGTTTTTTCCTCTTAACTACCCAGTGAGCCTCATAGCTGAGTGGGGATTTTAATCTGGAATAGGCATGATACCATGCTGTCTAAAGAGCTGTGGTGACTGTATATTGTATCTCAGGAATTCAAAGGGTTAGAGTAATCCTTGTATTATATTCATGCAAACATATGCAGGGCTATGGGAGTGTTGTCCTCGGTGATGGATGTGGGTGAATTGTGTTTCCAGAACTCCATCTCAATTTCCTTGTTCTTTCTACCTTTTTCTGTCCACTTTCACCACTGGTTGTTGTATTACTGATACCTACTTAGCACCAGCGGTAACACAAGCAGTAACACAAGCAGTAACCATAGGGCAGAGAAATCATACATAATGTGCTCACATGGAAAGTCATCAGAAGCCTAGGCTTGACCAGGATATTTGCACTAACACTTACAGATGCTGAGTTTATATGCTGCAGATTTAGTTGCATGTAGCAGTTACAGAAGTGTGTGGTGCATGATTATACATATGTAAAATTCTTCACATGAGTATAGTGGAATAGTGGACATTCAGTCAAGATCATATAGACTACCATTGATACAGAAATATATGCACAGGAATATATTTATGATGATATATTGTCATATTATATATTACGTATTCATATTACAGATGGAAGTACATATGATAATCCATATGGTATATAGAAGTACATATGATATAATATATTTATGAGGTATTGCCATACATTATAGCATGCACAGAAAATACTCTATTGCTAATCAGCAACATTGACTTTAACATGACCCAGGGGCATTTGCATTTTATTGTGTATAATACTACGCACATTTATGGGCAGTGTTTCTGCTATATCATTCTAGCTTTTGAATGAATACCAGCTTTAATAAGCCATCTTGATATATGATATATTAATCATCCTTAAAATGTATTATATGATCTAATAAGTGATTCAGAGGCACCTGTACAGCATGGATATGAAGATATCTCTGGATTTATGCGGATATGGATGCATGTGTGTTTGAGTTGTGAATGTGTCCATAGGTGGTGTTTCTAGTTAGTAGTGCTTGGGGTGTTTGTTAGTGTGCGGAGAGCTGTGTCTCTGCACACAGTTTTGTTTGGTTGCTCGATTAGCTTTCTTGCCAAAAAAGCTTTCTGTTTCATTTGTCTTTAAATGGCAGTACCAGTCACAGCATTTATAGAGAAGTAATTTGCAGAATCTTCTGACACAGTGCCCCTAGTCATTGACTAGCGCGTGTGGTAGTGGTGTTCACTGTTCAGTGGCAACTTGCTGATCTTGATGTTTTTTAAGTCTCTCTTTTCCATCTTCTGTCAAACAAATTTGGCAGTGACTTCATGGAAAAAGGCAGGAAAGTCGAAACATTATTTTGCATTTGTCTTGAACCTCTAAGTCGTTTACTAAGTGAGATTTTAAAACCACCCCATTGCTTAATAAGTTCTAGATAATAGCAGTGAAGTGTGCAGTTTGTTGTGTCTACCTCTTAATAGACATATCCATGAATTCAGTAGAGAAGCTGAGCTGCACAGCATTTGCACTTTGTAAACAGATAGGGGCACTTGACTTAAATAAAAAAAAGTCATGTGCCCTTTCAAAATGTTATCTGTCTGGAGAAAGGCCTTGGAGGAGCTGCATAATACTGACCATAATGTAATTTTTGCTGTCATCTTGCTAGGTTGTGAGTTAGGTTCAGCCCAATGTGACTGAGAATGGCTGATTAGCTAATTACAGCATTTTTAAGGCAATTTGTCAGGGAAGAATGGTGAAACAGCTTGTATCTGAGAAAGGGTTCCCCCCCCCCCCCCCCATTAAGCTCAGGCAAGATAGATATGTCTTCAGGCAAAAGTATGTCTGTGGATATGACTATTTGCAAATGAATATATTTAGATAGTAATGAAGGATGCTTGTCAAATGGATAGTTTTAACCATTCATTTTATTTGCCGGAACTGGCTTCAGAGTTCAGTAACAAGTTATTAAATGGCAGAAAATTTTTGAGCAACTAATTACTAATTACTATTCTGTCACTATCTTATTCTCTAAACATAAGCATTGCTATATAACAGTTGACTTTTAGATCATGGTATTATGGGTAGGCTTGAAAGATAAATATTGGTAAACTTAGTTCTTTGAAATCTTTGCATAAAGAATACAGGCCGTGATTTCCAAGACTTCTTCCAACCATTTTACATTTCGTATCTGTGGAGGAAGGGGGGCTGGCTGACCTGCCACAACCCACCCTTTCCTACCCCAAAGGCCCAAGACCCCCAGAGATCTCAAGGTACCAGACTGCCAGCCTCAGCTATGCAATCCTACTTGAATCTCTGTTCAGGGACTTGCCCTTGTCTATACCCTGGATTTAGAGCTGAAGCCACAGAGCAACCACAAACACCATGTGGGGTAAAAACCAAGAAGGTTTATTCAGGTAGCATATTACAACAGAAGGTGGGAAATGAGGTAAGGACACAAAAATAGAGAGACGCTTTGATACACAGACAGTAGAGCTACAAAATAACAAAAGCTGATTCCTTATATCTCCCAGGCACACACTAGTTACCTGGAGGCTGGTTCCCTTCAGGGTTGGTTTCAGCACAGCCCTGCCACCCGAGGAGACTACTACACCTACCCTAAGGTCCGAGATGGGTAGCCCTCCTCCGGGCTTGCCTTTGCCAAAGCCCTCATTCAGCTAATTTCACCAGGAGCTACCTGGGGCCGGATCCTGAGGCCAGCCCGAAGGCTTGGACCTCCGCGTGGCTTGCTGCCATGTTCCACAGCAAGGACACGACGACGACCAAAAGACAAAAGCCACACCTTGACAATATATCTTTCCCCCCCTCCCCTCCTCCTTTCTGTAGCTCTGCTGCTTCTAGCCAATCAGGATTAACTTCACCTGGCCAGGCAGGGGAGGGATAACTCATGACTTACCGGGCCTGAACCACATTTGCATATGAAAGCCGGGTCACTGTAGACTAGACTAGCTTTTCAGGACTTTCAGGCGCCATGCCTTATCAGATACTTTTGCACATTTTGCCTCCTCCCAGCCCCCAACCGGGATTACCTGATTTACACATGAGGAGGTGTGTGTGTGTGTGTGTGTGTGTGTGTGCAGGCGTGTGAGTGTGTGTGTAGGAACCCTCAGAGGCTCTTTTCTCCACAGTATCAATGAATATCTATTCTGGATTTGTAAAGCAGTGACGTATCTTCATTATCTGGAACCATATGCATACCAAATACATAATTTTCTTGTTTTCCGACATGGAAAGCCATCAGCAACTTGGGCTAACTGAAAGAACAATTCAGCGACTGCAAATTACTGTTTGCTACAATTTTTTTCATGAAAAGTATTGGAGGTATGACAGAGTCAGATGTACTTGTTTGTTCATTTTTCTCAAGACAAATGTTTCATTGAATGGCATTCGTCTTTATGCTTGACTTTCCTAAATTTTTATGGAGGGAAACTCCTGAAACCAGTAGTCATGGAAATTACTAGAGTAGAGTTCATTAAATGTTCTGGAGATGATTGTTCAAAACTAGCCTTTTTATGGCAGTGAACCAAATACTTTCACATGATATTCTAAAAGATGCTGTTTAATTCTGTCACTATCTTATTCTCTCCTACAGTTGGGCATTGAGTCAAAATAGTCATTTGGCTGTTTACAAGTTAAGACAAGAAAATTAATTTACATGCTGAAAATAAAGCTTGGCTTATATAAATGTTACTTAACACAACAGTATTTTAATGGACTTAGACCCTGAGGGGATCCATAAAAACATTCCAGTGTTTATAAATATAGTCAACATGGAGTCTAAACCTGACCTCTGAAGTCTATAATTTTACAGTTTAGAAGCTGATACAAAATTTAATCTCAAATCCAACTGTGGCTAACTCTGCCCATTTGGTTTTCTGCATTTTTGCTTTGGGTTTTGACTGTGGGTTTTGATGCAACTGATATCTTGATAGTCGTGTTTTTAGTTGTTGATTTTGAAATCGAAGCAAGTAAATATAAATTTGGAAACACTATGAAAAGAATATTCAGTGTTCAGGATTAGTCTGGAAAAGAATAATCAAAACTAGTGGTAGTTTTGAGAAACTATATCTTGAGAGCAGTTTGTACATTACGGACTACGGACTGTTCAGAGAGTCTTTGCCAGGTCAACCAGTGTTGATGGGGGAATTGGTAGTAAGTGGATTAAAATTAGAAGTTGCTGAAATGGGGATAGAAGATCCTACTTACCTTCAAGCTGTTGTAGAGCAGTAATCTGGAAAGTCCCCAGTTCAATATCGCCTAATACAGGTTTCTCCAATGTGATGCCCTCCAGATGTTATGGACCACAGCTCCCATCATTCTTGACCATTGGTCATGCAGGCTGGGACTGATGGGAGTTGTAATGTATAACTTCTGGAGGGCATCACGCTGGGGAAGACTGCCCTGTTCACAGGGGAGCAACTGCAGTGGTGTGCTTTGTTGCACCACTGGCTAACATGAAACACCCTGGACTGTGCAAGTGGACCTTGCATTTTGTGCCTCCTCCCCATGCAAGCATTAACTCAGTTTCTCAAGGGTTGACACTGGCATGGGGCCGGGCTGCAGCATGGGGTCCTACCGCATGGTCTGAGGTTTGTCACATGACCCAGCAGTGCAAGAAGAAATGGTGCTGCAGCAGCTACCATGCTGCCAGGATAATATGAGTACCAGGGCTTTAGGTAGCCACCATCTCTGAGCTTCAGTCCCCATTCTTCAGTATGGGAAATGGTGTTGGTCTACCTTACAAGCTTGTTTTATGGATTATTGAGAACCTGTATGTGAAGTAGTATATGATAGCTAAGCATTGTTATAATTATTGAACTTCCAGTATGTACGGTTGGTTAAAACTTGCTTGCCTTAAGGATAGGAGTCCTCAGGTAGCTGCCAAAGGCAGCAGCATCAAATTTCTAGGCAGTAGTTGTGAATAAGCATCAGGGATTTTTGAGACCTGTTATATTAATTTATTAGCACCACGTGTATCATCTTCATTGCAATGTGCTACGAGATTTGTAGAGGTAGTAATGATGCCTCTGGCACCTGTTGTCTGACTGATGTGATGTCATGGAATGATCATAAACATTCTGTTTGCTGAGGGAAGTTGTTAGTCATTAAACATTCACAGCAGATCATCTTCTGTGACTTCAAGCAAAAGGTCAATTCAGTTGAGGAAACCTCTCCACAAACTCCAAGGGCAGGACAAACTGTGTGGATAAGGTATGTAGACAGATTGAATACTGGCAGTCTCAATATGAAGAGGTTGTGGGAGGAAGGGAAGGGAGGGGCTGGGAAACAAAGGAAGCAGTGGCAGGAAGACGGGGCAGAGCAGGCAGTGAACTGAAAAGGAAGATACTGAAGAGAAGGGTAGTTGGAAGGGACGGGGCCTCAGGAAAGAGAAGTAAAGAGATAGGGATAGATATAAACAGTACATTCATGTAGGGATCCATGAAAAAGTTACATAGTTGAAGGGTAAGAGCTTTTCCTCTGAGGCAGTGCATCATCTCAGACCAATTTCCCTCTCCCCTGGTGGTCTCTTAAACTGTAAAAGGACATGTTTTATCTGAGGCCAATTCCTCCTCTTCAACGATTTTTTTTTTTAACAGTCCCCTCTTGTATATACTATTTATATCTCTCCGTGTGTCCTCTGTCCAGAATTAGCTGATAACCATATGGCATAATAATCCTTCCCCATGTCTCGTTTGTCCTTTTCCTATATAATTCAATAAATGCTTTAGGAAATTGAAGTTAGGAAAGTTGTTGAGGCAGGGACTAATCTTTCCCCTCACTTCTGACACTGGTGTCATCAGTGTCTGGAGTAGGGGAGAAGATGTCCGCAACTGAAGCCCTTTACTTACTCCCATAGAAGTCAATGGGAACCATTCAGTTCTAGGAGAAAACATCGCAGGGCTGCAGCTGAAGCCATCCTTGTGTTGAGGGCAAGCACCTGCTCCTCGTTCTAGGCACTGGTGACCCTAGAAGTGTCAGGGACAACTGTTTTTAAGTATTATTAGAACCCATGTAGCACACCCCCACTTGCAAACTCAGACTATTGACATAATCTTCACATTTCTGTTGGTGCAGAACCTGTGTGTGCTTTGCTATATATACGGTAATAAGGACCTCCCTCTTTCCTACCCACCTTGAATTTGGTGTGCTGTCACCATGCTGGTACAGTGCATTGCACTCAGGCATCTCTGATAACCGAAGGCCCTCACCTTCTAACAGCCCTACCCCCTGTGCATGCTGGCTGTTAGGTACCTGAACATGAGGCAGGGGAGGACCTCATGTGCACTGGCAGGGTATGTAGCATTGCTTGTGGCACAGCAGCAGCAGCAGCAACAACACTTTGGGCCAGTCACTGACTCTCAGCCTAACCTACTTCACAGGGTTGTTGTGAGGATAAAATGGAGAGGAGGATTATGTAAGCCACCTTGGGTTCTTTGCAGGAAAAAAAGTGGGGTATAAATATAATAAATAAAACACATACATAGCTCAGCGATGGCAGGAGGCAGGGGAAGATTACTTCTGTGCACACCAAGACATGCACTTGGGGAAGGTGCATGTCTTGGTTATCAGCTAATTCTGGAGCACAGGAGGGTTGTTGAACTGGCCTTTTGTGTTATAGATGCAAGTAGTAAATTTGTTTTAAAAAGTAAATCTGTTAATGAGATTACTATTTTTCTTGGCAATGTCGTAAACAATATTTTTCCACATAGCTTCCTAAAGGATTGCTTTCCTTTCTTGATAAATACTTACATTTTAAAACTCTCACAGAAAAACAAAATTCTATGTTTTTCTAGAGTATTATCATTATTGAAAAAAGCGCTGTCTCTGACCTCGGATCTGGGAATCTGAAATATCCTATGGCCCCTCAGACAATGTCTAGGGCCCATAGGATTGCTCCCTTCAAGGTCCAGGGTAAGGAAAGGAGTGGCTTCCTAAACAGATGTTAAAAGCAGTTCTATTTGGATTGATCATAAGGGAGCATTTGTATTTGGTATATTTGTTTCATATGGGAATATTTCTATTTGGTATAGCAACTGTCATAACTAATCATTCGTATACTAGATGGTAAGCTGGCAGGCAGGTTTTTCTTGTTTTTACCTTTGTACAGCATGTAGTTGGTTTTAGTGTTTCATACATTCTTAGGCAGGAACTCCATTGCTTAACAGTAGGATTGAACTTTTTCTGGTTCTATGTGATCTTTAGGCTTTTTTCTTTTCTTTTTTTTAACTCAAAAGGAACTGTTATCTTTAGATACTAAATTGTTCTTGGATAAGCATAAAAAGAGAATTTCTAATTTTATCATGAACTCACACAAGGTGCATTCTTTATTGTTATTGAACAAATGGAGGCATTTTGATGCTTGGAATGTAAGGAGCCACGCCGTCCTTTCAAATCCCTTTTCCCCCCATAGGAATGGTTTTGGTGGAATACCAGCTCTTAGCTTAGGTTGGCAGTTTCCAGCTCTGCCCTGGGATCAGTGACAGAGAAGTAGGATACAAAGCACATGTCAAAGATCTTATTTGATAAGTAGCAGAGCAGTGCTGGAGCCCTGACACAATATTAAGGGCTTGGTATTTAAAATGGTTTTCCCTTAAACTAGGGGTGGAGAACCTGTGGCCCTCCAAATGTTCTTGGACTACAACTCCCATAATTTCTGACCATTATGGCTCATTGGGGCTGATAGAAATTAGAGCCCAACAATATCCAGAGGACCACATGTTCCCCACCCTTGCCTTAAAGGGTATTTAATAAGGGCTTCTTATTAACAAGTTCGCGGGTGGCTTGGAGCCCTGGTTTAGAGAACACTCCACAGCACAAGTCTAGACCTTTAAAAAATTGGTCTTGCTCAGTTCAGTGCTGATTGAAGTTGGGCAATTATGAAGTTAGTACTTTTGTGAAAGAAGCTTCCTGCTTTGTTTTAGAAAGAGGTTGTTCTTAACCTGTTTGCTTTGATCAAGAAGACTCAGGAAATTAAAATGACAACTCAGCAGATCATGTGTGGTCTGTGAACATGATCTTTGTCTTTGGAAGGCCCTCTTATCTCTTTCTATTTGCCATTTCCTTGCCCTGAGGTTGAATCATAAAGGAAGGTGTGAACTCTTAATTAGATGTTTGCATTTGCTACAGCTGCCTTAAGGGAAAGTAGCCTAAAAAGTGCTTTTGTATGGTGCATATCTGAGGGCTATGCAATGCTGCTTATGATTGCTTGGTGTGTAAAAAGGGTATTCTACTAATGCTCAGAGGCCATCTATTATTTCATAGAAGGAGCCCTGGCAGTAAGAACAAGTTCTGGCCTGAGTTCTAGCTCAGTCTCCCCTAACCTGGTGTCTCCCAGATGTATCGGACTGCAATTCCAATAATTCCCAGCTAGTTCGGCCATGGAATGGGAACCCTCCAGATGTTATTGAACTGCAACTCCCATCACATGCTGGTGGGGGATGATGGGAGTTGGAGTCCAACCGTATCCGGAGGGTCACACAGGTTCCCCACTCCTGAACTATATTACTGTATCTTTACATTAGTGTTGATTAAGCCAGTTATAGGCTCTATTACACATTTACAGATGACTAGTGAGGGCCTAACTAATCCTTCCACACCAGTGCATGTAACAAAACCCTGCTGGTACATTTTAAAGGGAGAAGCTACTTTGGGAGTAATTTGGATCATAGAAACAGCAATTGGGAGAGGTTGCTTAGTACTTCTCCATGTGCTGCTTCTCTGTTCTAGATTGCCCTCCCAAGCTTCTCTTCCCCTCTGTGGGTTTTGAATACTTATATACCCTCCATGGGATTTCAAAGAAATGTTCCCCCTCTTAGAGAAGCAGTGGGCAGAGAATGGGTTGAGAATCCCATAATTTCCCACGGCTGCTCCATTCCAAATCCCCCCACCACTAGGGTTGAAGTGGGTTTTATTTACTAAAAAAAAAATGATCATCAGGATTTTGTCACACACATTTTTGTCTAGTTAAGTCCTAAGTGTGTGCATCAATCCATGGGAGAGAACTGTAAAGTTTCCAGCGGTGTCTCTTAATGGTTCAATAATTCTGGTTATGAAGTAGTTTCAGAAACCTCCTGTAAAAGCTATTTCTGGCTTTGCACCCCTTCAGTTGCCTGTTAAATGACACCCCCCCTCCCGATGTCAGTTCTTTGACTCATATTTCTCCAAAAGCGTATCTACCGTACCTTGGATGTTCTTAGTTTATCGAGTTCATTTTTAAGGCCATGTTCAGTTCGTAGTTCAGGGTTGGTGATTGATTCCTGTTGAGTATAATGATACTGTTATCAAACGAGTGTAGCGTTTCCCTAGGTGTTTGTAAGTATACAGGTTTTTAGTGTCCAAAGCATTGTTTTTTTATTAGAAGTATTTTTTTAGGCCCATTTCAGACAAAGTGATAAGGATTCTGAGATTCAATATGCTATTATTTTGCTATTAACTTCTTGCTTGGTTGTCACTAGACGATTCCAAGTTTTGGTCCTTTTCCAGGATTATTATTCTTGGTACTGCCCCCCCCACTCCCCAGCAAGTTAGTTGGGGTTGTTCTGTACTTACATTGTTTATGGTCTATGAAGGGCATCCTGTGTTGTGTTATAACACTCTGCATTATTTTCTATGGTCTATGTAAACATATACCAAGCAGTTGAAGATAATAGCAATAAGAGGCAAGCGAACAACATAGGCAAAAAGACTAGTGATTTTGTTGTTGCTGCTGAATTTAGGAGGTATGAAGAAGAGCTCTCCCATGATCTCTATTGAAGTAAATATATAAGCTAACAAGGCATCCTGCTGGAGCTTTCGGAAGACTGAAATCCATTGATGACATTCCTATTTTGGACATGTTCTTGAAAAAGGTATGTGAGAGAGAGAGACTTAATGCTAATATAATCAGGGGAAAAGCTGTACTTGTTACACAGACTTGCCAGATGTTTCGGTTTAACCCCAACAGTTTGGGTTTGTGCCTTTTAATATTGACAGGAAAAGACCGAAAAGGTGAAAAGATTTGTTCACCTTTTGAGAATTAATATTAAGAAATATATCTTGAAAATTCTTGGCATACTCCCCCCATTTCATTCCTGCCTGAATTGTTGTGAAACACGATGACTGCTTTGAGAAGAATGAGTTTTTGAGAAGACATGTCAACTGCAGTGGCTATAGCTTCAGAGGCCCAGGAAAGTGAAAATGAATGGATGAAAATATTGAAAAGTAAACTGGATGGTATGTGCCTGTAATATTAAAGTTTCACTTGCTGTGTTTGTGTTCTACTTTTGAAGTCTTACAGGGTAGAGCTCCTGTTGATTTCTTGAAGAATCAAGAGTTGCATATTTTCTCCTCCTTCTCCTTCATCATTTTGTACCATGACTATTACAGTATATGCTTTATTAAGTCTAAGCATTGGTACCAATAACACATATTTCGTTCGATAAATATTTGTATTTCAAATATGTTATTCCCTTCTATGACATTGTTTCAAAAAGCAAGCCATTTAGATTGGTATATGCATTTTTCAGTTCAGAAAAATAGCTTTCCTAGATAAGCCTGTCCCTAACCTGTAGAAAAACTGATATAACTAACAACACTGCATTCTGTTAGCTACAAATCTTACACACATTCCATTAATGTAGAATATGAACTCCTCCAAATGGTGCGGTGGAGAAAGGGGTATTCGAGGGACAAAGTAGTGGATGAGGGAAGGGTTATTTATGTGTCTACCTCTCATCTGCTGTTGTTGCTTTGCTAGAAATTGCACTCTCCTAGCCCAGCTTTGACTGGGTGAAGTGGTGGCCAGGATCTAGAGCCACATGGTGAAGGAGGAACAAATACGTAGTTCTTCCCTGGGTGGCACAGGTTTCTTGGTTAATCCATAGGAGAAAAGGAAAATCAAACCTATAAACATTCTTGTTGCATTGTACATGTGTTTGCATTGAAATTGGCCATTATTGAACTTAGTTCCACATGTTTTTCTTCCATATGTTTCTCCCTGCATATTCCATTCAACATATGGGGCCATATATTCAGGTACCACTGAATGAGATATGTCGAACAGCCACTAGGATCAGGGCCTTTTTGGTAGTGGAATCCACTTTATGGAATGCCTTTCTGATGGAGGCTCATATGCTCTGATATACTCATTTAAATGCCTGGCAAAAACATGGCAGCTCCAGAAGGCTTTTAGCTGACCGTTCTCTTAACTTAATTATCTTAGTAATGTTATCTCTATGATTAATGTTCTATATATTTGGGTTTTAATAATTTTATATAGGATGTTTTGATGTATTGTTTGATATTTTAGTCTGTAAGCTGCTTTGAATTCACTTTGTGAAAAAAGGCAGGATACAAATTCTTAAATAAAATAGTGCCAAAACCACTATTGTTGGCTTATGAATTTTGGGTTGTTTGGGAGCAACAAAACAGGATCTCAGGTTTGGACATCACAATAAGCTATCCCTTTCTTACTGATTTTACTCACTCATGCAATGGGAGTAGTGAAGCCGGAGTGAACAGGCTGTGTGTATCAGCACACTGCTCATTCACAGTAAGCCAAGATAAGCCAGGGATCCTGGTTTATCATTATGTGCAAATGCTGCCATTCAGAAATAATTAGTTACTTTCTTGCCATAAGGCAGGGAGACGGATACATTCACACACAGTAAAACTCATACTAGTTTGAAAGCTTGTCAGAAGAATATGTAATGCCTAAAAGGCTCTCTGTTTCAACAGCGCCTTGCAATTCCTTGACATAAAAAATCCAGATTTTTTGAAGCCATGGGAGGAAAAAGAAAAAAAAATCTGGTCGTTTTAGGAAAAAAATGATTGGGAGAAAAATTGAAAATATGCAGTACTTATTTTCTTAGTGACCTTTAAAGATCTAAATTCACTTATGGCACAATCCAGTCAGGATGCCCGTACACCTCCTAACTCAGAGGATGACAGGCATCCTATGCAGGGTGGAGGAAGCGGTGTAAGCAATCTTTGTGTGCCCACTCCTCCTGCCCTGTAAGTCAGCTACATGACTGATTTCTGCCATCTAGCTGTGGTGCTTCTGAAGGGGAGGAAAGGAGGCTGGAGCACCAACAGGATCCATTGTATCCTGGAAGCCCCAATCTCCTCCCCTCCCTGCCCCCCAGAACACGCCCTTTACCCCCTCTCCGAGGTCATTCAGATCTGGGTCTCCAGCCTCAGATCTGGGAATCCAAAGAATCCTATGCCTCCCCCCTAGACATTGTCTAGTGGCCATAGGATCGCTCTGCCCCTTTAGGAACATGATATATCTAAAACACGGTTTGCTCATAAAATCATAATTTAAATTAAAAGCATTTAAAAGTAAATTCAGAAAGCAGTCCTATGGGATTGCCACGCTGTAGATGGAGGCCTCCGAGATCAGAGCCCTCTGTCCATCCTAAGTCCTGGCAGGCAGAGTGGGAGGAGTGGCAGAAGCATTTTTGCTTTCCATTCTTGCTGTTTAAGCATATTTAGCTAGATGAGCCTTTGAGCCTTCCTAGCTGACTTATCTCTCAGTGGGTGGGGATGAGAATGGAGAGGCTCATGGACCCAGCAGATCCACATCTCTCTTTCCCTCTCCCCTCCCACCATCTTTGCCCCCTTTTCTCCATTCCTGACCCTCTTCTGAGATTGCTGTTGTGACCTTTAAAGAGGAGTCACCATGGAGCATTTCTCTTTTTTTATTTTTTTTTTATTTTCAGTGGTGTATTTTATTTATAATTTTTTTTATTTCATTTTAAATGAATACAACAAAAGATACAACATAAACATTGTGCACCCCCCCACCTCTTGGGACCAAGTTATATTTCTCCCCCCCATTTTTTTTTTTTAATGTATATATACAAGATATTATTCTATATTCCAAAAATATAACAAATCTTGACAAGGTTTGTTCCCCCTCCCCTTTACCAACACATAATCCAAAAATTTACCCCAAATGTTCACAAAGGTGTCTTTCTCCAATTGTCCTTTTTGACACTTAATATTACAAGTTAATTTATCATTTAACGCGATATCCCATACCTCTTTATACCATTCAGTAATTGAAAACACATGTTGAACCTTCCAATTCCTAGCTATCATTAATTTTGCTGCTGTTAACAAATTCACAATCAATTCTTTTGTATTTTTTAAACAAACTAACTTTTCTGTAATTGTTAACAATGCTAATTTTGGGCAGACTTCTAATTCCATTCCAATTATTTCTGATATTTCTGCAAATACTTTCTGCCAAAATTCCAGAACATTTTTACAGCTCCACCACATGTGGGCATACGTACCTTTTACATTACATCCTCTCCAACACAATGCGGAGCAATTGTTATCTATCCGATTTAATCTTACTGGAGTTAAATACCATCTCCATACCACTTTATAAAAGTTCTCTTTTATCCTAGTTGACATAACTCTTACAATACGTCTATCCCAAATATTTTTCCAACTTTGTTTCGATATTTCCTCATCAAATTCATTATCCCATAACACTTTAAGAGAATCTTTATGCTCTTCTTTTTGTAACATCGTATATAAAGCCTTTGTTGTGCCTCTTGTTGAAACATTACCTTCTATAGCTTCTCTAGTCAAAACTATCTTTTCAAAATTGGTTAGTTCTCTTTCGCTGTCCATTCTTGTCCTCCACTTCTTTAACCACAGTTCCAATTGCATTGAATTTAACCATGATATTCTCTCTCTTCCTACTATTTCTATTATATGTTCTCTAGTCTTCAATTTTTCCACCCAATCCATTAATTTAATCACCTTTTTTCTCAATATAGCTTCTATATATCTTACATTTTCTGGAAAGTCCTCCATGACCACTACCGGAGTTAACGGGGATACCTCTGGTGTAAAAATTTTCCTCGTGCTATTCCAACTCTCTAACATACTCCTCAAAAAGGGATTTTCTAGTCCTTTTATAATATTATTTATATTTTTCTTAAATAATATATTCACCATCATGTTTCCTAATTCTTGTGATTCTAATTCCAACCACATTTTGTCTTTCCCTGCTATAATGTCCAAAATATGTCTTACTTGGTTGGCTAAATAATACCACTTTATATTAGGAAGACCTAAACCACCTATTTTTTGCACTTTATACCAACTATATTTATTAATCCTTGATCTTTTCCTTCCATTACAATATTCATTAATAATTGATTGCCAATCTTTAATTTCTTTTTCTGTAATCTTTACTGGTAACATCCTAAACAAAAAGTTTATTTTAGGCAATATCTTCATTTTTACCAACGCAATTCTACCAAACCAAGGAAGTCCAATTTTTTTATACTCCTCTATTTTATTTTTAACCTCTATCTTTAACTTTCTAAAATTTTGTTCTCCTACTTTATCAATATCTTGTGTAATTTCTATTCCTAAATATTTAATTACATTTGTAATTTTAATGTTATATTTTTTCTTTAACATTTCACTCTCCTCTTTTTTACTATAATTAAACAGTAAAATCTTGGATTTACCCCAATTCATCTGAAGCCCAGTTATTTCTCCAAATTCTTTCAAGTGGTTCTCCAACCTATCCATTGTTTCAATTGGATTTTTAATTGTTAATAAAGTATCATCTGCAAATAGATTTATTTTAATTTGATCTCCAACCCCCATCCCTATAATATTTCTATCTTCTCTTACTACATTTGCTAGTATTTCCATCACTAATGCAAACAAAATAGGGGAAAGGGGACATCCTTGTCTAGTTCCTCGGTCTAAGGAAATTTGTTCCGTAATACCATCATTTACCACTACATTTGTAATATTATGGGCATATAATTGATTAATTACTCCTTTAAATCTTGCTCCAAACCCCATATTTTTTATTATCATTTTTAACGTAGGCCATTCCATGCAATCAAAAGCCTTGAAAATATCTAATGCTAATACACCCGCTTTAACATTATTTTTCTTTATACTATATATTATATTTAATACTCTTCTAGTTAAGTCGGCCATTTGTCGACCTGCAATAAATCCGCATTGGTCCACCCCTACATATTTACTCATAAACCTATTCATTCATCTCGCTAGTATTGCAGTAAATAATTTTGCATCTTGATTTATTAACGAAATGGGTATATATGAATCTGGTTCTGTTAAATCCTTTCCTGGTTTTGGAATTACTATAATCATAGATTGTTTCCATGAGGGGGGAATTTCTCCCCCTTCCATTATATTATTATATAATAACTTCAACCTTGGAATTAACATATGTTTAAAAACCTTGTAATATTCCACCCCTAATTCCATCTACTCCTGGGGTCTTGCCCTCTTTTAATTTATTTATAGCAAAATCTATCTCCAAATCTGAGAATGGTTGCTCCATCGTCTCTCTATCTTCTTCTTGTATTCTCATTTTCATATGTTTTTCAATATATTCTTTAATCCTATCTTCCTCACCTATTCCTGCTTTATATAATTCTGAATAAAATTCTTGAAATTTTTTAATTTTTCCTTCATCAAATTATATCCTTTCCCTTTTTTATCCTTTATTATTCCAACTATATTTTCCCCCCGTTTTTTGTGTGTTTTAGAATTCTAACATTTTAGAATTCTTGTTACTATTTTCAAAGTAAGCTCTTTTCATATAAATCAAATTTCTCTGTGTCCTTTCAATATCCTTGTTTTCTAACTCTTTCCTCTTAGCTTGTAGTTCTGCATAAATCTGCTTTCCCCTTTTCTTTAAAAATTTAGCTTCTAACTCCCTTATCTCCTCTTCAAGCTTTATATTAAATGCCTCCTGTTGTTTCCTTAATATACATGCTTCTCTTATACTAATGCCCCTCATAACAGCTTTCATTGTGTCCCAAACTACTGCATCGCTACAAACTCCTGTATCATTAATCTCCCAAATCTCTCTTAATTCCTTCTCTATCTTGTCTCTTATGTGTTTGTACTGAAAAATATTACCGCTCAGCCTCCATCTTTTAGCTTCTTTATAATCCTTATTTATCTTAACATCCATATTATGAATTGCATGATCCGACACTTTTATAATACCAATTTTCTTGTTCATTACTCTTGAAATCAGATTTTTAGAAACAAATATATAGTCAATCCTAGAAAAATTCTTTGTGACAGGTGAATAATATGTATAACTTCTTTCATCTCCTTTTACACCCCTCCATACATCTACCATTCCCTCTTTGTTAATTACTGTATTTAATGCCGTTATATTATTTTTCCTCTCTTCTACCGTGGGATTAAATCTATCTATCTTTTTGTCCATCACCATGTTGAAATCACCAGCTATAATAACTAACTCATTTTGTTTTGAACCCATTTCCTTTAATACTTCTTGGTAAAATTCTGCTTGATTTACATTTGGGGCATATACATTAACTAATATATATTCTTCCCCTCCTAATGCCCCATATACCATTATATATCTCCCTCTAGTATCCTTTTTAACTTTACTCACAATAAAACCACATTTTTTAGAAATAATAATTGCCACACCTCGTGACTTGGTGGAACCATATGCTTTCTCGTATATCATAGACCCATCTTAATTTAAGTTTGTTTACTCCCTCTTTTGATTGATGTGTTTCTTGTAGAAATATTATGTCCGCCTTATCTTTATTTAGAAGTGCTTCAATCCGTCGTCTTTTCAGAATAGATCCCAGACCTTTGACATTCAATGTTGAAACTCTTAACTTAGGGTCCATCTTATTTTATTGTTGCTCAACCAACTTTGGTCCCTGTGCATAAACATAAATGTCACCACAACCCCCCACCCCCCACCCACACATTTAATTCCATTCCCCCCTCTCTTATCCCAGGGATAATCACCCCGCACACAGCTTCTGGAGCCTTTGAAGGGGGGGGGAGGTTGAGACTTCCGCCTACGAACTCCAATCATTTACTTCCTTCCGGTCTCTTTTTACCAAAACAAAACAAAACAAACAAAAAAACAAAACAGAAAAACAACAACAAAAACAAAAAACCACTGTCTCCCCTTTTCTTCAGCCGAGCAGGAAATAAAAAAACAAACAAACAAAAACAACATAAAATAAAATAAAATTAAATTAAAAAGGGGAAAAAAAAATAATTAAAGAGAAAGAAAGAGAAAGAGAAAGATTTAATAAAAGAATAAGAGACAAAAGAAAAGAGTTATTTGTCCTTTCCTCCAACTGCACCAAGGGTTTCTTGTATACCTGTGAATCTGACCGGCCCGGGCATTCCTTGTCCAACTGCTCCATCTTCTCCCTGTAAGCCCAATTCTTGCAGCAACTGCATGCCTTGCTCCAAAGATGTTATCTTGTAGATTTTTTTTCCAATAAAAAATCTTTAAAAAACTGGGTAACCCCAAGTGTAAGAAATCCCATTTTTCTTCAAAGTTGCTGTGCAGGGTTTCACACTCCGCCGCCAATTTATCGTTTGAGCACACAAATCGTTGAAAACTTGGACTGGTGTTGAAAAAAACATCAATTGTCCCGGAATTTGCCTAATTGCACCCATAAAAAACTCCTTCTTATTGTAGTATGTAAATTTTATAACAATGTCTCTGGGACTCATTCCTCCTCTTTTGAAAGTGACTCTGTGGATCCTTTCAATATCCTCTTGCTCCCATGTAATACCAGGAGCAAGGCTCTTTAGCCATTCAAGCACTCTATTTTTCAAACTTTTAGAAGTTTCACCACTCTGTTCTGGAAACCCGCGAAGGCGTATGTTAGATCTGCGTTCTCGATCTTGCAAGTCAATCAATTTCAGTTCAATCTGATCAAACCTAATATTGTGATCTTGTATTTCAGACTTATTTGCCATTATCCCTTTTTCCATCTCAGACATTTTCAAATTCACAGATTTTAATTCTGTTTTTATTTCAGCAATTGATTTTTGTAGCTCCACAACCACAACCGCTACAATTTGTTTATTGTTTGCTTTCATCTCGGTCTTCATCTGGTTTGTTATCTCTTCGTTATTTTCTTTTAGAAGCTTCTGGATCTGTGCCATCATTTCACTCGACATGCTTTCTTTCGGTTTTTTTGGTATCATTACAGAAACAGCAGATCCCACCTTCTGCTGAGATGGAATTTCTGGGATTGTACGAGCACTTCCTGCTCTAAGTGATTCAGCACTACGGCTGATCTTATCTTTTTTGATCTCCGTATTGTTTTTAGAATTAATTTCTTCTTCAAGCTGTACCCTATCCAGCCGTGACACTCTGATATCACTAGGATGGGTTTTCTTTCTCTCCCAGACCGATGGAATTTTATATTTACGATCTCTGGACATTTGGCAACCAGCCCAGAAATACGAAAGAAAGTTTAGAAAACAATTCCGAAAAACACAGCCCTTTGCCTTATTCAAGTTTGAATGAAGAATGTTACTCACAGGATCCTTATTATTTCAGGGGAGATTTATTCTTTCATATCTTTTCCGACCGGAGCTCTCTCAGTATCCGTCCTACTCCATTCGGCTAGAAGTCCCCCCCCCCCCCCCGTGGAGCATTTCATGTTAGCTGGGAAGGGGGGAAATTCCCATGTGTATTTCCCTAGGAGGCCATAACTGTGTTTATGGCTTGGCAGGGTGGGTGGATGGGGGGGCTGGGGAATCCGCCATATCTTGTATTCCCTGGGACACCCTCCCAGGGATGAAAAGATTGCTCTGTCAATAAATGTGTAATTATTGTCTGAATATTTTATACTTTTAAATGTTAATACCAAGCATGGTGATTTTACTAGCAAACCAAGTTAATACATAATACATTTATTGTATGACTGACCAGAAGGAACTTGCAAGTAGTCTCTGAAACATCTCTATATATCCTAGAAGATAGAAGAAGCTGGAAGGGCTGGAGGCAGAGGAGGACTGATCTAAACAAAAGATTTCTGTTTGGTATTGTGTACATATGCAAAAGCATTAAGCAAGATCACTTGTTTGAAGACTCGAACTTTAATGCGGTGCAACTGAACAAAATAATTTTGCATAGGAGTGGGAGGAAGCCTATAAGAGAAACACATGATGTATTCTGTAGTTACATTTTTTTAATATCAGATGTCAAATATTTTTCCCCACAGCTCTTTTTTTTTTTAAACCTTTTTAACACAATCTGTTTGATAATAAATAGTTATGATTTACTTTTACCTGCCATGCACTAACTCTCAAAATGCCAGTTTTTCTGCTTCAGCATTATCCATTTACCTTTCATATCTGTAGTCATTAACCAGGTTCCCTGAGAGATTTTACAGCTGTTGATGTTTCCCAGGCACCACTTAATTCAGTAGTCTGTAGGTGTGTGTGTGTTGTGTGTGTGTGTGTGTGAGTGTGTGTGTGTGTGTGTGTGTGTGTGTCTGTGTGTAAAACCCTTGTATTGGGGGTTTCCTACTTGTGGCAAAAAGTCATCCACCTCTGCTATAGCCAGTCTTTGGTGATGGACACGTGAAGTCTGCAGAGTCTGTGCTGTGTGTGAGGAACGTATGTGTATACTAGCCCTATTCAGGTGTTCTGTTAGGGATGTATCCGCGAGTCTCGGGGGGGGGGCTGAAAGCAGGCCTAAATCGGCCCACTCGACCCCCCGAGACTCTCACGCCTTACCTGGCTCGATCCATTGATCCACGCCGGCAGCGCGGGGTTCCGTCGCGTCATTTCCGGCTGCCAGGAAGTGACGCGATGGGACCCCATGCTGCGTTTTTTGCGTAAAAACCAGGGCAACCTAGCTTAAAATGGCTGTGAATTGCTATTCAAGTGGCATGGGGGATTGGCGCCTTGTGTGTGTGGGTGCTTGCCGAGAAAAGGTGAGCGAAGGCGCCCCCCCCCAAAGATAGGTTTAACACCCTAGTTCTGTACCTGAACAGAGCAAACATGTGATGAGAGGGAACGCTCCAGGTCCGCCCTTCTCTGTCACATTTGTCACCCTTAACTTGTGGAAGGTGACAGTCTGAAGAGAAGAGCCTCCTGTATTCATGGAGGCTATCCATGGATACAGGAGGCTCTCCTCTTCAGACAGCTGCCCTCCATGAGTAGAGGGTGACAAACATGACCAAGGAGAGGGACGTAGCTAGAGAGCTCCCTTTTGCCATGCATTTGCCCTGTCCAAGTACAGAATGCCTGAATAGAGCTACTAGTTTTAAGAAATGACATGGATTCAATGGCAGCTCATAAAGTGGGAAAGAAAGCAATAATGGTGGTGGTGGTGGTGGTGGTGGTGGTTGTTGTTGTTATTATTATTTACAGTATTTGTGTACCGCTCCATATCTAAGTAGATTCCCGAGTGGTGAATAGTAAAAAGACAAAAACAGATAAAAGAAAAAAAAAACAACACATTGAAAACTAAGTAACAATTACAGTGGTGGTTGGAGAGCAGAGAAGACTTCCTGGAACAAGGAGGTCTTCAGCAGGCACTGAAAGCATCACAAAGTCGGAGCCTGCCTGACCTCCAGAGGCAGGGAGTTCCACAGAAATGGAGCCACCGCACTGAAGGCTCTTCTCTTGGTGGACTCCAATCAGGCCAAAGGTCCATGAGGAACCACCAGGAGCATGCCATCTGATGACCTTGGTGACCAGGTAGGTTGGTATGGGAGGATGTGCTATCTCAGGTAACCTGGTCCCAAGTTGTTTTGGGCTTTGTACACAAGCACCAGGACCTTAAATCTGACCCGGTAGTGAATAGGTAGCCAGTGCAGTTCCTTCAGCAAAGGAGTTGCATGCTGAAAAGGGGCAGCTCCCGACAACAGCCGTGCTGCTGCGTTCTGCACTAGCTCCACCTTCTGGAGCGGCCTTAAGAGCAACCCCACATAGAGCACATTGCAGTAATCCAGTCCTGAGGTTACTAGTACCTGTATCGCTGTGGTCAAGCTATCCCTGTCCAGGAGAGGCTGTAGCTGGTGAACCAATCGAAGATGGTAAAAGTTACTCCGAGCTGCCACAGTCACTTGGGACTCCAGCGACAATGATGGAGTCCCCCCAGACTATGAACCTGATCTTTCAAAGGGAGTGCAACCCTACCCAGAACAGGCAATGAGCCTGTCTCCTGGACTCAGGAACCATTTACCCACAGGGCTTCCATCTTGCCAGGATTCAGCCTCAGTTTATTGGCCCTCATCCAGCCCATCACTGAGTTCAGGCACTGGTCCAAGACTTGCACAGCCTCTCCTGATTCAGTTGTCACAGGGTTATAGAGCTGTGTGTCATCAGCATACTGATGACACTTGGCTCTAAATCCCCTAATGACTGCTCCTAGCGGCTTCATATAGATGTTAAACAACATTGGGGACAAGATGGTACCCTGTGGAACCCCATAGTGCACTTGCCATGGGTCTGAGGAATAGTCACCCAATCTTACTCTCTGAAATTGACCCCGCAGGTAGGACCGAAACCACTGTAACACATTGCCTCCAATGCCCAACCTGCGGAGTTGATCCAGGAGGATACCATGGTCGATGGTATTGAAAGCCACTGAAAGATTGAGTAGAATTAACAGAGCTGCACTCCCACTATCCTTCAGCCAATAAAGATCATCCATCAGAGTGACCAAGGCTAATTCAGTCCTCTAGCTAGGCCGAAACCCAGACTGCAATGTGTCTATATAATCAGTATCCTCCAAGAAAGGCTTCGCCACGACACTCTCAAGAACCTTCCCTAAGAAAGGGGTATTTGCAACTGGGCGGTAGTTATCAAATATTGTTGAGTCCAGAGTGGTTTTTTTCAGAAGTGGTCACAGAACTGCCTCCTTAATGACAGCAGGAACCATCTCTTTATGTAGAGACTAGAGAAGCTTTTACCACTCCCTGGACCCAGCTAAACCCCCTCGGCTAGCTTTCATAAGCCAGGAGCAACAAGGATCGAGAGGGCACGTGGACAGTCACATTGCTGTAAGCACCTTGTCCACATCATCAGGCCGTAGCAACTAAAATTGATCCCAAAAAATCAGGCAGACGGTGGCATCAGATACCTCAACTGGAGCTGTGCTTATGACAGCAGTGATTGAGGGGCAGAGGAGCCTTGTCCCCTTCCAGTGTGCATTTCTTGGAAGCTGTTGTGGCGGGGATAACTTGTGTGCAGCATTGCTCAAGTGCACCATTGGTGATTAGTCAACAGTATTCACATCTTGAATAGATGTGGGGCAAGGACCTTTATACAGATGCTTGAGGATTTCATTTGGTCTGCCTTCTTAAGTGAACTGACCTGGTTTGCACTTCCTGGACAAATATGCAGGTTGGAACAGTTATCCTTTCAGTTTTGCACTTTTCTAAATGTTGTGATACTGTTCTTAGATTTAAAAAAGTACCAAAATGTGTACAAAAATGCATATTTTAGGATAAAATACATATTTTATTTAGGATAAAATACATATAGCCAGTGTGGCGTAGTGGTGAGAGTGTTGGGACTCGGGAGATCTGGGTTCTATTCCCCGCTCAGCCATGAAACTCGCTGGGTGACTTTGGGCCAGTCACTGACTCTCAGCCTAACCTACCTCACAGGGTTGTTGTGAGGATAAAATGGAGAGGAGGAGGAGGATTATGTAAGCCGCCTTGGGTTCCTTGCAGGAAAAAAGGCGGGGTATAAATATAATAAATAAATAAATAAATAAAAATATAAAACGTATATTTTGTGATTTACAAAAGAATCACATATTTATGAGGAAATGAGACTGACTGGACTTATAAATAAACACAATCAGAACTGACATGACCTGGAAATAGACTGATCCTTCCATCCATACTTCAGCAACAGCATTTATTGTTTATTTATTGCATTTCTATCCCGCCTTTCTGAAGCCAATCAAGACAATTTACAAAGATTTCAGAAGATAAAAACCATAATCAAGTAAAAACACAATAAAACATTAAAGCAACCTTTAAAAGCTTAGCAAAAGCCAGGGTGTTGTGTGAGCTGTCTCCTACCTTTGTTGCCTCCAAAATAAGGCTGCCGGTAAATGCATGGTGCTCTCCTTCCTCTCAGTTGTGCCACTCAGTGGTAGTGGCTGTTTACCACTTTCTGCCTCCCCCACATCACTGGCTGCCACGGCAAGGTAGTTAAAGCAGGTCTGTTGTACCTGACTAGTACTTTTAGGTTTCTTGATATTTTATGAGTAGCTTTTAGCTTAATGTCACTCTAATTCAGTTTTGTTAAATCAAATTTAAGTAATTTTATGATTGAAGCATTTTCCATAAATGTCTCTTCCATAGCCACTCGCTTACAATTACTCAACACAGTCTGAGCACATAAAATGTTCTCACTAAATAATGTATAATTTTTGGATTGCACAAGCTACAATTTTGGAATATCTTTCTCTGGCACTTTACAAAGAAATGCATAAAAAGCTTCTGCTAGGATTTAATAGTTATTTAATGGTAGCCTTTAAGTGGGCATAATAATTTCCTCAGTCTTTCAGGCTTTTATCCCCCAGCTCTGGTACATTGTATTATAAATGACAAAAGCTTTCAGAATGTGCTCCCAAATATTTTGTGTTCGATTTTGTATCCTCCCTCTCAAGGAAATTTTGCTATGTTAATTTGATTCCTTTTATTTTTAAGTGATGTGGGGAAAAACAAATGTAAGGTACAGGTATGGCACTTTGTCATATGTATCACTTGGACATATCTTGATAATATTGAATCAATATTATCCTGTGTTTAAAAGAAGAGATTTGCAGATATGTTAGAGTATAGTAACTTAAAAAAAATACTTATACAATCTAGAATGTCATGGAGAAATTGTGCAGTTTTTCCTCTGAACGTACCTTTTAAGTTTACCCAAAAAGATAATGGGGGTAGGACTATTAATTTGGTCACGCTCAACACCAGCGTCATCCTGTAGAAAATTAGCATGTCAGGAAAAAGGGCTAAGCCCAGCTCTCTCCAGCACATGCTGTTTTTCAGTGTACGCAGAAGTTTTATTTCTTGGGAGGTACCTGCAGATGTTTAAGTCCCAACTGGAGCCTTAAATAATACAGACCAGGAAAAAAATATATTTCTTGTTTCTGCTGATTTGTGTAAATTGACCCATGGTAATCTTCACATTAGCCCTCTGTTAAGTCAGTATTATCCCTCTATTGCAGGCTGGGGTCTTAGGCAGAAAGACAGTAGCTTGCCTAAGACCACCCAGCGGGTTCATGAATGAAGTAAGATTTGAATGACAAATCTGCTCATAGCTTACCACTGGGCTGAACTGGTTTTCATTTGTTTTGCTGCACCATTACTTAGGACTGTTATGATTTTACATCTAGTGCAGTTCTGTTAACCTCAAAGTGAGCAAAGGAACAAGTTATATTTCAGTGTTTAATTTTAAGCGGAAATACTTACCTCTGATTTAGGAATGATCAGAATTCAGCCCTGAGGGCAGTATCAGGAATATTCCATGAGGAGTGTGGTTAATTTGCATATTTTAGTTGCATGTGGTTTTACACAACTTGCATAATATTTTCATGAATGTTATAGATGCTAAGCTGTAGATGAAGAACATCTTACCCAGGGCTCTCATTTGACCCAGAAATGTGGAAATCTGAGTCAGACCTTGTAGAACCTTAACATGGATTTAGAAATCATGAATATACTTGAACCTTTAAAACTTTTCTGTCCCTTTATCATTGTATCTTATTATATTTCAAAACTTTTATCTGTAACCATTAATTTCTTTCCACAAGAATTATATTTGTAGTGCTTTTATAAGCATCAACATATTTATTATTAAAAGCTTGAAATTACTATATTTAAATAAATGTGAATTTATAACCTTTCTTTTTCTGTTTAACCTTTTATGCTTTGGCCCAACTCTGTTGCTTTAACTGCTGTAATTATTGTCTAAAATTGCTTGGCTTTGGTATCCGGTTCAAACTTACTCCCCCCCCCCCCATTTTCCTAGTAGTGATATTTGATTTGTATATTGGAACTCCCAGATGAGGTAACTGAAAAACAGTATCAAAATTGTACAATCCCAACATACTCACATTTTGGTTACAAAGTGTTGTACTAGTGGAATCGGTATGAAAATTACAGCCACTGTGTATGTAGGAAGATTCTCAAACAAGAGAATAGTGTTCAGAAAACATTTAAATTGGTGTGAAATTATTTAAACTCAATATTTTAATCAGGATTCTTGTTGCATATCTGATTTTAATTGGAGTTGCTTGGTTGAGACTTGGTGTGCAATATCAATTTCTGAAGTAGTATTTATTCTCTGTACAATTTATTTCCATTTAAGTTGGTAGGTTATGTTAGTTAATATTCTAACTGATATTTTGATTAAGTTTTCCAAATACATGAGTAGATGTTATTAACCTGTGAACACTTGTTTACACTAGCCCATAGTATGCTCATGTAAATTTTGTGGCACATTAATTACCTGAAAGAACAGAGAAACACTCTCCCGATATAAAAAGTTTGTCATAGATTTCATAGTTCATAGAGTTGGAAGGAGCCTACAAGGTTATCGAGTCCAACCCCCTGCTCAGTGCAGGAAACTAGAGGAGGGGTCTCCCATCCAAATAATAACCAGGCCTGACCCTGCTTAGCTTTCCACACTCAGACAAGCTGAGCCAGCGTAAGCCACAGGCCTGTCTTGGTTGGTTCTTTGGTTACTTAGGGCGCAATGTGGTGTAATGGTGAGAGCGTTGGACTGGGACTCGGGAGATCCGGGTTCTAGTCCCCGCTCTGCCATGAAACTCACTGGGTGACTTTGGGCCAGTCACTGACTCTCAGCCTAACCTACCTCACAGGGTTGTTGTGACTCGTGAGGATAAAAATGGAGAGGATGATGATTATATAAGCCGCCTTGGGTTCCTTGCAGGAAAAAAGGTGGGGTATAAATATAATAAATAAAATAAATAAAAAATAAATAATCCTATGGCCGCTAGACACTGGCTAGACAGCCATAAGATAATTCGGAGTCCCAGCTCTGACCTCGGAAAAGCACTCCAAGGTTGGGACTCCGAATTCGGAGTCCTTCCCTCTGACCGTGCAGCTGGTGCGGTTCTTTGCTTACTGGCTGTGGCTCCAAAGTTGTAATACTCACCATGGAGCAGGCACTGGGTGGCCATTCTGGGGGGAGGGGAGGAGCGAGACACTCCCATGCCACAAGGAATCCTGGTGGTGCCTCAGTCTCCTCTCCTTATGATCCGGGGGAAAACATTTAGATGGTCGAAATCAGCCGTCTGTTTTGGAAGGCGAGAGAAGTGTGGAGGCATTGATAGAATCATAGAAAAGTAGAGTTGGAAGGGGCCTACAAGGCCATCGAGTCCAACCCCCTGCTCAATGCAGGAATCCAGGTCAAAGCATCCCTGACAGATGGCTGTCCGGCTGCACCTTGAATGCCTCCAGATTGGGAGAGCCCACCACCTCCCTAGGTAGTTGATTCCGTTGTCTTATTGCTCTGACAGTCAGGAATTTTTCCTGATGTTTAGGTGGAATCTAGGTTCCTGTAACTTGAGCCCATTATTCCGTGTCCTGCAAATTGGGATGATCGAGAAGAGATCCTGACCCTCCTCTATGTGACAACCCTTCAAGTACTGGAAGAGTGCGATCATATCTCCCCTCAGTCTCCTTTTCTGAAGGCTAAACATGCCCAGTTCTTTCAGTCTCTCCTCATAGGGCCTTGTTTCCAGTCCCTTTATCATCCTTGTTGCCCTCCTCTGAACCCTGAATTCCTTGCCTCTGTGCTCTTCCCGCCCTCCAAAGGATGCCTGTAAGTTCAGAGGGTTACGGGCAGCCTCATAGTATCGTGCTGTTACAGTTTCAGGGGCTGGAAGATGCTCTTTGGCCATAGTCTCTCACTGATGCAAAGGTATCACGACACTTGCATTATTTTTCTGCTTATGCTCTGCAGGTGGATGAGGGTTTAAAGGAGGTCTGTCCCACCCAGCATGCGTAACTCAAGGATGGGGTTGCACTGTAAGACTATTTGAATCTTCACAATGGTATTCTATAAAAAGCTTTATGAGGACTGTCTGCGAAAATAAGTGCAATGAGGTAGATGAACAAGTGCATTAAATTCTGTTGAGTACTCCACTCATTTCTAAGAACCTACTTCAGATATATCCCTCTCCAACTCCGTAAACTCGGTAATCACTGAAAGTTTTATAAAAATAAAGCTTAAATATCAATTTAATATAAACAAATACTTTTTCATCTTGGAAGGAGTTCATGGTAAATGTGATTTTCAGTTAGACATGACCTAATAGATGTAGTCAAACATTGAGTGGTTTCATTTTAGATCTCTTCCATAATATCCCACTATGTTGATTATACTGTGTCTATACACATAGGTATATTTCTTCCAAAGAATCCAAACTCACTTCAGAACTAAACATTTAAACATATTGTACATTGTAGCAATGAATAGCTCCTTAGTCTTTGCATCTTTATTCCAGTTTGGCCTTGGTGATTAGGAAATGTTCACTCATGAAGAAGTAAATTGGTAAAAAATTGAGAACGTATTCTCCCTGCCCTTACTTTTTAAAAGAACTGTGAAAATGTCTTATTTAAGGATTATTCTCTTCAGACTATTAGGTGACAAATAACTAAGGGAGCAATCCTATGCATGTTTACACAGAAAAAAGTCCTACAGCTCCCAGCATCCCCCAGCCAGCCATCCTGGCTAGTGCTGGGAATTATAGGACTT
This sequence comes from Shinisaurus crocodilurus, assembly GCA_021292165.1. Taxonomy (NCBI): domain Eukaryota; kingdom Metazoa; phylum Chordata; class Lepidosauria; order Squamata; family Shinisauridae; genus Shinisaurus; species Shinisaurus crocodilurus. Next base: position 86,203,675 of record CM037878.1, on the reverse strand, counting down.
TTTTCTGTCTAAATATGCATAGGATTGCACCCTAAGTATATAATACTTGATTGAAAGGATCTAAATCTGGGCCAAAAAGGGAGATTTAAAATTAATGTTGCATGCATGCATGCATAAAGATTTACTTTTTCAATTAGTTCTGGACCAACTCATGAGTTACATATTTATGTGTATGTTCAGATACAACCGGATCCTGTTCTCTATATCTTCCAATTTGTCATTTTGCCATGAGATTAGTAATGGTGCAGCAGCACTGACCAAGCCAGTTCCGATGTCCTCCTCCTCCTCCAGCACAGCCATGGAGCAGATGCTTCCCCTCCACCCCCTTTTAGATTAACAGCAGTTTTGCATGTTGTTCAAACACTGTAGTTAATCTTTACTATAGTAACTGGAAACAAGCCAGCCTGATAAACCATGATTTGAAGTTGGCTTGTTTCCTCTAACCATGATTAAGAATAACTAGTTTATCAGCTTTGGGCGACATGGCCAACCATGGTTAATGTAAAATAGAAACTAAAGCTTTTCAGCTCCCCAATGTGGCTGTGTCAGGGTGAGTGGAGGGGTGTATGGGTGTGTGTGTGTATGAGCCCAAGGCTAAGCATTATGTGTGAACCAGCTCATTGGGTGATATTGGCTTTACTGTTCTTCTACCACATAAATGGCACAATTCCACAAGGCGAAGTGCATGGCAAAACCAATATACACTTGTGGTCTTTTAGTTCACCTGTGAAAGAAGCCACTGACATTTCATATTATCCATGATCTTTGACGTTACCTAAGATAACCCATTGTCTTGTTTTTTGGTTTGGAACAGATTTTCTTCAGTATCTTTATAGTGCTTTTCAGAAGTTTGGGGTCATTGACTGGTCCTTCAACAAAGTTGCTCTTTTATAAATCAGATTTCAAAATGCTTTGTTAAATGGCACCTGGATTCTGCTGACTTATCACTCTTTACTTTCTCCATTTTTTCTCATCACTTTTCTTTTCATAATTCTCCTTGTCAGCTTCTCACCTTTTGTGCCCTGCTGTGGCAACTATATACAGTGTAAAACATATGCACATAATTTAGAACTGCCTATGGCAGCACCAAGGAATGACACATTTATTTATAGTCACATGGCTCCAGAATTGATTCTGGGTAAAATATTTTTCAAATGCAAGGTTACCCACCCCTTCCACTGCAACTAAGCCAATGGGGAGGGTGGAAGATTGCTGTGACACAAGAGGTGACTTGTGATGACCTCAGTTTGACCTGGTTCACACAATCAATTTGAGTCACCATGGCATAAAGCCATGGTGACTTGTGGCAAGTGCCGGGAACCAATTCCATAACTCAACCTCTGCTCATAGGTTCTTGTTCTGAACCTGGCAAATGTGGGTTGTTGGCATGGTTAACAAACCACGCACAAGCCTAAAACATCCCATGGGTTGTGAGTAGTTTGTTAACTACACCAACAACCCACCCTCATCATGTTTGGATAACCCAAGAATCTATGAGTGGGGCTTGGGTTATGGAATGGGTGCCTGGCATGTGCTGCAAGCCACGGTGTCTTATTTAAGCACTGTGGCTCAAACTGATCATGTGAACCCAGTCTTTATCTTGAAAGATCTGTGGTCTGGCCCTGGGTCTTGCAAGTCTTGGGAACAAGTGACAAGAATGGGGCCTGTACAAGCCTGATTCCTGTCTTCCTGTTCTTTCGGGCAAGCTGGCAGCATGTCAGGGGTTCTGCTTCAACATAGACAGTAAAGCTGACTCCTAAATAGTGGATGGCAATTTTCAGCAGCTATTTTAAGCCTTTAAGTAGATCCCCCTCTCTTGGAGCATGATTCATTTTACAGTGCTTGAGCCAGTGTGGCGTAGTGGTTAGACTGTTGGACTGGGACTCAGGAGATCCGGGTTCTAGTCCCCGCTCGGCCATGAAACTCATTGGGTGATTTTGGGCCACTCACTGACTCTCAGCCTAACCTACCTCACAGGGTTGTTGTGACTCGTGAGGATAAAAATGGAGAGGATGATGATTATGTAAGCCACCTTGGGTTCCTTGCAGGAAAAAAGGCAGGGTATAAATATAATAAATAAATAAATAAGCACATTCCACCACTCATCAAAAAAGAACCCAGGAGAGTTTACGTTAAACACACACACACACACAATACCCAGTAAAAACATAAAATACAGTCAACATAATCACAGAAAAATACATTAATTAAACAGCAGACTTAAAACATATCAATTATATTTAACACCTTACAAAATTAAGAAGATACATGGCTTAGAATATGATAGATGTTGGAGATATTGTTCTTGTGAAGCAGATTTCATAGATAATAGAGTTGGAAGGATTATACACATTTTTGGTATTGTGCTAAAATCAAGTCCTACTTGAATTCAGTTGTGTTTTATATTGAGCAGATAATGGGGTATAAGCTTCCAATGGATCCTCTTAGGATACTCCATAGTTATTTAAAATATTGTGTGGAAAAGGTGGATGTGGAATTAGTAATTAAGCTTTTGACAGTGGCGAAAATCTCAATAGCTTCATTTTGGAAAAAGGGTATTGCTTGCCCCTCTTTTTGACTTTTAAAAATTATTTCTTTTAGGATCTGGGATGTGCCAATAATGATGATATGAACTTATTACATAAGGGCTAGAGAAGAACAAATGTTTGAGGGTAGGTTTATTGATAGATGGAGTGTCTTTGTCATGTTTTGGAATGATAAATTTAAAGAGAGATCCTATGGCTCTTAGACAGCGTCTAGGGGGCCATAGGATAATTTGGATTCCTAGATCCAAGGTAGGAGACAGCACTATGACCTTGGAGCTGAGGATCCACGCTCCGATCCCCCTCCCCCCTCGCTGCTGGCATGGCATGATGGAAAGAACCATGAGACTGCCTCTCCAGGTTGGGAAAGTGACCTTGGAAAGGGGGAAAAGAGGATGTTCCGGCGGGGTAGGGAGCTGCCAGGTATGAGGTATCCTGATGGCGCTCCAGCCTCCTTCCCTCCCCCTCTAAAGTACTGCCTCTGAAATGGCGAAATTGGCCATCTGGCTGAAATGCAGATTTGGAGGTGGAGATTGCCTCCGCTGCTCCTCCTGCTCTGCACTGGATGCTTATAAGCCTCTGAGTTTGGGGACTTACAAGCATTGAGGGCGCAATAGATAGGAACAGACTGAGATCTGGGGAAGCAGTTTAGTTACTTCTGTAGATTCAAGCATGAGTGTGCAGGGGGCACACACTAGTGCATTTTATCTTAGGGGATGACAGGATAAGAGAAACCGCAAAATCCAGTAGGGCATGAACTAGCAAGGAAGAGGAGGTGGCAGAGGCAATGCATTTGCACAGAGGAGGAGCGTCAGGCAGCTCTGAATGGTTTATAATCTGAAGAGGAATAATATAGCATTTTAAAGAAATAACGTGGTAATTGGCTTTACAATCCCGTATGGCTTGGTACTGGGAAGGGAATAAGTGTTAAAGGAAAAGATCAAGAAAGAGATGAAAGTGGACTGGATCTTGCTGTACCACACTGCCCATGCCGATTGTACAGATCTTGCTTTTAGTGGAGGTGCTCAAGAAGGTGAATACAGACTCATCCATAATCTGTCTCGTGTGAAGGAAGTATTTGTTAATGATGCGATAGATCCAGAGCGCTAGCCAGGGTGCAGTTTTTAGGCCCTGGAGCTCTTTTGGCAAAGTGTGATTGAGATAAAATCTGCCTTTCTGCTTTTGCCTGTGCATCTTGATGACTTTGATGTTCTGGGATTTGCATTCAAAGGTGTGTTTCATTTTGATAAGCACTCCCAATGGGAAATTCTATTTCTTGTCCAGCTTTTGAGTGATTTAATTCAGTTTCAGAACAGAGTTCGAAGGAAAGAACAGGGAATACAGCCGTGACACATTACTTAGATGATTTTCTTGTTGATGGTTGAGCAGGGACTTCAATGTGTCAGGCTATGTTAGCCATAATGCAGCACTTCACTAAGAAATTTCAGACTTCTTGAGTACAGGAAGAAAATGGCCTAGCCACCAAGCAGGACACTCACAATGTTGCAACATCCCACAAATAGGACTACTGTTTATGGTTGTGAAACTATGGCCCTACCAACAGGGTTGCAGGTGGCTCCAATGGGAATACCTGCCTCCCCCACAAGGGTTTTAAAATTATTTGAGAGTTGTACCAGTGGGACATTTTAACTAGCTGTTAATGGTAGTCTCTCATGGCATTTCAGTAGGATAGATTACAACCACTGGCCCCTATACAGTAGGTAGAGTGATATACAGCAGGGGGTTAGACTTGATGGCCTTGCAGGCCCCTTCCAACTCTATGATCTATGAATCTATATGCCCTATTTGATTGTTAAAGTCGTTCCCTGTTTAATCCTAGCTATTAGTGCCTGCTTCTGTATTTCTTCCCTCTGCGAAGTGATTCTCATTTAATTTGTAGGAAGGATGTTCTTTGTAAGCATGACAGGAGTCCTTGTCTCTTTGCTGTTGCCTTTGTTCTTTCTCCACATAATCAGCACCATCAGTCTTTTAAACATAGCCAATGTATCTGACTAATTTTCACATTCAGATATTTCATTAGAGAACTGCTGCAAAACAAGCTATAAGTGACAAAACATTTTGTTAAGACTTCTCTCGAAAGGCAGAGAATGTTTGCAAATATTGAAAGATCTATAGGATCAGCAGTACAAAGCATCACATTTCTAGGCTACCAGATGAAAATATGCCCTGTTCCCCTCTCATCTCTGCTAGAAGTACACTATCAAAGATATGCCCTTGATTTAGCTACAGGGAAAGCATGTGAAGAAGCAAACTTCTGCCTGCCTGTCCCTAGCTGTGTGTGGAAATCCTTGCACAAATGAATGCTGCACACCAGTGCTACAACCAGGTATTTGTATACCCCAATTCCACATATGTGCCTCCATGGGAATCATTGCGTACATAGTCACAGTCAATTTATTTGTAAACTGCATTTTCCACAATACATTGTGCTCAAAGCAGTACACACAAAAAATAAATACAAGAGCCATAATTATAATACAACATTAACTCAACTACAGGTCATTTAAGGCATATCGAAATCCCTGATAACCAATAGAGAGTTGCTTTCCTCTAACCATCCCTCCTGACAGCAGCTCCCTGATGAAGGTTCCTTGGGTTGGATGTGTGGCATGGGAGGTGGAAGCGTTCAGGCCCTGATGACTAACACAGAGGGGCTGTTTGCACAGCACAACACAACAGCACACTGTGGGTTATTTAACAAACGGTGAGGCTGGGGCATGTGTGGCCACAATTTTGAATATACAACCCCCAGTTGGGGGTTGTAACGCTCGCTGGGTTTGCATGACATGACAACCTGCAAGCAGTGCTTGTAGCAATTTGGCGCTTTTGGGCACTGCAACTCATTGTGGGTTAAATAACCCACAGTGAGCCATGGTGTGTCATCTGAACCCGGTTAGAGTCTCCCTGCCTTCATCATTTCTTCTACACAGATACTTACATAGATTCAAAATTGAGTACATACATATATATATATATATATATATATATATATAAATAAATAAATAAATTAAAAGTGGAATTATCCCTCCCTGGACTGACCCTGAAGGGATTATTCAGTAAAATCTGTGGAGAATTAAGAAGATTTTATTCAGTAAAATCTGTGGAGAATTAAGAAGGTATAGACTGTTTTAAGTCTACTGTTAAAGTCTCAACTCATTGGTCAGCTACCTCCTGCACCAAAGGTTTTAATTCTGGCTACTGGCTGTTGTTTTTTCATTCTGCTGGTCTGAGTCACTTGTCTGGTTTTTGTTTTGTTTTGCTTTTCTCGGCATCAGCAGTATTCAGTCGCTAAATGTACTTTACTATGTTAAGCCACAGGCATAGAGCCAATGAGAAGCTACAGTGGGGCCTATTTGCCCCCTCTTACTTTTACTTATGTCCAGTGAGTTTTCTTTCCAATGCAGAGAGCAGTATCAGAAAGAAGAATATTCTTTAGGACTGCAATAGGGGAAGAATGGCATAAATTCCCATCCATGCCTGCTGCCATCCTGATAACTATCAGGCCCTCTCCAGCTGATGATATTTGCCTCTTTTTAAAAAACACACACAAAAAAAACAAAAAACCCTTCATGTTAAATGCAGAGACTCATTGAACATCATACAGTCATGCCTTGGATTGAGAGCATAGTTCGTTCTGGAAACGTGCTTGTAATCCAAAACACTTGTATATCAAAACAAAATTCCCCCCAAAAAATTTGTATAGAGATTTTTAATTTAAGCCGTACTACAGTACTTGTATTGCAAGACATCGCTTGTATATCAAGTAAAAAATAAATAAATAAATATTTAAAAAATTGCCTGTCTTGCAAAATGCTCTCAAACCAAGTTACTTGCAGTCCAAGGTATTACTGTATTTAGTTTGGCCTTTCCAATGCAAATATCATGTCTTACTTTGGCCCTAAACCTCTGAGCAAGTTGATACCTGGCATTTACTATCTTGAAACCATACCTAATCATTCTTGATTGAAAAGGAAACATTCCATGATTTGACATTATTTTAGTAACTATCAAATATTGCATTACCTTTGATACCCTTTCGGTACCTGTCCGAATAATTTCCAAGCCAGATGCATGTATGACCCCACTCTAATCATGCTGTGCAATCCCTGTAAGAAAATCATTGATGGTGCATGTCACGGACCAGTGATGCCCTGTTTTGTGTATGGAAGGGAACTCGAGCAAAATAGTGTGCTTTACTCCTTTTTGCCCTTCCCTTCCAGTGATCATCTCAGGTGCCAACAGGTCGAAATCTCCCCCCCCCCGGACCCCAAATCTGTCTGCCTCCATCCAACCAGCCTTAAAACTCCATGGGTCTCAAGTGTCCACTTTTAGGTAGTTTGGGGATTTGCTTTTAGATGTGGGGCTGGTAATCCAATAAGAAAATAGACCACAAAGTCAAACAGTGAAGTTTAACCACATCTGAATAAATATTGGTGGATGGGGGATTCTGCAGAGGCATTGATGGTCAACTACATATGATGGCAGGAGTTGTGTCTAAAATGCCAGTCTTTCCCTGTTATATGTAAAATAGGGGGTGTGATTTAAAGCATAAAAGTATAGATTGGGCTGCTGAACCTTCCCTCTGCCTGCTGCTTACACATACATGCACAGACAAAACTGTTGGGAATGAATAGATAACAATTGCTCTGCACTCTGTTGAAGAGGATGTCAGGAAATAGGTACATATGCCCATATGTGGTGGAGTTGTAAAAATGTACTGGAATTTTGGCGAGAAGTTTTTACAGAAATTATTTTACAGAAATTATATCAGAAATTATTGGTATTAATTTAGAGGTCTGTCCTAAACTTGCATTGTTATCAATAACCGATAAAGTCACTTGTGCTCAAAATATGAAGGAACTAATTGTAAACTTGTTAACAGCTGCCAGGTTAATGATAGCGAGGAAATGGAAAGTACAACATGTTTTTCTAATAACTGATTGGTTTAAGGAAGTTTGGGATGTAGCCCTAAACGATAAACTAACTTGTAGTATTAAATGCAAAAGGGACAGTTAAAGAAGAATAATTTTATGGATATATGGAATCAATTATTAGACTATGTATTAATAAAGGGGAAGGGGAGTATGCCTTGTCAGGACATGTTATATTTTTGGAATGTGGAATTCAATTGAGTAAGGGGATGGAAGTACATTAGCTGGTCCCTAGGCGGGGGGTGGGGGGGTGCACATTATGATTTACTGTGGTTGTATGTTTTTGTTTTATAGGGTTGTATGTAGTTTATAATAACTAAATAATTTTTTTAAAAAATTGCTGGTAATATTTGTGCAATTATTTGGACAAGGAACTATACACAAATTTAATCTCTGGGAAGTAAATGGAGGTGAAATTTGTGCAGTAATGGAGCAGTAACTGCAGGTGTGTAGATTTTCCCTCCATTTACTTCCCAGACATTAAATTTGCGTATCTTTCTGCAGATTGTTTTTTTTGCAACTCTCCAGGAAGTGCAGTAACCACAACAGAAAGTACTTCAAAAAGGAGCTGTGAAAAAGTGGAGGGAGTTAATATCTCCCCTTTCTGGAGTACCTGGAGACACCGGAAAGTGTTGAAAAGGTAGAGGGCACTGTCAGTTCAACACTTAAAATTCAGAGGATTACATTGCTAAGGGGGAGATATTGTCACCACCCCTTTTTGGTGCACCTTCTTTTGTGCTCCCCCACTTTACTATTGCTTTTCAATTGACAACTTGGCAATTGGACCCTGGCAACTGTGGACAAATTAGCCTATATGCAGTATCGCGGTGTCAATTTTCATGTATGTTACCTACTCTGTTCTCTTTGACAGTTGAAATATACAAGGAAATTGACCAGAAAAGACCACACATTGGACAGTCATAAGAGTGCCCTTGTGAAAGACATGATGATGATGATGACGGACGATGACACAGTTTTCAGGAGCCAAAAATACACACGACCCCATATTGTGCATTTTTGAGGCTCTGAAAACAACAAACCGAACAACAAACCCACAGGTTGTGTTATATGTGAAATTGTCCTCAGGGGCATGTCACACTAAACCTAGTAACAAAAGAAAAAAAGTTTTCCATTGCCAGTGTTTTTTCTGCTTTTAAGATCCTGTTTGGGCCCCCTGCACCTACTCTACGGTAAAAATGATTTTTAAAAAATAGTTTTGAGCGGTAAACAGTGGTGTTATGGAGGTTTAATCCTCCCCTCCCGGAGCATGGTGGTCCTGATCCAAATCAGGGCTCCGTGTCCTTACACTAGAGTAAAGCAAAAGGCAAGCCTTGGTTGTATGCTACTCAATTACATAATGTGTAGTTTGGCTCTCAGAGATGGGAAAATAACTGTGTGTGTGTGTGTGTGTGTAAAGCAGTATGGGTCTTTAAGCTTAAACACTCTCAGGTATTAAAGAGAGAGACTTAAATTCATTTCTGCTAGAAACCAAAGCAATCCAAAAGTGTGTTAAAAAACCCATCACACCACATTCTTTTCTTTTTAAAAAAGGAAAGAAAACAAGTATTTAGAGCCTTGAGAAATGTGTTTATATATTAAATTGCTTCAGAAATTGTACTTCTTTGTGAGGATTTTTAAAAAGTTATCTTTCATGGGCTACAAGAATCCAGTTTATATAAAGCACCATAATGGAGGCATTTGGAACTATAATTCCTAGAACAAGTATGTGTTTTGAAGATAGCTCTGTTGAATTGAATGGTTAAGTAACAATAAGAATGGCATTGTTGACAATGGTAGTCTAAAATATACTGCATGCTTCAGCTAAGTATACCATGGTGAAAATTGGTAAAAAAGAAAAGTGGAACAGGTTTCACAGTGCTTGAAGAGAGCTATCTTTCACCTTATAGTTATCTATGCGGTAAAGAGTTGATTTGCACATGCATGATATGTGCTTCCTCCACAACTGTAAATTCCCCCTCCATTTACTTCCCAGCCTTGAAATCTGCATATATTTCCCAGCCCCCCCCAAGCACAAATTTCACAGACAGTTTAAAAAAACCCAAACCTTTAGAGGTAGCAGAATGGGGTGCCCCCCTGAAAGTGGCCCCATTTACCCTGTCCTATTCAACTGCCTTCTCGGGTTTTTTTTTTTTGGACAGCTGTCAAACTTCAGTAATGGCTCGGAAAAGGAGCTTTGAAATAGGGGGGAATTAATATCTCCCCTTTCTGGACTAGCTGGAGACTTGGGAAGTGTCCCAAAGGTGGAGGGTGCTGAGAAGTGTCAGTTCAACACTTAAACCCAAGCGAATTACCTTGCTAAGGGGGAGATCTACAGACCACCCCCTTTGGGTACACTTACCTTCGCATTTTTTCCCTGTTCGCTGATGCCTTCTAATTTACAGCTAGGCACTGGAAAGCTGTCAACTGTTCACAGTGTAGCCTATATGCAGTCTCACCTCCTTATGATGTTACTGTTTGACAGCTGTAACTGACAAGGCAATAGACCAGGCAAGACTGCATATATCGGAAGGGCAAAAGAGCACACTCGTGCAACTCCAAAAGACCCCCTCCCCGAAAAAAATTCCAAAGACATTTGCGCACATTTCTGGCACCAATTTTTTTTTTTTTAAAGGTGGCAAAGCAGTGATGGTTGCTCCAAAGTACCACTTGGAGATCAGTGGAGGGGCTATTGCTAGCTGGCAGTGGCACAGGCAAGATTGCCAAGAACAGCAAGGGGTTTTAGTTGCTCTTGCTGAACGGTTCACTCGCTGCTTCCTGCAACCCATGATAGGATTGGACTGCCAGGTTCGGACAACATAAATCCATCGTGGGCTCAACAACTCCTAGAACAAGCTGAGGGTTGTCAGGGTGGCTTGTTGCCCCAAAACGTGCCACCCTGCGGTCCAGATTTGAACGATATGACCACTGACCGTGGCTTGTTGCCCATAATGGGTTGTCGTGTTGCGTGAACCTAGTCACTAATGTTAAATATCTAATCAGATTTGGCTACATGCTGACATCACTGAGGACAAATCTTAGTTCCCATTTCTATCCTATCAGGGTCGAAATCGAAATTTGGGTTTGGTGCACACCTCTGCTTGTTAGTATATAGAAACCAGGGACCAGTATGAATGATGCTATTGCAACCTTATATGTTACCAGTAACATAGTAAAATAGACATTATAGGTCCTGCACTCTCTTTAGTCACTCACTTCTTAAAATGAGTTTGCAAATGCCTTTTTGTTATCCTTTGTGCTTCTTTCCAGTCATATTTTATATTGTGCCTTCACTTTTCTAATTTTGTCTTTGCATGGTTGTGCTGCCATCTCCAGCTTTCCACTTGTTATAGGCTTTGTGTTTAGATATTAGATCAGTGTGAATCTCAGTTTCGTTTTTTCAGTAATCATGGGGCCAGTTCACACGACATGGGAACCGCGGGGGAGCAGAAGCCCCCTGAGGTTCCCGTGTCGTGTGACTGCCGGCCGGGGGCGCCCCCACGGGACGGCTGCGCGTGGGAAGCATGCAAAGTGACCATGGGCAGTAGAGGGGTAAGCCCCTACTGCATGTGGCCACTCTGCCGTGCGAACAGCGGGCAGCCGTCCCCCGGGGGCCTCCCGTGGCCGCACAGAGGCGGCAGCCCAGAGTGGCCGGAGCTGCGGCTGCTCCGGCCTGTAGGGCCAAACGGCCCCTCTAGGCAGCCCGAGCCGCTGCCCCCTAGCACCGGGAGGCCTGCACTGCGGTGTGGGGACTGCCGGGGTCCGCCGGCTCCACCGGGGTCCGCCCACGTGCGTGGGGCGCAGGTCATCTGCGGCACCCCGCCAGACCCCGTGGACGGCCCCGTGGTGCCTCCCCCCACTCGCCACCTGGGTTGTATGAACCGGCCCATGGTGTCAGTAATGGTGGGTGATCCTGCAACCACCCGACTTGCCTCTGGGTTGGCAGATGCTGCCATTGCACCCACCAAGCCGGGATGAAAGGGGATGCGCACCGAGCAGCTCAGCAGATTTCCGGGTTCCTGGCAGGCTACTTTTTATGTAGAAAATGCTGTAAGATACGTTAAAAGCGGCCACAATTTGCGCTAGTTACACAAATTGTGGCCGCTTTTGGTGTATCTTGTGGCATTTTCTACGTAATAAGTGGCCTGCCGGGAACCCTGAAGTTGCTTCTCCAGCTCGACCCGGGAGAACATAAGTTGAGTCGGGGAAGTAAGTAAGCAGGACGGAGTTTGGGGGTCGAGCCCAGCCAGTTCGCTGGATTTCCACCCCCTCAGCCAACTCCTCACACATTCCTAGCTGTCAGAATCTGCTTGGTTGGCTCAGTGCTGTTGCTCCACCTGGTGGCCTGATGGAGAAGGCAGGCAAGGCTGCCCACAAATACCTGCAGGACTAGCATTGGACTTTTAGGTGCTTGCAGGACTAGAGTAGCCCACTCATGAAGACCAGCTGGAACCAAAGGAAATCCTATAAAAAGCTTCCTGTTCCTGCTCAGCTTTGCCACAGCAGTATGAGTCTTTATGGTAGTAGCATTGTACTTTTGTCTTGCTGATAGTTGACCTATGCCTGTTCCTGATGATGCCTTTGCCTCTGGTCCTGCTGTGCCTTGCTGATACTTGATGGTTGCCTGTTCCTGATGATGCCTCTGGCCCTGCATGCCTTGCTGGTATTTGACTTTGCTGGTGATTGACTAGCTCTTTGCCTCTGGCCCTGCCCTCTGTTTGTATCTGACCTTGGCCTGCTCTGGACTTCACTCTCATCTCTGTCCTTGCCATGTGTTGCCAGTATCTGACTCACAGGCCTGTGGCTCATGCTGGCTCAGCTTGTTTGAGTGTAGAAAGCTAAGCAGGGTCAGGCCTGGTTATTACTTGGATGGGAGACCCTTCCTCTAGTTTCCTGTATTGAGCAGTTGGTTAGACTTGATGGCCTTGTAGGCTGTTCCAACTCTGTGATCTTATGACCCTTGCCCAAGTAGATTCAGTTTTCCATCCACCTCCATCACCCCTGGCCCTGGTGTTCTAATGGAGAACAGCTGTTGCTCATGTGCTGGACCTGACACATGGTACTGTGGCTTAAGAAGTTTCTCCTTTAGGGGGGAAAAAAATAAAACCCAACACTTTCCTAGAGTCTTTCCTCTTTTAGATTTGCTTCTTGTTAGATCTTTCTTGCCATTTCCCTAGCTTAGCTAAAATAAAATTTCTTAAAGTTCACTGTCTTTGTTGGTTTCCTTTTCTTATCTATGTCATTTTAAAATTTCATCTGTTGCCTTCCTCAGAGTCATAAACTCAGTCATCTTATGATTACTTTAATCTTGGCTACATCCCACTTTACATGATCAATTATTTCTTATTTTTGAGAATAATGTAGAGATCTAAAGTTCTGCAGCTGAGGCCTGTTTGAAAAGCTTCATAGAAAAGTTGCATTTTGAGGAGTGATTTGAAGGAGGTAAGCAAGGTGGCATCATGCAAGTGTTTCAGGAGGCAGTTCCAAGCACAGAGGACAACGGGAGAAAAGGGCAGATTCTTTTTAGGGAACTGGAGACCTTTGTATGGTAGAGGGTGATGGAGCTGGAGGCAGTGGAGAGATATGGGTGTGAGGCCATGGAGGGCTTTGAAAGTAAGCACAAGGAGCTTGTGCTGAATCCAGGGGCAGGCAGGAAGCCCATGGAGGGGAATCATCAGAGCAGAGAGATTAGAGAGGTGAGTGATTATGGCAGTAGAGTGCTGGATAGACATGAGGGGACCCAGGTGATACAGCAGAAGACTGGAGAGGAAAATATTTTTGCCATGAATGCATGACTTGGGGGTACTGTTCTGTAGTAGGTGTTTGATGATAGATTATTTTGGGGAGGTCTTTGAGTAGAACTAAGACAAAACTTTGTGTGTGCAAGATCTTTGTGTATAAGACAAAGCATTCACCTCAAGCACCCACCGGAAAAGTAACCCCTAAGTCATGCATTCAAATATTTATGGGAAACATGAAACATCACTAGTATATCTGCTGGGATAGAATAAGGGAGAGAATGCAGCATGATATTAATCCACCAGCAGATAGATTTTACTATGTAGGGAGAAGTGCACTAACTTGTATACTAGAAAGTGTACTAACTTGCTCATGTGTGTATATGGAGAAGGCTGGCAGCTCAATATGGGTATGAATGTTTTTCTGCCAGTAATAAAAGTTAGCACCACTGAAAAAATAATTTTAATATGTACTAATGAGCTTGCCTTGGCTTGGTTATTGATGGCAAAAGAACACTATCTGATGTGCTATGTTGGGATTTATCTTTTCAGTAAAAGGGCAAGCCAGAAACTTTCTGGCTCATTAAAAACCTTGTAGAACCAGTTAAGCTTTTCCTCTGGCTTTTTCCCAGCTGTATGAAATGTGGATCCTGATAATTTACTGTTAAGAAAGGAAGCTGAATGGATATACAAACTGGATACCATACATCCCCGTGGTTTAAATGCAGCTTTGGATTTAACATCCTTTCTTGGCTAATAAATGTTATTTGGTTGATTGCATTTTGCACTTACTGTTTGACTTTATAATAAACATGATACTGTGCCTTTAATATTCTGGTGTGCAGTATGGCAGAATGGTTAATTAAATACTTGAGTAGGATTGCCTGATTGAAGTAATCAAGCAATTAATGGCTTCTGTGGTGTCACGTGTTGACACTAATGGGGGCAGTGTACTTCATTTTGCCTATATAATGTGGTATATGAGCTGTGACCAAGTATGCAAAGATTTTTCTCATAATTCTTCCATCTATAAGCAGAAGAAGTTGGAGGCAGCAGGCAGGTAAAAGAGTTTGGTGTTCAAGTGTTTGTTATACTGGTGGGTAAAAATATATATTCTAGAAAGTCAAGTATTTTTCTTTTTATACAGAAAGAATTTGGTCTACTGAGCTTTACTTACCGGTAACTGATAAGAAACTGACAAGCTATGTACTCAGTATTTTCTTATATAAAAGTAATATCAAGTAGTGGTAAGTGATATATTTTTTGGGGGAAATATTCATAGGTTTTTTCAAAGAATGTTAGCAAGGAGTTGGTTTCATATTGTTTTGTAACTATTTACAGATTGCTTTAGAAAATATTGTATCTGAAGAAGTCGCCAGGTGTGACGAAAGAGGAGATAATACCAGATCCCTGTAATGAATTAGCTAGCTATTTCAAAACAACTTTCTTCATGACTAGCTAGCTATTCCCACAATATTTCTTTTTTTTTTTGTATTATCTGTTACTCGTTTATTTTTCAATTGTATTGCCATCCTGTTATGCCATTAATGTTTGGTTACTAGTATATTTTATATGAGCTACACTGTTTTGTAAATACAATTGCATTTGTTTACGGTACTTTCCCTTGCCCTATTTTCTGAGCGGTTGGGTGCACCTTGGTTTTGTATTTGTTTCCAACTGCTGCCTTCATTTGTATTGTTACTGGTGACATAACTGATAACTCATGCAGTGAATTGCATCTAGTGGAATATTGAGTTCTAAACGAGTTATCTTTTTTTAAAAAAAGTATATGCTTGTCTAGTGGTCTGAGAATTGCACAAGGTGACATTTGGGACATACTTAAGGATTTTAAAAGCCCCCCAATGCTGTAGTTTTGATCCAGATTTTGGCCCCTGCACCTACTCAAGAGTAAAAATGAAAAAGACGTAGCTGCTAGATATGGATTTAAAGTAATGTTTGTTTTGGGCCATAGTGTTTGTTAGGCCTCTTGAATACAGGTGTATGCTACACAGGTTGTGTGTTAAACTTGGGTTTAAACAAACATAGAATTGTGTCCTGAATGTTCATTGTACATTAGAGCTTTCATGGTAGTATCTCAGTCTCCAAGTCATGTATTGCAGCAATATATTCATGCTTCCTTTGCTTTCACTTGAAAATAAGTTTATGGGCCAATCAGTTATGGAAAATTATGACAGTGCATATGCACTATCTTTCACTGCAACATCTCAGTCTTTTGCATTGTGTTGTATCTTACATCTTTCCTGACCCAGTTGAAATAGGTGTGAGGGTTGAGCTCTGGGGTTTATGCTTGAGATGTGTATGGTGACCTGAAATTGCTCACCAATTTTCATTCTGATTCAAGGGAGATATTGCATAGGCCTAATTCCCAAAGCGATCAGTTCAGACCTTTGGCAAGACCGATCTTTCCCTCTCCCAGCAGCCTGCTTGAGGGGAAGAGGGGCAGAGAAAGGGGATGTAAGAGGGAGAAAAGGAATGGCATAAAGAGAGAAAAGCAGGTGACCCCACCCACTGGCAGCATGGGGCCCTCAAGAGATTACTCCAGAAATAATGTGGCCCTTGACAGAAAAAAGTTTGCCACCCCTGTTTTGCAGATTTCCTGCCCCTTTTAAGAATGGGTGCAGGGCTTAATGAGTGCAGAACTGGGGTTGAGCCCAGGCATTGCATGCAAAGAGTCCCCAGGTTCATTCTCTGATATCTCCAGTTAGGCTTGGGAAAGACCCCTATCTGAAACGCTGGAGAGCTGTTGCCTGACTTGTAGACAGTACTAAGCTAGATGGACCAATGGTCTGACTCAGTGCGCAGGTTTGCATGATCATGGAGGTGGCTCATTTTCCATCCCTGTGTGCGCCGGTCATGAGCCACCTAATTAGCATAATGACCCTCGCCAGGAGCGGGTTCTCATTACATCCAAATCTGGTGAGGGTGGGTGGCTACAGTGGTTTACAGGCCACCCTGAAACCCTAGAACACGCCAATTTGCATGACACGAGGGTGGCTAATAAGCCATGGTGGCTTGTTAAATGTCCCTTGTGCATGCTGGCTGATTCCCTAATTGCCCTCGCCGGGTGTGGGTTGTCGTAACATCCAAACCTGGCAAGGGTGGCTGGCTGAGGTGGTTTACAAACCACCCTGAAACCCTAGAACAAGCTATGGGGTTCAGGGTGTTTTGTAAAGCACCTCGTCCAAACCCAGTGAGGGTGGGTGACTATCATGACAAACTGCACCCAGTGAGGGTAATTACATTAACTAGGTGGCTCACAACTGGCAAGCACGGGGAGGGAAAACAGGCCACCATGGTTTTTTTTCCCTGTGTGATCATGCAAACCCGGTCACAATAAAGCAGCTTCATATGTGTTCAGAATCAAGCTTCAATTTGCGTTTGAAATCCAGAATAAGATCCTGAGCATATACTCTGACTTTTAATTCTGATCTTTAATCCACCATTGTTTTGTATTCTTTTTATTCCTCCCTCCTTTGAAAATTGTTGAGGGGATACACTGATGTTTGAATTTGAAATGTAGTATTTTGTCTTTAAACTTTTTACCAAACTTCATTCCAATATCTCAGTGTTTAACTGAGTTTTATTGCAGACAAACAGAATGCTAATTATATACACATGTGCATAAGGAAAGCTGCTTTAAGGATGTTTCCATGTGCTCAGGATTCAAAACTGGGGATCAGCTTTGTTAAAAGATTCTCCTCAAAATATATATTTCCAAATCAGGCAGCAGGACAACAAAGGAGCAGAGCTTCTTAAGTAATCTGACCATTAAACATCTCCTAGTTTTGCATAAATGGCAAGCTGTGAACTTTTCAAAGAGAACTGGTTAGATGCTTTTAGTAATAGAAGTTATGATTGTTTTTTTAGCAAAAAAACAAAACAAAGTGGATTATGCAAAGTTATTATAATAAGTCAAGTTAGATATCAACAGTATCATATAAAAAATTAATATATATGTTTCAGCCCATAATTTGTTATATCACATGTCCCAGTATGGAATAAATTGAAGCCAATTTGTTACAAAAAGGCTTATCTGTGCACATTCACGTGTAAGGCCAACCCACCCCGGCGATAAGCCACGATTGGGTTGTTGTTGGCCCCCTCCCTCAGTCTTCCCGCAGGTATCCCAGGACCGGCTTAACAGCCGGCTTTTGCAATACCATTTTGACAGCCACTGACAGCCCCTTCAAAGTGCCTAAGTGACACCTTGGAGTGGCTGTCAGAACCCTTTTTAAAAAAAATATTGCACAAAAAAAGCACTTACAGTTGATAAAAATATTTTTTAACTGCACTTGTGCAACTACGGGGATTTGAAGCCTTGGCTGGGGCAATGTCCTGGTGGGTGCCTGCTGTCAAGCTGCAGGAGGTCCCAACTCTGGACATTGCCCAGAAAAGGCTCCAAATTGTTTTTTCGTCCTTTGGTTTCTCTTGACAGCTGTCAAAATGCAAGCTGTCAAGAGAAACTAAAGGCAGAAGTGATCCTTGCTCGTGAAAAGGGGGTGGTGTGATTTGCATCCCCTTCACGGCAAGATCCTCCAATTTTTCCCCAGGTAGTACACACGCTGGTGTACATTTTGCACTTTTCCCCAAACCTGTAGGTGCTTGGGGAGGTGCAAAGTACACCCCCCCTTCTTTTTTCTTGGGAAAAGAAGTTTTGACAGCTAGCTCTCAGAACTCTGGGTCCCTCTAAAAGGGTTTTTTTGATAGGGCAATGGGTGGTTTTTGACTGGGACATATGACTGTATAAAAACCACCTGTGTGCAGGTTGTCCGGAAGGGGTACATTAAATCCGCCCTCTTCCATAGCTTCCATAACTACAAGACTTCACCAGTAAGTGCAGGCAGCATTTATTTCATAGAATCATCATAGAAAAGTAGAATTGGAAGGGGCCTACAAGGCCATCGAGTCCAACCCCCTGCTCAATGCAGGAATCCAGGTCAAAGCATCCCTGACAGATGGCTGTCCAGCCACACCTTGAATGCCTCCAGAGTTTTCATAGATTTCATAGATTTCATAGATCATAGAGTTGGAAGGAGCCTACAAGGCTATCGAGTCCAACCCCCTGCTCAATGCAGGAAACTAGAGGAGGGGTCTCCCATCCAAGTAACAACCAGGCCTGACCCTGCTTAGCTTTCCACACTCAGACAAGCTGAGCCAGCATGAGCCACAGGCCTGAGCTCAGCATCTCCCTAGGTAGTTGATTCCATTGTCTTATTGCTCTGACAGTCAGGAAATTTTTCCTGATGTTTAGGTGGAAACTAGGTTCCTGTAACTAGAGCCCATTATTCTGTGTCCTGCAAACTGGGATGATCGAGAAGAGATCCTGGCCCTCCTCTGTGTGACAATCCTTCAAATACTGGAAGAGTGCGATCATATCTCCCCTCAGTCTCCTCTTCTGAAGGCTAAACATGCCTAGTTCTTTCAATCTCTCCTCATAGGGCCTTGTTTCCAGTCCCTTTATCATCCTTGTTGCTCTCCTCTGAACCCTCTCCAGTTTGTCTACGTCCTTCTTAAAGTGTGGTGCCCAGAACTGGACGCAGTACTCAAGATGAGGCCTAACCAGTGCCGAGTAAAGGGGAATTATCACTTCCCGCGATTTGGAAGCTATACTTGTATTAATACAGCCCAAAATAGCATTTGCCTTTTTTGCAGCCACATCGCATTGCTGGCTCATATTCAGTTTGTGATCTACCACAATTCCAAGATCCTTCTCACTTG
Source organism: Shinisaurus crocodilurus (assembly GCA_021292165.1). Classification (NCBI taxonomy): domain Eukaryota; kingdom Metazoa; phylum Chordata; class Lepidosauria; order Squamata; family Shinisauridae; genus Shinisaurus; species Shinisaurus crocodilurus. The sequence continues at coordinate 86,184,706 of CM037878.1, read as the reverse complement.
TAGTATTGTTGAGCCAAGTGTCCCCCATTCTGTAACTCTGCATTTGGTTTCCTTTCCCTAGGTGCAGCACTTGGCATTTATCCCTATTAAATTTCATTCTGTTGTTTTCGGCCCAGCGCTCCAGCCTATCGAGATTGCTTTGAATTTTGTTTCTGTCTTCTAGAGTATTAGCTGTTCCACCCAACTTTGTCATCTGCAAATTTGATAAGCATTCCCTGCACCTCCCTATCCAAGTCATTAATAAAAATGTTGAAGAGCACTGGGCCCAGGACCGAGCCCTGTGGTACCCCACTCGTTACCTCTCCCCAGTTTGAGAAGCACTCTTTGAGTCCGATTCTGTAGCCAATTGTGGATCCACCTGATAGTTGTTCCGTCTAGCCCACTTTTAGCTAGCTTGCTAATCAGGATATCATGAGGCACTTTGTTGAAAGCTTTGCTGAAGTCCAGATATATTATGTCCACAGCATTCCCATAGTCTACAAGGGAGGTTACCCGATCAAAAAATGAGATCAGATTAGTCTGGCAGGATTTGTTCTTGACAAATCCATGCTGGCTTCTAGTAATCACTGCATTGTTTTCAAGGTGCTTGCAAGTCTTTGCTTCCAGTTAAAGCACTGAGACCAATCCAGCTTATAGACTTACCACTCAAGGTAAGGAATTATGCCTTTCTCCTCCCTTTCCTGGCTTTAAATCACAAAAATGTCTAATTCCCCCTTTTTTGAAATACTGGCCTTATAGGTAGTACTTCACAGCTTTTCTTCAGTAGAGTTTGTCCGCTCCTAAGGAAGGGGCTCTCCAGGCTGAGCTGCAGGTGAGTGTTTTCAGGTGGCTCTGAGAATGATGCTAAGCCCAGGCTTGGATATGCCTGAGGTCATTCGGTAGCTGCCAACTGGGAAGTTCCAGGTCTCGCAGCAAAGGAAACCCTGGGTGGTGGTTGCAAGTGAGGCCCTCTTCCAGCCTCTGTCTGGGCGGGGAGTATCTGTCTGTCTTCTTGCCAGCTGCTCTCCACAGCCTGCCTTCCCTTATCTTGCTCTTCCCACCACCTTCTTGGTCCTGCACCCTCCCAGAACTTTATAGCCGCATCTTGATGAGGCCCAGCTGTTGCTGCTGAGGCTTCACTCTCCAACAACTTTGCTGTTCTACCCTTATCAGCTTGAGCCATCCCCAGGCAGGACTCCCTTTTAATGTCATACTCGGATCTAGCTGCCTGGGTGTTTTCAGCCAGAGAAGGACAGTGACTCAATCCGGTGAGTCGTGGCGGACTGTTGCATCCTGTCAAAACCCCCTTCTTAAGGAACCTAGAGCTATCCACAATGGGTTGTCGTGTAGTGTGAACCCAGACCAATTTCCCCAGGGTGGCTTCATGGGCAACTAACCACCCCAACAACCCATGGGCTGTTGTAGGGGTTGTACCTACAACGGGTTGTCAAGTTGTCTAAACCTGGGCAACTGACCCCATCATGGGTACGGGGAATCAGCTACTGAGCCCCTTGGCAAGAGTGGCAAAAAACCCTTGCCGCTCTTGCCAAGTGGTTCCTGGGGGACTGCCACTGGCTGCTGCCTCCAAAGTGCCCAAGTGGCACTTGGGGGCAGTTGGCACTGGCTTACCCCCTCCCCACCACAATTGTGAGCTGTTTCGGGCTCACCACAGCTTTTTTCTTTTCCCTTTTCTTTTTGGAGATCACGAAAGCCCACTTGCCCAGAAGAGGCTTCAAATTGTCCACCCCCTTTGGTTTCTCTTGACTACTGTCAAAAGATGAGTTGTCAAGAGAAACCAAAGGCGCAAGAGATCTTTGCATGCGAAAAGGGGGTGCTTGGGGATTTACATCCCCTTCACAGCAAGATCCTCATCCTTTTTTACCCCCAGCTAGTCCACATGCTGGTGCACATTTCACACTTTCCCCTGAGCCTCTAGGTGCTTGGGAAAGTGCAAAAGGAGTTTTGGCAGCTTTGAGAGCTAGCTGTCAAAACTCTGGGTTCCTTTAAAAAGGGTTTTTTGACAGGGCAAAGGATGATTTTTGACTGGGACATATGGCTATATATGTCCCAGTCAAACCCCCTCCCATTTCGCAGTCAGAATCCCTTTTTAAAAGGACCCAGAGTTTTGACAGCTATTCCTTTTCCCCAAGAAAAAGCATGGGGGGAGGGAATTTTGCATTTTCCCAAGCACCTGGAGGCTTGGGAAATAGTGCAAAATGTGCAGCAGCATGTGGACTAGCTGGAGGTGGGAGGTGGGAAAGATGAGGAACTTGCTGCAAAGGGAGTGTAAATCCCCAAACACCCCCTCTTTGCATGCAAAAATCCCTCATGCCTTTGGTTTCTCTTGACAGCTTGTATTTTGATAGCTGTCAAGAAAAACCAAAGCAGGAAGGGGAAAAACAATTTGGAACCTCTTCTGGATGGTGTCCAGGGTTAGTACCTGCAGCACCTTGGTAGCAGGTACCCCCCCTCCCCAGACATTACCTCAGCCAAGGCTTCAAATCTGTGCATTTGTGCAACTGCAAAGGTTCACAGTTGTGCAAGCATGGCTAAAAAAGGTTTTTTAATGCTTTTTTGCACAAAGTTCTGACAGCCACAGACAGCCCCTCCAAGGTGCTGCTTGGGCACTTTGAAGGGATTGTCAGTGGCTGTCAAAATGGGGATCACTGTCAAGCCAGCTTTCCCAAGCTTCCAAAGAAAAAAAGGTAAAGGGAAAAATGCTGCCGTGAGCCAAAAATGGCTCTCAGCCGCAACAGGGAGCAGGGAAGCAACTCAGTTCTCCTGCAGTGTCCCCATGGGAGGACTGAGTGGGAGGGAGCGGGCCAACAACCCATGGTGAGCCTAATCATCTGTTGGACTCACCGTGGGTTGTTCGCACAACAACCAACCCACCGTGGCTTATTGCCAGGGTGGGTTAGCATGATGTGCAAACGCATCCATTATATTAAAGGCTTTTTCGAATCCCGTGCTTGGGGTTTCCTGTGTCTTTTTCTGTATAAAAAGCAACTGTGCCCCCCCCCCCCCAATTTGGACTGCAGTGTGTGGATGGGTGCTTTTGTTTTCCTTCCCCAAAGCTGCTATTTGCAGACTATTTACAGCATCAAGGACAAATATCAACTTCAGGGGGAAATTTTCAGCATAAAAATGGTGTGATGGAAAAGGTTACTCTTCACATGCAAGTACAGAATGGGAGCCCCTGTGGATGTTTTTTTTTATAAAGAAGAAGGCCCAGGGAATGCCAGATACAACATTGAAACATGTCTTTAATGCAGAAGTGGGGAACCTGTGAACTGTAGTCCAACAACATCTGGAGGGCCAGGGATGCCCAGCCTTGATTAATGTGATGGGTCAGTCACATGTAATGGGAAATCATGGACATAAATTGCCATTGGAGATTTCGGTGTGAACATTTATGGAACAGTAAAATACATGCACCATTGGATTCCACTCTAATTCTGGATTTTCCACTATAATGATGGAATTTGAACTTGTGTTTTTTTAAAAAAAAACAAAACAATTTTGGCTTGTTATTATAAAAGGAAATATTCCATGGCCAGGATCCAAAGAGCCATGGAATTAGTGATTTTGAGTTCAAGAAAACTTTAGTCCTTTTTTTCCCTTATAGTATAAACCTCCTCGTCATGTGACAAATTGCTTTTGGAACAGAGCGTAGCTTCAAAAATAGTTTGTAATATTGCACAGGTTGTGTAGTCCTATGAAACTCTGGATCTTGACCATATCTTTTCAAATTTAAAATAATAAATCTGGCTACAATTAGTGTAGCTTTTGTGTGTTAAGTTGAATATTACATTGCTCTTAAAAACCTTTCATTTCCTTCAGTATCGTAACCCCCCACCTTACCATTTTGCATTTTATTTAAATGTAAATGTTATGTAGGGGCGAAATTCTATGGCCAGTAGATGCTGTCTGACTGGCCATAGGAAAAGACATTGGAGGACCCTCCCTCCACCCTCACAGCTGGCACGGCTCTTTCCATGTTGGCTCCGGAGCTGGTGCTGGGGGCATCTTCTGGTGGGGCGGGGAGGAGCGAGGCTCCACCAGGATACGAGGAATCAGTCCCTCCTCCTCGCAAACAGGGGCAAAAGACATTCCTGCATTCTATTGGATGCCTGTAACCCTCCGAGATTGGAGGGTTACGGGTAACCACATTGGATGGTGCTGCACGGCTGCAGTGTTTACCCAGTTACCTGGAGGTAAGCTCCATTGAACTCAATGGGACTTACTTCTGAGTAGACATGCATAGGATTAATCAGTTAATTGGTTATAAGTCAAGGAGTAAGTACACAAATAGAGAGGATTAATAGCAGCTATTGAAAAATCCAAGAACAAAAAAGCTGCACAATAGATATGGTTCCCATCTTGTTTTGAGGAAAATATTAAGGGAAATGTTTAATGCTTTGGGACACCTTTTCTATTACAACTCATCTAAGGCTTAGGTGAGCCATATCTATTTGTGCAGCTGTCTTTTTTTGATCCAAAGAGTTGAGTACCCATACCGGGTGCATCACAATGAACTCAGTGAAGCTCACTCAGTAGAACTTACAAATAATATCATGTCACACATGGTTAATTGGTTAACAGCTAGTGCCATATCAAGATGCATGACAGTGAGTCTTTCAGCAACCTAGTAAGAGGATTTCTTAGTGACTGATTTAGCCTGGCTGTTTACAAAAACTTAATATGATTGGCTTAACATTCATCTAGACTGTGGCAGGCATAACTGAGGTCATCTTGCCTTCAGAGTCAACCTCAAGTAGTTCAAAGTCATGTTTAACCTGGCTTCTTATGGGGTGTGTCCCTGTACTCCGGTCATTATCTTTCTGGTTAATTTGTTTTTTAAACACACAGTATACTCTCTTATTTCAGTAAGTTATTGATAAAGAGCTTGTTCCATTGTAGCTGCTTTGCATGCTTTTCCAATAAGGTCATGTTAAAACCATGCCAGTATAACATTCTTGAACTAATTAGGCAATAAATAGAAAACTCAACTCCCTTCCCCTCGCACAGCGCTTGAGATGAGCTTCCTTTAGTGCTTGAGTCTCACAGTCTTTTGCCCCATTCACTTTGGAATGTTCCTAGAGGACAAAGGATGTATATGGGTCTGTGCCATCTAATGTGCATTTAGGGGTGTTTGTAGATTTCGTTCACTTCACATTTGAAGCGAGCTGACCTGATCTACGATGTGCAGACTGGAATGTAGTCATCCTTCAGATTGCACACTTTTCTGAATTATGTGATGCAGTTCTCAATAGAAGGCCCGGGGGGGAGGGGAATGGAAACATTCAGGGACCCCTCCTCTTTTATTTATTTATTTATTATATTTATACCCCACCTTTTTTCCTGCAAGGAACCCAAGGTGGCTTACATAATCCTCCTTCTCCTCTCCATTTTATCCTCACAACAACCCTGTGAGGTAGGTTAGGCTGAGAGTCAGTGACTAGCCCGAAGTCACCCAGTGAGTTTCATGGCTGAGCGTGGACTAGAACCCGGATCTCCCGGGTCCCAATCGAACACTCTAACCACTACGCCACACTGGCTCTTGCGCTTTTCCTCCCAAGGAACTTTTCTCCCTTGAAAAATTGAACAGTTTTGGATTTTGAAATATTTTCTTTATGAACGATGAATAAAACTTTAAGACAAGGGAAACATTAAGATGAACCTTCTGATGGTTCATTGTCTTTAAATGGGACTTGGACTGGACTGCCCTTCAAATAGAGGATACATTCAAACTAGAGGCAGGGATGTTGAAGAGTCCTTGGTCTCGAGTCACGAGTCTCGAGTCCGAGTCCAAGTTCTTGGTCCAAAATGGTGACTCAAGAGTCACGAGTCACTCCCAAAGCTGACTCCACAAGTCCCTATTAAAATTAATGGGTTTTCCCCAACAAAATAAGGCTACTTCAGATGTGTGGCTTAAATAAATTCTAGGCACAAGTGTGCCTTTTTATCTCAAAACTCTGCCACTGATTTTGACAAGAACAGACCAGGCAGACAAACCCAAAATAACCAGGCAGGCAGGGAACCCCAAAGCAAGCAGGCAGAGGCGTTTGTCTTGGACAATTCAAAATGTGGAACTGGTTAAGAAGAGACCAAGCAGGCAGAGGAGGCAGGGAACCCCAAACAGGCAGGCAGAGGCAGCCAAACCCAAAATGTCTGAAAGGTTGCATTAGGAAAATGATTTTAAAAAATAAACTTGGATTTTTACTGCAACTAGGTCCAGACAGCACCTGCAGGTGGCATCAAGCAGGGGTGTTGACGAGTCCTTGGTCTCGAGTCTCGAGTCCCATTAAAAATATTGGGCCTCAAGTGTGACTCGAGTCAGAGGGGGGGGACTCAGTCCGACTCACGAGTTGAGTCCTGGAGTCCGAGTCCCCATCCCTGACTAGAGGACAGTCCTGTGGCAGCCCTTCAAATAGAGGACAGTAAAAGAGGATACATCCTACCTCACCACTTGTGTTAACCGTTCAGAACGAACAAAAATTAAGATGTTTATTAAGGGGAATTATTTACAAAAGGGAATAAAATGCCACTCTTCAAATAACAGGATGACATTGCTTAAAGGTCCGTAAATGAAATATGCCTGGTTACCATTCCTAATAGGGAAGAGAGTCTTTTCAAGCTCGCTAAGCTCGCTCTAGCTTTTCTTTCACACCAGATTTCCATAAATTGTACCCAAAATAGGAACATGCTGTACACAACTCTTCCTCTGGCTCCTGCTTCTTTCTTCTGGGATGATTAGATATTTCAGGGACTACTTACTGAAATTCCTAAAATGTCTTATGTATAACTTCGCTTGCTCATAAAATTATCATGTTTGGAATATTAAGTTAAAAAGTATAGTTTACTTAGACAATAATTTCAGATTTACTGACTGAATTTACTTTTAAATGTTTTAAATTGTAATGATAATTTTGAGCAAACCAAGTTATATATAAGACATTTTATGTTCCTAAAGTAACAAAATGACTTTAGATTGGTAAAGATCACTACAAAATAAACACTGCATATTTTTCAATTTCTTCCCAAATTTGTTTTTTCTGAACCCCCCCCCCCCCGAAAAACAAACAAACATCCTCCCGTGACTTCAACATTTCCAGAAATTTTACATCTTTAGTTCTCAACTCGGTAAACATACCAGAATGTATACTAAAAGGCAAATTTTAAGATACAAACATGTTTTGTGAGAAAATACATTTAAAATTTGATTTAAATATGAATTTTTGTGTGATTTATTTATTTTAAATCACAGTTTAATGTAGAAATGGGATGGAACAGACTTATTAATGACAAGATTCAAAACTGCCATGGATTAGAAATAGAGTGATCTGTCCATGTCTGAATGTGCCATCTTCCATGTGTGAATGTGCCATCCCTTTTTCCATTTGAATGTGTTGCTACCATCTTCCTTATGCCATACTTTTTCTTAGTCTCAACCTGTCCTCCTTTTACCACCTTGAAGCAACTTATTTTTGAAATGAGTTGCAAATGTAGTGACACATGTATCTGGCCAACTATTGGTGCCTTCACAAGAAACCTTAATCCCTGTAGGATGGCAGAGAAGGGTCAAATCATACCTACTTTCTCTTGTTACTTTAAGGACCATTTAGTACATGGTATAGCATTATCTTGCTGCATAGCATTACCGTATGCATGTTAGTTTACCTCATGCATGAACTGTCTTACTTGAACTGTCATTTCCTTTCTTTCTGATAAGGTAAGGCAGGGCTCTCCAACCTTGGGTCCCCAGATGTTGCTGGCCTACAGCTCCCAGCATACCCAGCCAGCATGGCTAATGGCAAGGGATTCTGGGAGCTGTAGTCCAGAAACATCTGGGGACCCAAGGTTGGAGAGCCCTGAGGTAAGATATACAACCATAAATAAATAAATGGTTTGTTTTTCTGACCTGTTTTGTGAAATTCTGAGACCTGTGGTTCATAGCTGTGATGCAACTATGTAATTGCTATGTACGGTTGTGGTTTTATCTTTTGGTGACGTGAGGTACATCTGGATGGGCTGCTAGGCTACGCTTGTTTACTAGGAAGCAAGTTCCATTAAGATCAGTAGAATCTATTTCCAAAAAATATTCTGCGGGTTCAAAAGCACATTTCCTTTCCATGTTCCAGTTCTTTGCACATGCAAAGTTCACTAAGAACAGAGAAGGAGAATAGTTCTTAGTATGGTTCATTCATTTTAGCAGTTACACTGTTAGGAAACGATATGCCTCTTCTTTTTGTGCATTCATATTTTCTCTTTCCAAAGGTATATTAAGCCTCACTTGTGTTTGGACTCTGCACACATAGGCAAAGAAGAAAAGGGATGAGAAACTTATCATGTCTGTCTAGGTTTCTATATCATGTTCTACTCAAAATTGCTCAAACACTTCAAGAGCTGGTGACAGCTATGGTTTCTGTGCTTCACTGATATCTGGGTAAAAGGCATAAGCCTAAAATCAAATGCTATCCTGTTTTTCAGCTATTGAAGGTTTATAGATTAATCTCATTAGCTCATATGCATTTAGTCTAAGTTAAAAATCCCTTGTTAGCCTTATCCTCATCTTTGTTCTTAACAATTGAATGTCATCTTGTGGGGTGGAATAATTATATGTCTTCTTTTAAACATCTACAGTTAATGTCACCCCTTGTTTTTCTTCACTAAGGACACAACCCTATGGCCCTCCAACCAACCTTGTTTGGGGAGCCATAAGATAGGGCATAGTCGCCACTGCGACCTCGGAAATCCCTTCCGAGGTCGCAGTGCCATGGAGCCCCCCCCCCTCGGAGCTGGTTCGGTTCTTTCTGCGCCGGCTGGGAGCCAAAGATAGAAGGCCATCTTTGGTTCCCCCGTGTGGAGTGGCATTCCTTGGGGCAGGGGGGAGGAGCGAGGCACCACCATCATACGAAGAATTCAGGCGGTGCCTCAGCCCCTCCTCCTTGGGAGGGAGGTATAATGTATTTAGACCAGGGCTCTCCAACCTTGGGTCCCCAGATGTTGCTGGACTACAGCTCCCAGAATCCCTTGCCATTAGCCATGCTGGCTGGGTATGCTGGGAGCTGTAGGCCAGCAACATCTGGGGACCCAAGGTTGGGGAGCCCTGATCAGCCATCTAGATGTTTTTGAGAGCGAGGGGAGTGCCGCGGCAGTCCTATCCGCTGCACTCCTCCCATTCTCAATAGGATGCCCATAATCCTATGAGTTCAGTGGGTTACGGGCAGCCACATAGGATGGCGCTGTAAGTGGCTAATGCAGATGAGTAAAGGCAATCTGTATTTTAGAGAATTGAGACCCATGCCCCAAGAATTAAGCATATGCCTGTCTAGCCTTCTGGGTAGATTTTCATAGGCAACTTTTTAAAAAAAGGTCCCACTGTTGACTTCTCTTTGCAAAGGCAATGAAAGAATAATGTCAAAACTTGAACCTGAATGCAAAGCATGGTACCACTGCGCTGGCACCTTCATAGAACAATGCTAGGGAGGGAGGTTTTCAAAGAATCAAGGGCTGGTTCGCACGATCCAGGCTGTGGGCCGGGGAGGCACCACGGGGTGATCCATGGGATCCGGCGGGGCGCCACAGATGACCTGCACCCCACGCGGGTGGCCGGACCCCGGTGGAGCTGGCAGTCCCTGCACCGCAGTGTGGGCCTCCCAGCACTAGGGGGCGGGGCCTGGGATGCCCAGAGGGGCCGTTTGCCCCTACAGGATGGAGCGGTGGCAACTCCGACCGCTCTGGGCTGCTGCCTCTGTGCAGCCCCCGCGGGACGGCCACCCGCTGTTCACACGGCAGGGTGGCCATGCACGGTAGGGGCTTACCCCTCTACCGACCATGGTCACTTTGCATGCATCCCACGCGTGGCCGCCCCGCGGGGGCACCCCTGGTCGGCATTCGCACAACACGGGAACCGTGGGGGACTTCTGCTGCCCCACGGTTCTCGTGTCGTGCGAACACTCCCCAAGTCTAGAATGGAATAGGATCCATAGAGGAAGGAGGAGAGATTAGGTTCAAGAAAGAGACAAGGATTAAGTCTAGAAATACAAAGGCAAATGGTCAGCAGGTAATGCAAGACTGGGAAGGAATATTGGGAAAGAATATAGGGAAGGTGGCATGCTCTGTGGAAAGATGGCATGTTCTATGGAAAGATTCACAGAAGCTACAAAGCCAGGCCCATGCACTTGCGGGAAAATAGATAATTGTGCATCTGTCATACGTGACAGTGTACATAGGTCCGTATGGAGAGAGAGCAGGCATCAGGCAAAATGTAATATGTGAAAAGCTCCAAGTTCCATTAGTCTTTCCAGAAAAAAAAGTATGTATGACTGCTCCTTCCTGCCTCATGTTATACAGTAGGTGCATGGCATACCCCCTCTCTCTTCTCCATGCTCACATAACAATTTTTGAATCTTTTAGTTGGCTGGAAATATCAAGCACATTGATTCCCCTCCCTAGCTAAACCACAGCTCTATAGATCAAAGAAGGTGGAAGGTCTCTATGTTCAGATAAAAGATAAGAATAAGTACATCATCTTTCACACCAAAGTGAGTTAAATCAGGGAAAAAATGTTTGATATCTTTTGTGCCAGTTTATATAATTTTTTCCCCTTTAGCTATCTTTAGGAACTCTGTACAGAGATTTGAGAAGTGTACAGAAATGTAACAATTTGGGAAGACAAAAATGCAGCAATAATAATTAAAAATGATCATGGATCCTTGTTTTGTTAGTGCTGAGAATATGAGGCCAGGAGTTTCCTGAATAATTGTGATCAGACCATGAGCCAGACTTGTTTTTGTTTTTTTTACTAGTGTACCACAGCAAAACAGTGATGTGCCTTTTGATCTAATACTGCACATAACCTGGAAATACTTTACTGTAGTGTGCAACTTGTGTCATCAGGAAGTCACATTTCAAAAACACAGACATTTGGCAGCAGAAACCTACTTGAAAATCAAATGCATGCATAAGACAGTTTTTCATTTCTTTGCTTTTTGATGTTTAAATTACCCAGACATTATGCTTTAACTTTTGCACTTACTGGATGTTTTTTTTTTTTTGGCTACTGAAAATTATACATCTTAATCAAAGTATTTTGGTGGATTCACAGTGCAATCACGTGCATGACTAAGCCACATTATTCAGTAAGTATACTATCAGGCAGGTATGTATAGGATTGCAGGCTCAGACAGCTTCTCTTATTGAAGAATGTCCTTTTTGTCACCAGGTGATAGGAATTAAGTGGAACTATTTGCATAGAGTTCAAATTATGATCAATGCCCTTGCTGCCATGCTTAAGATATATTAACAAAACTCCAGCTTTCTGAAAGTAAGTTCAAAAAAGAGGTGTTGGGCCCATTTGGCTAATCTTATTTTGCTTGAATCTCATTACTAAATGATTACAAAAGTTCTTATTGCCAAGAATGAATTGTCTGAAGGTTAGGCTACTCTCAGTTACAATTGCCATGTAATTTGCATTCCTGTATCCATTTCTCCCCTTACCTACATACTATCTAGGAATGCTCACTAACAGTGCAATTCTATACATGCCTACTCAGAGGTAAGTCCGATTGTGTTCAGTGGGGCTTACTCACATGTAAATGGTAATAGGATAACAACCTAAGTAATGCAACGTCATCATCTCACAGGTTTCCGATTCCCACTAGTTGGAAGATATACAGTAATTCCTTGGATTGCAAGTAACTTGGTTTGAGAGCATTTTGCAAGACAAGCAAATTTTTAAATATTTATTTATTTATTTATTACTTGATATACAAGCGATGTCTTACAATACAAGTACTGTAGTACGGCTTAAATTAAAAATATCTGTACAAATTTTTTGGGGGGGATTTCATTTTGTTATAAGAGTGTTTTGGATTCCAACTCTATGATCCTACTCTAGAGTAGATGCAGACCCCCTGATCTGGATCTTAAAAGCTCCCTACTCCCCACGCTAGGGTCCCAGTCTGGATTAGCCTCCCTGCAGCTACTCAAGAGTAAAAATGAAAAAAAAAAGATGTAGCTGCTAGACACAGATTTAAGGTAATGTATGTATTGGCCCTGACCAAATATTATCCTATTTATGCCACCCAGATTTATTAGGATGGGTTGGACAAGCAAGGATGCAGAGGATGGCAGCCATATTATTTTGAAGGGCATACTGATGGAGATGATTTCCACAGAATATTAGAGTAACATGTCCAGATATAGCTTTTGTATGAGAGAAAATTTAGTGACCTGTGTCTTTAGCGTTATTTGCAATGGAACATTTTTTTGTCATTTCTTTCCATTTCAGTTTAATTTAGATTTGATAGATCTCTCATTCTGTTACATTACAAAAGAAAAGGTGATTGCTTTGCTTTAAAAAAAAACCCTCAGTAGTAATGCATTCATGAATATGCAAATTACTTTGGTATAATTTGTATCATAATTCGTTTCCAGTTGGTCTCTGTGCATTTTCTTGCTGTCATTCTGTATCAACTGAATACTTCAATGAGTTGGGAGTGAAAATTAATTACCATAAACAGCATATTATAATGTTTAAGCCTGTGGTGTATTTAGTCCCCATTGATGAGAAGCTGAAATATCAAAAGCTTTCAGCACTATTTAAACAGACACAAAGTTTGTACTGTAAAAATGTACAGTTTGTTAAGAATATGGTACAGCAGTGTTTCCAAACAGTCTTTATGAGAGCGCAGATGGAACATGTTCTTAACCACAACTCTTTCTTTCTAGTTATGCCGTATCATCTCAAGGGTAGTGTGGGCTGTTCAGGAACATTGCTCACTGTGGCTACAAGACTGGGAAAACTGTATATATGTTTTCCAGGGCACATAATGTTGAACATTTTACTCATGCTTGCCATTTGTGTGCTTTCTTTCATAAATGCTATATAAATGCTGAGGTAGGCTATAGCAGAGCCCAGGGAGCTCTTTGGTATACACCTGAACCGAGGGCAGTGAAGCAAGAGGGAACATGCTTAGAATACAGGTGGAGGAAGACTCATGCTGAATCCAACCAAACACAGGTTAGAGCTCATTTTCGAGCCTACTCTGTAGCAGTGAGGGTGGCAAAGAGGGAGTTCTTTTCCATCACCATTGGATCTTCCCACTGTCATCCAGCGGAGCTTTTCGGAGTGGATTGTGACCTTTTGAAGTCTGGGCCAGGGGGAGAGATGGTGGAAACCTCAGTAGAATGGTGTGATGACTTTGCACAACACTCTGAAGACAAACTCACTTGCATTCATCATGTCTTGGATGCCACAGTTAATGCAGTTTCATTAGTAGAGGTGTCCAGAGTACTGTCTAACTCAGTTATATGAGTTTCAGTTGTTGAGGCCCGAGGACGCAGACAAGGTGCTTGTCCAAGTCCAGTCAACCACCTGTGTGTTTGACCCTTGCCCATCATGGCTTATTGCATCTAATAGGGAGGGGATGTTCTCCTGGGTCCAGGAGGTTGTAAGTTGCTCATTGAGAGAGGGAGTGGTACTGGCCACTTTAAAGGAAACAGTTATTAGGCCACTCTTGAAAAAGCCTAACATGGACCCAGAAAATGTTAACAACTATAGGCCAGTTACTAATATCCCCTTCCTGGGCAAGGTGCTTGAGCAGGTGGTTGCCAGCCAACTCCAGGCACTGTTGAATGAAACTGATTATCTAGATCCATTTCAATCAGGCTTCAGGCCTGGTTTTGGAATGGAAACTGCCTTGGTTGCCTTGTGGGATTACCTTTGCCAGGAGAGGGACAGGGGGAGTGTGACCCTGCTGATTCTCTTGGACCTCTCAGTGGCTTTTGATACTGTCGACCATGGTATCTTTCTGGATAGGCTATCTGGGCTGGGAGTTGGAGGTACAGCACTGTAGTGTTTCTATTCCTAATTGGATGGATGAGTGAAGAAGGTGGTGCTGGGGGATTATTGCTCTGTCCTTTGGCAGTTATTTCAGGGGGTGCCACAGGGCTCTATTCGATCCCCCATGCTCTTTAACATCTGCATGAAACCATTGCGGGAGGTTATCCGGAGATACAGACTGAGGTGTCACCAATATGCAGATGACACCCAGCTCTATCTCTGCTTTTCATCAAACCCAGGTGAGGCAGTGGGCATTCTGAACCAGTGCCTTGGTACAGTAATGGACTGGATGAGGGCCAATAAACTGAGACTCAATCCAGAGAAAATGGAGGTACTTTTAGTGGGTGGTTCATCTGCCTGGCTATGTGATGTTCAACCTGTTCTGGAGGGGGTTGTGCCCCCCCCCAAAGATCAGGTTTGTAGTTTTGAGGTGCTCTTGGATCCAGCATTGTCAGTAGCAGCACAGGTGAATTTGGTGGCATGGAGCACCTTTTATCAGCTTAGGCTGATATACCAACTACGTCCTTATCTGGACAGAGATAGCCTAGCTACAGTTATTCTTGCTCTGATAGCCTGTTGTCTGGATTACTGCACTACATTATACATGGGGCTACCTTTGAAAATGGTCCGGAAACTTCAGGTGGCCCAAAATAGGGCAGCAAGTTAGTTAACATGGAGTGGCCAACGTGATCATATTATGCCAGTACTTTCCCCATCTGCACTGGCTGCCATTCTATTGCCAGGCCTGATCCAAAGTGCTGGTATTAACATTTAAAGCCCTAAATGGCTTGGGGTCTGATTACCTGAAGGATTGTCTCCTTCCATATACACCTGCCTGGACCCTAAGATCAACTTCAGCGGTCCTTCTCTGGGAGATCCCACCAAAGGAAGTGAGGTGGGTGGCTACTAAGAAGAGGGCCTTTTCTGTTGTGGCACCCTGGTTGTGTAATGAACTTCGCAGAGAGGCTCACCTGGTGCCTACCTTTTTATTTTCCCAGGCATTATAGTTTTTCAGTTTCTTTTTTAAATCTTCGCACTGCAGCTAGGTTATATGTGGTTATTTTTTAAATTTTATACTGTACTTCTAAACTTCAGCTATTGGGCAGTATAGAAATGTAATAAATAAATAAAATAAATTTTATGAGGTGAATATTTACTGCACTATACATATTTTTATGTTCAGTTTAAGGTAGGTTTTTTTTAATAGGATCTTTGATAGGACAGATATCTTGTGTGACACTTTAGTATCATCGGATAGTTTCAATCACTCTTATCAGACTGTTAAATGAGGCATGTTATATTAATTCACCTTGAACAAGGAGCTGATCTGGCAACAGCAGGCTGTGTTAAGGCTCTGAGAAGATAACTTTATACAGTAGCTCTGTAGTAAAAATGGTGCATTTTTCAGTGTTCTACCATTATAAAGTGTGACAGTCTTGGCAAAGTTCTATTATATAGAATTCTGGGTCACTAGTTTATAAGCCTGAGATTAGTTTTAAAAGTTCAAGTTGAATCTCCATTTAACCTGACCTTGGGTGTGCCATTCAAATGTTCTCCTTTATATATCCTGGCAGGATGTATACCTTTGTTTTGAAACATAGAAATGGAGGAACAGGTGCTTTTGAAGCAGAAGTAAAAAAGAATTTGTGTCAAACCTGAGTCATCAATAATAGAAATGAAAGTGTCATAACTTGCTCTCCTAGGAACTGACTTGGAAACAATGATTCAATGATTTAAATAGCTGTATCTCCTTGTGATATCTATGAAGCTATGCTGATTTACACAGATGGCTTCCTTTTCTCTTGAAATGTAGCAGACACACATTTGAAAGTATTTGGACAGAATCTTTTGGGACAAATGTAACCATTTGTTGTGAAATCCATTAGTTGTGTAATCCATTAACTCATTATATAAGCAAAATTGCTGCCTTTAATGGAAAGCTTTTAGGCCTTTCTTAAAAAAAAACTTAACTATGATGACAAGTTTATATCTGAACAACTGTATGTATATATGTAGACAGGCTATGTATATATTTTCTGACTGTTACCAAAGATTCATTTTCCCCACATGCTGTTAGTTTTTGCCTTCAAGGAAACTGTTTGACAGACATTTTAAAATGCCCCCCCCCATATGAGTTGAGTTTTGTGACTTTTTATATTGAGCAGAGTGAGGGAGTACTCTAGCATGAGAAGTCGCTGACCTGCACACCATGTCATGTGGACTTTCAAAACCATTACTCAAGCCTTTTTATGGTGAGGTTACAGAGTGCAGTAATTTCCCATATAATTGATTTTATTTTTTGGCAGACACTTGATTGCTTAGAAGGAAACAGCTACAAGTTCATGCAAAGTTTATTAACAAAATGTTAATCGGAGAAGCCCAGAATGTTCAATATTCAGCTGGGTCCCATCTCCAAAAATGCTTTTCTTCTTTTTTCTATATGGTTCAGGGAGCACTCAATTCCCTTGTTACAACAGCTTCACCAGTCAGTTTCCAGGTAGAATTCAAAGTGCTGCTTATGACCTATAGCCTTATATGGCTTGGGACCAGCCTACCTAAAAGACCGCCTTCTCCTGTACGAGCCGGCCCAGTTCTTAAGATCTTCTGGAGAGGCCCTTCTTTTGTGAACTCTGCCTTTCAGAGGTGCATTTGGTAGCAATGGCAAAGAGGGCTTCTCGGCAGCCACTCCCTGGCTGTGGAACTCCGTGCCGAGAGAGGCAAGTCTCACTCTCCTTCTGCTGTCCTTCCTCTGGCAGGCAAAGACTGCTTTATTCAAGCGTGCCTTTGGTGTGTAAGCAGGTCTGCTGAGCTGGATGCTGTTTTTATTCCGTTGTGTTTTTTAATTAATTGTGTTTGAATATATTTGCTTGTTGTTTTTATCCAATTTTATTAATGATTGTAAGCCACCTTGAGTGCCATTTTTGGTAGAAAAGCAGGATACAAATCAAATCTATCAATCAATAATGACCTGAAGCCATGGACAGACAAACTGGGACACTCTGCAGGGAAGGTAAGCTGGTTCCTTATCATCTGCCAGCTCCTCGCCCTGCCCTGTTGCCTGCTGTGTGCTGGCCTATCGCTTCTGCTATTGGGAGAAGCTGGCATAGCCGGCATGAGGAGGAAACCTTCTCCGGGCTGATTGAGATTGCAAGCCAGCTGTGTCCTGACTCACAGGTCTTTATCTGCTGGGCCAGAAGTGGGGCGGCAATGAACCCGAGGGGGACAACATCAAAGGGGGTTGTCCCTTTGGGGGGAGACAGGGGCGAAGCCCTAACAGCTTGGCCAATCAGAATCTTTGATGAGGGATTGGTTCCCTTCTTAGGGCCAGAGTATGTGCCTGGGAGGGAGGATATGGGGCCAAATGGGGGGACCTGGTGGGGCAATCAGTGTAGTGACAGGTAGAGGGAGATAAGCCATTGGGAGGAAGGCTAGCCAGGTAAGGGGGACTCAGCCCAGACAGCTAATGGCTCTGCCATGTTCTACTCCTCCCCACACCATCAGGTTTGATGGTTTTCCTATCAGCCTGCACTTGGGTCTCTGGATGCTGCATCTAAATGCCAGGTTGGTGCATAATATGACTTCTTTATCCATGATTTAATAGTGGATGAGGTGGCTAATCTGCATAACCATGACTTGGGTGGGCGAACAGGGAGGAGTTAGTGCCTCCCAATTGTGCCCATCCGAGGTACTTGGTTCAGCATCAGGGTAGACTTGAGGTGGGGGGGGATTGACGTGGTATATAAGAATTCTCTCTTTCTCTCTCCAGGCTCCCTCTCCTTCTCACTATTAGTGTGGAGTGTCTGCATCTTGTGTTGGGCCAGCGGGACAGATTGGGGGTTCTGCTGGTGTACTGCCCGCCCTTCTACCCAGCAGTCTCCCTACTTGAGCAGACAAAAATGATCTTGGATGCAATGCTGAGGTCCCCTGGGCTGCTGGTTTTGGGGGGCATCAACATTCATACCTTGTCTGGGGTGGCTCAGGATTCCATGGTCTTTATGAGAACCTGGGTCTGTCCCAACATGTCCAACACATGTAGCAGGGCACACTCTAAACTTGTTTTTTTTTTTTAAGCCAGTCATGGGGATAGTGATCAGAAGGTGGTGGACTTTGAACTGGTTCCTTTGTCATGGTCAGATCACCTCTTGTTGAGGTTTAGACTGACAGCGGCTTTTCTTCTCTGCAAAGGTGGGGGACCTATTGAAATGGTCCACCCCTGGAGACAAATGGATTCAGATAGTTTCCAGAGGGCTCTAGTTTTTTTCCCAGCTGATAACAGCTAGTGCTCTTGCCGAAACCCAGGTTGATCAGTGGAATACAGAAATGACTTGGGTAGTTGACACAATTGCTCCCGAGAGCCCCCTCTGCAGTAGAGTTGGTACGGCTCTGTGGTATACCCCGGAGCTGCGAGCTATGAAACAAAAAGAGATGGCTTGAGTGCAGATGGAGAAAAATTCCTAGTGAATGAAATGGAACACTTGTGTGTGCATATGGTCAGGTATATTCAGGGGCAGAGAGGGTGCCAAAGAAACATCTTGGATACCTCACCTGATTCACCTGCTGTATCACGGGAGTCTAAGTCCCAGTGGACGCAATAGATTTTATCCTGCAAGTGCCTAGCAAATATGTTGCAGCGGACCTCAGATTGATCTACAGTGTCCTTAGGGCCAGCATGTAATAGGCCTGGACAGCCCTAAAAAGCTCCGCGGGGCAGCAAAGAGAAGATTGAATAGAGGCAGTGAGATGTTTCTTTGTCACCATCAATTCAAAATATTTTGAATTTACTTTTATTGTTCATGCAATTCATTCACAGAAGTTATACCATACATAGCAGTTAAAACATGTTTCAAACTGGGGTAGCTGTTTTTGCCTAATATGAATACTAATGGGAAAAGTAGCTCTGGCCCTTTTAATTTGCTTGAATGGTAGAATGCCTGGGAATTATATAAACTAATTTGATTGGAATATATATGCAATGCAGTGGTCAGGGCTAGCCAGAACTTACGCAGCTGTCAGGGTGGTCTTCTTAAAGGTATAATGGATGTACTGCTGGATGAGTATCTTGGAGGGCCCCAAAACACTTTATTGCCATTATATTGATGGAGTGCAACAGAAGATGATGACATGTCTTCTCACAGGTTTGGTGACCAGGAATATATCGCACCAGTTTTCTATATATGCCATATTGCTGGACAAATTGTTTCCATATTCAAGCAGCAGGTTATTATCAAACATATTAAATACAGGCAGAACCCAAGTTAAGAATGTCTGACTTATAGACAACCCATACTTAAGAACGGACTTCTGGGTTTCCTGGTGCTATGTTGTTTACGTAGAGTACATAGTGTAGTATACTACGCAATTTGCATAATTTACGCAATTTGTGTAAATGCCGATTTTAACGTATAGAAAGCTATGCCGTTCTGACTTACATACAAATTCGACTTAAAGACATTCTTAAGAACAGAACTCGTTCGTAACCTGGGGACTGCCTGTATCAACCTTTTTAATTCTTGCAAGGTATTAAGGTTTAACTATTATATACAGTGCACAGAAAGTACTATCAGATAAAGTTAGAGGATAATGAGGGTTTATTTAACCCAACTGTAAATTTGCATCACTGCACCGTGGTTGCAGCATGTTGGTCATTTTGAATATTCAACCATAGTATGTTGTGTCATCGAAATCTGGGTAAAAGAGGTTGTTTGAGGGTTAAACAACCTTCAAATAATCCTACAACAGATTGAGGGTTAATCAGCCCTCAAATAACCGACTAACAACCCTACCGCTTGGGGTTGGACAACACTACAAGGCATGGCTGGGGCTTGAAGAGGCAACCTGGCACTTGCAGGTGCAGCAGCTCATTGTGGCTTAAATAAACCACAGTGGGCTGTGGTGATCCTGCGAACCAGGTCTCTGTGGATTATTATGTATTTAATAGGAAAAAGATACCAGACAGGCAGCCCATTCCTTCAATTCAAGATGTGTTGAATGGATTAGGAGGCAAATCTTCATTCTCTGACTTGCACCAAGAAAGGCTTATCACCAAAGCTACATTTCTGAACAAAGTTATCACCTGACTGCCTTTAACATGCCTTGGGGGCTGGTTGAAAGGGCCAGAATCCTGTTTATACTGATTAATGCATTTGCAGGGTATGGAAGAATGCCTTGAAGAACTCGTGGATTTCTTTTATAGTGGTACCTGGGTCAAGAACATTAAAAGCAAAAAGGAAATATCATCTGCAGTTAGGGAAAGTTGAATTCCTGGTCCTGAAATACAGTAATACCTTGGATTGCAAGTAACTTGGTTTGAGAGTGTTTTGCAAGACAAGCAAATTTTTAAATATTTATTTAAATTTTTTTTACTTGATATACAAGCGACGTCTTGCAATACAAGTACTGTAGTACGGCTTAAATTAAAAATCTCTGTACAAATTTTTTTTGGGGGGATTTCATTTTGATATAAGAGTGTTTTGGATTACAAGCACGTTTCCGGAACGAATTATGCTCTCAATCCAAGGCATGACTGTAGATGGTCACAGACAAGTTTTCTAACTATATTTTGTCCCTCATTTTCCTGTGTGTACTGATAACAGCCCCTTAACAGATACCTTTCCCTCTGCAACACATCATTTCACATCCCACCAGTAGGTAGGAAAATTGACTGATTTTAATTCCGTGCATCTCCCAGTGTTTAATCTAGTTTGGAAATC
Organism: Shinisaurus crocodilurus; assembly: GCA_021292165.1. NCBI lineage: Eukaryota > Metazoa > Chordata > Lepidosauria > Squamata > Shinisauridae > Shinisaurus > Shinisaurus crocodilurus. The sequence continues at coordinate 86,164,168 of CM037878.1, read as the reverse complement.
AGATTTATACTAATCAAGCAAACTTGTTACTTTACATAATTGGCATAATTTATTCTGATCACACAATTTGAACTTTTAAGATAACAAATTATTATTGATATTCTAATATGAGAAATCTTTTCACTTAGTTACGCACATTCTTTATGTATATTCATTATTGCTCTTGAGGGTAAAATATTAATAAATGGTGAACATTTGCTACTCCAAGAGAGCAGTTGGTGTCCACCATATTACTTAAGGGACCTCTACACAGCAGTCTGTAGGATTAACACCAGAGACTGGACTCTTAATTGCACAAATATTTCTGATGTGACATGCCAAACACTAAGGTATGAATACAAATTGTGTTCGCATAAGGCAGTTATGAAACTATTGACAAACAGCATATTTGAAATCTGGAGAAGGACATCAGTTGAGATAAATTAGGAATGTGTTCTCAGAGGTATTGAGAATAAAGAAAAACATAGCATCTCCCAAACACATAACACTGACTAGGTAGCTGCAGGGGCTAGGCTTGTAGGAGAACACATCTAAGTCTTTCTGAATGCAGTCCCCCCCCCCCCATTGGCTAGCCAGAAAGGATATGTATATGCCAAATAAGAACTGCTTTGCTGGATCAGGTCCATCTGGTCTGGAAGAGTTTCCAACGGTGGCCAGTCAAATGCTTCTAGATGTTCCCAAGCATGGCATGGTAGTTATGATAGTTCCTTGTTGTTTGTCCCTAATATCTGATTCTCGGAGGGTTACTGCCTCATCTGCATGGAGACTCTGTTTAGCTATAATAGGTAATAGCTATATTAATAAACCTTGTATCTATGAATTTGTCTAATCCCTGTTTAAAAGCCATTTAAGCTACTGGTCATCACCACAACTTGTGGTAGTCAGTTCTGTGTTAGTGAAATATTGTTTGAAGAAATACCTCGCTGTCCTGAACTGCTAATCCACTTCTTGAGGTGGCTAAGTTTTTCAAACCCTGTATTATTGTGATGGAGTGGAAGTGAATGGGCATGCTGGCTCCTGCCGTCTGATCGCCCCCACTGGGACTAAACAATCGAGTGATACTCTGTTCCCGGGTTGGTTAGCATGATGTCTGAACTAGAAATTCTGGGTTGTTGTGGGAGAGACCACCCGGAGTTGGGACCATCCCTGGTCGTTTAGCTCCTCCTGCATGCAGCGGGAGCAATTGAGGGGCAGGAGCCAGCATGCTTGCTTGCTCGCTCACTCCCACTCCTTCACTACAACCCAGTGTTTTTAAAACAACAACCACCCACCCCTGGGTTGTTGTGATGTGCGAATCCATCCATCGTATTATATGAGAGTGCATGAAAGAGTGAGAAACATTGTGCAGTAGCAGGGGTCAGATTGATTTTTTAGCTTTACAGTGGGTGGGAGGATAACTAATCCTTTGTCACCTGCAGTAATTGGAGCAATATCCAAGTAAATTTCACATCACTTTATTGAAATGCTATTCTGATGAAGAACTTGAGACAGCCAGCACTAGGTGCACAGGTAACGACACAAACAACTTATAAGTCCAATATTTTTTTCTTTGATACCTAAAAAAAGAGCAAATTTAAAAGATGAAAGCACACTTGTTGTCATGAGTTTGGGTTTGCAGTTCTTAGTGAAAGATGTGGAATGTGAGATGTATATTATTAAGTTGTGGGTAAGCTGCTGAATCAGGAAGATATATTAAAATATATAGTGGATAGGCCCTAGAGTTAATACACTTTGGTGGAGCTACTAGGGGCATTACAGAATCCTCCAGAGATCTATTGGTCTGTCTGTCTATCATGATAAGATGCTAGTGCAAGATTTTGTAATACATGTTATGTTTATGATACTTATATTAGATAGCCATCCATCCATCCTTTCATATATTAGGATACTTTCCTAGCATAAGTACTGTAGGAAATCTGTACAGTATTCAGCAAGGATTAATCCATTATAGGCAGTTGTAAATCTCTTCTATTAAATATTTGTTCGTACAACATAGGTAACACAATAAAAGCAAGATTACACAAATTTAAAAACAATTGTTTAGTGTCTACTAAAGCAATAAAAGCTTACTTGATCTTTCTCTTTGCTTTTCTGCCAGCATGGCAACCACAGTTATTTAATATACACCATTTGGCTTTTGGCTTGTTGGCGACATGTGGTTTCCTCTTGGCTTAACTACAGTGCTTTTCAGCAGTGGGGCTTGTCACCTGGAGCTTGGTAATTCACAGAAATGATACTTCCACTAATAATAATCAATATTTCTTCTACAATATGCTGGCAGTTACGCTAAGGTGGCCAATATTGCCTTACTAAATTAATCATATAGTAAGGATAGGTTGGCGGAGTTAGAATTATTCTTGGAACTTTAAAGTTTTATTTCACCAGTGATACCAATATCCTTGTAGCATTAACATGTATTTGGGCATATATTGCTTCCTTATTTAAATGGTTTTCTGCAGTTACTATTGCAGCAGTTAACTGGATTTTTCTCACCAGTTCATAATATTTTATATCAAATATTTCATTTTTAAAAAATCACCTTCATTCAGCTGAGAAGATCCAGATCTGTAACACTGAATTGCATGCATAAATTGAATCCATATCCAAACAAGTATCCAACTGTGGATGCCATCTATCATTACTGCATTGTTTGTACATTCAAATGCTCAAACCCATCACATTTAAATACATTTTTAAGCATTCCAGTAAATTCCAATGAAGTTCTAATAAATCCTTATTCATTTTATTTCCATATGAAGTGCCATAATAAATTTATTTGTGGAGAGAAGAATGGATAGGACTGCATTCTGTAATATAGCTTTGACAGGTCATTTTTGGAAAAATGAGAATTAATGTCAGTCATATAAACTTTGTCTGGCTTCAGTAATAGCACCTCCAACAAAAGCTGGTCTTTGAAGAGATTGCCATTGGGAATGCCATTGAAACTACTTGGAAACTTCAGTTAGTACATAATGCAGCAAGATTACTAAGGAGGACTGGTCAAATGGATCATATCATGCCAGTCTTGAAACAATGGTACTAGCTACTGGTTCATTTCTGAGCACAATGAAAGGTACAGATACTTACGGTACCTTTTAAAGCCGTAAATGGCTTAGGACTCGGGTACCTGAAGGACAATGTTCATGAACTTGCCCGGATATTAGGGTCATCCTCGCATTCTTCTGCCTTTGGAAATGAGGCAGGTGCTGACAGGGGAAAGGGACCTTTCTGTTGTGGGGAAACAACAATTGTGGAACACTTTCCCCAGGAAGTATATCCTGCATTGACCCTGCTGGGTTGTTTGTTTTTTATGCCAGATGAAGATCTTTTTATTCGACTAGGCCTTTTAATGTTATCTTATAGGTCTTTTGAATCCTGCAGTTTGATGGGTTTTTACTTGACTATATGTACTGCTGCTATTTTTAAATATTTATTGTGGTTTTAAAATAACTCTTCAAAAATTGTAAGCTTCCCTAAGTAAACAGTCTGTCAAAACAAGATACAAATAGTTGTAATAAATTATACACAGCCGACTATTTTGGAGCAAGTACAGTGCGTAGTGGTGAGAGTGTTGGACTGGGACTCGGGAGATCTGGGTTCTAATCCCCGCTTGGCCATGAAACTCACTGGGTGACTTTGGGCCAGTCACTGACTCTCAGCCTAACCTACCTCACAGGGTTGTTGTGAGGATAAAATGGAGAGGAGGAGGATTATGTAAGCCGCCTTGGGTTCCTTGCAGGAAAAAAGGCGGGGTATAAATAAAATAAATAAATAAAAGTGTATGCCCATGCATTTGCAAAGGCTTTTGTTTGTTAAAATCAGTGTCAAGGTATACTTGCATACAGAAAAATTCTCAAGCAGCTGAACCAAGAGTTAAAACAATATATAGTTCTTCTTATTGTGTATAAGTTCTTTGCTAGTGCTGGATGTCCTGTTGGGATTTGTGGCTGGTGAAGAAAATTTCTGAGTGTTAGAGAGGAGCATGTCATAACCAGTACTAAAGGTTACAGATCTGGTGTAAACAACTGTGAAAAAGCAGTTTGGGAATTAATAGTTTAGCTAGCTAAAATCCCACTTTTCCTTTACATACACCACATACAGCCAGCCAGCTAAAACTAGTATGCAGTAAGCAGGAGAGAGCTGGGTTTGTGAGAAGGAACAGTTCCCTCAGGTCTTGGGAATTAGCCTGTTGATTGCTTTGTTAGGTGGAGCAAATCATATGGGTGGGGCTCAAACTGTAATAATTAGGTATGGGAAGTGGGAGGGGGTCCTGCTGGTGTGGATATTCTTTCTGTGGCATTTTTGGAGCTATAATTTGTTACTGTATTGGGTAACATCCTACAGGGCATGCAATGATGTAGTCTCTTGGCATCTAATGAATATAACAGAACTGTGCTAATGCATACATTGTTTATATAAGATTCATCCAAAAGGTATGCAATGAGCTAAATACATAAATCAGAAAAAGGCAACATATGTGCTATGGCTACTTGCCATCCCTTCTTCTTCAGCTCCCACCCCTCTTTTTGTCTGTAGTCTTCTGCAGACTTTCAGATTTGTAATGCTTTGAAATGTAGAAAGAGGATTGGAGTGTAACCCAATGGCACACAATGTAGACAGCAAATAAAAGATTTATTTATTTTATTTATTTATTATATTTATACCCCGCCTTTTTTCCTGAAAGGAACCCAAGGTGGCTTACATAATCCTCCTCCTCCTCCTCCTCCTCCTCCTCTCCATTTTATCCTCACAACAACCCTGTGAGGTAGGTTAGGCTGAGAGTCAGTGACTGGCCCAAAGTCACCCAGTGAGTTTCATGGCCGAGCGGGGACTAGAACCCGGATCTCCTGAGTCCCAGTCCAACACTCTAACCACTACGCCACACTGGCTCTCCAAGATGTATTTTATTTTTAGTATTTCCCCCCAAACCCTATCCTATACTGATACTGATTCATTCAAGACAGCACTTTTAGAATTTGCAAGATTGTGAACTAGTTCCATACATGTTAGCAGTGTGCGATATGTATTGAAATATACATCTCTATGGCAGTGTGATCATATGTGATAATATCTTTCTAATAATCACTGTAATGCCCCAGCAGCCTCCCAAAGTCTCTTCCAAGGTTCAGGAGACCCTCCAGAATGGGGTGTGCTGTGACATGGGGGACTGAAGAAGAAGGGGCAGTTGGACGATGCCTCTTGCTGATTTTGGCAATTCTCCCTCCCTCTCAACACATGGCACCACAGCCCAGCCCATTCAGGAGGGTCCTTGACACTTGGAACAGCCTTTTTTGGGAGGCCGGGGGAAGAGGGGGTGGGAAAGTCACCGTCTAACTATCCCCTTCCATTGGCATGTCTCTGGATTCAACCCACTAAGATCACAATTAACTTCTGACAACATCCCAAACTTCCTTTAAACTGTGAATAAAATTTTCATTGTGGAATTGCACGTATGTGTGCAAATAAATATAAATAAACCTTATACAGTATTCATGCAAATTTTATACACAATCTTATATAGCATTCCTGAACAGGTTTCTTGTCCCACAGATCCACTTGGCCTAAAAAATGGCCCACAGGATAACCTTGGCCCAGATAGCTGCTTAGTTTCATTCTTCTTGCAATCTGCAGCACAATCCTGATGGAACTCCTAGTATAAATTTGCCAGCTGACGCTTCCACATTCATATCCATCCTTGCTCTTTACCTCTCTGTCTCAAATATTTATATCCTGCCTCTTACTCACAAGGATTGCTGAAGTGGCTAAATAATAACACAAAATCACTAATACAAAATTAAACAGATAACATCATGCATCAGAATCCATTAAAAATCAAAGGGGGAAAAACAAAATTTTTAATTGTTTTCTAAAAATCACCTGAGGAGAGCCTGATGAATGGGCAGTGGAGGGAAGTTATAGATTCAAGGGACAAAACTGATAAGGCCCTCTTTCTTGTTGCCATCTTCCTCAACTCAGAAGATGGGGGCATTTGAATAGATGTCACCTAAAGAAGATCTCCATAGTTGAATAGATTCATATGGGTCCAAAGCTGTTCTGGTGATCTAGACTTTCTTTTTCCTAGCATGTTCTTTCTAACTCTGAATTTTATTTCTCCCTTGCCCTTAACACTCAATTTAGGAAAGATTTTTCAACCAGTGCTAACTTTCCAATTATTGGTATTCCATTGCTTAATAAAGTGATTAACACTTCCGATATGACTTCTGGGCAGATATCTGTATTTGCATTCTCTCTGTTTTCTTTTAGGTTACACAACAAAATCCTCCAAAGTGATGTTATAGAGATGAAGCTCTTCAAAGAATTTGTCCATCTTGGAACCTACATTTTAAAGAAACAAAATGTTTAAACTTCAAAACAATCTACATTCTAATGTACCTAAATTTGTTTATTTTTTAATGAAATCCAAGGACAATGAACTCAATTTGTTTTTTGTGTTTCTTTGCTCAGTATGGTAAAATCCCATTCTTGTTTTGTTCAATGGGAAAAACCTGAGCAAGATTTTTTATTCCTCCCTCATTGATCCAAATTCTATATGTCCAGGTCATGTGCCTCTGAGACATCGCTATATTTGTTTCAGTGGTTATTTGTTTTGGTTAGTCTGATTTTTTTTTAACATTTCAAGGTCTTCAGCTGATTCCATGAGAATTTTTGATGACTTGTGGAAAATGACTTTCATCCATTTGAACTTCCTCCCTGATTGCTGTAAATGGCTCCTTCCACCAATACTTTAATGGACTAATATGAGGCATTGCATTCATTGTTGCATAGCATTGTTACCAAATGACTTGCACCAGCAGTGTTTCAAGTGCCGGAGGTCAAATCACACTAGCCAAAAGTGTCCTCTGTGCAGAGGAGAAAATAAAGTTCTGTTGCACGTGGATAGCAAACAGATGAACTTGCTTGCAGTTTTGGAAGTAAGGACTGATCACAGTGCTAGCTGGACTGGATTGTTTTGCTTGAAGAAAGGGAAGCTATGCAGCTTATTTTTTGGATTATTAATAATGATGCTAGTGATGGCATCATATATACTGACTGGAGCTAAACATGGCTTTGTGCTGATGCAGCCAGCACTCCATTATGGAGCTTTCACCAGCAACTCAAACTTAATGAACAATGAGAGCCTCTGTGATATGAAAGACCATTACCAAACATCTAAAATGAATATTTCCTACGCAAAGGATTATCCAAGCATTAAAGTAATTATTGACAGCATTACTTCAAACATTGAGTTCATAACCAGACCTCTTCCAGATTTAGAAGATCTGCAAAAGCAAGAGATGCATGTGAGTATAAAAGAGGGAGAAAAGTTTGTGTACATTTCATTTCAGGCTTTCCATGCAATTTTGCAAGGTGGTGGACAATCAATTGTATGCCTGCCTCTCTTCTTTATGCATGCTCCAGATATTGCTCAGTAGATACTGTGAGGGAAAGTAATAGTATGGACAATCTCATAAGTATGTACAATGCCTCCTTGCTCTTTGCACCAGTATCTTAGCTGGAGGCTGGCTAAAACGCACAAGTTCTTTGTGGTCTCTCTGCATTACACCTATGGGCTTTGCACCTGCACAGAACTTGATTCAGGAAGCTTCTATAGCTGAGGAATTTTAGGCGGGAACCCATCCCCCACTGTCCTGGTGCACATACTCTAATGGGCTCCTGCCTATTCCCTCAGTTCCTCATTTTAGGCTATCCATGCAATTTTGCAAGGTGGTGGACAATCAGTTGTATGCCTGCCTCTCTTCTTTATGCATGCTCCAGATATTGCCCAGTAGATACTGTGAGGGAAAGTAATAGTATGGACAATCTCATAAGTATCTATAATGCCTCCTTGCTCTTTGTACCAGTATCTTAGCTGGAGGCTGGCTAAAACACAGAAGTTGTAGCTTAGCAAAGGCTTTTCTGGTGACTTCAACGTTTCCTCTGGTGAGGATTCAAGAGGTAGCTGGGTGGCTAGTTAGGTGGGCAAGAGCAGTGGCTTATATTAGTGGGTGGAGTTGTATAAATGAGTATCTGGTTCATCTGACTTTATGGCTGGGGCTGATGGGAGCTGAAGTCCAAAAGATTTGGAGGGCACCAGAATGGGGAAGGCTGATATAAGTGAGACGTGGAGGTATGAATTGCAGACATGAAAACTGGTTTATCACTATACACTTTTTCATAACCTAATGGGTGTAGAGGAGACAGAGAGATGGCTGCCACTGCTATGCTACTGCTGGATCAGTTCTGAAAATAATAAGCAAGCAAAGTTCTAAGGGCACTTCTTATAAGCTGGGCTAGTTCTTCCAAGGTGGTGAGTTGTCAAGAGGGAGTTTATAGGTGCTAGGAAATGTAGAGAGTTAATGGATATTTGTGACTGAGTTGTAATTATTATAGCCCCTTTGTGCAGTGGTTGCCATGCAGAAGTGTTTGAGGAGACCTGTTGTATTACATGGGGTGTTAGTCCCTGAGTATTCCTTCTGTTTGGGCTTTACAATTTTATTTTACCTAGTTGAAGAGAATTCCATCTGCTCTAGGAATTAATATCTGAAAATAAGTTCTTAAATAGAAGAAAGTCAGAGTCTCTCTGTGTGTGTGCGCACACACACACACATGTATATATACACATACAAATACATACATTGATTCAGCCTACATAATCATATTTAAAAGCTAGAGTTTACAAAGCTATTCCTCTTCACTGCCAGCTCTACATATTCTCTTGGTCCTGTATCTGTGTAGCAGTTTAGGGTTAACATTTAGCATTAAAATTATTGGAATGTGAAAACAATGGAATATAGCTGGAAATGCTATCTTAAACTAAAGCTTTTTTTCTTTGTATTGCAGATGTTCTCGGTAATTCCTAACAAGTTTCTTCCAAACAGCAAGAATCCTTGTTGGTATGAAGAATACAGAGGAAACACTACCAGAGATCCTTATGCTACAAACTCATATGCCTTGTATTCCAAACGTTTTCGGACAACATTTGATTACCTCAGAAAGGTATTTTGGAGCCATTTGTATCATTACAAGGACAAGCACTACCGGCTGCGCTGTCTTCCCCATTTCTACATCATAGGCCAGCCAAAGTGTGGAACAACAGACCTTTATGACAGGCTCAGGTTACATCCTGATGTGAAATTCTCAGCCATTAAAGAGCCTCACTGGTGGACAAGAAAACGGTTTGGTGAGTAAACACTCTGTCTGACATTTCAGAGTTGTATTTGCTGAAATGAATGCTTAACCTTCCTTAGGAAGCAGTATCTCTTCTGTTTAGAAGTTTCTTAGTCCCCAGGAGGCAATAAACGTAATGCTGGAAATCAAGAGATCTGGCTTCATTGTCTGGATCTGTTGCAGGTTGCCTTGGATACACATTGGAAATGCCTTATTTTTACATCACATAACAAGCCCCAAATCAACAGCCTAATATTGAGAAGCCTACCAGCTGGAATTGTTATAGACAAATGTTCATGGGTTTATTTACACCACAGCAATACCTTTATAGTAAGCCCACTGCTGTGAACTTATTTTGCCCAAAGCAAAAGGTATTGGTATAAAAAAATCTTAATATTTGTTTATTTGTAGGATGTCTAGACTGCTATTGCTCCCGAAGCTTGTACAGAGCAATTCCATAAAGCATCTTAAAATTGCACCTTACAATTTACAATACTGCAAACTTAGCAGTTTGCTAAAACTGCTGTGATGAGAGGACAGATGGATTCGTAACTGGTTAAAGAACAGGAAGCAGAAATTTCTCACACTGGAGCAATATAAGAAGTGGGGCCCCACAAGGATCTGTATTGGGACTGTGCTTTTTAACTTGCTCATAAATTATATGAAGTTATGGGTGAGCAGAGAAGTGGCCAAATTTGCTGATGAAACCAAATTATTTAGGGTGGTAAAAACAAAAAGAGATTGTGAGGTGCTCCATAGAGATCTTTCCAAACTAAGTGAATGGACATCAAAATGGCAAGTGCAGCTCAATGTAAGCAAATATAAAGTGATGCACATTGCGGCAAAAAATCCTAACTTCACATATATACCAATGGGATCTGAGCTGGTGGCAGTGACTGAAAGCGATCTTAGGGTTGTGGTGGATAGCTCTATGGAAATGTTGACCCAGTGTGCAGCAGCTGTGACAAAGGCAAATTCTATGTTATGGATCATTAGGAAAGGGATCAAAAATAAAGTTCCCAATTTCTTAATGTTATACAAATCTGTGATGTAACTTCACCATATTGTGTACAATTCTGATTGCTGCATGTCCGAAAGAATATTGTACAGCTGGAAAAGGTGCAAAAAAAAGGGGGGGCAACCAAAATGATCATGGGGGTGAATACACTCCTTTTGAGTAAATATTACAATGTTTGGGCCTTTTTGGTTTTAAAAAAAAGCAGCAAGAAAATGGGGGACATGGTAGAGATGTATAAAAGTATGCGTAGTGTGGCGAAAATGGATAGGGTTTTTTTTTTTATTCCCCTCTTGTTATGCTAGGACCCAGAGTCATCCAGTGAAGCTAAATGTGGGAAATTCAGGAGAGACAAAGGAAGTGCTTGTTCACACAGTGCACAGTTAAACTATATAATGCATTTCCACAAAATCTGGTGATGATCACCAACTTAGAAGCTATTAGATCCCAAAATTAGCATTGTTAACAATTACAGAAAAGTTACAAATACAAAAGAACTGATTGTGAATTTGTTAACAGCAGCAAAATTAATGATAGCTAGGAATTGGAAGGTTCAACATGTTTTTTCAGTTACTGAATGGTATAAAGAGGTATGGGATATCGTGCTAAATGATCAATTAACTTGTAATATTAAGTGTCAAAAAGGACAATTGGAGAAAGACACCTTTGTGAACATTTGGGGTAAATTTTTGGATTATGTGTTGGTGAAGGGGAAGGGGAACAAACCTTGTCAAGATTTATTTATTATTTATTTATTTATTATATTTATGAATCGCCCATCTGGCCAGACATCCGGCCACTCTGAGCGATTTACAATCCATTAAATACGGGGGGGGGGGGACACACACAATAAAATTATATAAATTTGTTATATTTTTGGAATATAGAATAATATCTTGTATATATATATAAATTTTTGGGGGGAGAAATATAACTTGGTCCCAAGAGGTGGGGGGGGGTGCACAATGCTTATGTTGTATTTTTTGTTGTATTCATTAGTAGCTGTAAGATGTGAAAAAAAATTAATAAAATATTTAAAAAAAGAAAGAAGAATCGATTAGATACATTCACAGAAGAAAAGGCTATTAATGGCTACATACTACTTTCATGATTATAGGCACAATGCCTCTGAATACCAGTGACTGGGTAACAACAACGGGAAAGGGTTATTGTCTGGCTTGTGGGCTTCCCATGGATATCTGGTTGGTCACTGTGGGGAAACAGGCTGCTGGACTAGTAAGCCTTTGGTCCGATCCAGCAGGCCTCTGGATAACATTGTTATGCCTCTCAGGACTTGACATCGCATCAGTCTAGAGCAATGCTACATTGGAGCCGCGCAGCATTGTGGGGGAATTTAAATGGTAAGTGCCTGGGTTACAGTGCTGGGCAGCTGCTAGTTTTCCTTGGCCCAGTGCTGGAGCCTGGGTGGCTGTAGCTGGCATTTTTGGCTGGTGGCAGGTGAGCAGTGGGTCCTCCTGTGGACTTGGACAGGTGGCAACTTCTGACTCCGGAAACTGGACATGTATCAGTTGACTACGTATAAAAGATGCAACCGCATGACTGATGCAGATTGTGTGGGTTTTCTTTGGGAGGGAGGGTGCCAGTTGCATGAGAGAGAGACATGAGATTAGCCTGTCCGGAGGGTTCAGTTGCATAGCTTTGCATCATGGAATTTGACTCCACAATCTGTATTAGCCCTGTTTGAAAGGCTCATACACGTGGTCCTGGTTCTCATCTGATGGTGAGCTCATTGAAGGACATAGTGACAACAGTATCTAATATCTGTCTTGCTTCAGTGCCAGTTTGGCAGGAGAGAATGTTGGAAGCAATTGTCTAAAACTAGGGCCAGCATCAACACCTGGCACCTTTGAGCAGCTGCCTGTGAATTCCAGGTGCTGACACAATCCCTGCTATCATTCTTCTGATGGATTTTCTAGGATATAGAGATTTAGGGAAGCAGATAATGATGATGATGATGATGACGATGGTGATGATTACTGCTTTCAAAACCTGCAAGAATTAAAATCTAGAAATTTCAGAGCAGTTGAGAATATGTTTTCATTAGTTGTACTGTTACAACAGTGAGATTTCCCCCTTCTTTCCAGCTTTATTGGCATCTCTGTTTGGTTCTCCTCAGTATGTCCCAAGACACAAGGGAACAGCTGAGCCTCTGTGGGTTTGAACATCAGTATTTGCCTATTTGTTAATGCTATAGATGGCTTGTAGGCTGAGGTTTAGACCACATAGAAGAATGTTTCCAGTGGGCACAGATTCAATTGTGCAATTTCCCCTCTTTCTGCCTTCAAACATAGTGCTAGAAGGAATACATAACAGAGCTTCATTTGTCAACAAGGGTCTCGACGAAAGGTCTTAATAGGAAACCTAAGATTTTCAGATTCAGCTCTTCTTTGGGATTGCTATTCAAGTGCTAGTGAACTAAAGCATGGTGAAATGCACTAAATTGGTATGACTGGATTCCTTATTAAGGCAATGGAGGTAACAAATGCAATAAAAGTGAGCTGAGCAAACTTCAGTGGGATTTTGAGTAGCATGTGGTGGTCTTTCAAGTATTTTCCTCCTCAGTACTTTGTTTGTGTCCTGTATTTGTTAGACTTCTACACTTTTCCCAATAAACAATTTCTGCAATTATGTCAAACAAAGTATAGTTTGTTAGAACTGCCATGTCTTCAGGCCAGATCCAAGAAATGGCTGCAGAGAATGGTCTGAAAGCACCAGATGTGGATCAGTTTCTCAAGCTGAAAGAGTCTGGGTTTGTCCAGTAGTGGAGTGGGAAATTGCCTGGGAACACTGTGTATGTGGCTCTGACTGTGGGGTGGAACGCAGGCATAACAACAAGTCATTTGTAACAATATGTATGGATCCCCACCAACCAGCTTTACCCATGTCATTTCCTGAAGGATGAGACAGTCATGCTTAATCAAGGGGTCTGTCATTTAGGCTGGAGCCATCCTCTATTAGCAGACAAAGATATTTATATGATTGAGCATAGTTAAAAATATTTAAGTTAAGTGCTTATCTTATAGCATCAGTCACGTTAATGTTCAGTTATTTTATTGTTCCCTTTTCTTGTTCCCTTTTCTTATGCAGAATTTAATGTAATTTATACAGAATGTTATATATTATGCAGAATTTAATATATAAGCAGGCTTGCCCCCAAATTTTGAATATATCTGGGATTTTGGTATTTATTTGGGGTTCTGACAGGACAGACAGAGCACACTGCATAATTCGGGACGAATTATTTATTTATTTATTTATTTATTATATTTATACCCCGCCTTTTTTCCTGCAAGGAACCCAAGGCGGCTTACATAATCCTCCTTCTCTCCATTTTATCCTCACAACAACCCTGTGAGGTAGGTTAGGCTGAGAGTCAGTGACTGGCCCAAAGTCACCCAGTGAGTTTCATGGCTGAGCGGGGACTAGAACCCGGATCTCCCGGGTCCCAGTCCAGCACTCTCACCAATATGCCACACTGGCTCTAAATTCCAAGGCATGTTCTGTCTTTATACATGTTGGGTTCCCCATCTTGCATGTCTCATTCTGCCTGTCCAGAGACCTCTAAGCCCTTTTGTGGTGTAATGAGGACCTTGCTGCATACCAAGGCCGAGAGGCCTCTATGCACAGCACAAATCAGGTTCTCTGGGCCACCCCAGCAGAGTTGCCCAAAAAGGAAGAGGGCATAGAGAAACTAATCCAAAACATACAGGCCATATTATGCTCACATTCAGGAGCATTCAGGCATACTGTGCAGGTTTCTGCCTCCTCAGTGTGAATCATGCAGTCCTCTCTTGGAATAACTGCAGGGCCAGTCCGCACTGTGCAGAAGTCTCCATATCCCGGTGTGCATGTGACTATGTCTCATGGCATGATTGGGGGCTTGAGCACTTCAGGTAAATAATCTAGTTTCAACCAGAATCCACTGTACTCCCTGGACTTCCTTCAGAATTCTCTTGGGCGGATTCCCTGGCTCTTTCTTAGAAGTCTTCCTAGTTCTTGACAATATATTAATCCTTTCTTATTCATTTCTACAGTGACTCAGCTAGATTGTGCTTAATGTAGGGAGTGCTAGACAGGCTTTCCTTGGCTCATGGTTTTCTTACACTTCTCTGCCTAATGAAACAACCATCCTCCAGGAAGACAAGTTTCCTTTTATTGGAATCTTCCAATAAAATATTTTATTGGATCTTCTTTGTGCTCTGTCTGCTTCCGGATTACAGGCTTGGTTCTATAAAGTAACCTTCAGGCTAATTAGCCCTCTTTTATTTGACTTGATTCTGCAGTCCTCTTGCTAAGGTTACACACTTTAGATACATCACTAAGAGCTTCCTCCCAAGGGGAAGTCTGTTACTACATGGCCAGGGTTGTGATTAAACAATAATAAAGTGCTCCCCTTAAATTCAATGTGAAAAAAATAAATGCCATTTACACGCCCATGTGTAACAAACACACATGTATCTATTTCATCATTCATACACTTCTGTGCATGTTCAGACATAATGATGTACATGTTGACTACACCCAATTTCATATGCAGAACTGATGATGTAGAATTGTTTTCTGCATCCTTTCTTATTGCCGCATCCAGTGATAGTCCTACTTACAGTAATACCTTGGATTGCAAGTAATTTGGTTTGAGAGCGTTTTGCAAGACAAGCAAATGTTTAAATATTTATTATTATTATTTTTAGTTGATATACAAGCGACGTCTTGCAATACAAGTACTGTAGTACAGCTTAAATTAAAAATCTCTGTACAAATTTTTTTGGGGGATTTCGTTTTGATATACAAGTGTTTTGGATTACAAGCACGTTTCCGGAACGAATTTTGCTCTCAATCCAAGGCATGACTGTACAAATAAAAGAGGCTTCAGTTAGACTAGCATTGGATAGAATCCATAATTGGCATATCCTTTTTATCCTGCATTCTTTGAACAGGGTCTTTTATTGTTCCAAAATGCTGGTAAGTAGAACTCTCTAGTTTACAACTGTTGTTTACAGACTTCGCTTTTCATTCTTGTTTCCAGGGATAATTCGTCTGAGGGATGGATTTCATGATCGCTACCCAGTGGAAGATTACCTGGATCTGTTTGACTTGGCTGCTCATCAGATTCAGAATGTGCTGCAGGGAGACACTGCAAAAGGCTATGACAAGATGAACAACATCATAATTGGTACAGAAACTAATGCTTATGGGGTCTATGTTGATGGTGCTAGTCTTGCTGTAACAATATTTGTGGCTATCTAGAGTCCTCTGTATCTTAGCAATATAAGCTAAATATGAGATAACAAAAATGTGGGAGAGATGATCGCGTTTTGTTGGAACAGCTTCTGCTGGCAAAATGGAATGCAAGCTTTTCCACATCATAGGGCCTTCAACCACCAATGAAAAGTTGAAAAATTTCTATCTGAAAAGAGCATCATAAATCTTGAAATTTTGCACTTGATGTTTTTTTAATGTAAATAGAAGCTATTTAAAAGTCAAATTATCCTGTGCATGTTTAGAAAAAAGTCCTACAACTCCCAGCATTCCCCAGCCAGCCAAGTTATAGGACTTTTTTCTGTCTAAACATGCATAGGATTGCATCCTTATTTGCTTATTTATAAAATGTATTAGTTGCTTTCCATACATTAAGGCACTCATGGCAACATGTGATCCATTTAAAAGCCTTCATATAAAATCATAAAATAACTACAAATAAATATGAGACTAAAAACCAAACATGCTCAGCAGAATCTGTTAAAAGGCTTTGTAAATGATTTTTTCTTCACTTGCCAGTGGCACCTAGACATGTGTCCTCACCATAGTTCTATTCTACACTCTCTGATATTTAATTTTATTTATATTTCTATACCGCCCAATAGCTAAAGATTTCTATATAACTACAGTAAATGATAGAAGTGTTAGGTTTTCCTGTCATGGAGATGTCATGGAGTAATAGAGGAATCCTTCCTCACTTGAATTTCTGCCAACTGTGCTGCTGTTAGAGACATAGGGATCCCTGAAATGTAGCAACCATAGATGTGGGATTTCATTTTGTTAGGGGTGAAACATGGGATGGACTGGAAGTTTCTGCAGGAGGGCAACAGTTTTCTTATGCACCTGAGATAAGAAGAAGGCTTAACCTGTCATAGTCTGAGAGAAAGTATCTGATGTGGTCTGACATATCCTGACATTGTAAATCATAAGCTATTAGCTCTGATTCTGTTGATGTGATCCAGCAGGCCCACCTCTCTTTCCAGAAATAAATACTGTGCCTCAAATGCTCCTTCTGGGTTGTTTGTATCAAGGGCACATGCAGGCATAGCTATGGTGTATATTATGGTCAAAGATGTCTTCTACGGAAAAATACTAATTTAGATTCCTAGTGTACACTTCTTCTTTGGAGCAATTGCCTTCTGTTACAGCTTTTCAGGGACATGAATTTTTGTTAAGGAAACTGTTTACATTAACTCTTCTTCATCAAATTTCTAGGGAAAAGCTGAATTAATATGCTCATTATATTAAAAAAAATTACCTTGTTAAAAAATACAATTTGGTTAAGAATGCTTACTGGTATATAGAATATATCAAAATCAAAAATTCGCTTAGGGAGCAATGTTATTAAACTTCAGATGATTAAAAAGGGGAGATATAATTAAAACTATAAACATTCCTCTAACTTTATCAGGCAATGTAATTTTCCAATCAAAAACATCTCTGAATCAAATTGTTATTGGGTTATAATTATATTGCCAGATGAAGCCATGGATGTTTTGGAAGCACTACGCGGGACACTACACTTGCAGCTCCAGGCATTCTAGACAGGGTTTATTTATTTATGATCATTATTATGATCAATTCACCAGAATGTTTTATGAAAGCACAACATGATTTTATTCCATTAATCTCAGGATAAGGACATTCTACAGCCATTCTCTAATGAAAGTAGGCAGTTTAATCATATGTTATGTGCTTTTAGCTCCTATGAAAAATTGGTGTATTTTGGACTGTGCTGCTGTTGTGATTTGATATATAAATGCAGTAGTGGTTAATTTATCATGGGTTGAATATTGCTTCTTCCTCACGAACATTCATTTAGAACTCCGATGTGGTGGGGGAGATGCTAAAACAGTTAAAGATGTAGTAAGAAGTGCATTTTGGGTTCCCGTAGCCAAGGCATTAACATTTTAGGGAAGCTAGTGGAGAGCTGAATTTTTGGATAGTCACAACCTATTTTGAAGAGTTGATTGCCAAACATAAGGTATGATAAAGCAGTGGAAGTCTAAATCTCTGATGGAGGCTATACTAACACAGGGAAGACAATACAGTCATGCCTTGGATTGAGAGCATAATTCGTTCCGGAAACGTGCTTGTAATCCAAAACACTCTTATATCAAAACGAAATCCCCCCCCCCAAAATTTGTACAGAGATTTTTAATTTAAGCTGTACTACAGTACTTGTATTGCAAGACGTCGCTTGTATATCAAGTAAAAAAAAATTAAATATTTAAAAATTGGCTTGTCTTGCAAAACACTCTCAAACCAAGTTACTTGCAATCCAAGGTATTGCTGTACATGAACACACTCTTCCGTCTATATGATCTCCCTGAGATCTAACTTCCCACATGGTGGACCAGTCCTCCCTGTGCTAGTGTAGACAGTACAATTTCTGTACAAAGGATTGACTCCACAGCCATTGTTGCTATACTGCAGTAACTCTTCTCTTCATCTATTACACAGTCATAAGTGAGTGAAGAAGGAACTGAGGTGCTTATTCGCCATCATTCTGTATAGGAGGTAGATAGGTTCAAGAGTAATTTTCATTTATATAGTCTCTCCTAAGGATTAGAGAAAGTAGCATATAGAGTCAGTTGAACACAGCTAAAGGAAGGGCAGAAGCATTTTGTTAGCAAGTGTAGCAAGATTTTAACTCTGTACATTGGCCATAATAAGGGCCGTGGCTCATTCATGTTGATGAATAAAAGAAGTCAAGGCTAAGGCTAAGGGAAACTTCTCCAAAGCATATGTAATGAGAATGGTGATAATACAGCGCAATCCTGTGCATGCTTATTTGAAAGTAAGTCCTATTATGTTCAGTGGGGCTTACTCATGAGTAAGTGTTGTAAACTGCCCAGAGAACTTCAGCAATTGGGTGTTATAGAAATGAAATAACTAAATAAGTGTGTTTAGGAATGTAACCATAGTCCTGTAGAATTCTTTATACACACACACACGCACGCACACACACCGTACATTTGGTGCTATATAAATACAAATGTGCCCAATCAAAAGTACCGTAAATACATTCTCTGACCCAACATTTTGGAGCTTTCATATAAAAGCCATTAGGATAAACTATGTTAGTTACAATTCTGTGCACAAATAGATGCCAAAATCTCTGAAAATTACCTAGCATGTTGCTTTTAATGATCTGGTCCTGCAATGCCATTATAGCAGTGCTCAGATCCAAATCTCTGAAATGAAGGATAACAATGTACAACGTTTGTCATTTCTAGGAGAGGCAAGTGCTTCCACAATGTGGGACAACAATGCTTGGATTTTCTTCTATGACAACAGTACAGATGGGGAGCCTCCATTTTTAATACAGGACTTTATCCATGCCTTCCAGCCAAATGCAAAGCTGATTGTTATGCTTAGGGATCCTGTTGAAAGGTTAGCAAGCAATATTCACAAACTTTCAAATAAATGTATTTTATTGTTTTATTTTGTTCTTATTCTTATAGATAGTAGCTAACTGCCCTGGGAATTTTGTTACTCAAGGGCAGCCTTCCCCAACCTGGTGCCTTCCCTGTGTTGAATGAATGAATGGTTTATTACGGTCACAGACCTATAATACAAGTTTTCTTTTTCTAATAAAAAAAGAAAGATACAACTGATGGATGGATTACAACTTCCAGCATCCCCTAGCCAGTCACAGGATGTGCTTCTCTCCAAATCAGCTATTTAAACAAATGGGAGAATACACAGCAGCTCATTTTGTGATACAGTATGTGACAACAATTTCCCCCATCATCAATATTTCCTGCACTTGAGCCCCATATATAAAAGCAAAATATAATAATATTTGTGCCAGTACCCTCCCAAACTCACTCTATATTTTTGTGGGGAAATAGTGATAGGATGCACATACAGTACCACCACCCTGATATGAAATGTTTTCCCCATTGGGATCTTGTTCTCATCAGGACTTCATAGGATGAGAGCTGTCAACAATAAAGCTTCCCATTGCTCAAGTCACCTCTTGCCACCCTGTGTGTCAGGCAGTGCACTGATGAATTGATAAATATATTTTGTGCCCTCTGAATGTTAATTGATGGTAATTGTATGCAAGAAAGCAGGATGAAACGGCTTTCCTCTGTAAATGGTCTGGAAATGTTCGTCAGTGTGAATCTAATGCTCACCAGCTGCTGTCTTAGTGACTGTGTGCTTTATATTATATATTATGCCCCTGAACGTAGGTCATCAGCATTTGTCCAGTTGCAATGGATGCAGTTTCCATTATGCCATATTATGTTTTTCACTCTCAGTGGATAAATCTGGTGCTATATTGCTGAACTGTAAATATTGAGTTTCCAACAGTCATGTAGCATAGCTTTGTTCTGTCATACTCAACGGAAATCTTTAACTGGTGATGTCAAGACTCAGAAGTTCATTACATCCTAACCTAAGGTAGGTTAGATCAACACCAACATCGCCATCACAATTTTCTTCCTTTTCTTAATATAAAGAGGCTGTAGGACTGTTTTGATATTGGAATATATAACACAGCACTATGGCAGCTAAACTTGCAGTCACTTCTCTGTGTCTTTCAGCCTTGATTCAGTAGCCCTTTAAAACCAGAAAATAGTTAGCTTCCATAGGACTGCATGAGAATATTGTACTATGGTATATCTCAGTGATGGCGAACCTATGGCACGCGTGGCACGTGTGGACCACTCTGCTGACACGCAAGCCATAGGTCACCAGGAGAGTCACCATGCTGCGCGCCCGGGCTCAGGCCGTGACGCGGCGGGCGGGCCGGGCTGACGGGCCTACCTGCTGCCTCCTTGCCGCCCGCGCTGGACCCGCCGCCACCTGTCGCGTCATGTCCGGCGCGCTGGATCCCCGCGCTCTGTTTTTGGCGGGAGGGGAACCAGGGCAACAGGGCAGTTTAAGCCCTGTTGCCCTGGTTCCCCCCCGCGCCAAAAACAGAGCACGGGGATCCAGCGTGCAGGACATGACGCGACGGGCAGCGACGGCGGGTCCAGAGGCGGCAGCGGCGGTGGCTTGAGCGGCGCGGAGAACACTCCGCGCCGCTCAGAAGAGTGACGGGCGGTGGCGGCAGCGGCGGCAGTTTGAGTGGCGTGGAGCGTTCTCCGCGCCGCTCAGAAGAGTGACGGGCGGTGGCGGCAGCAGCAGTTCGGGTTCCGCTTCGGGGCGGCGACGGAGGCCGGGCTGGAGCCGGTGGCGCTGGGCGAGCCCGAGCTAATCCGCTGCGTGAGCTGGAGCTTCGTCGTGATCGTGCCCACCGGTGAGCGAGCCTGCCCAGCCATCCCCGTCCCGGCGGGCTTCATTCGGGCCTTTCGCCCAGCGAGGCAGCGGCCGGTCGTCAGCTCTGGGAGACACCGGCCTCTCTTTGAGCTGCCAGCCGTGACTACAGTGGCAGCGTTTGGTGCCTGAACGGGGCGGGGGCTCGGGCTGGTTTCCCGCAGTTTGCCCCGCATTTGGGACCGGGGGCTCTCCCGCCCGCTCACCCGCCCCTGCTCTCCTCTCCCTCCACAGGCTGTTTGTATCATTGAAAGCCCTGTTTCAATGAAAAAAACTGTTTGTATCATTGGAAGCCCTGTTTATTTATTTTATTTATTTTATTTATTATATTTATACCCCGCCTTTTTTCTTGCAAGGAACCCAAGGCGGCTTACATAATCCTCCTCCTCTCCATTTTACCCTCACAACAACCCTGTGAGGTAGGTTAGGCTGTGAGGTAGGTTAGGTTAGGTAGGTTAGGCTGAGAGTCAGTGACTGACCCAAAGTTATTGTGTTATTGTGTTATTGTGTTTTTCTTTTAAGACAAAAGATGTTAATTAGTTCAGACAACTGTATGAGTTGTTTTTACTAAACTAAAACCCCAGTATTCAGGTTTAATTGCAGTGTTGGCACTTTGAAATAAATAAGTTGGTTTTGTGTTGCAGTTTGGGCACTCGGGCTCAAAAAGGTTCGCCATCACTGGTATATCTGCTCACTCCCTTTCTCTACCATGGTCTTTGCTTTCCTGGTGCCTTTTCCCCCTTTCTCTTCCGGCATTAGACAGGCTATTAGGCAGGTATCATAGCTCAGTGCTATGTGTTTCCCAGTTGTGGAAAACACAACTCTGTACCATGACAGCAAAGAGGCAAGAGGAGCATTCAGGCTGTGGAGAGCACCGGGTGCTAGGTGACCACCCTTGAACATTGATTTGCAAGTATGACATAGCTTTTCATTTTGCTTCCATCAAACAGCTTTTCCAAAATTGCTATCTTTGGGAGTACATGAAGGACCTGGTAGTTATGCAGGCTTCCCCAACCTGATACTTTCCAGATGTTTTGGACTACAACTTCCAGTATTCCTGACTATTGGTTGTGCTGGCTGAGGATGATGGGAACTGAAATACAAAACATCTGGAAGGCTCCAGATTGTGGAAGGTTGCTTTTTGCCTACGGTATATAACTGAAATAAGAAACGTTGGATCACAGACATTGCTTTACAGTTACGCTACCTTCTATTTCTTCTGTAATCTTTTCTGGTGAAGATGCAGTCATGTGCATCTTAGTTAATTATGATGGATTATTATGGTTGGTAATGGCATCAAGTGAGCCATAAGTAGCAAGAGAAGCTGAAATCCTTGTCGGCAAATTTTTTTTCATGCAGATGTCCATCAAAGCAAAAAAACACCTGGGAAACATATCATGCTAATTATACCGGTTTTCCAGAAATGGAGAATTAGTGGGCAAGAATGAATATTTTTTGTCATGTGGTGTTCTTTTAAAGAATCTCCTGGTTACTCCACCGGGCAGGTTTGCACATCATGCTAAGCCACCCCGCAAATAAGCCACAGTGGGTTGGTTGGTCGCTGAAAAACCCATGGCGTGCTCGACAGATCATTAGACTTACCACGCGTTGTTCTCTCCCTCAGTCTTTCAGCCAGCTCTGGCACGTATCCCAGTGTCCTTCATGGCAGAACATTGTCTTCCCCTCCCCACCCCACCCCACCCCGATTGCTACCCCTTTTTGTTCATTGCCATTTAAAAAACAAAAATCAGAGCCCCAAGAAAGCATAATGGGCATCATTTTATTTTTTATTGTTTCGGTCCCTGAAAATTGCATATTTTTTTTGGTCCTTCACAAGTGCACAAGTATGCAAGTGTGCACTTACGGCTACCCAATATATGTACTCTTTCCTGGTCAATTTCCTTGTCTGTTTCAGTTGTCAAAGGGAGGACTAGGTGAGACTGCCTATAGGCTAATTTGTGCACAATTGCCAGGGACCAAGTGCCTAGCTGCCAGTGGAAAAGCACCGGTAAAGGGCAAAAAAGCGGCAAAACAAGGTGCACGCTTTTGCTTGCTTGCTATTTCCTGGTTAATTTTGCCACTCCAGCTGACTGGAGTAGCCAAGCAGAAGTGATCCGGCACCATATACCAGCATGCTTACTCTTTACCGATAAGCCAGAATTCTGAAAAATTCTGACTTATTGTTACGTTTGAACTGGCCCTAAATATCTCTAACAACTTTTGGAGAAATCAATTTCAGTCTGATAGTAAACCCTCAATAGAATGGAGAAATAATCTAGAAATGATCTATTAATAGAGTCTGATACATGCAGAAGTAGAACGTTTAGGAAAAGATCCTCTAAAAGTAGGTTTGAATCCGTTACAGGGTTCAGAAAAGCAAACCATACAATCTTATCTAAAGACAATGGCTCTGAACCAAGATACAGGTACCGGTATCTAATGCCAAAGAAACTCAGTGATAATATATAATCTCTAGTTGGTTATAAGAGTGAGTCTGTATTGGTATTTTACAGTTTACATGTTAGTGAACTGGAAAACAAACATGGATTTTTTTTGTAGCAGAACAAACCATTGATAGGACATGTGCAAGGTTGTGGTTCTAATCAAACAAGCAATATTATTGGAGTACAAGCATAGTCAGAAAAATAGATTTGAAGTTGATCCTAATCAAAACACAAATTATGCTAAGCGGGAATGGATGGCAGATTCTGGTTTCTTGTGGAATGCCCATTGTAATCAAGATATGGGCTGCCATTAGGGTAATAGTAAATAGTACTGTTGTACTATAATATGTGCAATTGTGACTAGGTTTAGTCACAATAGTAATTTAATCCTGATCTCTGTGGAGAAAAGGCTATGGCTGAGAAGGGATAGAAAGCTGGCTTCCCTTTTATAAGATTAGACATTTATTCCAAGGTAGAATTTCATACTCCAGTTGTAACAGATGATCTTGTATTTGATCCATAGAATAAGACAGCATATTTTTTAACCTGTTTATCAGAAACATTTGTTTTCATTTTCCTTGCTATAACCCAGATATTCCTCATTGGCTCCATTCCTTTTAGGATTGCATGCACACCAGCTCAGCTTGTCTGAGCATGGAAAGCTAAGCAGGGTCAGGCCTGGTTATTACTTGGATGGGAGACCCCTCCTCTAGTTTCCTGCATTGAGCAGGGGGTTGGACTTGATGGCCTTGTAGGCCCCTTCCAACTCTATGAATTCTATGTTAAAATTGGACATTTAATAACATAAGCAAAAACCCAATCTTGTATAGTTTACAATGTAAACAAACAGAAGTCAGCAATTCTTAATGTTCCTGATGGGAAATTATCACTAGCTACATTTCAGAATGTTGGCATTGACCTATAAATTCCCAAAGAGCTTGATCCCTGTATACCTATGATGTCACACTGGGATGTCTAAGGTTAACTATGTATGCTCTCTTGACTCTCAGTGCACCCAGCTTCATGTAACAAGAATGTGCTCTTGTATTTAGTGTCATCTTATCTTTTATGGTGTATATTTTGATACTTATTGTTTTCATTCTTTGCGGGGGAAAGCTGCCTACAATCTAGAGAATGTAGTTAGTGTTGGCAAGGGAAAACCATTCAAATGAAATAAAATGCTTATGTAAACTAGCTCAGTTTCCCAGCCCCTTCTATCCAACCTACAGTCTGGTTAAGAAGATCTGTTGGCTTGCACCAGTGTTACTTGAGATACACTGCACACTTCATCTTCCTTGATTTCATAATGCACCATTAGTGACCTGGAGCATTTTTATATACATACATTTCTGCCAGGATGGTGGCAAAAATTTGTATTGCAAAGAGTCACATTTAATGAATCAGCTGGCTCAATCCTTCCTGTTTTTCTCACATCTTCCAGTTTCACAGCCAACTATTTCATGCACAGTAAAACAGGCAGCTGCCTAAGGCAGCAAAATACTAAGTGCAGCCAAATATTTAGTGCCTGTTTATTGTCAGTGAGATATAATTTGGGAGTGGCACATTTCTCTGTTTGACTACTTATACCTACAGGCAGTTCCTTCCATTCATAAGTCACAGTACACAGGTCTCTTGCTGTTCTAAAACACTATATAGAGCCATAGTGGTAAGTAAGGCCATCTGTCCCCACCTTTGGTTGGTCTGACATCTCTCTGCTACAGTCTCTTTTCCTTCTTCTCATGATAATAGAGTGTTTGATTTGTCATATGAAAGGAACAACAAACTCATTTCAAGGTAAAAGCAAAGCACTGCTAGAAGTCTACTTTAAGATGTTGTTATGCTCTTTTAATGAAAGCTGACAACAAGCTAAACTGAAGTGCATCAAAATTCCAAGATCAAATTATTGTTTTAAGTTTACGGTCATTGCCTTTAAAGAGAATAATTTTATATCAAAATAAATAGCTATTTATATATTTTATAAGCAATCTCCCATTCTTGGGTGTAGAACATTTTATTATTAGCCCTAGAGACAAAGAAGAAACAAAGCATAGCTAAAATATGATTCACTTACTGGATCTGTGGGCTAAATCCAATGTTACACAAGCAGACTCACTTGTGCAGTGGGAGTTTCCTGTCCCCTCCTGCAGCTCCCCTGGATGCCTCCTCCCCACAGATTTTGTCCAGAGGGTCCTCCAACCCTCTGGAGCAGATTTGGAATGCATGCGGGGAGCTGCAGGATGGAGGGGAAATTCAGTCCACCAGCAGTATCTGTTCCTATGGCAGAAGGACACCATTGGATATAAAGCAGTGTTTGTAAACAGGACCCACATTTTCTTCTTCTGCTAAATCTCTTAATGGAACAGTGTACATCTAACATTTAGCCTAAGGAGCAGAAATGCTATACCAGCCATTTTGGAGAGACAAAAAGACTACTTATGGGGAGGTTCCCTGTAAAATTGCCTGGCAAGGAAAGGGCCAGATCTCCGTTGTATTGTGCTTGTGGTGGTAAAGCTTCTGATGCTGATCAGCTCAACTTGGATGATTGGCTTGTTACTGACTCAACTGAGGAAGTTTATGAACATTTCACTGCTCAGGAAACAAAGCTGTCAGAATGTTTGGAAACAGCTGTGTGAAGGAAGGAAAAGTTGTCAGTGTCTGGGGTTCAACCTTTACATAGATCCTAAGTACAGGTATAGCTTTTTGAAGCAGATGCAGGTTGAGGAAGATGTTGCAACAGAAGGGAATTAACCGTCAGTGAGACCAGCAGAAATTTGGTTCAAGGAAGAGTTCAGGGTAGACAATGAACTGAAGAAAGGAATGGCTAATTAAAAAGTAAGGAGAATGTGAGTGGGTTTGAGATTCGTGTCACTGATGTGAGAGGTAGCAAAAGCCATGAGAATGAACAAGAGCATGGAGGAAGACAATATACAGGAAGCAATATGGAACCAAGAACTGAGTCCTGTGAGCCACTTACAAATAGTTGGGGACATGAAAATGATGAGTTAGCAAAGAGACTGAGGAAAAGTAGCATTGTTACACCCTACCAGTTTCATTACACTTGGATCTTGCCATACTTTATTTGATTCTTTCCCTATCTTCACAAAGAAGCTCTGGTAGCAACAGTGAGATGGAGGGAGATATTTGGGAAATGGATTTCACAGGTGTGAGGTAGATGAGGGATTCTTCGCCAGTTAGGCAACTTAAACCAGCCTAACAATTGGTCTTAATTTTCCTGGGGTGAGGCCTGCCTGTTGACACCCCATGTTGTCAGTGAAAAGAACCTATGACATCCAAGCCATCAAGGTTCTGCTGGAGAAAATAATACAAAATTAACTATAGTGGTTTAAACTGGCACTTGTGAAGGAAGCTTGACTACACCAGTCCTACAGGGTAGGCCACAGTCCCAATGTTTCCTGGACCAGCACCCACCCTTCAAGGGTCCCATACACCAAACTGGTGTAGCAGTCCAACCTTTAAACAAATGAACACATGTCACTTTTAAGATGGAGACTTTATTAAAAAGCAAAATAAAAACTTGGACAATTGGAGACCCTACACTGACTAATACAAGTAAAATAATCCCTTATAAGAAAGGGCTAAAAGAGGGTAAGGAAAAAGGGGTGAGGTAGGTTGTTGTGAGGGAGGGGAACAAGGGGATAAAAAGCAACTCTAAAAGGACATAAAAACAAACCCCAAAGTCTGCCAGAACAAAGTAAGTCAAACCAGGCCTAGCTTTTCCTAGCTATCCTGCCAGAGTGGCATACCTGCCCAGATGGAACTTCCACAGCATCCAAGCCCCAGAGGAAGAACCCTGAAGCTTTCTCACGTAGCTCCTTTATTGCAACTAGGAACCATTTTCCCGCCCAGCTTCTACCAATCCTATCTCCCTGCCTGTTGAAGGAGCCCCCCCACCCTTTCTCAGCTGCAGACACTTTCTCATGACTTCATCCCAATTAATGCCTGACCTTGCTTCCCAGCTCTGCAGACCATCATTATCTCCCAGGTGCTCCCAACTGCCCTCCCCACACATTCCCAAAAAGAGACTAAAGTAAGAAATCATTAACTAATGGGGGGGGGGAGAAAGGGAATCTAACATGGCTTTCACTGCAAGTCCCATCTTCACAGCACTTACTATACAAATAGTATTTTTCTTCTGTTCTGAGCATTACATTTTAATTTTCAGTATGCTGGTATGGCTTGACTGTTGTAATCCATTTTGGTTGTTCCTGTGTTGTTTCATTCACAGATTATATTCTGATTATCTTTACTTTGCAAGTGCTAACAAATCTGTAGAAGACTTCCATGAAAAAGTGTCTGAGTCACTGCAACTGTTTGAAAATTGTCTGGTAGATTACTCCCTGAGAGCCTGTGTGTACAACAACACCCTTAACAATGGCATGCCGGTACGTACATTTCAATTTATACTTGATCAGATGGTTAGAAAATGGACTATGAAGCCAGTATTATCACACATCGGAATGTGTAACAAACAAATATCCTATAAAATCAAGACCAGGCTGAATTCTAATTCTCACTATGGTAGTAAATTTGTGTCTGAGCTGTATCACTTCACACTGCAGTGGGGGGTTCATATGATGGAAGCCTTCACCCTTACAAAAAAGAAAAATCCTGCCAGCTGCCACACAGAAGATTAGCTTATCAAGAAGCAGACTAGGCTAGAGACAGTGCTGGCTCAGTGAACAAGTAGGCAGAGGCATCTGCTGCTTTCCTTCTAACCACCACCGTTAACTGGGCCAGAGCAAGAGGCAGGTGAACAAGCAGATTGCAATGGTAAAAAGGAGGACAAGTCTAGGGGGCTCTTGTCAGTGGGCCCTTGCTGGGGTGTGGGGCCTTGGCAGTGTCCAGCCATGCCTACCTCTGTTGCTGGCCCTGGCTAGAGACCTTCTTTCTGACATCTAGATGTCTAAGTTGAGGGATTTTTTTGTTTTGTTTTAGGGGGTTAAGAGCATTCAAACATGAGTGCCCAACTGCAGCCTGCATTGGTACAGCCCAGACATAGGGTTCCTTTTCATGGGTGAGGTTTGTAAGTTCTGGTCTCATTGATTCAGTTTGGCTATTGCTAACATTCATTATTTTTTGCTACATCTTTGGCAGAAAAATCTGTGTGGAAGTGGAGAATGTCACCAATACAGTGAGAGTAGGAAGGTGCCTGGGAGGTCCGTTGTGATGGGGGAGTAGCAGGACACTCATGAGGCTAGAGAGGCTATTGCAGTGGGGCTGTTGCCTAGAGTTACAGAGGTAGCCTATGCATAGCAGATAGATACAGCAAGTAGCTAATATGGGTGACCACTTCACACCTGCCTCTTCCTGCAAGGGGAGCAGGTTACCACCCAGACTTAGGCTTGACCTTAGTGATATTGGGGACATTGTGGCTGGCTATCCATGCCAGTCTCTCTGAGCATCTCATAGGGAGGGGCTAGAACTTCCCACGTTCCTTCAATAAAGTTGCGGCCTATTTAATCCCATTTTTTGTTCTCTACCTCTTTCTTCCTCCCACTGCAAATGCAGTTGTAGTGCTTAACTTCTAAAGCAGGGTTGGGCAACTTATGGCCCTCCAGATATTTTGGCTTACAACTCCCATGACCCTTCACCATTGGCTATTCTGGCTAGGGCTCTAAACGGAGATGACTTGTATTTGAAGCAACACTAAGAAAATATAAGCATTTATACCTTGCCACTTCTAAGATGCCATAAATTTAACTTAGCATCATGAAGTGCAATGTTAAGATTGGGGCCAATAAGAATAGTTCCACTGAAGTAGAGGAGGACATATAAAAATGGCATAATTAAGATTTACATGTTTTTGTGTTAATATGCCTTACAGATTTAACACAACCTGTTTTTGTTTTGTTTTTCATTCTTTTAGGTAAGGCTCCAGGTTGGTCTGTATGTTGTTTTTCTCCTGGACTGGCTGACAGTTTTTAATAAAGATCAAATACTAGTTCTCCGCTTGGAGGATCATGCATCGAATGTTAAGTTTACTATGCACATGGTGTTCCAGTTTCTGGATTTAGGTAGGATTTTTTCTGAGCCTTCTTAGTTAAGCACATCAATCACCTATTAAATAAATTTGCCTTGTATTTTCTAAGGCTCCTTCTATAGCCTCCATCCTCTAGTGCCATCAGTCCTAATGTCTGTCTTCAGCATGTCTATGCAGACATAGATGGTAGCAAAGAAGGGACAGAGAAGTTTCACCGTGGGGAGGAACAGGGACTTGGCACATTTCTATAGCACTCAGCTGTGAATTTGGTCTTTTGGTTAATTCATTTGCCACCTATTGGCCAATTCACCTTCAGAAATAGATACATACATTCTGGCAGTACCGTAATTATGATTTGGTGGGTCCCAGCAGTGTCCTACAGAAGCCTCAAAAATCAGCTGCCCGGCTATTGATTTGCTGGGATGTTTTACCTGTTGTGCATCTACAAGCTGGATATAATTTGCTGGCCTTTTATTTAATCCAATAATATCAGAATTCACTATTTATTTATTTATTTATTATATTTATCAATCGCCCATCTGGCCGGTCACCCGGCCACCCTGGGCGATGTACAATCAAAATACAATAAAACACAATAAAACATAATAATTAAAACAATATAAAAAATTCTCATTAAAAACCTAACCCACCCCATATTCCCGCCTGAACAGCCATGTTTTTAATGCACGGCGGAAGCTCATCACGGAGGGGGCATGGCGAAGGTCACTAGGGAGGGAGTTCCATAATGTGGGGGCCGCCACAGAGAAGACCCTCTTCCTAGTCCCCACCAGCCTGGCTGCTCTGGCTGATGGGATAAGGAGAAGGCCGTCCGTGGCAGACCTTGTTGAGCGGCCTACTTGATGTTGCTGGAGGCGCTCCTTGAGATAAGCTGGGCAGGAGCCGTGTATAAATTTACAACATTTATATACCGTTCTGTATCTAAACAGATTCCAGAGCGGTGAAAATAAAAAGATAAAACAGATAAAAGCCTGTTTTTAATTCATTGTTTTATTCTATCAGTAAAACCGTGGCTTGTCAAACAAGGAAGGCTTCCTGAAATAAAGATGTTTTCAGCAGGCACCGAAAACAACAAAGTGTTGGCGCCTGCCTGACCACCAGAGGGGGAGGGAGTTCCATAGAAATGGAGTTGCTACACTGAAGGAATTAGTTTGCACATAATATATATAATTACTTAAATCTAGCTTTCCAGTGCCCTGTAACCAACAGGTATGCTATTTTTAACCCGCCTGATCACATTACCTTTAGGGTCACTTCATGCATGCTTTCCTAGACAGAAAATAACTTGCAAGTGTGTTTAAAACTGCATGTACAGTGTAAGAAGTGACAAATGCACAAATGTTTATTCCACCCAAGATACAGAGTGGTTTTCACAAGTTCTGGCTACATACTTTTCCCTTTCTACATGGGAGCAATTTAGTGATATCTATATAGGAAGTGACGTTCCATGAATCAGCCCTTTGCAGGTTGTGTAGAGTCTACACTATAGATTTCATAGATCATAGAGTTGGAAGGAGCCTACAAGGCTATCAAGTCCAACCCCCTGCTTAATGCAGGAAACTAGAGGAGGGGTCTCCCATCCAAGTAATAACCAGGCCTGACCCTGCTTAGCTTTCCACGCTCAAACAAGCTGAGCCAGCGTAAGCCACAGGCAGACCAACATGGGCTGTTGTACTGAAGGTGAACTTTTAGGTGATGAGAAAAACCCCTTCCACCCTCCCCTCACAAAGCATTATGTGGGGTGGGACCAATTTTAGTAGTAAATTGGTATTGATTTTTTTTGCTGGACTTCTGTGCTTGAGTGAAATACTAACTGACATCAGGTAACTCTGTAATAAAGGACTAAGTATTCAGAAATAAGGAAAAATAATTGTTACCTAAGAATGTGCATTCATGGGAAGGAGGTAAGCAGGATCGGAAGCATGGGGAATCCATGAGGATTAACAGGCTGCTGTCCCCATAGGCTGCTGTCCCACCTAAAAACACCCCCTCTCCAAAGCTTCTATTAGTCCCAGCAGGGGAAGCTTCCATTGTGATAGAAGCTTCCCTCCTGAGTGTAATAACTTTGGGATGATTTTTGGCAGACCACAACATACAAGGAAAGGGTTAAACCCACTCCCTACATGCTGCACTGTCCTTATCCTGCTTCTCTCCCCCCACCCCAGATTCTGTTTAAATAACAAAAGTCATGTAGGTTAAATGCTTACACACCTTTACCATCATGTGTAGTTTAACCCTAATTGAACGGGAGCAGGTGTGCGTTCTACTACAGACACTGCAAACAAGAACAAGCTACCTACACTTACTGTTCAAACCACATGCTGTAATCTTCAAAGCCACATTTGTACCTTTAATGTTCTTTAGCTTGGAAATGTTTGGGGAAATTCATAACAAAAATTATTCAAGCAGTTTTAAATTTTTTGTTTTGTTTGGGGTGTTTTTTTTGCCACAGGTGCCCTAACTGAAAAACAAGAAGCTCTAATTACCAAGAGTCCTGCATCAAACACTAGAAGACCTGAAGATCGTAATCTAGGTCCCATGTTACCTCTCACAAAGGGAATTCTACGAGATTTCTATCAGCCTTTCAACAAAAAACTGGCTCAAGTTCTTTCTGATGAAGCTTTTTTATGGAAAAAACCCTGATCTGTTCATTTTAGTGCCACAAATGCAGTGCACTGAATAAGAGAAAATTTTATTTTTTTTAAATCCTGTTTTCAGGTGCAAGTAATTACCCATTCTGAAGTCCAAAAAAGCCTCTTGCAGTTAAATCTTTGTCCCCATGGTTAGCATACAATATGTCAAAGGAAATATATCAGAAGAATGTGAAAGCTTCCTGATCATCAATTTCTTCTGCAACTCTGTTCTTCCTCCACAAAAGAACAGTGTACAAATAGCTTTGGTATGAAGCAATCTTACATTCTCTCGTTATGGTTTCAAAATATAATTTTTATGCTATTACAATACAGAAATTAGCACTAGCCACCTAAAAATGCACATTCTTTCTCATTTTTAGTATGTCTTGCGTTCTTTGGAAACTATTCAAAATAGCTTTTTAACCATTAAAAGTTAATTGATTTTAATCCAGTAGTCTGCTTTTTATTTCAACAAACTCATTACTATGCAATCTCTTCACCTATAATAAACCTATTAAATCTGCCTCAACTGTGTAACTTGAAATAGAAAAGGAAAACCAGGTGACTAGCTAATGGATTGTGGTGTTCTATTAGGCCCAAAACAATTAATTATTTCATTAAAGCAGCAATATAAGGAAGAATTTTCTCAAAGATGACTGACTTTAAAATATTAATCCATCACATCCCTCTGTAATATCTAAGAAATGAATGAAATGTTTTAGTTCAGAGGATAGAGAAATCTGAAGATCTTTTGGGTAGGTTCCCACTAAAGCTTCATCCTTTTCTAGTGAACCATGATTTAGGGAAGAATGGTGCAGTCTTGCTACCTGCCAATGACACAGGGCAGGAGGATCAATGCAAAAATAACTGCCACACTGTTGGGCCTTTTCAGGAAGATCACATTTCCCACTTCAGTTAATGTTCTTCTGTGTCGCAAGCTGGATGTAAACTGATTAATAGGCTTCTTCAGTTGCTTGTCTACAACTGCTCTGAAGCTAAACTCAGTGGCCTGGTTTGCACCATGGATCAATTTCCCTGCTTTTCATTGCAGTGCTGACCACCATTTTCAATATTTGGGGCACCATAACTTGTGTGAAGCCGGTGAGGGTGGGTTGTTGGAATGGTTGACAAGCCACCTGCAACCCTAAAACAGCCCATGGGTTCTGGGTGGCTTGTCAACCACCCCAACAACCCTCCTTTGCCAGGTTCCCACATAACAATAAGCTATGGTGCTCTGCTGCCAGGATTTGAATATTTAAAATGGAGGCGACTGCAGCCATGAGACCCCATAGGGATTTTCACCTTTTTGTTATGTGCAACCAGGTTACAGGCAATTCCTGGCAAAGAACATCCTATGGAGGATCAGAACCAGTCAGAATCAACCTATGCCAGAGTTGATTTAGGGAGGTCTCTCTCAGAAAGTCTACCTGGCCTGGTCATTTGACTTCTCAGCAAAAGCAGAAAGGTGGTGGTAGGGACCAATGACTATTTTTGTTGATGAGGTGTGAATAGCTCATTCAATTTCTAAAACATTAAGTTTAATTGGTGATGTGCTTGCCACCAACCCTAAGTGTGTTTCTAATGTGTATTTAATTTAGTTAATTCTTGGCAAAAGGATATTACCACCCCATAGTCAACTTTGTTTTGTGAACCTTCCCCATTAGGTTTATGGAAAGCAAGAAAGTGGAGTCAAAGGGGGAAAAGGTTGTCCAATGCATCAATGCCTAGCTATCATTGTTTATTATCAGTGTTGATATGTTCTTTTCCATGTGTGTGGCCCTTCCAGGTGTATGATCCAGGTGTGTGGTCCCCCCCACCTGCCACAAACTTCCTGGACCTACATGCATCCTGTTGCTGCAAATGAAACTGGACTGGGCAAAGAAGTAAAATTATTTTACCAGAATTACTTTCTCCTTCCCTAATCCTTATCACTGAAAAATTCTTGCCTAGATTTAATCTTACTCACCCATTGAACCAATTAGCATTAGCTTAGGTATGCTAAGGGAGCCGCTCTTCACCTAGTTGGTGAACTGTCACCAGTTCCTATCACATGATAGGAATTCAGCTATTGGTAAATTCCTAGTTGTGGTCACTAGAAACTATCTTGAAAGGCATGTGCCCGTCTAAAGTTGACTCCTATGAGAAAAGGAGCAGTTCAGGTATGTGGAGGGCTTCTGATGAGTTACTGGTGGCACTCGCATTGCCTTGGCATTGCATGGGCAGAGAGTCTGACAAGGCCCTGAGCAAGGCTTGCAGTGAGGGCATGGATGAGGGATTCCCTTTCAGCTCATCCTGCATGGGTGACTGCAGAGGAGGAGAGTGAAGCTGGCTGGAGCTTGGATGAACATCAGGTGATGTGGTCCCTGCTGCCCGCTGATTTAGAGGATCTAAAGAGGTAGGTAATCTAGTGCCCTCCAGATGTTTTAGATTACAACTATCAGTCTGAGCCAGCTTGGCCAGTGGGCAGGGATATGGGAGTTGAAGCCCAAAACGTATAGAAGGCACCAGGTTGCCTTCCTCTGATGTGGCAGGTTCAGAGGCTCCTAAGTGAGGGGGGGAGGGGAAACTGTTCTGTTTATGCAGGCCCTGAAAGCCTGAGAGTACAGTCTTCCTGGTGATGTTTTAGTTATAGATCCAAAAGCAGGAAGTGAACAGCTCTTTCCTCCAGCTGTTCCTTGCTGAGTACCCACTTGGCTCTGCCAGAGATGGGAAAGAGTGGTGGACCCAGGAGGGAATGATTCCCAGCTGCCTCTTGTTTTCCAGCAGCACTGGGTGTCCTAGAAATACGAACACAGTGCAGGGGTTTCATGTCCCCAAGGCCACTGAGAACTGAAGGCCTAGCCAATTACTTGGCAGTCCAGTTGCAAACAGTATACACATAACAGTGATTTTGATAAAGCAGATGGATAACTGGTTTCCAAAAATGTATTGATTCCAAAAGAGAGAAAGTGAATCTAAACTCTAGCATATCAAAGATGAATACAAGCAGATGCAGAAGATCAATGTTAGCTTACACACGGTCTGTTGCTAAGCAGGCACAGATAAAAGTACAAAGAGTCTTGTGGCACCTTAAAAGGTTCACCAATTTATTCTGGCAAACTTTAGTGGACACTGTCCACTTCATCAGATTGGACCACAAAAGCCTATGCCAGAATAAATTGGTTAGTCTTTAACGTACTGCAAGGCTGTTTGGTTTTTTGGGTTGTTTTTTTTTCTGCAACAGACTAAGCTAGCCCTCTGGAAATTGATAAAAGTACACCACAGTGCACTGCTAAAAGCAAAACAACTAGAAAAACTTCAAAGGCAAATGTCACTGGAGGACTCTTGAGAGGATTAGGATGGTTTGAGGTTATCATCACAGACTTTTCTTCAATTAATCTATAAAGCTATATGGAAAAATCATACACCCCACCAAATTATGTGCATGCACGTACACCCACCCACCTCTAATCTGATCCTCTAGCCCAACATGTAGCAAACTTCCATGCCTCTACCAGTGAGCAATGTTGAAGTGGATTAGAGACAGGGAAATTCAATACTTCATGACCCCAGTGCATAGCAGTTTCTAATGATACACCAGTATTAAGCGCAGGAATGCAGATTCTCATGGTGAATTTATTATCTAGAGCATTTCTTCTTTGGAAGTAAGTGTTATTGATATTCCTGGAACTGACTTGTATGTATATTTACTTAGGAATATAGTGTCATAATAGTGAAATCCATATAACTATGATTTTATAAACTTACTATCTTTCTGTAAAAAAGAAAAGACAGCCATGTCAAACCAACAAGAATAATAGTAATAGAATAAATATCACAGGAAGCGAGAAACCGTGGCAAGAGAAATATTTCCACGTCTCATAAATGAATTCCTGAGTAAAACCAAAAAGGTTTTAACAGCCTACCTGATACTAAGAAGTGATGTTAAATGTTGGGCTTCCTTAGGGAGGCTATTCAACAGCAGAGCCACCACTGAGAAAGTCCTGACCCTCAGCCTACTAGCTCTTATCTCTCAAAGGGATGATATCTGAAGCAAGAAGAGCTGCAGTCCTATACATACATACATCTGCGTAGGCATGCATAGAATCGTGCTGAAAGCTGTCTAGTGATAATTCTTTAGTCTTTTTCTGTTCAAAGATCGTCTTGTTCCCACATGTCTCAGATTTTTCGCCCTGGTGATCTGAAGAGTAAGAAGATAAGAGGCAACCTATAGGGCATTGCAATCTGGTTTGGACTGGAGACTGAGGGGAGATATGATAGCACTCTTCCAGTACTGAAAGGGTTGTCACAAAGAGGAGGGCCAGGATCTCTTCTCGATCATCCCAGTTTTCAGGACACGGAATAATGGGCTCAAGTTACAGGAACCCAGATTCCACCTAAACATCAGGAAAAATTTCCTGACTGTTAGAGCAACAAGACAATGGAACCAACTACCTAGGGAGGTGGTGGGCTCTCCCACTCTGGAGGCATTCAGGGTGCAGCTGGACAGCCATCTGTCAGGGATGCTTTGACCTGGATTCCTGCATTGAGCAGGGGGTTGGACTCGATGGCCTTGTAGGCCCCTTCCAACTCTACTTTTCTATGATTCTCAGAAACCAGTAAAACAAATTCAAGCTAGTTGCACAGCATTATTGCCCAGAATGCAGCCGACTGTCTTGAAATTGCACTTTGGATTAAAATACAAAGGTTTCTTGCGTCAAGGTTTTGATTTGTTGCCAGGGGTCACGTTTCATAATTATCAAAATACAAAATAATTATGTTTTATCTTTTAGTTCCACTATTTCCCCTTCAATTACAGGAGTCAAGGAAAAGCCAGAGATACGCTCTTTTTAAAGTTACTAAGGAAAGGGTGGATTTCAAAACAAACTTTGACCTCTTATTTGGTGCCTTATATGAGAATAGGAAATATGCTTTCAGCAAACCCTGCTGCACTAAATGGATAGTTGGAAGAAGAAGATAAGTAGCATAATGATGCCCCCCCCCAAAGTCTTGTACCAAGATAAACAGACTTTTATATTTATGAAGAAAACAAGACATTGTTGCCTGTTGATCCCTAGTGCTCGGGCATGTCTTTCTTCAACCTAATAATCTCAAGACAAACAAAGAAGTTGCTTCAGCTTTGGATCTGTCATCTTGCCAAGAATTAATCAAGTTTCCCAACTAAGTCAGATGCATTTTTGTATGTAAGCTAAGGATGGGTGAACAAGCGGTTTTCACGATCTCCCAGATTCTCTAAAAACCAATTTAAAGCTTCTCTTGCCTCATTCCCCACATTTGTTCATGCACTTTTAAAATTTCAGTCAAATGGGGAAAGTGCACATTTTGAATGGGAAAAATGCACATTTTTAAGAGACCATACCAGAAATGATCATTGACATATGTTTAATGTTACCCCAGTGCGCTTTCCCTGGTGGAAGTGCTTCAGGATAGATCGACAGAAAAAAAGCTTATGCTGTATTGCCACCTTGTGTCCACTGTGAATAATACTTTTCTTATTTTAAACACTTTCCCTATTTCTGGCATTATTTCTACCCAGCTTGGACCTGTAGGGTGGAAAGGAGGTAGTGTACATTTCAAACTATTCTTGAGCAAATCTGTGTCAACTTATAGAAATCTGAACTCCTCAACCTGAACACTGCTGCATTTCTTTGTTACGAAAAAGGGCTAATCTCCATTATAGCCAGGAGTACTGAAAATTGACATATACTGATTTCTGGTATCTTTTCATGGTTCAGAATTAGCTTATTTTATGAGTCTGCTCCATTGTTTGAATATACACATAGTTTGTGAAAGATGTTTGTCATAAATGATGAATAAGCAGAGCTTCTTTTTTTAATAGCTGAGTTGAAATTTCTCAGGGCCAAACTAAAGATTCTGCTAATGGAGACGTGTGTTTTTTTAACACCCCCCTTGTTGGTGGTGGATTTTTAGGCCAACCTCTCCTGAATCATCATGGTCCCAATTTGAATCAGGACTGCACATGCTTACAAGCAAACAGAATGTTTAGTTTGGCCCTCAGAAGACAATCTTCTGAGAAAATGTCTGAGATTTTTCTGTTTCTAACCCCCTCCCCCCGAAAAAGAAGGCCACTTTTCAGAATTTTCGCTGAATATCCTCCACCATTTTTTTGTGGTTGTCCCTATTCTCTCTCACACACACACATGCTCTGGAGTGGTGCTGGTCCAGGGCATTGTGGAAGATAGGAATGGACAAATTTGTCAAGTTCAGTTCCGCACTCAATTTCTCATTTTTCCTACATTAAGTTCATTCCATCCCATTTCCACACCAGTTTGTGAATTTTTAACACCCCCTTTTTGTGTGGGTCTGCACAAAAATCCACACGTATTTTTCGTGCTCATTTCTCTAACTGTTATCAAACTGTATGCATTTTCGTATGCACTTTTTGAAACATATGCATTTTTGTATGTACTTCTCTAAGTATACACTTTTTTGCGATGAATTTCGCCAAATACAATGCGGTTTTGTTGTGTGCACTTTCCCCCAACACGTGCTTCTTGTGTGCACTTTTCCCAGTTGTAAGCATTATGATGTGCATTTTCCATACTATATGCTTTTTGGTGCACATTTTAGTTTGTGAATTGCATTGTAAAATTCAGGGAAGTGTGAATATCACTGTATCACTGCTGCATTCTGGAGCCACAGGAGGAAATGGTTGAGTGGCACATATTACACTGTGGAAAGAAAAACAAGTGAGTGAGTCACAAATGTGCCTGCTTATTGTGTGCTTGTCCAACATTTTGGAGAACAAATAACCTTCTTCAGGGGCTGCCTGCACTATCTATCCAATTCCACTTCAACAAGTAACCACTACGCCTTAATAATTCCTGAAGAAGGAGACTTGTCCTCCGAAATGTTGGGTGAGCTCACAGTAAACAGGCACCACTGTGACTCAGTCACTTGTTTTCCTTTCGAATTGGAATGCCTCCCTGTTGATATATCACATCAGTATTAAGAACTGGGCATGATCACTTCAGTCTCTTACATGGTCTTTTAAAAAAAGAAAAATTGGAATCCCCATGCTGCAAGCTCAGGATCGCTAAACAGCTAAGGAAGGACAAACCTATGTTAAGGACATAAGAAGTGACTTGCTGGATCAGGCCAAGGTGCATAACACTAGCACCTAATGGGGTCATCCCATGAAGCTGATTGGTGGCAGATTCCGGACAAATAAAAGGAAGTACTTCTTCACACCGCACATTATTAAAACTATGGAATTCACTTCCACTAGATTCAAAGGATCATAGAGTTGGAAGGGGCCTACAAGGCCATTGAGTCCAACCCCCTGCTCAATGCAGGAAACTAGAGGAGGGGTCTCCCATCCAAGCAATAACCAAGCCTGACCCTGCT
This sequence comes from Shinisaurus crocodilurus, assembly GCA_021292165.1. Lineage (NCBI taxonomy): Eukaryota > Metazoa > Chordata > Lepidosauria > Squamata > Shinisauridae > Shinisaurus > Shinisaurus crocodilurus. The sequence continues at coordinate 86,124,970 of CM037878.1, read as the reverse complement.
TAGCTTTCCACACTCAGACAAGCTGAGCCAGATGCAGTGATGGCCAGCAATTTAGATGGCTTTTAAGGGGGATTGGACAAATTCATGGAGGATAACGCTGTCAATGGCTACTAGTCCTGATGGCTATATACTACCTCCAGTATCAGAGGCAGTAAGCCTATGTATACCAGTTACTGGGGAACATGGGCAGGAAGGAGCTGTTGCATCATGTTCTACATGTGGGTTTCCCATGGGTAGCTGGTTGGCTACTGTGTGTGAACAGAATGCTGGACTATATGGTCCTTGGTCAGATCAAGCAGGGCTCTTCTTATGTTCACCTGTTGCAGCTTTTTTGTTTGTTCATTACAAGAATCCTAGCACCAAGCAGGTACTAGATGGTCTCTCAGGGATTGTATCCAGATTTAGTCACACATAGAGTATACTCGTTGAAGTCAATGACTTAAATTAGTCATGACTACATTTGATTGACCTTTGCGCACCCCTGCAACTGAAGGATGCGCAGGTCTATGAGCTCTCTGCAATTCATTGTATTTTATTTACTGTTCTCAGTGTGGCCTACAGATTAAAACACATTAAAACCATTGTCTATCACCAGAAACCAGAACAACCATATTACAGTTTTGAGGTTAACGCAATTTTAGGAATGATCATATAATACTGAGAGCCACAGGAATAATCTCCACAGTGCTAAAAACGATCACACTAAAATGATAGCAAAATAAAGAGATGTCAATACTAACATATATATATATATATATATATATATATATATATATATATAAAGACCTGTGAAAATTTTTAAAAAGTATTTTCCAGGCACCAAGAAGTCATTAAGGGTGCAATCCCACACCTTGTCTGGGAGGCGGGGGGTGGGGGGCGGCATAGGAATTGCCATAGAAGGTGCTGTGACGGTGACCTCAGAAATCTCTTCTGAGGTCACAGCGCCTCGGAGCAGTCGCAGCACCCCACCTCATATCTGGCGGCGCAGTTCTTTCTGCACCGGAAGGAAACTGTAGGGTTCTGAGCACAGAAGACCATGCTTGGTTACCCCATGGGGGCATTCCTGGGGGTGGGGCAGGGAGGGGTGAGGCTCCGCCAGATTCCAAGGATTCCAGGTGGTGCCTTAGCCTCTCCTCGCCTGAGGAGAGGAAAAACATCTAGATGGCCAAAATCGGCCATCTAGGTGTTTTTCAGGGCAAGGGGAGAGCAGAAGACATCCTATCTGTTGTGCGCCTCCTTCCCCTGCACAGGATGCCTGCAATTCTCTAGGTTCAGAGGGTTGCGGGCACCCTCCTAGGATTGTGCTGCCTAGTGGATGCCTGGTGAGCCTCTCTTGGGAGGGCACTCCACAACCAGGGGATGAGGGTGGCGGCGATGGGAATGCTGAAAAGGCCTTTTCTTTCATTGCAACCCCATCATATTTCAGATTGCGGGGACACAAGAAGAAGCCCCTCAGTCGATGATCTCTGATATTGTATAATAGCAACAAGCATAAATTTGGTTTGGCAGGATCAGTCCCCTTTACTCCCTACCTCCCCCCCCCCCCCCACTCCAGCCGGCTGACTGGAACGTTCAGCTAGCAAGAAATTGCTTGTTGTGGCATTCCCTTATTTTGTTAACAAAAAGATGCAGTCTGGCCGTGGCCTCTTTGTCTGATGAGAAGTAACTAAGTTTCCAAGATGGCTCATGGGTGTGAACCTTCCCTGCCCAAGGCTGATGCTAATCGTTATTTTCAATAGCGACAAGCTCCTGTAGCCCCTTTCTGTGCTTGCTCTTGCCTTTTCAACATGAACATTTGATGAAATCTCTGCCTTGTCCCTCCACTATATCAACATAATGGTGCTTCAAATGATTCATGCACAAGTCAACTTGGTGGGGGTTTAATAGACTGCTGAGCTGAAAGCTGCTAGAAGCCATTGGGATCCTGCGGTGTACATGATCAGAATTTGGAAAACAAAGGGCATCTATGAATCTGTGGTGTCAGATTGCTCTGTGGAAAATAGAGGGGCTTCTGTTCTTTTCTGTGGGACTGTAATGCAACGAAGGCAGGCTTTAATTAAAAGACAGACCTTAAAGGTACATGTGGCAATCCTAGCAATAAAATTGAATAGACAAACACTGCTTTAGAAAAAAGAAAGACACAGATGCAAATATTAAGAAGCTGACAGTGGGTACCATCTGCTCTGGGTTCCCTGTGATCTTTATAGAAAGTGTTTCCAGCTGCATACAGAAGCAACTGAACACTAGACTGGTGCTAGTCCTCTGGTAACATCTGAACCCACATATATTTAGGGTGGAGGGATAATGCCTGCTATACTAACATGGCAAAGATGAAGGCATATGTGATGTTAGAAATGGTTAAGGATTGAGAATAAATCCTGAAGGATTGTGGAACTGTATACATCTACAGCAGGGAGGCACAACTCACAGCCCATGGGCCACATATGGCCCTCGGGAGCTCCTGGTGCAGCCAGTGGAGCCGGACCCTGCTCATTTCCCCCCACAGCCCTGCTAATCAGCTGGACTGCAGGGAGGAGAATGCTGTTCCTGCAGTGCTATTAGCAGTGCCAGGAAAGTGATCTTGCTGGGGATTGCTTGGGCATGGGGAAGGTGAAATCCTTTCCAACCTCCAGTGACCCAGCTTTCAAGATTGTGTTTTCCCACTGCTAGTGGTGGCGGAGAAACATGAGCCTCAGCGGAGATTGCTGGGGGTTGGGAGAGGCTTTTGCCCCTCTCTAGATCTCAGCAGGCAGTGAGGGAAGGTTAAAACCTCCCCATCCTGTCACATATGTGGGGGGAAGTGTGTGTGTGTGTGTGTGTGTGTGTGTGTGTGTGTGTGTGTGTATATGTGTACATGTGTGTTTGTGTGTGTGTGCACAGTACCCCCTCCCCAACACCAGGTGCAGCCCTGTTAGAGCTGAAGAAGTTGTGTAACCCTGATCTACAGGGTGGACACATTCAGAATACTCTGCACTTTGGTGAATATCAAAATGAGTCATTCTGGAAGTGGAGGAAGATGACCTTCCACTGACCAGTGGTGATGGCGCTTTGTCTCAGGGGGAAAGAAAATGTTCTACAACCATTAGGTAATACTACCTATTTTGGCCCCTATTGACCCAGTATTTACTGCACCATCTGAACTTAATGTCCAGGTTTGCTAATGTAAACAATCACATATTTCTTTTCTTCTGTTCTCTGCTGAGTCTTGATTAGTGCTAGCTATGGAGCTGAATAGTTGCAGGCTTTTTAAAATTTTGAGTGGGAAGGCAGTTATTGCTCCATCATCCCAATAGGCCTTGCTTGCTGCAACCTGATATCTTTTGCACCAGGCATGGTCTAACCTAATTTAAGTCTCGATAACACTTCTTCCATTCCACCTTAAGACTATTGCCAAACATTATACTTGAGCAGCACTGTCATGCCCTGCCAACATCTTTTTTTAAAAAAATCTCTCTCACCCACTCCCTTTTTCATCATCTTTATTTATTTTATATTATTTGTTTGCTTAATATTAATAAAACGTGAAGAACTTTTGGGGAACTCAAAAGTTTTCTTCACTACTTTGTGGCTTTTTAGTTAGTTCTAATGAAAGGCATCGTGTTACAGTTGCCCTGTACTGTTTTGGTGGGCCCATCTCCAAAAAGATAGAGCTGGAAAAGTACAGATAAGGCAACTAAAACAATCCAGGGTTTCCTGTGAGGAAAAGTAGGATGTGTGGCTCTGGAAAATTCATTCTCTTTGAGCTCAATGGACTTTCAACACATTTCCAACCCGACAGCCAAAGGCAGGCCGAGTCAGGGTTTCTATTTTCATCTGCAAAATTGCTCAGAATATTTGTTCAAATTTGGAGCCGCCGGGAACTGTGTATCCCTAGTGTAAATTGCATAAATTTACACAATTTGGGGCTGACCCTCCAGATATGTTGTGCTACAACTCCCATCATGCCCAGCCAGCCAGGATGATGGGAGCTAGCTTGACTAGTGGATCTAGCAGCCCAGGTGACCAGTTCACTGCAAGGCCACCTGAGGAGCCAACTTCAGGGGAAAGTCTCTGCAATGAACCCTATAAATAGATGCATGCATGAACAAATGATCCTTTCATTTTTATTTTATTTTTTATGTGTACAACTTAGGATCTGAGCTGAGGGAAGAAGCAACTCCCCAAAACAACCCAACAATGTTGAGCGCTCCGTAAAAAGGTGCAATGTTGTGAGGATTACATAGCCCTGCTATCTGCCATGCAACAGACCAGTGTTTATAGATCCCTTACTGCCAGATATTACCGGTAAATTCCTAATGCTGTTAGCTCAGCTCCTTGGCAAACCACTAGAGGGCACTGTTAATTTCTTTTTAGTGTATCGTCATCAATCCAGCTAAAATGTTGTTGCTGTTTCATACCCAGAGTTTTTCGGTACAGATTTAAAATTGATTGAAGTCAAGTGTGGGAAAAGCCATTTTGTTACAAAGCAGACCTAGAACACTAGATGTTTTCTCTACTGTAGATATATAGGTGAGAAGGAGGGAGTAAAGGCTGCAATCCTATACACATTTAGCCAGGAGTAAGTCAAACTGAACAGTCCACGAACAGAACCCATGGTTTGTTGTTGGGTAGTGAACTGTGGGTTGTTCATAGTTAACAAGCCATTATTTGTTACCATGGCTGGGTTCACACAATACAACAACCCATGTTTCAACAACAGCCTATGGTTTAATGACAATGGACACTCAAATGTGAGTGTGGCTTGTTGTATTCTGTGAATCCAGCCATGCACAGGATTGTGCTATGAGAGAGATCACCACAGACAGCCATGCAAAACACTTCTTCAGGCTCCAGTAGTCAATGGGGGAAAAAATAGCCTGAGCAAAAATGATCTGCCAGAATTCTACACACTCTTGGCTGTGAATTGTAGGGAGAGGATATACGTGATTCTACAACAATTGCAAGGGGAGCGGGCACAGACAAAGAAAAATCTGAGAAATTTCAGGTCAGTTAATACTAAATAAAACTATGTTGTTAGTTCATATTGGGGGATGAAGGAAGCAATGACTAACAGGAAGACTGGAAGGAGTTGTTGGGCCAAGCTCAGTGCTTCCAGTAACAATATTAAAATAATATTAAACAACATTAAAACTAGACCCACAGTCTAGTTCCTGTTTTCCTGTGGATTTCAAAGGAGCTGAGGTTTTTTGAAAGTTAAGAGTCCTCCAAAATGTGGTGTGTTATTTAAAGGGCCATCTGCTAACCTTGTCATTGTGGAAGACAGGCTTTAGAGTGGGGCAGGCGACATGTGGCCCCACGTGTCATTTCTGCAGCCCCCAATGTGCTCCCCTGCCTCTGATGATGCTGAAATCATGCCACTGGCAAAAATCACAGTAATTCTGCTTGGAAACAGCACATGTGACTATTTCCCTGCGAAACTGTTGTAATTTGGCAGCATCAGGGGTGAAGCATGGCCCCTGGTGGTTTCCGAGGTGCAATGTGGCCGCCTCAGCCTCTGGAAGTTGGCTCCATCCTGTTTATAGGGGGTGAAATTGGGGAGGCTATTTTGCCAAATATTCTGCAGGGAAAGACTGAAATTATCCAACAGTTTAGGGAGAGCCTGAAAAAGAAAACTGTAAGACAATACATCACATTTCAGTTCAGCTCTAACAAGAACATGCCTGAAGAGTATATGCTTACCAATGGGGTCTTGCTAGCCCTATAAAAAAGTTGAGAAAGGAGAGTGGAAATTGTATGTGTGAAGTAGCAGAATTGCCCTCCATTTTTTGGCATTTAGTTTGGTTATAGGGTTAAATCTTTGTGTGCGTGTGTGCGCGCGTGCGCGTGCATGCGTGTGTGTTAATTTCAGCCAAAACGTTAGAGGTCAAAAGTCTGGTTAGAATATAGAGGTCAGGAAGCAGGAGGTTATAAAGTTCAACAAAAGGTCAGAGGAAGAGAGGAAAAATGTTTTAACTCAGGAAACAGAAACTTAGTTGGCAGAAATAAACAAGGAAGTACCCTCTTGATTGGTTGGAATTTGGGAGAAGAAGAAAAAAAATAATTGTAGATGTTAAATGCCAAAGGCACAGAAGCAAAGGAGCAAAGAAAGAGAAGAAAGAAATAGGGCCAAAGTCCTAGAGGAAAGAAAGAGTCAGTGCTGGTGGAAGTGGAGAACTGATTGAGAGGTGGAGGAATGACAGTAAGATATTGTTTGGATCAGGGACCTGAATACAATAGGGACACAGTCTAGTTAGATGCATTTCTCCCTTGTTGTTTTATTACCCTGTTTTTCATGTGGTTTTGTGTGTGTGTGTGTATATCTATCCAGTCTTTAATTTTTCCCCTATTGATATTTTTTCCCGGTAAAATGTTAAACTTTGTTATTTGAAACTTTGTGGTCTCTTTTTGTGGGAGGGGGGGTTTGCTCACCCCACATCTAGTAGCCAATCCATTAAAATAAATAAATAAATTACATTAAATCGAGTTTTAAGACTGGTTTGGTGGAGGCAGCCAAAGGAAGAAAAAAAAAAAAGCCGCAGGAAGAGAAGAACAAAAAGGAGTGTGGGCCCACTATTTTGCCCATTTCCCCTTACGCTCATTGGACAGGTCGTTGCTGGTCCGTGATGGTATGAATGAATTCCTTCTTCATTCCATGCAGATTTAATCTTCTTTCCACCATATAAAATAATGCATCTAGCTCTGCAGAAGCTTTTCTGGCATCCTCTAAGGCAGGGGTGGGCAACTTCCAGAGGCTGAGGCGGCCACATTGCACCTCGGAAACCACCAGGGGCCATGCTTCACCCCTGATGCTGCCAAATTACAACAGTTTCGCAGGGAAATAGTCACATGTGCTGTTTCCAAGCAGAATTACTGTGATTTTTGCCAGTGGCATGATTTCAGCATCATCAGAGGCAGGGGAGCACATTGGGGGCTGCAGAAATGACACGTGGGGCCGCATGTCGCCTGCCCCACTCTAAAGCCTGTCTTCCACAATGACAAGGTTAGCAGATGGCCCTTTAAATAACACACCACATTTTGGAGGACTCTTAGCTTTCAAAAAACCTCAGCTCCTTTGAAATCCACAGGAAAACAAGTCCCAGATTTAGCAAGCCTGGAAGCACTTGGGGAGACAATAAATATTTCCTTTCCTTTAACTGGCAAGAACATTGTCTTTTGCAGATGCCTTAAAGGAGCATGAGGCGAACAGCCAAGGAGTACAAAGTAATTATTTTGGAATCCTTGTAGATGACAGTGGTAGTGCACGGTTTGTCAGGGAAGGAGGCCACAGAAAATGAACAAAAGAAACAAGATCAGGAACATGTTACTTGTCTTTTCTCCTATGCCTTGCCTTTGAAGGGGCATTTAACAACTGCAACCAATTAAATACATTTAGTTTATGTAATTATGAATACATTTCTCTTGAACATAAGAGTCCACTGGATTTTCATATTCCATCTCTCTTTGATGCCCTTGTTTGAAGGCTGGATCCTTGTGGCGTAACCCCACAATTCAGTTCCCTGGTGTATGTCTGAATTAGTATGTTTAGTGAGTATAGAATGTTGAACTGAGTGGGTGTGGTTTGTGATGTCTTGGAAAGGGTGGGGGAGGAGTATATAAGGAGTGTTTGAGTGATGTCAGGGGGAGTTAGGTTAGTTGAGTGTAGAGTGTGTGGAGAGCTGAGTGAAGAGTTGGGTTAGTTGGGTCGTTGTCTGTCAGGAGTTTTGAGAGAAATCAGTGCTTGTCTGAAGAATGAAAGTATTTAGAGTTATAGGGACTTAGGTTAATGACAAAGTGTTTGGTGTAGGCAGGTTTAAAGTTATTTTCTGAAACTAAGATTTTGAGAATTAAAATAAACTTATTTTTTGTGGAGGAAGGGGGGGCTGGCTGACCCGCCACACCCCCACCCACTCCTACCCCAAAGGACCCAAGACCCCCAGAGATCTCAAGGTACCAGATTGCCAGCCTCAGTTGTCTGCAATCCTACTTGAATCTCTGTTCAGGGACTTGCCCTTTGTCTGTAACCTGGATTTAGTTGCTGGAACCACAGAGCAATCCACAAACACTATGTGGGGTAAAAAACCAAAAGAAGGTTTATTCAGGTAGCATTTTACAAGAAGAATAGGGAAATCAGGGAAGGACACAAAATTAGAGAGAGACACTTTGGTACACAGAAATAGAGCTACAAAAATAACAAAACCTGATTCACTATATCTCCCAGGCACACAACTCTGTTACCTGGGGGTCAGTTCTCTTCCAGGGTTGGATCCAGCACAGCCTTGCTGCCCGGGAAGACTACACACCTACCCGAAGGTCTGAGATGGGTAGCCCTCCACAAGGCTTGCCTTTCCAAAGCCCTCATTCAGCTAATTTCACCAGGAGCTACCTGGGGTCGGATCCTGAGGCCGCCCAAAGGCTTGGGCCTCTGCTTGGCTTGCTGCCATTGCTCCACAGCCAGCAACCACGCGACAGACAAAGACAAAACCCACACTTTGGGAAATATACCTTCCCCCCCCTCCCCTCCTTTCTGTAGCTTTGCTGCTTCTTAGTCAATCAGGATGAACTTCACCTGGCCAGACAGGGGAGGGAGACTCATGACTCATGACATTTGCCTCTGAAAAGCCGTAGACCGGACTTTCAGGCGCCATGTCCCATCTGATACTTTATGCACATTTTGCCTCCTCCCAGCCCCCCCCCCCCAACTGGCCTTACTTGGTTTACACATGAGGAGGCGTGTGTGTGTGTGTGTGCGCATGTAGGAACCCCCAAAGGCTCTTTTCTTCACATTTTTATTTTGTTTGCTACCCAAATCCTACGTGTCAGCTTGGTGTTATTAACTTGCATTACTGTTAAATCTACACACACACACACACACACACCTTTGTACCCACAGTATCATGAATTTAAAATTGATCCTTAATGACCTGTATTAATCGTTTCCCTCATTAGTAGGGAAAAGGTTTCATTTGACCCTCCCCTCAGGTTTTTAAATGTTGGTGCTTAGCCTGAGAAGGGTTTATGCGCCTGGTCCTAAAGTGTAAGGGCTGTGTCGTCACAGTTATCCCCTGAAGTTTCCACACATGGCCAACAAAGCACAGAATCTGTGTTACCGGCATATTTTTGCTCCTTAACTAATTTTTCTTTTCTGCGCATAGCACCAAATGCAGTTGCCCCTTGGTTACACATTGCAAACATCAGGAAATTGATGGAAGCCCATGCACTATACTCCAGGAGATCTCAGCTTGCTCCTTGTTACCAAAGTAGCAGTTGCCATGGAAAATGTTAAGCGCATGTTACTGATAGCATCACAAAGATCTATGGCACTGAACACTTTTATGCGCCAAGTAAAGCCAAGTGCTTCCTGTATCCAGCAACGTTGTTGCTATTTTCTCAGATTCATGGCACCAGCTGCTCTGTTCTTCACCTTAAGCAATTACCTGCTGCAGATTTGGAGTTGGATCCAAGATCTGCTTTCAGTAGATGTAAGGGCTCTGCTCAAGAAAGGGGCCTCTGCCCAATTTGGGGGGGACCTCCCCTTTCTCCTGGCACCACAGCATACCCCATTCAGCAGGGTGCCCTAACCCTCTTGATCCAACCCACGATGTGTGCTTTAAAATTGGTGTTTCTTTTTAAAAATGGTGAATGGGGACCACTAAATACATTACACTTTTAAGGCGTGCACCAAAGATGCTTTGGTGAACATTTGGTAGACATTAGTAAGTGTACATTTGTACACCCTAAAATATAGAGTGCGCATGTGACACAAAAGTGCTTGCAAATACAGGCATTGCACAGATATGCTCATCAGGGTGCCCTGATTGGCTGCAGCTCCACATTTAGTGGAGGTTTGCCTCTGTGAATGTGTAAACTGGATCTGATATACGTAGATTCCCCCTCAGACTGATGGGATTCCTTTTCCTTGCACTTTGACTCATAGCAAACTTCATATAAAAGGTTTCATTGAGTCTCACTTGTACTTTCAGGCTTGCCCATATGCTAGTTACCTTACTGCCACTGAGAATATGTGGGGATGCATTTTGCTAACCAAGAGGAAACCCTCAAATGGTTTCCCTGCTTGGCAACTAAATCTTACCTCCTTCTGTCACTGGGGAATTCAGTCTGCAGATGTTCCTGCATTTTGTAGCAATTCTCAGTATACACAGTATAGACAACATGATAGTGGAGGGGAGAACAAGAAAACAAGAGGACATCCTTTCCAATCTCCAATAGTGGAGTAGAGATTGCAGATTCAGAAATAGCCTGTGAGTTACTATGGACTACGGTGTTTCATTAATGTTGGAAAGAGGGGGAAAGGGAATATGTTACAGGTTCTAGAATATTCCAAGACTGAGGGCCAGACTACACATGATGTTTGTTTGTTTGTTTAAGTATTTGCATACCGCTCCACATCTAAGTAGATTCCAGAGCAGTGAACAATAAAAAGATAAAAACAGATAAAAGAAACAAAAACAATACATTGAAAACAAAGTAACATTACATTGGTGGTTGGACAGCAGAGAAGTCTTCCCAGAACAAGGAAGGAGGTCTTCAGCAGGAGTCGAAAGCAGCGCAATGTCAGAGCCTGCCTGACCTCCAGAGGCAGGGAGTTTCACAGATATGGAGCTGCCACAGTGAAGGCTCTTCTCCTGGTGGACTCCAATTGGGTCAAAGGTCCATGAGGAACCACCAGGAGCATGCCATCTGATGACCTCATGTGGGAGGGGACGCTCTCTCAGGTAACCTTCCTTCATGGCACTCTCTCTTAGGTTACGTAAGTGTGTGTGTGGGGGGGAGGGAAGAACAAAGAGCCAGCATGGGCCCCCAATCCAGATCAAAACCCTAGCATGGGGGATAGGGGGCTTCGACCCATTGACCCCTGCTATGGGCCCAATCTGGATTGGGGCCCTCTGCCTACAACTTGCATAGCAAAAGAAATCCCGTTCATTTCAACGGGGCCTTTTCCGCAGTGCAAATTTCAGGCACAGGGTGCCATTCTGGAGAAGGCTCACAGCGGGGGGGCGGGGGAAAAGTGTTAAAACCCATCATGCTAGGGTCCTGATCCTAATTGCCCTGTACTGGTTATTATTATTATTTTTTTAACTGCACTTAAGGGCAGAGCTACCTGTGTAGTTTGGCCCTTAGCTACTAATATTCTGGGTCTTGGGTTAGAAAACATTGAGATACCTAACAGTCATGATAGTATACTCTTAGGCCAAGGGTAGGGAACTAAATTGGGGTGGGGGGCTTGATGACCTCCCACCCAATCCTCCACAAGCCAAATGACATCAGGGGTCATGGCCCCACCCATGGGCATCATTTGGTTCCTGGCCAAGGACACTGAATGGATCATCCACCCAACACGTTGGCTGGGACCTTGCTTTGCTGTGCACCACCTTCCCCCATTGGGGGAGGCCAACACACAGTGAAGCCTCACAGACTCAGCCTGGAATGCTTCTGCATGAGAGAAGACACCACGTGAGTGGAGCTGCCCTGACAGAGCCAGTGGCTCTAGCCGCCAGCTCGGCCAGGACACTCAGCCCATGCGGTGTCCTCACCAATGGGGAAAGGACTGTGCGGGTGAGTACCTGGGGCTTCACACAGCATGCATCATCCCCGTGGGGGCTCTGAGTGGGCAGTGCACAAACAGTCTGAGTCAGAGCTGGGAGGAACAGCTCCTCCTAGATCAGAGAGAACAGTGGAGATTCCTCCAGGAGGATTGAATCTGAAGGGTGGATGGAGAATCTCCATGGGCCGGATTAGGTCCATGGACCAGAGGTTCCCCTTGTAGCGGACGGGACCCCTCCTCCAAAGCCCACACCCTCAATGTGTACTTCGCTCTCACCAAGTGCCCCCTTGTATGGGTCACTTCAGACTTTAAGCTGTTTTCTTAAGCTGTGTTAGCCGATGATATGTCTTTAGGCCTTATATGTAGCTGTTCAACCACGTTTGTTTGTCTTTATTAAGAGCAGTTTGTTTTATTTGATTACTTGAAGCAGGGTGCCCCTCCGTTAATTCACTTCTTACTTTCCTGTCCACCAGTCAGACTCTGGACACTTAGAACTTTGAATAAAAAGATTGATTTATTGTTCTAACAATGTCTCTAAACTGATATTCAACTCAGGCACAGGTAACTTGGATTTTCAACAGTTAATTCAAACTTATTATTTGCTTAGATTCAGGTTAAAGGCAGGCAGATGTTATACAGTGCTCTTTGTATCAATTTGGCTTGGTTACTTGAAAGTTACAGTATCAGACTAGGGAACTTAACTGCCCCTCACACTAGTCTAGAGTTTCTCCTTCTTCCTCAGACAGAAGGCCCTTCACTCCCTAAGTGGAGACTCCTGTGAATTGTTCTACACTAACACCTCCACGTTTGCTTTCTCACAACTTAGTACTAGATTTCCTGTCTGAACTCTTCTCTTCAGTACCACCTTTCCCTACCTACTCTACTAACCTTCCACTCCCTCTCTCACTCCAACCCACTCTCTTCCCCAACTGACAACCAACTCCCTTTAACTGTCAACTCCCTGGGGTTCTATGCTCTCTCGGCTTCAACCAATCAGAGCCTCTGGAATGTTCAGGTTGGTCCCTCCCTGGGCTTCTGCCTGTCACTCCGCCACACCCTCGCCCTTCCCAATTTTTTTGTTTTTGTTTTGGTTGCTTTCACTCTGCCTTTCCAAAGAAAACTTTGTCTCAGCTTGATTTCATGTTACATCCCTCTTCAGCCTTATTACCTAGTTAGAGAAGCACATTTACTATTAAGTCCTTCTGCTCTGCATTCAAATCTTCAGAGACCAGGCCAGAATTGCCTTTGGGTATTCTAGCTTACAAGGCAGGCTTCTAGAGCAATCAAGTGAAGACAGAGTAAGGAAAGGTATAGTGTAGCTTCAACCAATCAGAGCTTCTAGAATGTTCAGGTTGGTCCCTCCCGGGCTTCTGCCTGTCACTCCGTCACTCTGCCACACCCCTCCCATGTCTTAGTCCCATATATTGTCTGACTGAAGTTCTTTTATAATGGCCATTTGGCTATTTCTGGAATGCTGGCAATATTTGACTATTGACACCTGGTAGTTGGCAATCGGTTGGACACAGAATTAGTCATACTACATAGAGTAGACCCATTGAAACCAATGGGAGTTAAATTAGTTGTGGCTAATTTGAATCCCATTGCTTTCCATGGGTCTACTCTAAGTATGACTGCATCTAAATCCATCCAGTATTTCTGACAGGAAATAGTATTTGATGTTTCACCGTGGATATTTATTTGCCTTGATATTTGGAAGTCAGGGGGCAGGATTCAGCCCCTTCTGCACACAGAGAGCAGGGTGTAGGGGGGCTCTGTATAGGAATATGCAGAAACAAGACAACAGAATGGCAACATCAGGATAATTATGCTGATTATGTTGAAAACTGCCTCTGGAGTGCTCCCAGAACTAAGAATCAATTCATTTCTATTTAAATTCTGGCTTAAATCAAATCATACACCAGTCAACAAACTTCCAAGGTTATGGTTATGCGAACAGATCAAACCAGATCAAATATGCTGGGTGTTATAAAATTGCTCAACAGATTCAATTACAGGGTTTTCTGGAATTACTTTGATGGAGTGATGCTAAATTGAAGCTTAAGCAAGACTTCAGGGACATATTATTTATGCAAAAAGCTCTATGCCTCTTTGGCCAATGTTAATCAACACCCTGGGGTATGCAAAGATAACATTCAGTTATGGCCTGGGAAACTATCTACTGGATTTGCCGAAGTTTGATTTGAGAAAAGTGTTGACTTTACTGAGATTTCAAGCAATGCCCCATGCATTTGGGTACATGGGTGGAACCAAAAACTACCTTTCACCTCAAAATTCTATATCTGTAAGGAAGATATTTCATAGTATTTTGTGTATTTATTTTCTAAATAAATAGGCTCTTCTTCAATATACATATTTGCAGAGAAACAATATGTTTCAGTGTATGGAACAGATTCCTTTATAATCTTTTGAAAGAATGTGGAGATTGGCCCAATCAGCAGGGGAAAAAAATCCTGTTGGCTGATAAGAACAAGGAGATGATGTGAACTGTCACCAACTTTACTTTGATGACTGTACTCCAACTTTCCTGTTGGGACCAGAACAGAACTACAAGCAGGACCAGATGAGATGAGACTTCTTCCTCCGAGGACGAGCATCCCATCACTGGCTTTAGATAGGAAGTCGGTGGAGACTGATAAATCCCATGAAATACACCAAAGAAAGTGCCCCAATTCTGGAAGCTGCAAATTTGGGGGGCCCAATGCACTATGACTGGTACCCCTGCCAGCTCCAGAATTACCCTCCAAAACCACCCCCAGGATCCTGGAAGTAAATATTAGGGCTGTGCATGTAATCGTGTCTCGAATCGGAATCGGATCAGCCTGATCCGGTTACGTTTTAATTACGGTCGAATCGGATCGACCCACACCCAGATCGGATGTAATCGGCTGTCACTGGTTCCATTTGATTACAGGTGATTACGTTGATCTGGGTGAGCAGCCAGGCAGGAAGCTCCTCCCCCCTCTTTCTGAATGGAACGGGGAGTGGGAGGAGGAGAGTATAATTGGCAGCACCACCCATTACCCAATGGTGCTAATGAGGAAGTTGCCCTTCTCTGGCTGGAGGAGGCCTAAGGGAGATCCATGCTTTGTTTTTATTTCTCTGACCATGTGCATTTGGATCAGTTGCCGCTTGCCTCTTGGCATTGGAGAGAGGAGGATTATAGGGGGGTGGGTGTCTCTTTTGGGATTTCTTTTGATTTATTCCTCAATATTATTTCATTTAGGAGTAGCTTCATTTTGAATACAAACAAATCCATTTACTTTTCTTTTCTTCTGACCCCAGTTTGGGGAAGGGGGACTGAAGGAGCGTCTGTTTGTCGTTTCGGGCCCCTAATTGCTTTGCTTTAATATATCCTAAGGTTTTAAAAATCTTTTATTAGGATTTAGTTTAGGACAATTAAAGTCCTTTTTGTTCATACAGTTTCTGGCAGTGAGTGAGTGTTTGAATCTGCTGGCCTTCTGTTCAGCATTTTCCTGCCAGACTTACTCACAGGAAAGTGTGTATTCATGGGGTGGTGGTCAGTGCTTGCAGGACAATCCCTTTCTTTTTGTTTAAAAATTGTCAGGATTGGCTCTTCTCCTGGTGGACTCCAATTGGGTCAAAGGTCCATGAGGAACCACCAGGAGCTTGCCATCTGATGACCTCATGTGGGAGGGGACGCTCTCTCAGGTAACCTTCCTTCATGGCACTCTCTCTTAGGTTACGTAAGTGTGTGTGTGTGGGGGGGAGGGAAGAACAAAGAGCCAGCATGGGGCCCCAATCCTTGGTTTATTCACTGTTTTTTTCCCCCTGTGGTTCTGCCTTATCTTTTTCGTTTACGGCCAATGACTGAAACAAATAACAAAATTATATCTTCCAAGATTAAAAAGAATAATGCATTTGCAGAGAGAGAGAGAGAGAGAGAGAGAGAAGGATGTTTGCTACTGCTCTTCTTCATGCACAAGAATACCTATTATTAGAACAAAATTTCTTTTAGGTTTGGGATGCATACAGACATACATAACTCAAGTCACTGTTCCAGTTGAGAAAACAGACTCACCAAATTTTGCTCAAATATACCACCCCTCATCTGCTGTTCTGCTCCCATGAGTAATGACAATACAGCCTCTCCCTCTCCATGAATTTATTGAACATCTGAAGGAAGGCCGCCTAATGCATGCAGCCCTATGTGCAGATGGCTCTGCCCGTGCAAGCAGGTTCCCTGATCAGGGACATTTATGTGGACAGAGCCCTCCGTGCATTCAGTTCTATGTGTGGAGACGGCCATCTGTCTCCATGTTCTTTAATCATGTTAGTGGAACCCCTGAAGTGGACTATAGTCTTCTCTTTAGGACCAACTCCAGGGAAACTGGTTCTTCCTCTTTGCAGCATAAGCCAAACATGTAGAGCACTGATGGGCTGGCCCCTGTGATGTCACAAGTTCATTTCCTTCAACCTGGAGCAGTTTTCCTACTTCTAAAAAAGTTGCTATTGGCTTTACAAAAACAAACAAATAAAAATCTGACACTGAACAAACATTGAAATGCATGATTGTGCTGTACTTAAAAACGAAAGGGGGGAAAGCTTGGACAGGCAAGCCAGATTGCATTGGTGATGAACTGGCTAGTCAGTACCTCTGTCAAATGAGTCATGAAGAAAGGGAAATTTGGGCTGAAGCTATGCCAGGAAAAAGAGCAGCAAGCCCTGATTCAGAAGTACATCTATATAAAGCCTAGAGACTTTCCTGAAGGGTTGTGCAGTACAAAGAAAACAGAATACCACAAGAGGGCAGGATACATTCAGGAATAGATTTTTAAAAAGTGTATAAGAGGGACAGGGAGGGAGGGAGGGAGGGAGAGAGAGAGTTTATGCAAGAGAAAGTATGTAAGTTGGTGTGTCTAGAAAATGGTTAAAAATGGGTCAACCAACTCCCTTTCCAGTCACATGTTATGCGCCGGCAATAGTCACATTTTATATTTCACTTCTAGTTTGAACTGCTGCAATGCACTTTATGTGGGCACTGTAGCTGGTCCATAGATTCATAGATCATAGAGTTGGAAGGAGCCTACAAGGCTATCGAGTCCCACCCCCTGCTCAGTGCAGGAAACTAGAGGAGGGGTCTTCCATCCAAGTAATAAGCAGGCCTGACCCTGCTTAGCTTTCCACGCTCAGACAAGCTGAGCCAGCGTAAGCCACAGGCCTAATAGTGTCTAGCAGGTCATGAATAGCAACCCGCTATTTCACTCTGGTACTGAAAGACTTTCTCCCATCTCCTTCTTACTGGTTTCTCTGCATGCAATTCAAAGTGCTCCTACTGAACTTTAAAGCCCTAAATAAGCTAAAGCTATGAAATACAAAAGACCACTTGCACCTATATGAACCTGACCATAGGTGGAGATCTTCATCAGAGCCCTGCTGCAGGAGGTGCCACCATCTGAAGTAAGGCAGGTGATGCCAGGGGAGGGAACCTTTTTTTGTGGTGGCACCCAAATGTTGGAATTCTCTACCCAGCACTACTAATTTGGCTCCTTCCCTTTTCAGCAATAGGTGAAAACAATTCCATTTGTCTGAGCTTCTGATAGGGGAGAAGAAAGTCTACTTTTATTATCTCTGCTGCTGTTTTATATGCATAGGAACATCAGCATAACACTAAATACAAGGCTTTTACAGGCATAGATTCAAACATATAGTACATTCAACATCATCTTAAGTCAAGGCTTCTAAGCAGAGCAAAAACAATTGTTAATTTCAAGCTTCCCAGGTTTTCCTACAAGCAGGGATGGGGACTCGGACTCGAGGACTCGACTCGTGAGTCGGACTGAGTCCCCCCTCTGACTCGACTCGGACTCGAGTCCCAATATTTTTAATGGGACTCGAGACTCGACTCGGGACTCGAGACCAAGGACTCGTCAACATCCCTGGGCTGTTGACGAGTCTTCTGGCTGTGCCAGAAGGAGCGCGATCACCGGTGAAGAGCGCATGGAAGCGAGGCGCGCCGCTGCTCGGCCACTATGGACAGCTACCAGGAGCGCAGCCCCAACGATGTGTTGAGATTTATTTTGATTGATGTGTTGTTGTGGGGGGTTTGGGTTAGGGTCAGACATTTTGGGTTTGGCTGCCTCTGCCTGCCTGTTTGGGGTTCCCAGCCTCCTCTGCCTGCCTGGTCTCTTCTTGACCTGTTCAACAGTTGAATTGTCCAAGACAAAGGCCTCTGCCTGCCTGCTTTGGGGTTCCCTGCCTCCTCTGCCTGACTGGTTATTTTGGGTTTTTCTGCCTGGTCTGATCTTGCCAAAATCAGTTACAGAGTTTTGAAATAAAAAGGCACACTTGTGCCTAGAATTTATTTAAGCCACACATCTGAAGTAGCTTTATTTTGTTGGGGGGAAACCCCATTGATTTTAATAGGGACTCGTGGAGTCAGTTTTGGGAGTGACTCAGGACTCGTGACTCGTGAGTCACCATTTTGGACCAAGGACTCGGACTCGGACTCGAGACTCGGGTCCAAAGACTCGTGACTCAACTCGTGACTCGAGACCAAGGACTCTTCAACATCCCTGCCTACAAGCACCATGTTGGGGGAAGCTGATCCAGAAGGATGGCTCCCAGTGTTGCATGTTCCACATTTTCTTTATGTACTTTTTGCCGGGTCTTATACGTGTCTAGCTTATTTTTATTTCATATATTTATGTCCCATTAAGCGACATTCCTAAGGATACATTTCTATTTTAAAATAACTTACATCTAAACAATATTTATTTTTTATTTTTTATTTATAGCATTTGTATACTGCTCCATTTCTAGACAGATATGACCTCTTATCAAGATAGATGATTAGAACAACATACATATAAAAACATTCCAGAATTCCATGACATGTTACAGGTATGTTTGTGACCCAAGAATTATTTCCCTGACTCCATCCTGTCTCACGAGTGTTTTAAAAATATGTCTTTTGTATTTATGATCTGAAAAGATTACCCCTGTTATCTTATTTCATCACATTCCTGTTTTTATGCTACCCCTAATTGTTTTACTATCCTATTTATGATTCTTTCACTATAAATCTAATATGGGCACTGGCTTCCTGGTGCTGCAACCTCAAAACCAGGCTCCTATTATCTGGATTCCATTCTTCTCAGTAAAGAGTACCAATGAAATAATAATCACTTACTAATTGTCTGGCACCTCTGTCTGCCATCTGGGAAGGCACAAGGATAAGATTAATTTAGGGTACAATCCAATGAGGCTGCCCATAACCCACCAAACTCAGAAGATTATGGGCATCCTTCCTATGCAAGGTGGCCGATTTTGGCTGTCTAACTGTTGTGTTTTGGAGGGGGAGGGAAGATACATCGTATCTTGGCGGTGCCAGTCTCCTCCCCTCTCCTGGAATGCCCCCTACACCCTTTCTCCAAGGTCACGCTCGTATGACCTCGGAGATGCAGCTGATGTTGAGAGCCAGTGTGGCGTAGTGGTGAGAGTGTTGGACTGGGACTCGGGAGATCCGGGTTCTAGTCCCCGCTCTGCCATGAAACTCCCTGGGTGACTTTGGGCCAGTCACTGACTCTCAGCCTAACCTACCTCACAGGGTTGTTGTGAGGATAAAATGGAGAGGAGGAGGAGGATTATGTAAGCCGCCTTGGGTTCCTTGCAGGAAAAAAGGCGGGGTATAAATGTAATAAATAAATAAATAAATAAATGTAGTTCTTTCTGTGCCGGCAGTGACGGGGAGGGCCGTCCAAGCACACAGTCCCCGCTCTGACATTGGAGCTATTTTCCGACATCAGAGCTGGGGCTCCAAAACATCCTATGGCCCTGTAGATGCTGTCGAGGGGCCATAGGATCACTCTGCCCATTACTCTTATACCAAGAGACTGAGTTGTGCTGCATTAGCGTTCAAATTCTATGTTTTAATCCAGAATTCTCTTGCGGGCATCTAATCATGGAGTGTCCTAATTTTACTGTAAGGGAAAGGTGGTGCAAATATGGAAGCTTTGCCAGATTTGCAACACCACCACCTTGTCTGAATGGTGGTCTAAAAATATTTCAATAAATATTTAGCACCTCCAACCAGTAGATGCCACAATTCCATACTTATTTATTCATTTAAAATATTTCTAGTCCCCCTTTCTGTGCAGAAGTTCGCCCAAGGCATCTTACAACAATAAAGTCCCATAATAGAAACCAAATACAGTAATAAAACAGCAAAAATTAATAAAAACAACAAATACCAGCAATGAAACATCTGGCTTAGACTGTACTAGTAACCTGGAACACAACTGCAGCTACAAACCAGAACAGAGCAGTAAAACATCAGAGGAAGCCCAGAGTAAACAAGTAAGTCTTCAGGACCTTCCCAAAAGCCTGCAATGATGGAGTGTGACTAGGGATTTGTGGAATTTTGTTAAGTCTGTTCCGTCTGTGCTTTGCAGATTGTCAGGCATCTTTCATTCCGGCATCTGCTCATTGATGGAATTAATTAGGGATGTACAACAATTTTCTTCCTCTTGCAACAAATAAAAATTTGTGCTTATGTGCATTTCTGCAAAAAAAACCAAGTTAAAAAGAATCCCCACAATTCGGAAAATGCTGGCCCATGTGGAATCCTCAGGACAGATTCATAGAAATCCAAACTCATATGAATCCAGAATGGATTTCTCTGACACTCCTAGGAGTGAGAGATCCCCTGATGGCAACCCATTCCAGAGGTGTGGGGGCCACTGCAGAAAAGGCCCCAGACTTATATACCCAGACCTTAAGATCTACTTCTTATCAGGGTAACACTGCCGAGTGCAGTACAGTGGGTGGATATCAAAGAAAAGCCCCTTTGAGTGGTGGGTCACATGTAGAGTACCTTATGGTCTTTTTGGTGCCAGGTGAAGATTTTTTCATTTTCCCAGGTGTTTAAAGCTCAGTTTTAAGATTTCCAGGGTTTGTTTGTTTATTTTTTAAAAAGCTCTGCTCTCATTGTTGTTTCTGTAGCTGGTTATTTATTTATATACTGTGGTTGGTTTTATTCTGTTTGGTTTTTAGGGTTTTATTGATTTGGGGGGGTGTTTTTTCATTTCTATTAACCACCAAGAGGAAATTGTTAATGGGCAGTATACAAAAGATGTAATTAAAATGAAGTTCTGTTAGGATCTAGAAGTTCTCTTTTGTATACTTCTCCGGTGACCTGCAGTCATTTAATAAAGCTTATTTTCTTTAAGCAAAGATCACAACACCCTTTCCCTCATGCTAGCCCTTAGAAGTGCTCTGGCAAATTGGATGATGTTCAGAGATGCCCGAACGATTTCTCCATATTTGGAGGCTCCCACATCCCTAAGTGAGAATGGTGGGTGGCCCTCGTGGATTTTTAAAAGATAACTTTTGTCACATTTGGCCTGGCTTGGAATTTAAAGGAAAAGCAGGAATTTATAGGAAAAATGCAGCTTGCATCTTAGGATTCAGGGTATGGAGGGATAATATTTCCTTGATATTTGGAGACTGGAGATAAAACTGGGCAACTCTTTCAGGCAAAACTGGTGTTTTACACTGTTAATTCCTGATGCCTTAAAACAGGAAGTGTTGATAGTCCATGCACTACGCATACACCATGGGAACCACTTGAAAACCATGCTGCAAAAATTGCCCTAGAATGGGATTTGCAGTAGATTGGCCAGGATTTCTGACTCCCAATTAGTCCGATAGTAGTTGTGGTGTAATATTCAACCACTACTGTGCACTGTACTTGAATAATATATTCCACAAATCAGACAGGACTCCCTGCCATAAGGAATCCTCCTAGCTTCAACTTTATAATACACTATACTCAAGATGATACCATGCTGTTGAGCTTTTCTACATGAGCCTGTTAATCTGCTGCATCTACTTTCGGTGTCGTCGCAGAATTGAGATCCAAGCTCTACACAAAGGGCTTTTCCTTTTCTGCTTTTCCACTACATAACCTCTAGCTGGCACTATGCTACAGTGAAATAACACAGTAGGAAAATACATTGTATTTTGCTTTCACAAATAATACTCCATTTTCCCCACTTTTAAAAAAAAAAAAAAAAAAAAAACTACCCTGGAAAGTGTCTTAAAAACAGAAGTGAAACTGGAGGGTCATGTCATCATATAAAGAAACCATAAACAAACATGAGTGAGGAATGATGAGAGCACAATAAATGCATCGTGTAGCACAGCTCATTAACATCCAAAAGTATATTTTAATGTATGGAGGAATCTGCCGTGGGAAAGAGTTTGTGCTAAGTAATCAGCACATACCTTCCTGGTCTATTGAGAAGTTCTATAGCATTGACACTATGATTTAAAAGCAAGTGATAGATCTTAAAGCAACTAACCAAAATCCAAAGGAAGTATCAGCTCTGTGTATGTGGAAATGTAGAGTGCTAAACCAACTGCAATATCTTTGCAACAAATTGGTTTTAATTTAGCATGAGATTTTGCAGCAACAGCCTACGTTAACTGCTTTTCTTCAAAGCATTGAAGCAACAAAGTTAACCTTGCTCTCCTTCCCTTCCCTAGGGACTTCTCTCCTGCTTTAGGAATTTCTTAACTAACACTGCTGTGTTTACGATGTGCCCAAGGAACAAAATTCATGATTTATGAAAGGTGTACAACTTAAGGTAGTGGAAAGAAATGATGACCTCTAAAAGAGATTGCTGAATTCTTCTTTCTGCATAGTCCCATTTTGTCGTGATATACTTCCCCTAATTTTCATCCAAGGGTCAGTCGATTGAACCTGTGCTTTAGGTTTTCTCATTTCAGAGTACACTAAGGCCCTCCGGAATAATATGTTATCTTGGAAACATCCTTCACAGTGACCTAAGGCTAATGAGCAAAACACATCCAGATAACAAAATGTCAGGCTTACAAAATCAGACTCTCAGATAGTTGTGGAACACAGGTGTTAATCAATAGCACTCTCACTGAGTTCAGAAACTGAAGAATGAAAAGAGTTGGGGACCTTTTGTTCAGACACACTTGGAGTTTTTCCCACTGTTTAAATCTCTCTGTCTCTGTCTCTGTCTCTGTCTCTCACGCACACGCACACACGCTAACCTCCTTTTCACCACATGCTTCAGTAACAGAAATTGTAGCAATGGTACTTCCCAAACTGAACTAGCTAGAATCCCTTTAGCAGGGCATTCCTATGCATATATAATCAGGCGGAAGTCTCATCGCTTTCAGTGGAGTTTACTCCCAGGTAAGTGGTATGATGGGCATGTCCAGGAATGAGGCAACAACCCTCATTTTGGGGGGCGGGGAATACCAGTTGAAAAGTCTGATGAGAGAATCACTGGAGGCTCAGAAGAAGGCAAATTGGTGTGGATGCAGTTTAATTTATTTGCCTTGGATTTTTGCAACCTAATTTAGGCAATATTGATTTATGTATTTACCGTATTTATCACATTTATATCCAGCCTTTCCACCAGATGGCCACCAGGCTGGCTTACACAACTAGTTAGGAACACAATCCATTACAAGAAAATAATAACAGGAAAGTCACAGCAGCCAGTAAAAACCAAGACCAAACCAAACCAAAAAGCACAGTTAAAATCTGTCACAGATCAAATGCCACCAAACAAATATGTTTTGAACTGCTGCCTAAAATATAGCAGTGCAATGCAGATGCACTCTAAAATCCCAAATACACAGAGTTGATATCTCCTTTTGATTTTGGTGCTGGTGCTGGGCGGCAGGCCCACAGTTTGAGTGCCACCACAGATATTTTCTGCCCCCAGTAGCTACTCACCTACTTCTGAAGGTGTGTGTGTGTGTGTGTGTGTAAGGAGGAACATTTAGGTCAGGGCCTCAGCTGAAGATCATAACATGTTAGCAGGCCCAGCCAGTGCAGATTGTTTAGGGCTTTAAGGCTGCAATCCTCTAGGAGGGCATCCTAAGGAAGGCACTCTTGGGGTCATAAGATACCTTGGATCTCTCCATCTGAGGGTGGAATGAGAGGTCTGCCTTTGGAGGGGGAAGATGCAACCTTGGATGCCCCCTCCCAGACCCTGCTGAAACCTCCATGGCTCTGGCCTCTCTGTCGTTGGAGCTCTGACTGCGGTAAATACAAAAAGGGATCAGATGGGAAAAGGCTTTGCATCCGCAGGACCCAAGGCTCAAGAGATGCCCCCAACATGGGGAGCCCTGGAACTGGCATACACCAGGGGTGAGGAACCTCAGGCCTGTGGGCCAATCTGTCCCTCCCGGGTTCCCTAGAGGGCCACGCCCCCTTTCCCTGGCCACGCCCCTTTCTACTGACTAGTGATCTTTTTGTGGACTTTCAGCATTTGCATGTTCCCCCTCCCCAATTCTAACATGTTGAAATGCCTCTCCTGAGACTTAATTACTTACACTAAGAGCTCTAAACTAAAACAGGTAGTTTGGCTCCACCACTTTTGCTTTGGCCTTAGCCACCACTGGAATGTGGACCCCGAGAGAGTGCGCAAAACTGAATTAGGCCCTTGGGCTGACACAGAGGCTCCCTGTCCCTGTTTTACACGATTTTCCTCCCATACACGATTTTCCTCCCATTGGTTCCAAAGGGAGGGAAATCTACAAAAAAACAACACACCAGAACACAAAAATAAAGGGGAACAAATGCCTCTCCTCCCTCATTTTGCTGGAGTTTTTGGAGCCTCCAACACTGGATGCTTCCTCATCCTGCCCCCGCCCCCGATTGCTCTGTGCAGGTCAAAAACATCACTTTTGAGTTATAATCAGTAACGCAATTGTTGTAATTGGGTTGAGAGGTTCCATTTAAAAACCTGGCTGCCATATTTTATACCAGTTGTAGTTTACGAATGCTCCTCATAGGCACAATGCACTGCCCTAGCCCAGATTAATTGATCATGTCTATCTGATTACCGTAATTCTTCTGCACATTTGCCAATGGTGATGGTACAGATTAAAATTTGCTAAAGCCTCAATAGGATCAGGCTACTCATTGATACATCTAGTGAAATTTATTACAGTTTAAGGCATCTCTTTACTTGGTGTTTTTTTTTAAAAAAAGATCTATTTGATAGAGGCAACAGACTTTTAAGGACCCATGTGGTGCTATTGTGACAATGTAATGTATGAAGGCCACACTGCAAAGATGGTAGCATCAACAAAAAAAGATTTCAGAAATATTTTGGTTTCTGAACCCCCCCCTTTGACTTTTCCACATTTTGTTGTGTTACAACCTGAAATTGAAATGGATTTAATTGGTATTGTGACCACTTAAGTCAGTTTAGTTTCTCTCAGTCTCTCACTTTTCTGATCTTATTTTTTTGGTACATTAACAGCCTTGGTCGTCCTATGTGATGACAAGACTGAGATGCTGTTAGTGGAGAGTGTTCAACTTGTGCTGGATCATGGGATTGCACACTTCCCCTGAAGGAGCAGGTTCCTAGCTGCGGCAGGGGTGGGGAGTTCTGCTGGAGTCATCTTTGTCTCATGAGGTGGCCCCTGTGGCATGGGGTGCCTTCTGCCAGCTTTGGTTGGTGGCCCAGCTACAGTACGCTCCTATCTGGACAGGAATAACCTGGCCTCTGTAGTCTGTGCTCTTGTAATCTCCAAGTTAGATTGCTGCAGTGTGCTCTACGTGGGGCTGCCTTCAAAGATGGTGCAGAAGCTGCAGCTTGTGCAAAATGCAGCAGCCAGATTGATAGTGTGGACCAGAATGACTGACTGAATGCATAATACCAGTTCTGCCTTGCCCTGACTGCCTGCATGTTTCCAATCCAAGCCTAATTCAAGGTCCTGGTTTGGACCTATAAAGCCTTGCATGGCTTGGGACCAAAATATCTGATGGAACACCTCTCCTAGTATGAACCTACCCACACGCTACAATCACCATCTGAGGCCCTCCTACAGGTTCCTCCTCCAAGGGAGGTTTGGAGGATAACAATAAGGGAGAGAGCCTTTTAGGTGGTGGCCTCCAAATATGGAACACTCTCCTCAGTGAGGTCTGCGTCTGCCTGGTGCTAACCTTGTCATCCTTTCAGTACCAGGTTAAGACTTACTCCAAGGCATCTGACAGCATACGATAAGGTTTTAACCAATCCTGGGATTTCTATTGTTGATTGTTTTTAATTGTAAGTACATGGTTTTATTATCATACTTTATACTGTATTTCTAAGGTTTTAAACTTTTGTAAACTGCCCAGAGAACTTTGGCTATTGGGTGGTTTTTTTATAGAGATGTAATAAAATACATAAATACTGGACCATAAGCAGGGACTTCCATCTCGGATCTCAGGACTACCTGTGAACAAAAGGAGCCTTTCCATTCACAGAAGCCTAATTAGTATCCAAGCCTCTGTCTCTGAAAGTGCAGGTGGAAGATTTAACTATGGGTGAAAATATTTAGCAGAAAGGATCAGGACTGTCTCCTATCACTAAGGTGATATTTATTATATCTCTAGTCGAAGCTCTCTGGATGGTTCACAAACAAGACTTAAAACCGGAAGATACACTAAAATAATAAAAACATAATATGAAACCATTAAAAATTTAAAACAAAATAAGATTAAAATTAAAACCAATGTAAAAGCCAGTAGCAGTGCACATATCTTAAAATACACTAACACATTAAAGAACAAAAAACAAACCTGGATGACTAAATGCCCAGGAGAATACAAAGGCCTTCACCTCACATGGAAAAGACCACAATGTGGGAGGCAGGTAAGCCACTCTGGGGAATGCATTCCTTCACCTTAGTAGCCACCCAGCTCACCTCATTTAGCAGGGGCACCTGGAGAAGAGCATCTGAAGATAACCTTAAGATCTGAGCAGGGGGACGATCCTTCAGGTAGGCACTGTGCCTCAAGCAGCAAGTTCTGGGGACCATGAAAGGCAACACACTGTCAGTTTAAATATTGAATTGAAGGATTTTCTGCCTTCTGTGAAAAAATGCTTCATTTCACAACTGCCCCATAACCCTTGCCTGTGCCTGCCCCATCACTGCAAGTTTTTAGGAAGGCCCTGACGACTTACCTGTTTTCTCTGGCCTGCCCTTGCCCCTGATTGGACCATTCAGGTTTGTAGCTGCAATTGTGTTGTAGATTTCCGTATTGTCTTGGCCAGATGTTTCATTCCTGGTGTTTGTTGTTCTTATGAATTTTCACAGTTTTATCACCGTATCCGTTCTTACTATATGGAATTTCATTCCTGTAAACTGCCTTGGGCAGGCTCCTGCCCTGAAATGTGGCCTAGAAATATTTTAAATACATAAAATAAATAAATGTAGCGGACAGGTTCCTGTCAGCTATTTGTCTGCATCCCCGCTTGTTCTTCCTTCACTTCCGATGTTGTGAGTTTCCCAACCCAGCGACCACTCTGTTCTACGCCCGCACCGCCCACGGCCATAAATGCTGTTAAGACCCTCCTTTACAGTCCATCAAAGTCACTGGAGCTTTGGCAAAGCCACTTCTAGAAGGGTAGCCTTGCCATTCTCGGAAACAACCAAGGTCATATAATTGATGAAGTGTTTTTCTGCCCATGATTAGTTAATCTTCAGTATACCACCACCAGCCTCCACTGTTTTTGGAAAGATAAAACTTCACAGTATGTTTTCCGTATAATGTCAAACACACACACACATTTCCTGTATCGATTTCCTCGATCAGTCTTTCAGAACATGTTACTTAGCATCTGGCACTGCATATTTCTAACAGTATGCCTCTAACTCCTAGTCTAGACAAAATCCTAGAAGACTTTTCATTGGCCAAATGCTTTGGATCAGAATCCAAAAGATGTCAAAACCCTGATTTGCTGGTGCAATATCCCACAGGCTTTGTGTGTGTGCGTGCAAAAGATTTATTTTCTGTAGCTCACTTAGCAGATGCAGTGGCCAAAACAACTTCTCTCCTTCCAGTAGCCTTTATAGTACTGGAGGGAGAGGGAGAGGGGGAGAGAGAGAGAGAGAGAGAGAGAGAGAGAGAGAGAGATTCATAGCCAAGGGATCAAAATGTACAGAAACTTACTGCCTGGTGTATATAGAAACTTAGTACAGGCAATAGGGTGCACTTGTTTGAGAAAGATTGGGCAAGCTTTCATATGCTTCCTTTTGATTTGAGCTGGAAAAGTTCTGATCTTATTATTAAATCATTTTCATGCTAATGTACTTTAGGTGGTCCTTCTGCTGCTGGAAGTGGATGTGTGAAAAGCACAGCAAGGAAGAAATTAATGAAAAACATTCCGGAAGGCTGCCAATCTGAGTTCTTTCACCAGGCAGGATAATCTGTGCTCTCTAAACCAGTCAGCTTCTCCTATGCATCTGGGGGGGGGGGGGACACCACATCAGTAATCAACATGCAAAACAAATCGGGAATAGCAACTGAGGATAAGGCAGAGCTGCTACAGCTGATAACTAAATAAAGGCATTTGTGAAACTCTTATCAATGATTACTCTCCCTGCAGAGAAATTTGCCACAAGATACATAATAGTTTTATAATGGTTAAAGCTGCATATCATACCAGGTTTCCTTTCAAGGCACTGGTGCTGATCAAAATTCAAATAACTGGAGAATTTGGGGAAGGGATGAACTAAAACACAGAGGGCTAGAAATGCATAGGAGATGGGCACAAATGATATACATGGTTCTCCCCTAAGGTTTACCTAGCATTAAGCACTGAAGTAGCTATCAGTAACTAAGAAAGGGATCTTGGAACTGTGGGCCACCTTTCTGAGACTTGGTACTTGAAGGAACATCCCATTTTCTGCTATGTGGGACTGAGAAATGCTCTCTGTCATGCTTATGTGTTTTCCACTGCATGCACCAAGTGTTACTCTGTGTGCATAGGGCTCTCTGTGACCAATGGAGCCTCTGGGTTGTAGCTATTATGAATAAACTCCTAAAATCAATGCAGTGCTGTCAAAAAATTGACAATAAGAATGTTAACGGTTATAGGGAAAAGGTTCTTAAATACCTGAAGTATTGTCTCCTCCCATATATACCTGTACAGACCCTAAGATCATTTTCAGAGGCCCTCCTCTGAGTGCCCCTGCCAAATGAGGTGAGGTGGGTGGCTACTAAGGAGAGGGCCTTTTCAGTGGTGACACCTTGCTTGTGGAATGCCCTCTCAAGAGAGGCTCGCCTGGCACTTACGTATGTTGTGGTCTTTGTGGTGCCAGGTAAAGACCTTCTTATTCTCCCAGGCACTTTAGTTCTTTTGTTTTGGTTATTTATAAATCTGTTGTTGTATTTCTAAATCTTTACACTGCTGCTGGTTTTTTCATATATATATATATATATATATATATATATATGTGTGTGTGTGTGTGTTATCTTTTATGGTTTTAATTGTTGTGAACTGCCCAGAGAACTTTGGTTATTGGCAGATGCACAACATAATGATGCTGGGACACAAATTAAGTGGATGTACACATGACTGGTGATGGGCTGGAGAATGTACCATGGGATGGGGCTGCCATTTTTACTGGCAAGCCCATGTTGCTGATAATATGTAGTTCTACCCTAAATTACCAAAATAAAATCAGGCTCAATCCAAACAAAATGAAGCACTCTAACTGTAGCACAATCCTATCCATGTCTATCAAAAGTAAGTCCCATTGAGGCAAATAAGGCTTAGTCCCAGGAAACTCAGTGCAGGATGGCAGGCAGCCTGCATTTCCACTGACTTCAATGGGAGAAATGTAAGCTCCTGATTAGCTATCTCATTGAAATCAATGGGAGCTAAACATACTTCATGTGGGTTGAATCATGCCCCATATATTTTTTTCCATACACAACCCTGTGACCCTATTTAAATCTGCTATTTTTTAACTGTCTGCGTTAAGGGACAAAATCTTCCACCAAATAACTGTAATTTTATCCTCAATAGATTTTTAAAATTTCAGCTAGTTTATTCAGTAAGGTTATTCCCATCCACCAAAAGCTGTTCCTTATTTACAAGGCAGGACATGCATGTTCAGTTTATTCTTCACTGAAAGTGTCTGTTGCTGCTAATATGATGTAAGGTTATTTCTCTCTCTCTCTCTCAAAGTTATACTTTCCGTGCCGCAACATCATGCTGAGAGGCTGATTGAATATCCAGCTTGATCATCTGCAGATGATAGAAAATAGAACTAGAATTTTAAGAGTTGAAGCAAATCTGAGAGCATTATGCTGATTCTGAGATGCTTAAAAAGAACTATCTTTGACTGGGCAGGGGTGCACAACTCTTTTGGTCCTGAAGTCCACATCAGCAGCAGGCCTGGGGGAGCACCTGCGTGTGCACACATGGAAACACACATACACACGCATATATGCACACACATACATGTGAGGGTGCCGGGGTGGGGGGCAGGTTGCTTCGGGGCTAGAGCCTCCTGCAACCCCCAGCAACCCCAATGCGCATTATTCCTTTTGCTTCACCATTTGCGGTGCAGGCGCAGGGATACCAGCTGCTTCCGGTGTGACTGGGAAGTGGAGGAGGCTTTCGCTTGCTCTCCCTCCCAGTGACCCTGATGGGTATAGCTGCTTTTGTGCCATGAATGGTAGGGCAGAAGCAGCAATACTAGTTTCTTCTGGGTTGCCAGGAGGCTGACCCCCAACCAGCACTTCTGCTTCCATCCATGCTCTCATTAGCTGTTCAAAAGCAGTGATGCCGATCAGTATCGGGCAAGGCATTCGGAGGCAGCGGGAGAGGGCAAGGGGTGTGTGTCACACAGCGCATATCCGAGGCTGCAGGTTGTGCACCATGCTTTAGTGTCGTAAATCCATCCAGTTCCGAGATAAGCCGTAGTCGTTATCACAGTCCGAGGGTCGAAGCCAAAATATATCAATAGAGCAAACGTAAACCAGTTCGGGATCAGGCAAAGTCGTGGTCAAAGTCGTTCCAAGGACCAAAGGTACAGAAGTCTGAGGTCGGGAATGTCAGGTGCGTCTGGCTGTGGCTGTAGTAACAAACTGCTTCCAGCATCTGAGTGTGTTTGGGACCTGCCTTTTGAGCAGGTGCTGATTGGTAAGGCTGCCCAGCTGGGTCAGGCTGACGTAGCCTGGCCCCACCCCGAACACACTCCAGCATGGCTGGTCTCTGTCTGACCTACTGGAGGCACAACATTTAGGGTTTTACAGAGATCTCTCCTCCCCTCCTGCCTTGCTGGATCATGATGAGGTCGAGTAAGATGCACTTGGCTGTGCCTGATAGTGTGGATCCTTCCTGAGTGTTGCATCCTGCTATTCCCCAGGCTTCAGGTGCAGCAGCTACTCCTCAAAGGATCACACGTGAGTAGCACAACAAGGGCTTGGAGCGAATGGGGCTGATGGATAACCATAAGTGAAGTGTGGGGCGCTCTGAGGAATGCCCTAGCACATTGCATTGCTCACACAGGAGGGGAAGGATCATGCCTTTAAGAAAGCTGATACCTAATCATTCTTGAATAGTTAAATGTTCACCCTGTCACCCATCATGAATTCATCTGAAAATCAACTGGACCACTTTAGATCAGCCTTACATAATAAGTTTTGTTTCCTGGACTCACGGTTTGTGAAATACATCTAGTCCTGGAAGCCTGCATGGTCAGGAAATGCTTTAAAATTTACTGCAGCTTTGAGTCTTAGTGGCACTGTGTGAGAGAATCAGAGCTTGCAGCTGTGTTTTTGTTCCTCTTTTATCTTTTTCCAAGTGGCGTCTTTCTCTTCCCAGTTGCTCAGTGAGGGGCAGTTTGAAGAATTATGACAGCCATTACTAAGAGCTTTTACTGTAGATGAGGAATGAATCCAGAGATATCTCAGACTCTGACAGATCCCATAAAGCAGTCTTCTGGAGGCTTAAGCTGCAGTGACACTAACAGCGGCTTCTGCCACTAGATATAAAGTGGACCCCGCCCATGATGATGTCATCTGGCCAACGGGGGCTGGGGAGGCAATCGAGCCCAAAAGGTTCTCTACCCCTGCTTTGGCTTTGTTGGTGCTACCTATAGATAAAGAATGTCATCTACCATATATTCCTCTTCATGTCCTTAGGTCAGGGGTATCCAACCTTTTTGGACCTGTGGGCACATTTGGGAATTTGAGAAACTGCTGTGAGCACCACCACAAAATGCCTACTCAGTGGATTGCCATTTTGGCATCTACCTGTCACATCTATAGATCTTAGGCTGCGTCTTATTCAGCAAAAACGTTTGCTTCATATCTATTAGACACCGCAACTTCTCTTTAATAAGCCCTTGTCTAATTCAGCTTCTTGCTGGCAATGCAATACAACTAATGCTTCTTTTAAACATATGCTTTGGCAATGTCCAGTAGTTGCCTCTTTTTGGCGGGAGGTTATTTTACACAGATAAGTTTTGTACTGGAACAGTCTTTAATATTCACTGATGTACACACTCTTTTAAATTATTTACCTGCTTTGTGGAAATTAATGAATGGTCAGTGTAAATGGATTCTCCATGCCCTTTTGACAGCGAAAAGACTGATGATATTACAAGATTGGAAGGATAAACACTCACTCCAGTAATGCAATGGACTGAGGACCTTACAACGCTTTCAGTATCTGAACGGGTGGCATATAGACACCACCTTCAAATGGATTCTTATTTGGATATTTAGTCTGCTTTTGTTGAAGCCTATGTATAATTGCTAGACAGTTGTATGCATTTAATATGTACTTATTGCTATGGATATATACAAATTGATGTACATATATTAAAAAATGGGGGGATTTAAAATTTTTGCAGTTACCCATGGGCGCCACACTGCAGACCTCTGCCTTAGGTCATCTGATAATTCTCTTCTGAAGATGCAACCACCGCTGACAGTGGTTGCATCTTCAGCAGAGCCTGCTCAGATTATTTAAGGTCATACTGCTGAAGGTATGGTGGATGGCTACCAGGAGTAGAGGGCCGCCTTGGTGGTGGCACCATGCCTTAAATTAGAATTCCCTGCCCTGACAGGCTCACCATGTCAGCTCATTGGTGTCTGTGAGAACAAAGGCTGTCAGACTATCCAGTTTACAAAGGTCTTTTCCCTCACTAATTCAGATTGACCTGGAAGACAAGTCTTTTAATGGATTGGTAGCTTTATTGGTTATGTCCTTTTTGTACTGCTGTTTTATTTGATTTTAATCTTGTTTGTTTTTAGCTGAATGTCTAATGTATTTTGAACATGTGTAGAACTTTATGAGATGCTTGGGGAATGCAGCTAGGATGCAAGATATAGATCCTTAATATGAATAAAAATGGATAGAAAGGATTTAGTTTTGTTTGTGGGTAAAAAGACATTTTAATTTCTGAGTCAAAGTTGCTCATGTACCACTAAGTTGGGTTTGCATGAGAGACAACTACTATAAAATGTAATTACACCATTATTTTCAAAGGATTGGATTGAGGTCCTCCTATGCCAATAGCTTTGACTCAATAGTTCTTAAGTATATTCGTGTTGTATCATGAAGATCTAAACAGAGTTGAAGGAATATAATTCCTCTGAAGACTCCTGGCCAGCCTGATCTTGCATAAGATCTTCTGAAGCACTTTCGCCAACATGTGTTGGATTACAACTCCCAGCATCCTCTAATTACATGTGGAGGGCGCCAGTTTTGGAAAGGTTTCTTTAGAAACTTCATCTTATTTCTCCTACATTAACTTTTATTTGGCAAGGGTTTACTTGATTCGCACAATGCTTCTTTTGCTTTTTTGAGTGTGGAATACAGACCATTGGAGTAATTGAAAGTAATGACTTCATGAGCAACTGTTGCCAAAGTAGACACAGGGCGCTGAAATATTTCTTTGTGTGGGTGTGTTTTGCCAACTGAAATTATATCAGTAAGATGTGAGAGATCCTGAGAGGTGAGCCAAGTTGCCTTACTTGCTGTACCACAATGGTATCCTGCCAGGAGAACAAAAGAAGAACCCTGCTGGATCAGACCACACAGGCCTATCTAGTTCAGCAGCCTGTTCCTACAGTGGCCAACCAGATGCCTATAGGAAGTCTTGAAGCATGAATAGAGTTTGAGAAATAATGGATAATTGATTCCCTATAGCTTTACATCATTTCCACATGGGTAATGATCCAGAGAAATTTAGCATTTATTCATTTTTATTTATAAAATTTCATAGTGCCTATCCACACTACAAAGATGGATCCAGATTTAGTCATATGTAGAGTAAACCTACTGAAATAAATAGGTCTACTCTCATAAATTACTTGTCCCACTCTAAGCATGACTAAATCTGGATCCAACCCATTGCTTTATACCACTTTAACTGTCACAGTTACTGTCAAATTTTGTAATTTAGTGAGACACTGAGAATTCTGCTAGAGATTGCTTACAGAACTATAATTCCCAGGGTTCCTGCAAAGAGAGAATGACAGCATTACCTGTTTATGTCTGTAGTGTGGATATGCCCAAAGTTGCCTTCCCTAAAAATAGCCCAGATGTAATGAATGCTTTAAAAGCCCATTGAAATTGGTGAGGCAGAATTATGCACTTTAGACCCATAGATTTCAAGGGGACATAGTAAGAACACTCAAGATTTCCTAGATCCCATTGAATAAAGAAAGGAACTGATTAGAATCTGGTCCAAATATCTTGTCATTGCCACAGAAAATATGTTAACCTAGAAGTCAACATGATGTAAGGCAGAAAATGTCTATGCCTCTGGTTGTATTCATGCTGCCACTTCTTATTATGGCATTTGCTGTTGCCAATACAATTAACAGTCCTATAAACATTCGTGTTATAAACATATGACCATGGAGGGCTGACGAAGTCTGTAGGGATTATCATTACCCTTGTTTCTTCTAATAATTACCATGTTACTGATGTGGTAATTGCTTTTTAAGTAAGATAAATCTCCTGCTCTTGACACTGAAACAGCCATAACATTCCATAGCCTGTTTGCACTATATAACGTGAAAAGAAAATAATCCCATTAGGTTTTAGGAATATAGATTTTGGGCTTCTGTTTAAACTCCCATGTAAGAATTCAATTGAACTTTTCTTCAATTGAAACCAATGGAGAGAAGTGCTTAACTTTTCCTGGATCACAGGGCTGCCATCAAGGGTAACTGTAGGTATGCCAAGGGCCCACACCCCAGCAGGCCCACTGAGAAGAGCTGCTCTAGAGCTGCTCCTCCTCTTTCCCTTTGCACCCTGCCTCTTCACCATCCTCTTGCTCTGGCCTAGATCATGGTGGTGGTATGAAGAAGATGCCACCGCCTGTTTGCTCATTGGCTCTCTGCCAGGCAGGCAAGCAGGTTGTAGCCATGATGAGGAACAGGAAGAAAAAGGGTAGCAGCAGCAGCTGGTGACAATGGTGGTAAGAAGGTAGACTCACTGTGGGATGGGGACCACTAATGGTGTCTTGCCTAAGGGCCCTCCAAAATCTGGAACTGACACTGCTGGATCGTATCCTTATTTTATCTCTATTTATTAAGGTTATGATCCAACCCTCTCAGAGAGTGATTTTCTTGATGAATTCATCCAACCTCATGTTGCCGAGTTAGGTACAAATGATTTTTTTCTGGTGGGAAAGGAAGTATGCCATTTTTCTTCACTGGATAGAATATCATGCTTTAATCTTCCATTCTGGATTGTATGCCATATAGTGACTGCCAATAAGATTTACTGGTACATAGCATATTTCAAGTGTTTAACGTATTTTGTATATTCTTTTTTATTATGCCAAATGTCAAAGCAAATGCACGGCTATCTCACTGGTGTTGTTAATTGGAATGTTCAGTACAGAAATCTGTAAAAGCTATCTGATGCCAATTGCTAAAAGTTCCATTCTGTTTAATATTAGCAAAAAGGAAAACAGAGAAAGAAAAATCCCTTGAAATAAGCATAGGGGCCTGTAGGAGACGGAGGCCCTGGAGGTCTTAGCAATATGAATCAGAATTTATTTACTAAAAGAAGAATTTAATATACAGGTTCTACCCCTGCATACAGCAACAACTCCTGATTCTTGTTCTTCCTTCTAAAAGGTCCCCACTTACTCATGTATAAGGCCAGTGATGGACTAACCTATAACTAACCCAGGACATTCTAACATGGCTGCATTCACACAAATAAGTCAGAATTCCACAGAATCCTGGCTTATCATTCATGAGAAATGTGCTGGTTCATGCTGCCTGGTCACTCCCACTTGGATCCTCCCACCGGTGGGAGTGGCTTCAGTAAGTAAGAACTCAACAGCAAGAAAAACTCAACTCCTGGTTTGTTGCTCCCAACCAAGCCAGGAATTGTAAGCCAACTTCAATTCCTGGCTCTGGCTTGTTAGGGGAACAACAAACCAGGAGTCCCAATCTGGACATAAATGAAGCCTTTACCTCATGATGAGTTCCTGGTTATTGGAGCCACTCCCACTGGTGGGAGGAGCCAAGTAGGAGCAGTGTGCACCAGCACACTCACGTGTGAACGATAAGCCAGGATTTTCAAGAATTCTGGCTTATTTTGTTCAAATGTGGTCACTGGTCACTGGCTTGGATCAAAGAATGGATCTGCCACACGCACTACAAGGCCATCCACACATTATCTGTTCAAGGAGGGATCATGAATAACCAAGTTCTTCCCAAATTGACCTCCAAAAGAAGGGAAGACAAGGCTGAAGTATATTTCCAGAATTCACTTACCAATTTTATCATGGGTTGCAGTGAGCCGCTTGGCAGGAGCAGCAAAAAAAACCCATGCCTGTCATGCCACTTGCTTTTCATGATCTCACCATTAACTGCCCTTCCGACTGATGCCGAAATGGCACCTTGGAAGGACCGTGACTTGCTCCCTGGCTTTAAAATTAAAATAAAATAAAATAAATAAATAAATAAATAAATAAATAAAATTAAAAATTGGTGCCTCAAAAATGCACAATTGGGGTTGTAATTTTTTAAAATTACTATTTTGTCAGTCTTTCACAAGTGCGCAAGTGCTCATTACGGCTATCCGATATGGGTATTGACAAGATGAGGTTGCCTACCAGCTAATTTGCGCACATCGTGAAGGATTAGGGAGAAATAACAGAAAGAGAAAGGAGGGGCCCAGTAGCACAAGTCAGAAGCACTGAAGGGGGAGGAGCCAAAGGAGTGATTGCACCAAAAGTGGAGGGGACAATATTTCCCCCTTGGCGATGTGATTCTCTTGGTCTTAAAGTGTTGAACTGACACTTCTCAGTGCCCTCCACCTTTTCAACACTTCCCCAACTCTCCAGCTACTCCAGAAGTAGCTGGAGACTTGGGGAAGGGGAGATATTAACTCCCCCCACACATACTTTTTGCAGCTCCTTTTCAGAGTACGGTAGTTACTGCTGTGGTTATTGTGGTTTCCTGACAGTTTTTTTTTTTTAAAAAAATGCAGTAATGTCTGCAAATTTAATGGCTGGGAAGTAGATGGAGGGGAAATCTGCCCACCTGCAGTAACTGCTCTGTTACTGCAGGTGCACAAATTCCTCCTCCATTTACATCCCAGCTATTAAATTTGCAGACATTTCCCTTCCATTTACTTCCCAGCCCTAAAATTTGTGCAAATATTCCCAACAGTTTAAAAAGAAAAAAAAAACTCTTAGAGGGTGGCAGAACGGGAGGAAGCAAATGAGATGCCCGTCCCAGCAGTACTTACACCCACTCCTCCCCCCACGGGGCCCCATTCACTCTGCCCCATGCAGCTGCCGCCTTCTCAGGGTATTTGTTAAAAAAAACTGTCAGGGAACTGCAGTAACCCCAGCAGCAGTTACTGCTCCCCAAAAAAGAGCCAGGTAAAGCAGCGGGGGAGTCAATAGATGAGTTAATCGAGAGTTGGGGAAGTGTTGAAAAGGTGGAGGACACTGAGAAGATATTGCCAAGGGGGAGATATTGTCCCCCGCCCCTTTTAGTGGACTTACTCCATCTTGTCAATCAATTCCCCTGTATCTTACCCACTCCTCTTAGCCACTCCCTTTGACAGCTGAAACATACAAGGAAATGGACCAGGTAAAACTACTAATATCGGACAGCCATAAGTGTGCACTTGCACACTTGCGCCCCTGCGAAAGACCAACAAAAATGATAATAATAATAATTAAAAATTACGACCCCAAATTGCACATTTTTGAGGTACCAAAAGATAAAAATAAAAGAGCCAGGGACTGAAAAGAGGTAGTGATCAGAGGGGGGAGGCAGCCGGGATGAGGAGACAAGACGGATTCTGCTGCAAAGTCTCCTGGGATACGTGCTGGACCTGGCTGGAAGACTGAAGGGGAAGGAAGGGGAGAACAAGCCATGATGAGCCCACTTGTCTGTTGGGCGTACCGTGGGTTGTTCTGCAAACAAACAACCCACCGTGGCTTATTCGTGGGGTGGCTGATTGTGGAGTGTGAACCTGCCCGTGCAGTTAGCTTAGCTGCTGTATTAGAGCAAAACAGAATGTGAGAACAGGGATTCAGTTCCGTTCCATAAACCATTCTGGGCAAAGCAAGGCTTGAATACATGCACTCAATTAAGAGGTTCAGATGGTTTTATAAAAATTGGATGACTGCGGTTTCAGTTTACTGCTGTCACTGAACATTTTGTTTTGCTTGTTTTTGTTTTACCCAGGAAATCTTTGGGTTATTTGAGGATAACACAGATCTGTTTTTGCTATGATGGATCCTTCTAGCATTAAAGGTGAATCGGGAAATACTTCTTTAGAAAAGGAAAAATTAAAGAGTCTGAGATTTAATTTGATTTTGATTGCTTCATATTGGGGCTTCCCCAAACTCCCTCCCCCCTTTCTTGTTTCGGTAGCCTGCTTCTGCTATATTCTTGGTACTGGATAATACTTATACATTATCAGAAAGTATCTTTAATTTTGAGAAATATGCCCATTTGTCACAGAGCAACTCAAGGAATTTTTTCGCTTTTCCTCCCCAAGTCTCCCTTCAGGCTAAATACCAACATGTTGCTCTATTTTGATTTGCTGCTTTGTTGTTAGAGTTAAGTGAAAAGAATGAAGAATGTTTGGCATGTGGAAAAAAAAAATAGAAGCTCAAATGTCTGGATTCTACAGTTTCAGTAAAACCTTTTGCCCTGCCAAATGTATACATAACTATATAAAGACTTGAGGGAAACTGATATATTCTTCCCTCTAACAGGGGACTCTGCAAGGAGCTGTCACATGATCATAAAAGCATTATGTAGAATAAGGTAAGTACATATTTACAGGGCCAGTGCCCACACCAGCATCTTTTGGCCAGGAAGGGCCCACTGCTGATGCCTTCCCAGAGCCTCTCATTAAAAATAAATTCAGTCTGGCATTCTCAGCATAAGGACATAAGAGGCACAGGAGACACAATTCTGGGCAGACCGGTTATACATAAGCCACATCTGCCACATCTGCATACCTTCAATGGGGCACATTTACACTTCCCTCAAGGAAGCGCATAACATTCTGGAGGTGCGGGGCGCAGTCTCAAAGAGCTGCAAAGTACACCAAAGTACCCAGGAGATGCCAGTACCTGAAAGGCGCCACCACCGCACGGGGCGGGACCAGCCCACCTGATCATCAAGGGTGGGGAGCGGGCGAGGGAGGGTAGAAAAGCTACGTGCCAAAGAACAAAGGGTTGGTTGGGAACACAGTGCAGGCTTGCACGGGTCAGGTTGCTAGCTCCGCCTCCGGCTAGGGCCAAGCAACTTCCAACCCCGGGCAGGGCGCCCGGCGATCGGCAAAGCAAACCGCTACGCTAGAATCCAGAGTCAAAGTCTCTGGTGTCAGGTAATATTCTGCATTCGAGCAAAGCCTACCTAGAAAGCAAATTGAATACTTCCATTTCCCTATCTGTATTGACTGCTATGTTTATACTGTGAAATTCCTGTAGTCTATTAGTTCCGCTCCATTAAACTCTTTTGAAACTGACTAGCTTGTGGCTTCTCTGTGTTTCTGAGGGGATTCCTTGTCAATATCACTCACGGCTAAAAGTAAAGGTTTTGACAGCTGCGTACAGGTTGGTGCTGGTTAATCCTTAAGGTGCCAAACCTGCACAATGGACCAGGTTCGGCCCGCCACAATTAATTAATTAATTAATTAAATAAATACATTTTAAAGCAACCTACAACACTGACCACCACATCTTGTGGCAGCAAATTGATTATGCATTTTGTGAAGAAGTATCGTGTAGTAATTGAGGGATCATAGAATCATAGAAAAGAAGAGTTGGAAGGGGCCTACAAGGCCATCGAGTCCAACCCCCTGCTCAATGCAGGAATCCAGGTCAAAGCATCTCTGACAGATGTCTGTCCAGCCGCACCTTGAATGCCTCCAGACTGGGAGAGCCCACCACCTCCCTAGGTAGTTGATTCCATTGTCTTATTGCTCTGACAGTCAGGAAATTTTTCCTGATGTTTAGGTGGAATCTAGGTTCCTGTAACTTGAGCCCATTATTCCGTGTCCTGCAAACTGGGGTGAATTGTGAAATGCCGCTCCTTGCTAGAAGAAGAGATAGCAGCAGCAGCCCCAGTGCTAGGATGACTTTTCCAGAATTATATTATTATATAATATCTTATATATTATGATTATTACATTATTATATTATATATTATTTTATAATATTTTATCAGTGGCTTTTGTAAATTTTTTTTTACCTTACTTAACCCCTTAATTGTTGATGTCTGGTGTTTTTCGGGGGGAGGGTGTCAGTGCTTGCAGGGCAATCTCTTTCTTTTTGTTTTAAAATGGTCAGGATTGGCACAAATTCAACAGGTGAAGCTTACCCACCCACCCCACCCACCCAAACAAGGAGCTTCAGAGAGAAGGGGAAGTTTCTTGCATTTCCTTCTGACACTGTAAACCCCCCTGTTAGAGACAAAGAGTCAGCTCTGTTAGGAAATAAAATCTTTGGCAATATAAAGATAGGAGTCATGATAAATTCCCTCATTCACCACTCCCTGGGTCCAGGCCAGCGGGTGCAGCCTCCACCTCCTTTTCCTTTCACCCAGAAGAGGCAGCAGGTAGAGCATGTGCATGCGCATGCACACGTGCGCGTGCGCACACACACACACGCACACACACACCCTTGCGTCTGTTCCTTTCCTGCTTACTGTCTCTCTGTGGGCAGCCTTTCAAGCCTAAGCAGAGCTACTGTTAAAGGGGCCAGCTTAGCTGCAATTTTTCCCATGGCCATTTTAAGAGCAGCTTAAAGTAGCTTGCGGGAGGCAGGGGAATTCGAATCGGGACTCTGCATAACAAAGTGTGAAGCCGTGATGGCTTAAGGGTTTTCGAGACAGTCTCAGCATTTTCTTCAGGGCAGTTGGAGACTCAGGATAGAAACACCTAATAAATAGAAACAGAAATGCAGAATAAATAATAAATATAATTTATTATATATTTGCAACCATTAGGTCAGGAGAGGGATGCTGGCAAAAGCTTACAATTTCCATCCAGATGTTTTGTTCCACTTGATTTTACATGCCCTAGACCAGGGGATGATACCTAAGAAACACTGCAAATTCCATCAGAATGTTTGGCCCCCCTCAAACATAGAATTTGGGGGCCATATGGTCAAAAGGAAGTGTGGTATAGTGGTTTGTGTGTTGGACTGGGACACTGGAGACCCGAGTTCAACTCCCCACTCAGCCATGAAGCTCACTGGGTGACATGAGGCCAGTCACTGACTCTCAGCCTAACCTACCTCACAGGGTTGTTGTGAGGATGAAATGGGAAGGAAGAGGCCCATGTAAACCACTTAGGTTCCTTTCAAGAGGAAAAAAGGTGGGATATAAATGTAATAATATAATATTAAAAGGTAGGATATAAATATTTTAAGTAACTAAATTACAGTTTTGTATCTTCATAATCTGACCATATTTTTCATCCCCCTGCAGATTTTGCAAACTTGGGTATTTCTGTTCCCATTGCCTTCCTTTTTCTGGCTCCCAGGTTTTATTATAAAGAATTACCCAAATCTGTCCATCCTTATTAATTTCACAGTAGGATCAGTTTAACACAGCTGGATATTAAAGTGCCTCTATCCCCTTTTCCCTTTATCTCCCTTTTTTTTAAACCTTACTCTGGAAATTCTGATAGTAAACATGACCACATCAGTGCAGCAGCTCCAAGTGTTCCAATCAAGCAGGCCTAGAAAGAACAAATTGCACAATGCTGCAAGGATGCACATCCTGATCTACACTACCGTGACAATCCATCCGTATGTCTCCTGCAAGCCATTAGCTAGTCTTGGCTTTCTGTTTTGGAGCCAGTGCTTTGAAAGTGGCAGAGAGGCAGGGACAGACTAATAAATAGGGGACCACAACTGCTTCAGGACTGACAGCCTCTTTCTAAAGCACTACCTGGACCAGCTCTTTAATGCAGATTTTACCCCAATTGAAAGGAAGTTCCATCATTTTAACTTGGCTAAAAAATTATTTCCTAATTTTGATTGGTGATATAGGAAAGCCATGAACAGACTTCCCCAACTTGGTGGCCTCCAGACACTTTAGACTACAATTCCCATCAGCCCCAGCCCACATGGCCAAATGGGTTGGGGCAATGGGATATGTAGTCCAAAACATCTGGAGGGCACTATGTCAGGGAAGGCTGTCCATGAACAAAACTGACAAAAGTAGAGCAACATAAAGTTTTCATCAGAGCTGTTTTATCATGCTGGCTGGCTCCTCAAGGGTCCCCAGGGCCTTCTGGTGTTTTTATACCTAGTGAAGTCCTATTACTTATATATTATTAATAATTGGAGAATGGAGATTATTCCCATATGGATGGACTGACAGACAGACTGACAGAATCTGCCTGTAGGCGTGGGGCGGGGGGAGAAGCAATGACATCAATTTGTAGGACTCTCTTGGCTGCTGAGTGCCTTTAGCTTTCTCTGGTGCTGGGAGAAGTGGAAGATTATCAGCATCCCCTGAAGCACACTCTTTGTTTTGGAGAAACAAAATTAAACAAAAAGAGAGATTGAGAGAGAGAGAGAGAGAGACTGAGACTGTTTTAGAAAATTTAGCAATGTGCTTCATTCAACAGCTTTATTAAGGTAAACTTACAAATGTGGCAAAGTTAGCCTTCTTCCTTATCTCAGGGATTTTGGAATCTCTCCCAGTTAATACAAATTTCTCAGTTGTCTGACATATTTCAGACCCCTGCAAAATGATGGACTAGATAATGCCCCAGGTTGGTAGTGTCAAGGAGTAGCATATGCAGTGCTCTTGAAGAATGTTGCCTGAGCTATTCCCAAAGCCCAGGAGAGAAGTCTAAGCAGTGTTTGCTGACTGTGGTCTTTATTAGAGCAGCCATGATGCTTTGGTAGGTATGCTGCAAATTTTAAACTTCACTGCATTTAGTCTTCTAGCTGTATGGCAAGCCCAGGTATCTATAGTTTAATCCCAGATATCTATAGTTTAAGTATTCTTAGGCAGCAGGGCTGGGCATAGGGGTGTGCAATGGGGAAAAAATAATTTTGTTTTAAAAGTACATCTGTTTCATTGCCTTTTAATTACATCCATTTCATTTTACCTTAGTTTTAGTTACATTAATTTTCATTTTACCTTCATTTTATTTTTTCTATTAATTTCAGTGCAGTCTTCTACTGCCTGTAACTCTGGTGTTTTCCATCCAAATGGCATGATGTTTTCAGACTTCATGTTACTCCTATAGGACATCATTTCTGCCCAATGTCAGGCAGGTTGGACAAAAAGAATGTGGGGGGGGGAAGAGAAAATGAGTATGAAAAATGAAAACAAATGCACCCACATTCATTTTTGTTTTTACATTAAAACAAATTGGGATGCATTTGCTTCGTTAAAAAACAAAAACAAGTAGACACCCCTAGTTGAGAAAGACTGCTGCTTAGATCTTGGGAGAGCTGCTGCGCCTCAGAGTAGACAGTACTGATGAGCAGGATGGATGGATTAACTTGGTATAAACTAGCTCCATAATTTCATTCCAAAAGTTCAGATAAGAAGAAAACCTGAGAAACTGGAGTCCTACTCATACAAAATCACATTGCTAATGGGATTCATGGACATTGCACAATGTATCCAACTGGATAAACTGAAGTTTGGCTGATGGTCCCTATTCCTAGTATTCTTTTTTAGAACAACAACATTTATCTTCTTTCCTATTAGACCATATTTATGAATAACTTTTGTTTCCCTTTCACCATAACCACACTCATTATTTCCCACTGTGATAGATAGTGAAATATGATTACTGGAAGAATCTCCTACATTTAAACACATTGAATATTTCCGCCCTCTAAAAATCCATTAATTTGAAATATTAGAAGAATTGGTAATTCAATCAAAAGAATTACTCTATAGTGTACATGCCATCACACATGACAAGCAAATCCAGCCTGTACGTTGTTTTAGAAATGTAAATTTAAACAGATGAGATTACTACAGTTTACAACAATCCAGAATGTTTCTCCTTTTAAATAAATGAAATGATTCCCAGATGTTGGACAATAGCTGCTGACACAGTTCGCTCAGCAATATGCTTTCAATCTAAAGGAGTGACTCTTACAAAGGAACTAAGTCTCCAGCTTCTGTGTAGAACTTATGAGCACATTTCAAAGGGATAAAAGGGTTTCTCCAGGGCAGATGATCAGCTGCAAGTGATTTTTCCTTTTGCCTGTTCCATAGGGAGAGGCACAGGTTGAACACTGCTGCTTCATGTGGATGTTGCGCATGAATAAAACTGCCCTTGTACTTTGAAGATGAAAAGCAATTCATATTCCCTCTGTTGGTAGACTCGAAGTATGCTACAAAGGCTCCTAGTCTAGAACTGAACCAAAATTTCTTAGAAGACATTTTGCTAAGAAAATGTCTGAGATTTTTATTTTTCTCAACCCCTCCCCCGACCCTAGAAAAATTAGGCCACTTGGGAGAGCTTTCTGCAAATATTCTCCACCACTGTTTTTGGTGGCAGTCACCATCTCCCTCCTGCCACCCACAATGCCTCAGAATGCTGTGGGCTTTGCGGTGGATGCAGAATGGTGGTCAGGCTATCAACACACTTGCTGCTGTTGCAAATTGCAACAGCAGCAGCAGAAGAAATAAAGAAAGGCTTAG
The DNA here is from genome assembly GCA_021292165.1 of Shinisaurus crocodilurus. Taxonomy (NCBI): domain Eukaryota; kingdom Metazoa; phylum Chordata; class Lepidosauria; order Squamata; family Shinisauridae; genus Shinisaurus; species Shinisaurus crocodilurus. The sequence goes on along the minus strand of CM037878.1, from coordinate 86,080,466 downwards.
GAAAAATGAAAGAAGCTGTTCTACTGCCACTGCTAAAGAGTGAGCCCCACCCTTGAGAAACTGTTGGGTAATTTCTCTTCCTCCTGGAGAAATTCAGTGAAAAGCCCCCCACCCCCTTTTAGTTGCCCACAAACAGGGTGGAGTTTGGGAGGCCATTGTTGCAGAGCTTTAGGCCTCCTAGAGAAGACAGCAATCAGTGTCCTGAGGTGAATTCAGACTGCGGTGATGTGAGAAGCCAGGCATAAGCCATGCTGATTATTAGGTGTTGAAATCGAGCCAAGTCCATGAGGTGTGCAGAAATCTCATGAGGAATACATTTGGACACTCTCCGGAGGAGGCTAGGATTGCTTTGATGGTAGAGGAATCTCCTGTATTGAATACTGGAGTGTATTATTGCCTCTGAGGAAGTGCTATACCTCAAATGTGTCAGGCATCATGAATAATAAGTGGTGTGTGTGTGTGTGTGTGTGTGTGTGTGTTTGCTAAGGAACTGTATTCAGCACCTTGGAGTTCAACTCTTCTTCTTTTTTGGACACTTCATTGACCTCCAGTTAGTGACTGGGAAACCTCAATTGCTTTGAACAGAGGCAATTCACATTTGCCAATTACGAAGAGAATGCGGCTGAGAGCATCCACACAGCATATCTATCCCGCATGTTGTTTAACATCTATATGAAACTGCTGTGTCATCTGGAGTTTTGGGGATGACACACAACTCTCCTCCTATGCAGCTCTGGCAGCTCTGGGGAAGGTGGATCTAGTGGCTACAGTGACAGTGGTCCATGCCTTAACTACTTCATGTTTAGATTACTGTCATGTGTTCTATCCTGCCAGACCTTTGTCTGGTGTGCTTTTTATAGGCCGTACAACACTGGTCTTGAAACAACTTCACTGATTTCCTATTTGTTTCCAAGCCCAATTCAAGGTGCTGGTTCTTACCTATAAAACCCTAAATGGCTCAGAGCCAGGGATTCTGAGAGACGGTGTCCACCTGTATGAACCCATCCAGACCAGAGCTTCCATTCATCTGAGCCCCTGTTATGTCCCACCTCCAGGCCCTTTTCTGTAGCAGCACCCCAGTTATGGAACTCCCTTCCTAGAGAGGTTAGGTTGACTCCCTTGTTATTGACCTTTAGATGGTAAAAATTATACTGTTCTGCTGAGCTTTTATTGATTACATTTGTTCTTTGATTTTAGAAGGTTCCCCTGTTTTATTGTTATGTGTTTTATCAGTATTGTTTTAGTTTCGGAATCTTTTGGAATCATTGTATTTTATGGTGTTTGTGGTTTATTGTAAATTACCTTAAGAACTCATTGAGAGGAGAGGAGATTCAGAAATATTCTGAATAAATAAATACCATTTCAGAACCATTGTGGAAGTACAGGAATGATTGCCTTAGTTGTACGTGCTGTGGCCATAGTTCTTGTAGAACAGCCATGATGAGTATATTGATCATAAAGTATGCATTGGGGTGGAATATTGGATGGGCACTGAAGAATACAGAACATACCCTCATCTATGCATCTCATTCGCAAAAATGCTTAGTATTGTTTGTGAACACTGGCAGTTCAGAACATTGGTGCTTTTTGGCAAAAATCCCCATGTGCATGCAGTTAATGGTATATAATGAGCTCAAACAGCGCAAGAAATGTACATTTTCTTCTAAATTTCTTTTGATTGACCTTTGGAATGTTATGTGTAGTTATGTACCACATAGAGTGGTATCATGATCCCACATGTGTAGCCGCTTTTAATCAACTTGGGACCAGGCTACTTGAACTCGTACTTTCCTGCCTGGTCGCTGTGGTAATCTGTACAAGACCTTTTGGAAGTGCCACATGCTCACTCCTGGGGTTCACCTTCTGACCACCCAGAGCAGGGCTTTTAGTGCAGCAGCACTCTCTTTCCATGGATATAAGGTGTGCTCCAAATATTAAATTGGGGGGGGGGGAGGTTGGTGCATGTTTAAACGTCTTTTTTAAATTCATGCCAGCCTTCCCAGAGGTATAATTTTGGCTATTACTAGCCAGTCTATTACACTGAGATTCTTGGTGGTGCCTCCCAGGCTCTGGAAGTCCCTGCCAAAAGAGTTGAGGTTGGCCCCCACTCTCTTGCCCTTCTGCTGGCAGGCAAAGACATTTTTGTTCAGGCAGGCCTTTGGTGCATAAGCTGGTCTGTTGCTGAAGGAGGTTCTAATTGGTTGGGTGCTGTCTATTTCCATTATTATTATGTTCTTAGTTGCGTTTTCTATGTTATGTTTTAATTAAGATATTGTTTGTAACCTGTATTTTATTATTGTTAGCTGCCTTGACTGCCATTTTTGGTAGGAAGGCAGGATATACATCAAATCAGTCAATCAATCAACATATTTCCCCCCTTTTTAATTTAATTTAATTTTTATAATTATATTTATATCCTGCCATTTTTTTCTGCAAGGAACCCAAAGCAGCTTACATAACCCTCCTCCTCTCCATTTTATCTTCACAACAACCCTGTGAGGTAGGTTAGGCTGAGAGTGAGTGACTGGCCCAAAGTCACCCAGTGAGCTTCATGGCTGTTTGGGGACTAGAACCCGGATCTCCCGAGTCCCAGTCCAACACTCTCACCACTACAACTGATGTTCACTGCTTAGGTATTTTGGAATGTTTGTTTGGAATTGTTAAGCAGCTTATAAATATTACAGATAAATAAATAAATAAAGAAATATGTCTATGATTCTGTACCCTGTCGGGCACTGTTATACCCTGTTCGAGTTGATTTCATGCCCCTGCTGGAGGAATCCTCCTCTGAGGAGCCAGAGCTCCTAGCGATGGTCAGCGCCAAGGAACTACCCATGTGAGGAGACCCGAGAGAGCCTGGGCCCTCGGCTCTGTCCCCACAGGAGGAGGGGAGTTCCACTTCTGAGGCAGCGGCTGGGCTACCACTTCACCCCAAGAGTGTCATCAATTAAAGGCTGGCAGGGCTCCTTTGAGAATGAGTGCTTGATTACAAAGGAGGATTCCTCAAGAGGGAAATACTCCTCAAGAGCAAGGCCCTCCTCATGAGTAGGGCTTTTGCCAGCGGGGCTGTAATGACCTGCAGCTGAGCCCTGGGTGTGGCTCTGGAAACTCTGGCTTTCATTTCATTTCATTTCATTTATTTCATTTCATGTCTATTTCTATACCACCGCCCCACAGCTGAAGCTCTCTGGGCGGTTCACAACAGTTTCAGTCAGAGTTTACTAGCTGTTGTACCTAGGGGTGGGCGATCCGCCAGGATCTGACCTGCTTCCGGCTTGGCGGTGGCTGCTCCTGCCGGGCCAGGCTGAAAGCTGGTGTGTGCCACGCCACTCGCTGGACTTTCGGGTCCCCGGTGGGCTGCTGTTGATGCAGAAAATGCCTTAAGATATGTCAAAAGCAGCTGCAATTTGTGCAAATTATGCAAATGGCGGCTGCTTCAGGTGTATCTGAAGGCATTTTCTACATAAACAGCAGCCTGCCAGGCACCTGGAAGTCGCTTCCCTGGCTTGACTGGGGAGAAAAGCGAGTCAACGCTGGGGAAGAGGTAAGCAGGATGGAGTGGTGGTGGTGGGTCGAGCCTGGCTAGTCTGCCGGATTTCTACCCACCAAACGAAATCCTTACACATCTCTAGTAACAACACCTTACCTCAGCTCTTAGTGTATTGCAGCCTGTTTTCCTGACCTTGCCTTGTGATTGAACGTCTGTGCTACTGGCCTCTGGACTTCTGTTTAACTCTGCTTTTTTTACTATGGTTCTCTTTGACTGCTGTTGTGTTTTGGCTGTGCCTCCGACCTCTCTTCTGGAAACGCCCTACTTGCTGGATAATACTGTGCTTTGATACTGCCTGTATTTTGATCACTCCTGCCTTAGGCTGATCCCATACTGGACTGAAAGCTCTGTGCTTAACAATTTGCCTGCTTAATTGACTTGCCTGTTAGATTTGCTTCCATTGCATAAAGTCTCACCCAGCTAGAACAAGACAGTTGATGGGACTTAAGCACATTTAATTGGGCATAGCATTTAATCTTCCTGACTGTAATGCACTATGATTTATAATCTACATAATGCCACCAGGTTCATTAGGCAGGTTGATTTCTCCATGGTGCTTCTGCTGATGCATAGTGCTAGACGTTCACATATGATTCTTGAACCAGCCCATTGCCACTTTTTCATTAATGTGCGGTCGTGAAATCGTAAGTATTCCAGAGCTGGGCATAACCCTGGCACAGAACAGAGGTGGGCAACACATGGTCTGTGGACCACATGTGGTCCCACATCCTCTTGTGCAGTTCCTGAAGGCTGCATTCCTGCTGACGCCACCATACCATCGAAATTTGGCGGCACATCATCATAAAAAAAAAATAGGCAGTTTGCCACTGAATTTTAGTATCAAACCACTATGGAACCTTAAAAGGGACAAATGTAGCTTGTTTCTGCTGCCACCACTGAATTTCTGTAGTGCAGTGGTGGCAGCAGGAGTATGGCCTGTGGGGGTTCTGTGTGGTGGAAAGTGGTCCCTGGACCACCCAAAGTTGCCCATCCCTGACACACAGGAAGGCAGAGGACACATAAGTGCTGCTTTCCCCATCAGATTGTTTTCATGATGGGGAAAACCTGCAACTCTTTTGGAATATGGCCATTCTATAGTCCAGTTCAGACACTCTCAGAATGAATGCAGCACCAGGCAGGAAGTAACATTTGACCTCATGTGCTCAGATGTTGCCTCCTGTAAGTGATTTACATGCCTTTTGACATAGTCATGCCATGTTAAATCAGACCTCCTCCACAGCTACCTCCATGGAGACACTCCACATGAGAGTTCTAGTGCATCTGAATTGGCCTATGAGCAAGTGCAAAATGGTAAAACCAGATGATCATAGGGCAGCTCTCCTGCTCCCCAAACATTGGTCAGCAGTGCCCGTGGAGGTACATAAGTTCAGGGAGACTTAAGCAAACAACTCCTTCCTGATCCTTCATTTCATGTTGTAGCATATTCTAGCTTGATACATTTTGCATTAGGGTACATTAAAAAAAAAACCTTCTGTTCATGATGAGCTTTAAATATAAGAGCTAAATTCCATGATCAACATTATCATGTGGTACAGCCGTCCTGGGACTTTTGAGATAGTGAAGGAAAATACAAGTACCTAGGTAGCATGTTTGGTTCTTCCCCATGTCAAAAACACCCTGCTTGTTCAAAATACCTGGAAAATTATTTCTAGCGTACTTTTGCTCCTGACATGGTGGTTTTAGATGTGCAGGGAGCTTTTGTTTTTGTTTTAACATGGTGGGACCACTCAAGCATAGAAAACAAGTCTGAATTCTGAAGTGGTATAGTCCCAGGAGACTGGCTGCTTCTATTTGTTATATAGCAATTTATCAGACAGTTCTTTCAGCATCTCAAAACTGCATCTATACAGAGGGTGGGTTTGTTTGTTTGTTTTGGCAATATGCAATTAATCATTTTTCAAAGGAGATATTTACAAACTAAAACATTTAATCAGTTGACAGCCTTATGTAATGAAACAAAACTTTAGGGACACTGTTGACATAGGTGCAATTAATCTAATAGAAGTCTATTCATTTAAAAGTTGCATTTCCATGCATACTTCTGCACACCTGATGAAATCAATTAAAGTACAAATTGTTTAAATGTCTAAAACCAAGAAATAATGGAAGAATGTGGAAATAATGTTGCAGTATTCAGGTTTTTTGGGAAAGAATTGGGGAGAAACAGAATTACAACTGGATGAGGCTAAATATACACGTTGTTTCCGGAGGTTTAGACTTCACTTTCTTACAAAATCTTATACAAGAAACAAACTGTAATTGCTTCTGATGTTTCCCGTGGTATCTGGAGTGGAAACTCACATGGGACTGCCCAAAGACAGAAATGATAAGGAACCAATGCAGTCAGGCAGGGATTCTTTGTGTGTCCTTTCCTTCAGTATACTATTTTATCCCTTCTTGGGTGTGTGTGTTTCAAATAAATGACCCCAAGTAAGGAGTCAAACAGCAAGCTAATTATATTAGGGGAAGACACAATACTGTGAATTGAAAGTTTGGGCTACTATCTGTGGAGTAACGTTGAAACACTATGAGCCTAACTACATGTCATGTAGCTTGCAGCCACATCAGAGGATTTAAAATATCTAATCCTGTGGTGCTCCTCTCCCCAACTCTCATTGGGACCACAGTGTACAGGCAACCAAAGTTTAACCATTCCCTTCCCAGCTGCAGTTCTGTTGAAAATCACCCCCTACATGACAATTAGCAATAGGGGGTGGGAAGCCATCTTCTATTGGTGGGAGATTATTTTTTGACAGGCTTGCAGTTGGGAAGGGAAGAGTTAAATCTTCCCTCTGTGTGTGCTGTGATCCCCAAGAAAATGGTCTCCTTGGCAGCTAGGATGATTGAATTAAAAAATTATCTGTGTCTGCAAGCCACGCAACTAACATAACATGTGGTTAGGTCAGGGGTGACGAAACCTTTTTAGCCCCAGGACTGCATTCACCTGTGGGCAAGCCCTTGGGGCCCATGTTCCTGTGGTGGGCAGGGGCAAAAGTGGGCTGAAGGACCTAAACACAGAGACCCACACATGGAGAGTAGCGCGCGTGCACACACACACACACAGGCATTCGTGCACCCAGAAGCATTCATGCGTGCGCACAAACACACAGGAAGTATACACTTCCCTCTTTCTCTCTCCCTCTCTGTGTGCCTTGAGGAGGCAGCTTCTCATGGAGCAGGTTTCTCTCCCACAAGGCATGGGGCTTCAGGGAGGAGGAGTCTGTTCACCCCTTAAATCAGTGAATAAAGTTGTGGCCCTTGTGTTAATCCAACCCTTTTGTCACACACCTTTATACCCTGGCCCAGAGAAAGTCAACTTGAGATGTAAAAACAGGGTGTGTGTTTTTAGACCTCTTCACTGCTGTTGTCCTTGGTCATTGCTCAAAAATGTAATCCTGTCATTAAACTTTTTTGGGGGGGGGGTCAAGATTCACAAAATACTTGCGTCGGGAAAGAACAAGGGGAAAGTACCCCCTGTTTCACTTATATTTACCAGGCAATTTTATTTCCAAAGCTCCTGGGGCAGGAACAAAATTCAAGTTCTCTTTAAATAGTTGTACTGGGCAGATTCACACATCACACTAACCCACCCTGGCAATAAGCCATGGAAGGTTGGTTGGTTCGCGAACAACCCACTGTGTGCGCTCAACAGACAGTTGGGCTCACCATGGCTTGTCTACCCCGCAGTCCTCTGGCTAGTATCCCAGGAGACTTGGCGGCTAAAGTCACCTTGTCACCTCTGCCCACCATGACCATGAGCCATTTTTTGGCTTGCTGCAGCTTTTTCCCCCTTTACCATTTTTCCCCCTGGAGATTACAAACAGCGATCTCTGAACTGACAGCCAATGATAGGCTCTCCAAAGTGCTCAAGTGGCACTTTGGTGGGACTGTCACTGATGGCAGCATGGGCAAGATCACCAAGAGTGGCAACATATTTTTTTTTGCCACTCTTACCAAACATTTTGCTCACTGCTTTGCGTTACCCATGGAGGGATCAGTCACCCGGATTCAGATGACACAACAACCCATCGTGGGCAAAACAACCCCTAGAACAGCCCATGGGTTTTCAAGGTGGCTTATTTGAAAAACAAACAAAACCAAGCCACTCTGTGGGAAGTGGTCTGAGTTTGGATGACATGACAACCCATCATGTCTAGTTACCCACGATGGGTTGTCATCCCGTGCGAACCAGGTCATTGTCTTCATCTCTCATAATCTGGGTAATTGTAGCAAGTGTTGTTTTTTCTTTCTTCAAATTGATGATTACTGGTTGGTGTACATTGTTTCCTTAAACAGATGTTATTGGATCTAAAGGTGACCTCCTGCATGAGGAAGGTCTTTTCCACATATGGAAGACCTGCTTTACCATCCTCACTTTAGAGGGTTGTGCAAGAAAAGCACAACTAAATCCAAACATGGTCTTCTGCTTGTGTAAGTGCTTATACACTTTGTTGCATGAGAACTGTTGTAGAACTACACAAACAATCCCACTAGCACTTGCAAAAGCATATGTGAAACAGTGGTAGTAGCTATTTTCCTTCTGTTTGTGGTTCTTTCACATAGAAGGCCTCTTTCATCTTACTGCTTGTTCTTTCATTTAAAAAAGATCATAATACACTGAAATTACTTCTAACTCATTTGTTCATTTTTGTTTCCGTTAGTTGCATCTGTGGTTAATGGAACTCATAAGCATAGACAAAAATCTGGCTTTCTTTAGTTAGTGGGTTGAAGACATAGACAAAAGAAGGTTAAAAACATAACATAAAGTATTAAACTAAATTTATTGAACAATTGTCTCATAAAAGGCTTATGCTTTCATGAAGTGTAAAAATATGGCAGGAAATATAACAATGCCACATGTTATAGGTGAAAAAAGTTAACAGCTGTGTTTTAAGCCAGTATTGCTTTGGGAACCATCTGGGAATCCAAAGAAGATCTAGGCAAAAATGGTGTGTGTGTTTGTGTGCGTGTATGTATATGCAGTGCTTTTTTTCTGGAGAAAAGGGTACCGGAACTCTTGGATTACATTTCCTTGGGAGTAGATGGCGATTAAATTGTAATGCAATTAATAGAAGAAAAGGTGCTGGAACTCAGTTCCGGTGAGTTCCACCAGAAAAAAAGCCCTGTGTATATGAGAGAGAGAGAGAGAGAGAGAGAGAGAGAGAGAGACACTATATGTACATCCACCCACACCCTGAAGTAAGAATTTATTTCTTAAAGGGGAACCAATTATATGACCTTTCTATTTTGCAGATCCATCTGGAGAATTTTAATCACTCCGACAGCATGAATGATTCAAGTCAAATCTTTTTACAGTCAATCAATCCCTAGGAGTATATGTAGTTTTTCCTCAGCCTGTGCTGCTTAAGAAGACATGTTGAGAGAAGCAATGATTGCATAAGCTCAGGTTGTTGTTAATATAAGTTTGGATGGAAGTTCTTCTTTTCATTTCTTGCTAAGATAGCAGGAAGAGGCACATGCTAGACTAAGCTGCAGATGGAATTGATTGATTGATTACTGTGTGCATATTTTGCTCCTAACACTTTTGTTGTTGTTGCATCCCATCCCCAAAGCGGAAGAGTAACAGGGCAAAAGAAAAAGAGAAAAAAAGTTCTTTTGACATTCTCCTATAACTCCCATCCATGCTTCCTTGCCTGATCCAAATAAGGAGATCTAGGCATGGAAGGAGATGTAGTGTGGTGTAGTGGTTAGAGTGTTGGACTGGGACTCAGGAGATCCAGGTTCTAGTCCCCACTCAGCCATGAAACTCACTGGGTTACCTTGGGCCAGTCACTGACTCTCAGCCTAGCCTACCTCGCAGGACTGTTGTGAGGATAAAATGGAGAGGAGTTGGACCATGTAAGCTGCCTTGGGTTCTTTGCAAGAAGGAAAAAGGTGGGATACAAATGTAAAAAATAATTTTTAAAAAAACCACTTGCTGGATATTTCAGGCCTAAAACAGACATGTGTTCAAATGCACATCCAAGTATGGATGCTATCTGATTCTGTACACAATGCATTGCTTTCAGTGAAATGTGTGGATCAATATGTGGATTTGGATGTGCATTATGAGACTGCATCCACACTTGGATGCACCTTTGGATTTGCATCTAATTTGCCCTGTGGTCCTTTACATTGCAAGGGGTTATTCTCCTCACCATTAAAGTGTCATGCATGAGAGAATGCCTTCTCCCATATCAACCTGCCTGGTCCATGAGGTCATCAGATGGGATACTCCTGATGTTTCCACATAGACTTATGGCCTGGTTGGAATCCACCTGGAGTAGAGTCTTAGAGATGTCATGATGCAGAAGGCTTTTCTGTTGCCAATCTAATATCTGAAATACATGGGGAAAAGTTCAGTGTAGGTATGGGTGATAATTGCATTCGGTTCATTTGTTGACAAGCACGTACCAATAAGCACGTAGAGCAATATATTACTTCAACATTTCTCCCCCAAATTACTGGGATTGGGGCACCCTGGTAAAAACCATTTACTGTGATTAGAAACTAGAGCTTCCAGTCACAATACTACACAATACTACAATACAGAAAGCTTGTGGAGAAATGCATCAATTTTTGGAGACGCTCTGGGCAGATTTGCTTGCCATGCTAAGCCACCCTGCGAATAAGCCATGGGTTGGATGTTTGCTGACCAACCCATGATGTGCCCGACAGATGGTCAAGCTTGCCATGGGTTGTTCTCCCCTTCCTTCCCCTCAATCCTCCACTCCAGCCGGCTCCAGCACTTATCCCAGTGTATTTTGCGGTAGAACCTGACTTGACTCCCCCTCCTGGCTTCCTTCTTGTTTGCCACCACTGTCCCCCCCCCTCCCCCGGAGCCTCAGAAAAGCACAACTGGGGTCATTGTTGTTTTTCTTCTGGCACCTGAAAATTGAGCAACCATGTTGTAAGTTTTGTGTTTTTTATTTTTTGTCAGTCTTTTGCAAGTGTGCTCTTACAGCTGTCTGATATGTATAATCTTTCCTGGTCAATTTCCTTGCCTGTTTCAGCTGTCAAAGAGAGCTGCAAAGCGGAGTAGGTAACAGATTGACAAGCCGAGACTGCATAATTTGTGCACCGTTGCCAGGGCCCAATTGCCAAGTTGTCAATTGAAAAGCAATAGTAAAGGGGGGGGGAGCACAAAAGAAGATGCACCAAAATGAGGGGGGACACAATATCTGCCCCTTAGTAATGTAATCCTCTCAATTTTAAGTGTTGAACTGACACATCTCAGTGTCCTCTACCTTTTCAACATTTCCTCGAATCTCCAGCTACTCCAGAAAGGGGAGATATGAACTCCTCTGCCTTTCGCAGCTCCTTTTCGGAGCACTTACTGCTGTGGTTACTGCAGTTCCCTGACAGTTCTACACCCCCCCCCCAAGAAATATATGCAAATTTAATGTCTGGGAAGTAAATGGAAGGGAAATTTGCAACAATTTAAGGACTGGGAAGTAAATGGAGGGGAGATTTGCACAGCTGCAGTAACCCCCATGATGGTATGTCGTGAGAACCAGGTCAGTGACTGTCTGTGTTTCTGTGTCCCTCTGAATCTTCAGGAGTGTTCAGATTTGGATTCAGTGTGCTTCAGATGAGCCCCGCTTTGATTTGGACATCTCCCAAATCAATCCAAATCTGCCCAATTCAGTTCTGGATCAGAATTCAACCAAATCCAATGCACGTCATTAGTATCTGGTTTTTGAGGGGAACCACCTCAAACTGTTATTACAACGTTTACACTGAGAGTATTCACAGACTCACAGTAGAGTTGCATCCCAAGGGCAACATTTTACGCCTTTTCTGTGGCGGCCCCCATACTGTGGAACTCTCTCCCTAGTGACCTCCTCCATGCCCCTTCTCTGCTGAGCTTCCACTGCTCACTAAAAACATGGCTAATCAGGCGGGAATATGGGGTGGGTTAAGATTTTAAAATTTTATACTGTTTTAAATGTATTTTATATTTTTATTTTATCATGTTGTACATCGCCCAGAGTGGCTGGTTTGCCGGCCAGATGAGGCGATTCATAAATACAACAAATAAATAAAAAATAAAAAATGCAGCTGATTTTCAAGGAAGAACACACATGAATCAGGGCCCACAAATTTTATTGCAGTGCATCTGTTGGCTCACGCTGGCTCAGCTTGTCTGAGTGTGGAAAGCTAAGCAGGGTCAGACCTGGTTATTACTTGAATGGGAGACCCCTCCTCTAGTTCCCTGCATTGAGCAGGGGGTTGGACTCGATGGCCTTGTAGGCCCCTTCCAACTCTATGATCCTATGAATCCTATGTTCTTCCAGACTCCTGCAATTTGTGTGGCTGTTTAGATAACAGTTGGTGTTGGCAAACTTTCCCTTTGTCTATATATAGAAGCAGAATTTATTGTTCTAACACATGTCATAAAAAGCCCATTGTCTTTATCCTTTAGTTCATATATCTACAGTTCAGATGTCGACACCCTTCAAAAATACTATCTGGGATTTCCAACAAACATAAATGTAGAAGTAATAAGCTAAACACTGCATCTTCTTAGAGTTGCTTGAATGCCTTGTGGCAGAAGCCTGAGATTGCTGCAGCAATGCATTACTATAGAGACAAAATGAACATAATTTAATTACCCAGGGATTTAACATCTCCCTCTGTAACACAATCAAATAGCTTGGCTATTTTTTATTTTTTTTCAAAGAAAAATATGTTTCAAGCTACCTAGATATCTGTATTAGAAAGGTTCCATTTTTTAAAATAAACAAAGAAAAGTTACTCAAAGTCAAAAGCATTGTGAGGATACAGCCAGATGGCAGCTGTTCAGGCCCTACATTGGGTATTGTAATAGTGCCTGGGGCAGTATCTAGGGAAAAGGAAGTCATTCTTTCCTTAAGGGCATCCTTGCATACAAAGCAGGAGAGCTGATTAAATCACATAGCATGCACGGGTGTCACAACAATCAATGCATGGTTGTTCAACACACATGCATGCATGCATGCGTGCATGTATCTCTCTCTGAATCCTGGTCCACCTTGCATCTACCCAGGGCCTGGTAAGGCCAGAACAATTCTAAACTATGTGTGCCAAGGGACTTTCCTTTATGTTCTCTTAATATTCTATATATTCATGGGGATCCCCCATGGTGTAGTAGAGCATTCATTGGTGCACTGAAGAAAACAGAGTGATCCCTGTGTGAACAGAGCTCCATATGTGAATCATAGTGATATGAGTGTGTGTATCCAAACGGTACTGATCCTCCTGCTTTTTTTACCCTTGATATTGATAATTCCTTAACAATTGAAGGGGGGGGGGCTGAGAGAAGTAACGTGACAGGTGGCTGATCAAAAAGCTTCCACTGAATAATGTAGCGAAGGAAATTGCTATGAAGTCCATATGATCATAGGAGAAGTCAAATTCATTATTAAATGCTACCAAGAAAGAACCATTGGATGGGTAACTAAGAGCAAGTAGCATGACATTATTTAATCACCATCTTCTCTTTGTTCTTTTAGCCTAAATAAGAGCAGAGAAACAATTTGAAATTTAAGTTTGGCCACTGGAACTCTTTCAGCTCATCTGCCTTTGCTCTTGGGACTGACTCCTTTGTACAGTCCCTACTACAGAATTTTTGAATTTTCAAGTGTATTTATTTACTTTGTACATTTATATGTTGCCCTTTAACAATGGGTAGTATCCAATGTTCCACTAACGCTAACCTAAATGACACTGTGGTAGCATAGGCTATCTCTAGCGCAATGCCAATAGCAGTTGCTGGCACAACAAGTTTTCCCGCATTTCAGAAGATGATCTCAAGGTCCAGGTAAATCCCTATGGGAGGAGGAGATCCTTCAGGAAACCTGGTCTCAAGCCATAAGGGCTTTAAATGTCAAAACAAGAGTGCTGGATTGGGACTGGAAATGGACTGAAGCCAGTGCAGATGACGAACGAAGCACTGGCACAATATGTTGAAATTGTTCCATTCCAGTTAACAATCTAGCAGCCCTATTGTGGAGTAATGGACGTTTCTGAACCATTTTCAAAGGTAGTCCCATGTATAACACATGGCAGTAATCCAGATAGGAGGTTACTAAAGCATGGATAACCGAAGCCAGGCTGCATAATGGATGCAAAATGTACTTGAAAAACAATAACTAGTGGTCCTTGAAACTATGTATACAATACTTCACATCTGCATGATGTTCTCTATGGCTGAAAATCTTTCTTGGCAACTCTATTCAAGCCATTTCTTAACTATCAGCATGTTAGGTCTCTATCAGACTAGGACAGACAAGGAGTCCATTAATAGCCAGCATTTCATTCCAGTCTATAGATTGTGTCTGGAAAGTGGAGGATCTTGGAGATAAGTTTAAAATTAATCACCATTCAGTTGAGACTGGAAACATCTGGACTATATTTATGATCACTTACCTCATGTTGTATGAATGACGTCTGGCAAAGAGATGCACACCACTCTGGGGTTTAAACTTGAAATACAAGTTTTTTAATTATACAGATTGTAATTCAATAATTAATTGGTTAAAAAAGGAGTATTTTTACATTGTCTTCAGTATTGGAAAGCTATATGCAGCAGAAGATGAGCCTGATAGAAAGAAATTGGACCACTTTGTGAAATTAATTGACACTTTCCCTTCTTCCTGTGATGGAACAAACATTAACAAAATTATAGTGGAGTGAGAAATCCATGTGTATTATTCTGTAGTTTCTTTGCCACCTGAAGACACTGGCTGGGTTTGCATGATCATTTTGAACCATGGTAGCTTGTGGCATATGCTGGATGCCCGTTCTGTAACCCAAACTGGGGAAACGAAACTTAACTCCATTAGGGGGGAAAGGAGACTTCTCTCAATGAAAAGGAAACTTTAACTCCATGAGGGGAAAATGAAACTCACAAATGCCCCCCTCCCATCAGGAGATGTTTGGGCCTACAGGCTTCAAACTAACTCAAGCCTGTGTAGGCCTCAATCCTTCACAGTATGCAAATGTTATACAAAGTGGTAACCTCTTTTTTCCTCTTTGGTGATGCATATGAGGCCACCCTACATGCTATGAGTGTCAAGTTGAATCATGCACAGAGCTAGCAGTGGTACCCCTGCCCCCAATTAGTCCACACAGGGGTTCTTCTTCAGACATCAATGCTCAATATGCAGATGTTAGGGGCAGGGCTGGAGGTGTGGTCCATCTCCTTGCTTTACACATGGACCACCTTCACATGTACAACGCATGAAGGGAGTTTATAATTCCACACATTGTACCAGTCAAAAATACTTTCAAATACAAAACGATCTCTCAAGTTAACAGCCAGTAAAATATTAATATAGCATTAAGCTAAGAAGCAAGTGAGAATTTTTCCAAAGGCCCAGCAGAATAAAACATTGTCTAAACTGTGATACGGAAGCTGCCCGACGGACTTCCCTGGGGAGTGCATTCTATGACTGCAGTACCATTGTGGAAAAGGTCTGGCAGCGGCGCAGCCTGACAGGAGGACATAGCCTTTTCCATCCCCCACTATGCTTCTCCCAGGGTGGTGCTCAGAGTGAGGCACTACACAAGAGCCTTCCCTCACACAAAATCAGTAACTATTGTCTCCTGTTCCTCTGTTAACCTCGCATCACACCGCTGTAGCATGGCAGATGTGACTGGCAAAACCGTCAAATTACACCCAGCAACTTTCCTTTCACAGCAACCATCCCTTGAATTTGAGAAATCTTCCTTTTCTCCCTACATAGCTGTTGTCTGAGCAATCTGTCACCTCTGTCCTATCACTGCCAACGTGCTGCCACCTTTGGTGTCCTACTTTGAAATTCCCTCCTGGCTAGATTTGACCCTGACTTCCAAATTTTTCTTTGACTCTGTGGGTTATGGAATTATCTGGCTTTGTCTTAGACTGGGGGCCAAAAACAGACATTACTTTAAATGTGTGTCTAGCAGCAACATCCCCCCCGCCCCATTTTTACTCTAGAGTAGGGGCAGAGCCCCTGATTTAAATTGGGACCCTAGCATGGGGGCAGGGGTAGAGTGTCTTTTAAGATCTGGATCAGGGGCTACGTGCCTACTAAAAAAATAATAATGAAAGGAAGACATAGCTGCTAGGCACACATTTAAAGTAATGTCTATTTTGGCCTCGGCATATTCCTCTAGCACTGAGTTGCATGCTTATTCCCATCCCAGGCTGTGGCCATCAGCTTGCCTCTTCTAGAAGTTTGAGGGCGTTCTCCAGAACATCCCTCTAACCAATAACCACTGTCAACTGAACCCTCCAAAGATCTGCCTGCTCCTAATCTTGACATGCTTCTCGATGAGATTAATCCTGTTACGGACAATCCTTGAAAGCCCACTAATTTCAAAAGGCAATAATGACTTATTCATCATTTTAAATGCATGCAGAGCAAAATGTGTTGATTGACATTTAGTAATAAAAGCTGGGTCCCTCCAAACCTAAGTACAAATAAACAATTATCTAAACTGCAATTATCATTTATTAGGAAGGCAGCTGCATAGCATGGGCATGTGTTCAGTTACCCAGGATAGCTCATACTGGGAGCCACTGTATGAAATACATAAGCATAGGCAGCATGATGCTTTAAGTTAATTAGTCTAATATGTGATACCCTCCCAACAGTAAAATAATGGGAAGCAGAGGAAGAAAAACGAAAGACTCTCTCTTTTTTTTCACGCAACACACAGGAAATATATAAATAAAGAGGCCTGTACTTTGGGTCTTAATGAGAGTTTTCTCTACTGTTCAAACTTCAATACGTCAAACCACCATGAGCACCATTTTCTTGGGAGAAGGCGGGGAACACATCTAATAAATAAAATAAACATCCACTTACATGGATATACATGGGAGTCTACAGAAGTAAAAATTCTTTGTAAGATCCTGGCAGCAGTTGGATATTTCTCATGTACTGCCTAATCTTTGACCTAGATTCAAATTTAACGTAAGCCCAGAACTATCTTGGTAGCCTTAAGAAATCCACTAGCTCTCGGCAATATGGGAATAGTAATATTGGCCTACCTTACAGTTCGGTTGTAAGGATTAAAGAGATAATGTATGTGAAGTGTTTTGAACACTCATGATGCTTTGTAAATATTATTTACCAAAGGAGGTACTTTGCACTACTCTCTCCTTTGGCTATATCTTGTGTTTGGACATTACAGCTTGGCTATAACTTGTGTTTGGACATTAGAGTTTTCTCTCTCACTCTGTGTTTTAACATGCATTTTAATTTAATGATTTAACTGGGTATTATTTTTATATGCTCTTATTTGATTTTTAGATGGTTTTATATTGTTTTGTTATGTTGCTTTTGTATTATGGATTTTATTATTGTTATCCATATGAAATATGGATATATTTCATAAAAAGGTGGGGTACAAATGCAATAAATAAATCACCAAGGCTGCATTCCTATAGCCAGTTACCTGGGAGTAAGCCCTATAGAATTCCATGGGACTTACCTCTCAGTAGACATGCATAGGATTGCATGATAACTAACTCTGAGATTCCTTTTAGTACAGTGGCTAATATGACCAAGAGCACAATCCTAATCACATCTATTCAGAAGTAAGTTCCATTGAGTTAAATGGGACTTACTCCCAGGTAAGTCTGTATAGCAAGGGTAGGCAACCTTTTTGGGTCATGGGCACATTTGGCCATTTGAAAAACTATCCTGGGAACCACCACAAAATGGCTGCCATGGGAGGCATGGCAAAGGACAAGTAACCTGCCCAAAAGACTGCCTACAAGGCAGATGGTGGAGTCTGAGGGCAGTATCCAGCTATCATTCCATTAGAGTAAATGATGTTGTGCTAGCGGAAATTGAGTTCTGAAGTATGCGCAAGAGAAGAATCCAACTAAAGTTAAGTTTGCGCAAGTGTGGTTGCACAAGAGGTTGTGCACTAAGCTTGTGCAACCAGTTGTGCAACCCCATTGAGAAACAGATTGCACAATGGGTTGCATAACTCATAATGGGCACGCATAATGGGCAACCGCTTGTGCAATGGAAAGATTTGGTGGAGCTCTGCTAGTGCTATTTGAGTTTGTGGAATGACGCCATTGGATACTGCCCTGAGCCCCAACATGCTAAACAACTCCTTTGAATCCACAGTTTTTAGCACCATCAGAAACCTAATTCACAGCGATCCCAGCTGCTGGTAAGAAAATGTGTTATTTGAAAAAAATAAAAAATTGGAAGGTTCAGGAACTCTGGTGGGTGCCAAGATAAGTGTCGGTGGGTGCATAGGAACCACATTGCCTACCCCTGGTGTATAGGTCTGCAGCCTAAGCCACTAGAAAGGCACAGGAAAGATCATTTCTGTTTCATCCCTGTCATGTGATAATTGCATTAACTACTTGCAGATATCTTCTTCCGTCGCTGTGTACTTAAGATAAGTAATTATAGAACTGTTACGAGCACTGCTGCACATCAGACTGACACCTTTGCTACAACTACATATTGCATTAGAAATGGTCACAAGACACCTCAAGGGGACAGCTCATTCTGTTCCTGACTCCCAGCTGAGCAGGAGCACAACAGGAGAGAGGCTCCAGCTGTTTTTGGGGCTGTGATAAGGCAAGCAGGCTCCCAGAGAGCGAGCGAACAGAGCGAGCGAACAGGGAGAGAAAACAGGAGTTTGGCAGCGGAGTAGAACGACAAGTGCTGCAACAGCAAGTGCTGCTGTACAAACAACAACTACTAGTGCTGCAAGGGAAGGGTGTGGCCTGAGAGCTGAAAGGGAAGGGTGTGGCCTGAGAGCTGAAAGGGAAGGGTGTGGCCTGAGAGCTGAAAGGGAAGGGTGTGGTCTGAGAGCTTAAAAGGAAGGGTGTGGCCTGACAGCTCATTCTGTTCCTGACTCCCAGCTGAGCAGGAGCACAACAGGAGAGAGGCTCCAGCTGTTTTTGGGGCTGTGATAAGGCAAGCAGGCTCCCAGAGAGCGAGCGAACAGAGCGAGCGGACAGGGAGAGAAAACAGGAGTTTGGCAGCGGAGTTCGGCAGGGGAGGTCAAGGGGGAGGTCCCTAAAAAAAAAAAAAAAAAAAAAAAAAAATCTAGGAAGACAGAAACCGAGCACTATGGAAGGAAAGGACTCAGCAGTGGTGGTGACCTGCAAGGGGTGTGCTATGTTTGTTTTCCTGCCGGAGATCGACATGGCCTACACGTGCAACAAGTGCAAGCTGGTCACGCTGTTGGAAGAAAAGGTCAGAGGACTGGAGCAGCAAGTGTCAACCCTCAGGAGCATAAGAGAAAGCGAGGAGTTCTTAGACAGAACGGTGGATCTACAGCACCAAAGCACAGTACAGGAGCCAGAAGGGCAACGGCAGGATGAGGCGGAGTCGGAGACTGCTGAGGCAAGGGAAAATAACGCAGGGGGAACTCCCTGGAAAAGGGTGACTGTTAGGAGCACAAGAACTACAAGACACTCTGCGCCTGTGGAAGCAGTGGAGCTATGGAACCGCTTCCATGTACTTGAGGACGAGAGCAGAGGACAGCCTGCAGAGGACGGATTACCGGGCACCCAACGTGATAGCGAGCAAGAGGCTGAGGGTCAGTCGAGTGGAGGCAATCAAACCAAGGCCTACAGCAAGAGGAAGAGAAGAGTACTCATAGTGGGAGACTCCCTCCTGCGGGGGATCGAAGCCAAAGTATGTCGCGAAGACCCATGGACTCGCCAGGTGTGCTGTCTCCCCGGAGCACGGATTAAGGATGTGTCAGAGCAGCTGCCGAGGCTCATGCAGCCCACCGACACATACCCCTTTCTTCTCTTCCACGTGGGTACAAATGATACTGCCAAGCGGAGTTACAAAGAAATCACGGCAGACTTTGAAGAGCTGGGAAGGGAACTCAAGAACTTCGGGGCCCAGATAGTTTTCTCATCCATCCTTCCAGTACTTGGAAGAGGCATAGAAAGGGAAAGAAAAATACTCCGAGTGAATGACTGGCTACGAAGGTGGAGCCGACGTGAGGGATTTGGATTCTGGGACCACGGGCTACACTTCCTGGAAGATGGACTGCTGGCAAAGGATGGGTTGCACCTCACAAGGACTGGGAAGAATGTGTTTGGCCACAGCATGAGGAACTTAATCAGGAGGGCTTTAAACTGAATCCAACAGGGGAGGGAGACATAAACTCGGGGGTACCAATGGAAGAAGGCCTCTATGCCACAATGGAGAGAACAGCTCCAGCGGTGCCCATTGATAGTCTACCACAAAATGTAGGGGGAAAGTCGGACTATAAAGCACATAGTCTTCGATGTCTTTATACTAATGCCCAGAGTATGGGCAACAAACAAGACGAACTTGAACTCTTGATACATGAGGGCAAGTACGACTTGATAGGGATAACTGAAACCTGGTGGGATGACTCCCATGACTGGAATACAGCAATTGAAGGGTATAACTTGTTCAAAAGGAACAGAAGCAACAGAAAGGGAGGTGGAGTTGCACTGTATGTTAAAAATACGTATCTCTGCACAGAGATACAGGAAGAGGAGCTTGGCAGCCCCATTGAGAGCATCTGGGTTAAAATAAAGGGGGCAAAGAATAAAACGAACATGGCGGTTGGAGTCTACTACCGACCACCCAATCAAGGAGAAGACGAGGATGGAACTTTTGAAAAACAAATTGCCAGTGTTTCAAGGAGGCACAATGTGGTAGTAATGGGAGACTTCAATTTCCCTGATATCTGTTGGGAGACTTTTTCAGCCAAACATGGCCCCTCCAAGAAATTCCTGAGCTGTGCTGCTGATAACTTCCTCCTACAGAAAGTGGAGGAAGGAACTAGAGGATCGGCTATCCTTGACCTGATTCTAACCAACAGAGACGAGTTAGTGGATAAAGTGGCAGTTTCGGGAACTCTGGGGGAAAGTGACCATGTTATACTTGAGTTCTTGATTCTAACGGAAGCAAAAGCTGAGTGTAGCCAAACACGTACCCTGGATTTTAGGAAAGCCAATTTTAACAAACTCAGAACAATGATTAGTAAGATCCCATGGCAAGTGACTCTCACGAGAAAGGGAGCCCAGGAGGGGTGGGAGTTTTTAAAAAAGGAAATTTTAAAGGCACAATTGCAAACAATTCCCAAAAGGAAAAAAGGCAGAGGGCAACAGAAGAAGCCAATGTGGCTTCACAATAAACTCAAAGACGACCTGAAAACAAAAAAGGACACGTATAGGAAGTGGAAGGAAGGACAGGCTACAAGTGAAGAGTACAGGCAGGTAGCACAGAACTGCAGGAATAGTGTCAGGAAGGCTAAAGCTGAGAATGAGCTAAGGTTAGCGAGGAATGCTAAAAGCAACAAAAAAGCTTTCTTCAGATACATGCACAGTAAAAGACAGAAGAAAGAACTGGTGGTTCAACTACGCAATGAGGATGGCAAATTGATAACAGAAGACAAAGAAAAGGCAGAAGTGTTCAATTCCTACTTCGGCTCGGTCTTCTCCCAAAAGAGGGTCTATGACCCCCCTGGCAAACCTGAAGTGCAGACTGAAGGGGCAGGATTGCAGCTTGAGATTAATAGGCAAATGGTCAAGGAGCACCTGATTACTCTGAACGAGTTTAAATCTCCAGGGCCTGATGAGCTGCATCCTAGAGTAATAAAGGAACTGGCAGAAGAACTCTCAGAACCACTGTCTATTATCTTTGAGAAATCATGGAGGACAGGTGAAGTGCCAGACGACTGGAGGAGGGCAAATGTTGTTCCCATCTTCAAAAAGGGCAAGAAGGAGGAACCTGGGAACTATAGGCCAGTCAGTCTGACATCAATCCCCGGGAAGATTTTTGAGCAGATTATAAAGAAGTCAGTCTGCAAGCACCTTGAAAACAATGCAGTGATTACTAGAAGCCAGCATGGATTTGTCAAGAACAAATCCTGTCAGACTAATCTGATCTCATTTTTTGATCGGGTAACCTCCCTTGTGGACTGTGGGAATGCTGTGGACATTATATATCTGGACTTCAGCAAAGCTTTCGACAAAGTGCCTCATGATATCCTGATTAGTAAGCTAGCTAAGAGTGGGCTAGATGGAACAACTATCAGGTGGATCCACAACTGGCTACAGAATCGGACTCAAAGAGTGCTTATCAATGGTTCCTTCTCAAACTGGGGAGAGGTAACGAGCGGGGTACCACAGGGCTCGGTCCTGGGCCCGGTGCTCTTCAACATTTTTATTAATGACTTGGATCAGGAGGTACGGGGAATGCTTATCAAATTTGCAGATGACACAAAGTTGGGTGGAACAGCTAATACTCTGGAAGACAGAAACAAAATTCAAAGTGACCTCGATAGGCTGGAGCGCTGGGCCGAAAACAACAGAATGAAATTTAATAGGGATAAATGCCAAGTGCTGCACCTAGGGAGAGGAAACCAAATGCAGAGTTACAGAATGGGGGACACTTGGCTCAACAATACTACAAGTGAGAAGGATCTTGGAATTGTGGTAGATCACAAACTGAATATGAGCCAGCAATGCGATGTGGCTGCAAAGAAGGCAAATGCAATTTTGGGCTGTATTAATAGAAGTATAGCTTCCAAATCGCGGGAAGTGATAATTCCCCTTTACTCGGCACTGGTTAGGCCTCATCTTGAGTACTGCGTCCAGTTCTGGGCACCACACTTTCAGAAGGATGTAGACAAACTGGAGAGGGTTCAGAGGAGGGCAACAAAGATGATAAAGGGACTGGAAACAAGGCCCTATAAGGAGAGACTGAAAGAACTGGGCATGTTTAGCCTTCAGAAGAGGAGACTGAGGGGAGATATGATCGCACTCTTCCAGTATTTGAAGGGATGTCACACAGAGGAGGGCAAAGATCTCTTCTCGATCATCCCAGTTTGCAGGACACGGAATAATGGGCTCAAGTTACAGGAACCTAGATTCCACCTAAACATCAGGAAAAATTTCCTGACTGTCAGAGCAATAAGACAATGGAATCAACTACCTAGGGAGGTTGTGGGCTCTCCCACTCTGGAGGCATTCAAGGTGCAGCTGGACAGCCATCTGTCAGGGATGCTTTGACCTAGATTCCTGCATTGAGCAGGGGGTTGGACTCGATGGCCTTGTAGGCCCCTTCCAACTCTACTTTTCTATGATTCTATGATATTTTGCCTCATTGAGGGTGCAATCCTATGCATGTGTAGGCAGAAAAAAGTCCTACAACTTCTAGCCAGCATGACTAGCTGGGGAATGGTGGAAATTGTAGCACTTTTTTCTGTCTAAACATGCATAGGATTGTGCCCCGAGAGTCTTTGTTTTCTCTAGGTTTACATAGCTGCACCCCAGAAATTTTTTCTCTCTATCTCTCTGTCTCTCGCAAAAGGAAACATTAAAAACAAAACAAAAACCCACACAAAACAGCAGTGAAATCTATCAACCTATTAACTTTCTGTTTTTCTGTGAGGGGAATTCCGTTCCCCTCCACCCACCAACTCCCATAAGAATTTCTTACAAAACTCTTTTGTAAGAAAGAGTTTTGTACTTTTTATGAATGAGCACAGATAGAAAAGGTATCCATTTTTTGAAAGAAAAAAAAGTAGAATATTGTTGTTGCAATTGCCACTGAAGTATAGAGAGGGAAGGCTGGTGACTCCTGTGTCAGTGGGGCTCCTTATCCATTGCAGCTTTTATTCTGAGCTTTATAGGAGCTGTCCATGGTGCTGTACTCCACCCCCAAAATAGGTCCACCACCATGGAGCACCATGGATAGCTCCTATAAAGCTCAGAATAAAAACTGCAATGGATAAGGAGCCCCACTGACACAGGAGTCACCAGCCTCCCCTGGTATAGAAAGCAGTGCCTGCACTCAGTGATGGACTGAATGAGGGTCAATAAACTGAGGCTGAATCCTGGCAAGACAGAAGCCCTGTGGGTGAGTGGTTCCTGAGTCCAGGAGGCAGGCTCACTGCCTGTTCTGGATGGGGTTGCACTCCCTTTGAAAGATCAGGTTCATAGTCTGGGGGTACTCCTAGATCCTTCACTGTCGCTGAAGTCCCAAGTGTCTGTGGCTCCTCGGAGTGCCTTTTACCATTTTTGATTGGTGCGTCAGCTACGGCCTCTCCTGGACGGGGATAGCTTGGCCACAGTGATACAGGCACTAGTAACCTCAAGACCGGATTACTGCAGTGCGCTCTATGTGGGGCTGCCCTTGAGGCTGGTCCGGAAGCTGGAGCTAGTGCAGAATGCAGTAGCTTGGCTATTGTCGTGAACTGCCCCTTTTCTGCATGCAATTCCTTTGCTGAAGGAACTGCACTGGCTACCTATTTGCTACTGGGCCAGGTTTAAGGTTCTGGTACTTATGTTCAAAGTCGGAAACAACTTGGGACCAGGATAACTGAGATACTGCCTTCTCCCTTACCAACCTGTCTGGTCACTGAGGTCATTGGAGGGCATTCTCCTGGTGGTTCCTCATGGACCTATGGCCTCTGGAGGTCAGACAGGCTCCAACATTGTGCTGCTTTCGGTGCCTGCTGAAGACCTCTTTGTTCCGGGAATCCTTCTCTGCTGTCCAACCACCATTGTAATTTTACTTTGTTTTCAATGCATTTTTTTAATTTGTTTTATCTGTTATCTTTTTATTGTTCACTGCTCCAGAATCTGCTTAGATATGGAGCGGTATACAAATACTGTAAATAAATAAATAATAAATAAAATTCTTCATGTTGATAGACAAAGAAGTTAGGAACCAGCTTGCTGAGCAAGTAGGCACTTTTTGGGTTGGGGAAATGTCATACCACCATCTGGACAGAGAAGAAAGAGACGTCTTCTCCAACTAAATGGGAGTAGTTGGGTTGGCTATTTTCCTCCTCCTTTCCAGCTCACAGCTACAAATGGAGGTGAAGGCGGGTGATGATCTTCCTATGAGTGTACTAATTAGGTAGATGTTGAGTGAAGGCATGAATTATGAATTGATAGCAGGAAATGCCTTTTCTTTCAGCTAGGGAGGCATGTAAAACAGATGTACTGTGGGCAAAAATCTAATCCCTTATCCCTATCATGTGGCCTAGGACAGCAGGCAATGGGTATTCATAGGCCCCATGCACTGTTTCTAGAAATGCTGGCTGGTACCATGGTAGGGTGCACCGTATAATTGCCTGCTATCTGCTTGTGAGTAGGGGGGGGGGGAAGAACCACTGTCCAGAGTGAGATCTCCCTTCAAGAGCTAGACTAAAGAAGTACCACTGAACACTGCTGTCCAGCAATGCTATGGACTAACCTCGAGGCTGAATATCTGTGGGGAATTGTGACTAGTCACACATGCTTTTTAAAACTCCCCCCCCTCTCATGTTTGTGCCTGCAGGTGTTGGACTATGCCGGAGCAACTGAGCTGTCCTTTGGGAAAGTATGGTTAAAGTTTCTCCATCAATTGGCTTCATCAGTTCAGGAGGACACAAAGACACACAGCTGGCTCTCTTGCTCCATCAGCTGTCACAGCTATGTGTTTCAAGATTAATGTCCCAAGCCTCAACATATTTTCTGGTAGCGAAATGTAATCCCTTTTTTATTTGACCGATTTTAGTACAGTAACTGAGAAATTGTGCTTATTCAATCCATGTTTTTGCACATGCAGCAGATGAGAGGGGTGCGTTGGGAGGGATCCCATTATAGAGAGGCCAATACATAGAAAGCCACGAGTGCAAACAAGGCATCATGATTAAGATTCTATGGTTTTGCTCTTCACCATTTTGGAAGATGTGGCTCTCAATAAAGTCCATTAAGTGAAGACTGAATGAAGTGACTACCCTGCAGCGGAGGCTCCAGGTTTCCAAGCTCCGCACAGGCAAGGTCAATGTGGACTGGAAAAGTATTCTAACAGCACAATTCTATACATTTATACTCAGAAGTAAGTTCCACCGAGTTCTGCCGGTGGGATCTGGGAGGGGTGGTTGCTTGCCCCGTTTAAAAGTAGCGACACCAGCAAATTTCTCCTGAGCGTGGCTTGGAAAAGATCTTTCAAGGGCTCATAAGAACCCATCTGAAAAGAAAGGCAGCCTTTTAAAGACCTCCAGATTCTTCTCCCATTTGGAATGAAGTCAGAGAAGGATTGCTGGCTTCTCACCAATGAATGTTATGCTCAGCCTGAGAAAAGCTTTGCTCAGCAAGGGACATGGAACCCCAAATGTGCCTTGATGCTTCTTGACTCCGATGTCATGGTCACAGAGAACAGGCATGCGTGTGCTGTTGGGTCAGACTGAGAGCATGAGGGCTGTGACAAGTCTGAGTTACTTTCAGATGAGGCTTTTACTGTGCAGTTGCACTGCCTCATTCATGGAATGTTATGGGGATGGGGGCACAGATGTCATCTTCCACTTGTAGCCCTCCGTGCTTACCCACCACTTCTTCCATCTCCCCCCCCCCCTGGGGGCGCAGATGTCATCTTCCACTTGTAGCCCTCCGTGCTTTCCCACCACTTCTTCCATCTTCCCCCCCCTGGGGAATAAGATTGCAGCCATAGTTGTTTTTGTTGTCCCATGGCTACCCCTCTGGAAGTTCCTTTGAAGAGGGTGACACCTAAAATAAATAATTTAATACTGATAGATCTTGATTGCCTTCAGATGGCTATCAATTTTAGTTGCTAAAAAAAAAACCTAGGGAAATTTCTAGGTAGTTGTCTCTATGTCTGCATATTTCATCACTCACATTCAACCTACTGTTTGTTCAGTTCACTAGAAAGAGAGTGAAAAACACCTATTTGGGGAAGGCTTAATTTACTTTCAGTTTCTGGATATCATGAATACTGATTTCAAGTGACCCAGAGAGAGACCTGAGGAATGAGAAATAAAGGAAAATATTTAGACAGAGAGACAAATGGAAGATCTAGGTATTTACTGAATGACCTCTGCTTGCATTATTGAATGCTTTCCCTCCCTCTTTCCCACAGTTCAACTACCTAATCATATATTTGAAATTAAAACATAGTGCAGGAGAGCGAAAATATTTTCTATGCTACCTGAATTGAACTTACAGGGAGTGGGAAGTCTACTGAGCCAAGCACTGAATCTGTTCTGTAGCAGTATTTGTTTCAGCAACAAGAGAGAGTCTTGACAACTACATATGAATAGATTGGGTTTGTGGCTCACAAACCACATGGAAAGTATTATTGTGTGGGTAGACCCTTAAATTCATTGTAGAACCCTTAAACCAGCTTCATAACCTGATGACACCTGATTTCTAATAGAAAAATCACATGGTCATAATTCAACACAGAATTAAGAGAACCAAAATTAATAGAGATCAATTGAATCAGTTTTAAGTATGAGTAAAGCCCTCTTCAGGCAGTCCTAAACTGATTAGACTAAGCATGCAAAGAAAGGGAGTGTCCTACCCTGTCCTCTTTGTTGCCCTTGGCTTGTGAAGGGTGACTTTCTTTTCTTTTTTTAAAAAACTTTTTTATTTCTATAAAAGACAAAAATCAAACAACACAAAACATATAACAATAATTAACAATTAACAAAACTAAAATGGACTTCCGAATTTTTCTACAGCAAATATAGGTAACAAATAATTTCTCTACTCGATAATCAAAAAAGAAAAGCTCTCTTTTTTCTATTGTCACAAATTTATCATCATCTTCTTATTTTTCCCCCATTGTCAATTCATCTTCTTATTATTCCACAAAACCACAGATAAACAAATCATTGTCTTCTAACCCCTGCAAAAAGTCAATTAGAGGTTTCCATTCTGCAATAAACGTAGATGTTGTCTTTTCTCTAATCAATGACGTAAGTTTGGCCATCTCTGCCAGCTCCACCATCTTGACCAACCATTCCTCTGTTGTAATACTGGAACTTTCCATTTTTGTGCATATAATAGTCTCGCTGCTCACTGCTGTTGTCATATATAAAAATAAAGTTCCATAGCTTCTTTCCAACTGACTATCCATTACTCCCAAGAGAAAAGCATGAAGGGTGACTTTCTGAAAAGGAGAGCCTCCTGTTTCCATGGAGGCTCTGCACATGATCCAGAATGCTTGAAAATTGGTGTTCTGAGTCACAAGGAGAGCATTCATGGATACATGAGGCTTTCCTCTTCAGAAAGTCACCCTCCACAAGTAGAGGGTGACAGAAATGCACAAGGACAGGGTGGAGCTAGTTTGTTCCCTCTCCTCCCATGATTAATCTAATCGGTTTAGGAATGCCTGAACAAGACTTAAGTCTGAATCTAATCCATAATGTTTGTATCCAGTTACAATGCAGAAAATTCATGGATAATTGAATGCCTCCCTCTTTATGAACCAGAACCACATTTTTTTGATGGCTTTTCAGGCATTATTACAGCATTGTTCCAAACACAAGGATATAATTAATATGAGATAAAAATTACAGTGGTAATAAACACACACATACTTACATTTAAAACACCACAAATTTCCTGAGAATCCTACAAAACCTAGGGCTTTTGCATAGTAAAGCTCAAAGTATGCCTTGCCTCCTGAAAAGTTTCAGAAGTATGCAAGCTAAATTGTACATCATGCTGTTGTTTGACTTTTTATTTCAATGTTGTTGTGAATCTTTACTTTAAGATGTGCACATCTATGATTCCAAATGAGAATTTATTTTTAGATATTTTCTCCTATTCTAAAATCATTGAGCAGACAAGCAACAAATCTCATACCCTCCAATATTTCACAGATCTCACTGTATATATACCGGTATGTGGATATATGTGTTCAAATGCAAGATATGTGAATTGTGGGAAGGAAAAATATTTATTAACCTCTAACCATGAATTTTAAAAAAAGAATAAAGTTTGAAATATTTTGTCCCAGAATACATTTACATTTAATGCATATCCTTCCTATCATCATCATCATCATCATCATCATCATCATCATCATCATCATCATCATCATCATCTGTTAGGCCTTCTGAGTCTTTTAATAAAGCATAGTCAATACTGGTGGCGCTCCTTGACAACTTATTTTTGAATTTACCTAAATCTAATAGTGTGATTCAATTGTACACTTACTTGGGAGTAAGCCCTATTGAATTCCGTCGTGGGACATACCTCTGAGTGATCATGCCTAGGATTGTGCTATAAGGCAGCAGTATTCTTGCTTGTGTTGTGTTGTTCCGGTTTGAGTTTTATGGAAAGGACTTCTGTACTTTAGGATGTAATCCTATACACACTTTCCTGTGAGTAAGTCCCATTGAATGTAATATTTATTTATTTAATTCATTTTTATATCACCCAATAGCCGAAGCTCTCTGGGCGGTTTACAACAGTTAAAACCATAAAATACATAATAGGACTTACTTCTGAGTACACATGCATAGGATTGCACTGTTGTTCTGTTTTCAGAGCAGTGGTAAAACTTTACTTGGCTCTACCTGTGTACCCCATGTGGAAGTCTTTTTCTAACATATACTGAAGTGCAATGGAGAAAGCTCTCTACAGTAATGATTAGGATTATTCTGCAGGGATTTTGGTTTTTTGGTTTTTTAAATGCATTAGAAGGGAGTTAGCAGAAAACACACCCTCCTCAAGAGAAAGAAAGAAAAAATCCCAACTACTTCAAATAGCAGCAACAAACATCATCATTCCATTTTGGCATTATTGTTCAATCACAGTGTTGTTGTTCTTGTTTTTTAATAAAGTACAATAGAGCCCAGATGTGTGTTTTTCTGAGTGGAGAAAATAGGAGCTTGCAGGGTGGGCCTGTGAACCACTTTAGAGATATCTAAATGTTTAATATTATTATTTCTTTGGCAAACTACTAATGAGAACAAAGCCACCATGGAGGGATCCATTTTTAAAGTGGGAGGGAGATTTTTCAAATAAGGAGTTTCCTGCACAATGTGGTGAAAGTAGGCTGAAAGTTATGTTTGACTGAAATAATGACATATTCCTCCGGTTTACCCCTGCCCACCATTTGTTGTCGCCTCTGTATTACATTTTAGATTGTAAGCTCTTTGTGGCAGGGAAATGTTCTCTTATACTCAGTAAAGCACCATGCACATTGATGGTACAATAATAATAATGATGACAACAACAGCAATCACCATCATCATCTGCACATTTGAAAGATCTGGGTTCTAGTCCCCGCTCAGCCATGAAACTCACTGGGTGACTTTGGGCCAGTCACTGACTCTCAGCCTAACCTACCTCACAGGGTTGTTGTGAGGATAAAATGGAGAGGAGGACTATGTAAGCCGCCTTGGGTTCCTTGCAGGAAAAAAGGCGGGGTATAAATATAATAAATAAATAAATAAAGGATGAGTGGCATGAACATGGAACAAATGTGCAAATACCTCCAAATTAATGTCTTTAACAAGATACATGTACTCCGCTGTCGCAGGTTTCTCCTGGCGGCATGAGTTTCATAGATTTCATAGATCATAGAGTTGGAAGGAGCCTGCAAGGCTATCGAGTCCAACCCCCTGCTCAATGCAGGAAACTATAGGAGGGGTCTCCCATCCAAGTAATAACCAGGCCTGACCCTGCTTAGCTTTCCACACTCAGACAAGCGCCAGCGTAAGCCACAGGCCTGTTCAGTTCTGGGAGGTGGGTTTCACTGGCATTAATTAAGTCAGGTCAGTGTGTTGGGTAGTATTCAATCTGTGGAACATACCATTTCATAGAGGAATTTGCTTCTCTTGGGATCCCAAAATAGAAATGCTATATTTTTTCAAATATGCCAGAAGAAATGTTCACTGCATGCACAGCCTTTGGAAGTACATAGCAGGCACAGTGAGCAGTATAATGTTCCCACTTTCTTAAATTGTTGTTTTCCAACACAGTTTATCTATAATAGTTTTGAATAATTAAATATAAAAATATGGTAGGACTGTGCTGTAAAATATTCCATCCACCTGTCCCCCAGCTGTTTGCTGCAGGGAATGGCTCAAAATATCTATTATGAACCCTGTCTGTCAGGCATTCTGGAATATTAAAAATAATTGCTCAAATTATGCAATCCAAGCCATCTTTCTAAAAAACATAAAAAATAAAAATAATGAAAAGAAAGAAAGTCAGATGGTGATGATATCAATGCGTAGGGTGAATCTAAAAGAATCGGGAAGTTTTAGTTTCCATGGCAATTGGGGCTCTTTCATTATATAGACGCAGAAAGACAATATAATGAATTATTTTTGTGAAGAAAAATGGGTGGGGGACCCACAATGCTGTGTTGTTGTTTTTTAACCAATCAGGGATTGTGTGTCACTGCTTGAGTAATTTAAATGAATTTCCGTGTTCACCTGAAGCCTTAATGAATACAACCTAGGTTGCATTTTTCTGCCAGAGGAGTCACAATTTTCAAAAGATGCCTCTCTTTTTTTCACATCACCTTGATCCAGCAAGGGCAATCTGTATATGCTAATCCTCTGATGGATCAAAAAACTGCTTGTGCAAGCGGGTGCTAAGGCTGGGTTACTGCATGCAGTGTCATTTCATTTGTGTATTGCTCTGAGAGCAACAACTGTCTGCTGAGGGCAGGGCTGAACAGCAGAACAGGTGTTCTGTGCTGCCGAAGCTGACAGCACCCATCAATTGTTGGACAGGCATTGTGTATTCATAGCACAGTTGCATAAGGGGATCCTTGGACTGAGATTCTGGATAAATAGATTTCCCCAGCCCAGTTCCATTCCTTTATTGTCCTGAAGATTCACTCTGCCCTGCGTCCCATTCCTCCTGAATTCTGGATTAGCTACGAGAATCTCGTTTTAAAAAAAACAAAAACCTTCCAGAATTGGATCATGCACATTATAGCCATAGCTTTCAATTCATTCAGTTCATTTGCATCTTCTTTTTCCTGTGTTACTTCTATGCATGGACACATTGCTAAAAATACACTGCCAACCCCACCCCAATCTTGGTGTGATTGTATGCATGATTGCAACACAAAAAGATTCTTTTTATGTGGTGTTTTACTGATGTTCACATGCATGCCTGGACATCACTACACAGCTGCACATTAGTAAAACACCAGACAAAATAATCTTGATGCAACTGCACATAGAATCACATCAAGATTGTCTTTCTCTCTTTTTCTTTCGTAGGAATTATTTTATCAATACTTGCATCAGTAATGTAGAAGGGGGAAAGACAAAAATGGACTGAAGGAAAAGAAAGCTGCGGCAAACTGAGTGTGCCCAGCACTGTGTACAAACAGTGAAGGGCTCCTAACGCATCAGTTCCACTTTGGAAACGAGACCAGGTAAGCTGAAGCCAATGGAAGACTTTCCAAGCCTAATTGCAGCGCAAGGAGAGTGATTTCTCAGAGGCTCACAGGTGTCAAAGGAAGGGTTAGGATCCTGCACTGACACCTCTCCCCATCATCTCCCATGCTGCAATTAGGCTTGGAAAGAGCCGTCCATTGAAGCGAACAGGCGGCTTTTCCAAGCCTAACTAGCACAGGTGTGTGTGTGTGATTGCGGGTCTCAGGTGGTGAGGGATGCGCAGTGGTGTACTGGTAAATTTCAAAGCGCAGGCACTCATCATGACAGTCCTCATAGCCACGCTCCCAGGAAGATTAACAAAAACTCAGATGCAGCCGTGTTGACCATGATCAACAAACCAGTTCTAGCAGTTTTCATCTCCATCAGGAGCAGGTCTTTTGTAAAGCTAATGGTTCTTAAGTTAACTGCCCAGGCCAAGAGCAAGCCACCCCAAAAGATGTTGCTTTGCGTTACAACAGGGAACGATATATCGTTGTGGGGAAAATTCATTTCCCTCCAGCTAATGTGAGGTGTACAGCTAAGCTTGGAGGGAACAGGGAAGGCTGAGGGGGTGGTGGGGGTGGCAGATGATGTTGTGGCTGGTGCGAAGCAGGGATAAATGGTTATTATGAAGGGAGGAAAATGGAGTGTTTAAAAACTGCAACTCCATTTTCTTGCACCATTTTATGGTTCACAATTTACTGCAGATATTAAACACTGAGGGACAGAAACCTTCCTGCTGCTTCAGTGTGTGTGTGTGTGTGTTATTTTTTAGCAATACTGTGTTGCCAAAACATATACAAACCATCTGTGCCCCAAAGAGTTAATGTAGGTACTCTCACTTTAAATTTAGGCTTAGCCAACTGTACTATTCTAGAACTAAACTAATTACTAAAATGTTAAATATCTTGGCAGTTTATAAGAAAATTAAACATAAATTGTATGTAATTTTATTCTCTATTATTCATACATTCATTTCCCACTGGCTTTGGAGATCACAAATCATTTACTTTTGGCAAGAGAGAGTGAATGTTTAAACAATGAATAGGCTATGTCTGCTGAGAAATATGGATAGATGGCTCTTGGTGCACCAATCGAGTTTTATCCTTATTGCATGTTGCCCGGTCAGGCAAGCTGCCAACCCAAAGCCCATTTGCCACAGATGGCTTCAGAATTCATGGCTATAATCTTGTAAAAATCCACCTAAACATACACAAACAACATGTAGTACATGTAGAGTACTTCCTGGATATTACCATTTTAGACTGCAGATGGGGGAACTCACATGCTTCAAAATTCTACTTCCGTTAAGAACTCCATTTATTTAGAAAGCTAGAATGCCAGAGTCCTTTCTCCCTTACATAATTGCTTTCTATCTGCAGGGATTTTTCTTTTCTTTTCTTTTCCATGATGGAGCAAACAAACATGCAACCATCTGCCTTCAGTTCAAATAAATAGTGTTTACAAGGGCACCATTTTGGGAAGCAGGAAAGAGTGACAAAGTGGAAGTGTAGTTCTGAGCAGAAGTTCCAACACCAACAGGAGGAGAGGAGACCCAGGATAAAAAAAAAAAAGCTAGATGTGGTAGAGTTAAGTGGGGACCAAACGATCAGCAAGCCAAAGCCAATTGAGTTTGTGCTGCCCTGTTAAAAGTCTTCCTTCAATTTCCCAACATACCTTTCCATGCTCCAAATTGAGTCAATCAAGCAATACTCTCAGTCAACCAATCAGAAATAGAAATTACTTTGACTCCTTTGATATTTTCTCTTTCACTTGCTGGAAAATACAAAATTGATGAAACCACTGGTTTGCCAGATCCGTCTTTCTTTTGTTCTTTCAAGTATAAGTAAAGGCTGTCAGAATCCAGTTCCTGATGGAGATCTTACAGAATGATTCTATGATTCTAAGTTTAAGAAGCTGGGCAGCAGATAGCAGAACAAGCAAATTTGATGAATGGCCAGAGAAAAATTCCCACAGAGATAAGGTACCCAGCAGCTAATTCCTAGTTCTTCCTCTGCTTTGTTTGTTGTGCTTCAGAAAACAGGAGATTACCTGGGGCAAACTGGTGCATTTAATATGAACTAGAGAGTCCCAGTTTACTACCCTGTCTTATTGGATAGCCATAGGAAGCTATTCTCTTTCGACCTTAGCCTTCACTGATTATATGGTGCCAGGAATATTGGCTGACCTTGCAGTATTGGTTGGTAATAGCTATTATTCAGGACCATCAGATAAGAAGAAAAGAAAAGTTGAATGAAAATTGCCTAAAATAAAGCTGCGTGCACATGGCCTCTCAAAATTCCACACCGTATTCGTACGGAGAGAAATTGGGGGACCATTTCACTGAATTTCTCCAGGGGGAAGAAAAATGTCAGTTTCACTGGGGTGGAGTTCTCGATTAGCAGTGGCAGTAATACAGCTTCTTTTTTCTCCTAACTTTGTTGTTTATTTATTATATTATATCCCGCCTTTTTTCCTGCAAGGAACCCAAAGCAGCTTACATAATCCTCCTCCCCCTCCTCTCTGTTTTATCCTCACAAACAACCCTATGAGGTAGGTTAGGCTAAGAGTCAGTGAATGGCCCAAAGTCACCCAGTGAGTTTCATGGCCGAGCGGGAACTAGAACCCGGATCTCCCGAGTCCCAGTCCAACACTCTCACCACTACGCCACACTGGCTCTCTGCAAGTGGTAGCAGCAGCAGCAGCAACAACAACTGTGTTGGCAACCTGACCACCATTTTGCATCCTCAGAGCCCTGGACCTAGTGTCATTCTGGCCTGTGTGTGTGTGTGTGTGTGTGTCTGCCACAAAAAATGGTGGCGCATATTCAGATAAACATCTGCAATGTGGCCTTTTTCTAGGGGCGGGGTGAAAAAAGGAAGAAAATCTCAGAATTTTTCTCAGAATAGTGTCTTCTGAGAAATGTTGGCTCAGCTCTAAAAATAATAAATGGAAGTGAAGATATGAATGAAAACCTAGAATGGAAAAATATGCTGTTAAAATGTGCCCAATATCCTGATTTTTAACCTCTTCGGGGGGAATCCTATGCAAGGTTAGACAGAAAAAAGTCCTACCAGTATGCCCCAGCCAGCACTGCTGGCTGGGGCATGCTGGGAGTTGTAGGACTTTTTTCTGTCTAACCTTGCATAGGATTGCATCCTTACAGTAATGTCTGGTTTGGCCCTTGAAGGACTTTTCCCATGCTGGCTGGGGAACGTTGGGAATTGTAGAACTTTTCCCATGCTGGCTGGGGCATGCTGCTGGGAGCTGTAGTCCTTTTTTCTGTCTAAATTCGCATCGGATTGCACCTTCAGTCCCTCAAGGGTTTTTAGAGGGCAGACTGTATAAATGCAAAATATATATTTCTATGCTGTTGACAGTCTACACCTGTTTTCTATCAAGTGCTGGAGGAGGAGAAGGAATTTTCACAAGCCTGTTTTCCATTCTGTTTCATAGAATCTGAATGCCTTCTTAATATTCTGTGAAGGGAGAGAGGGTGGGGGAACCTGAACCGCAGGAGAAAACATTTCCCCCATCCACACTTTCATCTAAACACACTACACTGTACAGAGTCCTGGCAGGAGAGAAAAGATGTATTTTGTAAAAGGGATTTGGAGAATAAGGCTCATGGCCAATGTTTCACTTCTTTGAATAAACAGTGTTCAGACTCGGTGTTATATCAGTACTCAAAGCTCTGCATTTGAAAAGCCAAGAGTTTGATTAAAGTTTTAATGGGGTGGGGGATGGAGAGAAAGAAACAACGATCTGTAAAAGGCTTTGGATGGAGGGTTCCACCTGCCAAGTGCCGGCTCTCGCTTCTCCTATATGTCTGCACATGTGTCTGGCTGGTAAGCCCTGGTGATCACATGAACCTCAGGCAGCAACTTCCCTCCCTCCGTTTCCAGTCCTCACTCTTGCTTCATTACTTGCAACTTTTGCAACTAGTCCAAAGCAGAAGCACTTATCTCAGACTCTCCTCTTGATCCTGGGCTTCGCTAACTGCCAAGATCTGTTTTTCCTCTCTCCGTTGAACCTCGATTGGCTAGTCACAGAGGAGCTTTATACTGCAACAAAATAAAAATACAACAATAAAATGATTTCCCTCTTCAAGAAAAACTCTTTTGCTCAGTTCTGTCTTCTTGTGCTCTGTGTTTTTGATCCTGCGCTGCTTGGGGATATAACTTGGGGTATACCTCTGGAAGATCAGGATTACTATCTGCAGGAAATCATCAACAGGGATCATTATTATTCTTTTCCGGATCCAGAGGAGGAGTTTTCACCTTTCACAGAACGGCCAAAGGAGGAAGAAATAGAGCCCCTTGCAGAGAGAGAAGGATCCCCAACATTCAGACCAGGCAAGAAGGAGTTAAAATCAAAGAAAGTCAACAAAAAAGATAAATCACCTCTGGAGACCCCACCAGGTAACTTTTTTCTTTCACTTCCAAACTTTGGGATTCCAGATAGGTCTCAAAGGATTCCACCCCTCACCCTCCATAAATTATTATCCCAAAAATAGAAGCAAAAATAGTACTAACTGTGATGAAATGACGTTAAACACTCTTGTATTAATAGCAGCTGTTACACTGATAGAGTTAGTGATCAAGTTGGTTTGAAAGTCTAAATTTAACCTCAATCTTAACTGTTCTGGGAAGACATAAAATTGCTTCCACTTCCTATTCTCTCTTCAACTAAAACTTAGATCTAAATGCTTTTGTGAATTTTTTTTAAAATGTAAGTCAAACATTCTGTGCACAGACACCCCCCCCCACTTGTTAATTACAAATTACATCTAGCTTTTTGCTTAATAAAATGGTCATTTTACATCCAAAGATACAGATGGGCTGAGTTCTGTGGTCAGATTGCTCAGTTCCACACCGAGTGATGTGAACTTCTGT
Source organism: Shinisaurus crocodilurus (assembly GCA_021292165.1). NCBI lineage: Eukaryota > Metazoa > Chordata > Lepidosauria > Squamata > Shinisauridae > Shinisaurus > Shinisaurus crocodilurus. The sequence continues at coordinate 86,043,848 of CM037878.1, read as the reverse complement.
CTGATTTCATCTTAACTCCCCACCCCACCAGGTAGTTCTAAAGGGCTATTAACTAAAATCAATTTGTGATTTTTCTTTTGGACAAAGAGTTAGTGTAATCCAGCAGATAGAGTTTGGCTGTTTAAATCTGACTTCAGCAAATGCCTGCTGCTGTTGTTTATAGAACTTTCTATCGCGTAAGTTGCTTTATGATTCATTCGCTTGTACATAAACTGTTTTCAGTGAGCTAGGGCAACTGAAATATTATGGGAATTTGTCCAGACCTGTTCCAAGTACTTCATGGTTGATGGGGGATTTGTGCCTGGGTTTGTTTCTATCAATGTCCAGGTTTTGAGCACCGTATCAGTTAGGGACAACTCAAGATGTTTTGTTGTCTGGGCCAGAGCAGCAAGTGCTTTCACCCACCCCCCAAGTCAAAGTGCATAGGTGCCAAGTTATTTGGCACCTGTGGCAAAAAAAAATCTCACCAATGTCTTTTCTCCCTCTGTGGCTGTAAAAAATAGAAGAATACTAGATTAAATAAATAAAAATGTGCTTTCCTTGCATGACACCCAAAGTCTGCTGTGTGAGTCAGTTGCCTCCTTCTGCCTGATGGCAGGGCCAGCTCTGGTATCAACTGTGCCCTTTGAACTCAAAATGTAAGCACAGGTGTGCTCTCACCACTCCCTTCTGGTATCTGATATATATATATATATATATATAGTAATACCTTGGATTGCAAGTAACTTGGTCTGAGAGCGTTTTGCAAGACAAGCAAATTTTTTAAATTTTTTTGACTTGATAAACGAGCAAGGTCTTGCAAGACAAGTAGTGTAGGGATGTAACCGTTCGCCTCGAGCGGGCCGAAATCGGCCCCGCTCACGCCCGCCAGAGACTCACTTTGATATAAGAGTGTTTTGGATTACAAACACGTTTCCGGAACGAATTATGCTCTCAATCCAAGGCATGACTGTATATATATATATAGTCTTTTTAAAGGGGTACTAAGGCTGCAATCCTAAACAGGAGTAAACCTGGGAGTAAGTCTCATTGAACTCAATGGGGCTAACTTCTGAGTTAGGATTGCACCATAAAATGCTCAAGCACTGTATAGGGATCGTGATAAGGATCTGTGCAGTATGCCTCCCAGATATGGATTTGTATGAGGTATAGTGGGATATGCTATGGGAGGAATATGCTAGTATAGCATGCTCAGTTAGGGAACATCTGCATCTTAAAGCTGCATCTGGCTGTGCAACTCCTGTCTCACTGAAATGTAGCAATTGGACTGCTGCCTTTTCTCACTGCAGGAGCTCTTCATGAAGAATTTATTTTGGTGTACAGAAGACTTTGGGTGAACGCTGCTTGAGCTATTTGCTCCATATGGATTCCTCTCTGCAAATTGATTGCATAGGGTGCCTTGGCTATTATTGCTGGGAAAGCACAGGGCAATATAGATCGGCAATAATTAACCTTAATTTACAGCTGTGGGGTTAGCAGTCTCTCTCTCTCTCGCATGGCATTCAAGAAATAACTAATCTCATGTACAGAAGAGAATTAAACTGTGGCAAGTATTAAAAAATGCCTTCCTTTCTCTTTAGCTCAATGGGACGAAAGGCATGTTGGATTAATTAGGTGTTTGTAGCAAACAATCAGCTGGATCTTAGCTGGAATGAAGCAAAGCCAGGGGATAGGAATTAGGAGCATGTGATCTGCCCTTGGGCTGAGCAGCTGGTACCGATCAGTAGTTGCTTTGAATCAAAGTTGGACTAAAATTCACTATAGTCTGAAAGCTCACAGCTGCTTACATATGCTACACACTTTTGATTAACATAAACTAATGGGGATAGAGAGTCCAAATGCAGCTGTTTTATGCTAGCAAGAAAAGGATGTATTCTGTTTTTCTTCCACTTGCATTGATTTCAAACGGAAATCAGTTGTGATGGACTAAGTCAGAGCTTCGTTTTACTCAAACAAAGACTTGCAACATTTAATATATGAAGTGGCAGAACCATGCCCTTACACCTTCCCGTGAACTAAATGTTGACCATATCATTTTGCAGATGATCAGAGCTGTGCCTGTGTTGCTGGACCCACATATGCATATGGTATATTTCTCATATTCGTATCCCAGATTTCACAGCCTGAAAATATATGGGGTTGGATACAGACTTAATCATGGTTAGAGTAGACCCATTGAGATGAATGGGACTTAAGTTAGTTAGTAATTTCAATGGGACTACTCTAAGCTTGACTAAATCTGGGTCCAACCCAGTACATGGTAAAGGCAAGATCTGCAAAGTGGACGTCTAGGGCCCTGACTCCTAGCTATAACTCACCCAGTGGGGAAAAGAGCTTCCAAAGAGTCAAGTAACACGGCACCCTTCTCCACTGTACTGAAGCGGCTCAGCACCTGAGTGACATGCCAGCTGTTGCTGCCACAGCCACAGGAAGAGCGTGACTCAGGAGGCGATGGTGGCTGCCATGTTGCTATTGCCATGACGGCCATCCCAAGACCAGGGTGTCTCGTGGGAGGGCAGGGGACTGCAGGTAGCAAGCATAGCGTGCAGTGCTATCTTTAAGGCACGACGCGGGACAACTTTTTTCTGTCAAGGGCCACATTCCCTTGGGGCCCACATGCTTGCAGTAGGTGGACTGAAGCCGGCAGTGGGTGGGGCGAGATCGCATAACGGGAGGAGTGACTTTAGTCTGCACTCTACGTGTAGCCCTATGGCCATTGGTTGCCCTCCCCGACTTTAATGATTAGAGATTCAGAGGCTGGAGACGGGGCTCACCCAGCATGGCTGCCCAAGATTGTGGTAGGATGGCTGCTCTCCTCCCTGTCTGAGGCCCTGATGAGTGAGCTGTGATGCGAATAAGACACGGTGAGTCGGGCTGGGCATGTTGCTGCCAGTGGAGTTGCCAGAGTTGAGGAGGCCCTGGGCACGATGTCCTCTAGGGGCCCCCCACTTAGCCCTTGTGGCTTGCTCCTCCCACTTGAAAAGAAAGAAAAAAGGGAAAGTATTTATTCCCTTTCTGCCACCGGCTAAGCTGTTTTAATAAACAAAAGCAAAAGGGATCCATTTGTTTCCTCCCGCCATCTCTGCCTCCCCAATTAACAAGCAGTGAGCAGAAAGGGAACAGGCAGGTCCCTGTTTCTGTGTTTGTCTCTCTTCCGAACTTTTCACAGAACTGGTTGGGAATGCTGAGGCTGGTGCCAGCACACCTGAGAAGCTCTGTGAAAAGTTTTGAAAACAGACAAATGCAGGAAAAGGGGCCTGTTTATTCCCTTTCGGCCACTTAGTAAGTGGGTGGTGGTGGTGGAAGGGAATGGCCTTTCTTTCTTTCTTTCTTTCTTTCTTGGGATGCATTTGTTCCCTCCATGTTTGGTGGGGGTGTGGGCGGCGGCTCCAGACTGGTGTGTGTGTGTGTGAACCTGCCCTCAGTGGTCCGGCCCTAGAGGCACCAGTGTACGACATTCTTGTTCACAGTAGCTTATACATCATATACTGGGATAGCTACTGGGCTTGGGAAGGAGGCAGGGAGAAGAACCCCCATTGTTATCTGCTATCTGTTATCAGAAAGAATAGTGGGTATTCCCTTATGTAACACTCCCCCTCCGAGTCGGGAGGGGGATTCCCCAGGAATCCCTGCTGTTATCTCCAATTGCCAATCAGAGATAACAGCGGATATCTCCTGTGCTGCCCCTCCCAATTGGGGGAGGCTTCATTTTGCTTGGGCCTTCCCAGAGGAAAGCAAGGGGACTGGGCCAGTTTGTCTTCACCCACTGGCATCCACCTGAATGAGGGAAGGCGAAACAGCCATGGCTGAGGTGCCAGACAGATCATCTCACTAGTGCCCTGGCTGCAGTGGCTTCACTAAGCACAGGGCTTCCTTGACTGGGAAAACACACAAACAGCGAATTCTGGTCCCCAGCCAAAATGCCAGGTGGAGGATCTACCTGGAGCTTTTGTCAGGGAGCAAATGACATCAGGTAGTTGTTCATAAATTGTACCATAAATCTATAGGCAGTGCATTATAGGATATGAACATGAGGAATGTGTCATGTGACTATGGAATGATCTCCCCACTGAGGCCCACCTGGCATCAACACTGGCATCTTTTCGGCGCCAGGTTAAGACTTCTCTCTACTCCCAGGCATTTAATGGCACTTATGTCAGCTGGCTGTAATAGTTCTAATATTTTACTGGAATTGTTTTTAGCTGTTTAAATTGTTTTAAATTTTTTATATATTGGAATTTGATGCTATATTTTTCTGCTGTTTTATGCAGTTTTGTGATTTTGTGAATTGTTCTGAACCACCCAGAGAGCTTCGGCTATTGGGTGATATAGAAATGAAAATAATAATAATAATAATAATAATAATAATAATAATAATAATAATAATAATACCACCACCACATGAAGTGAATACATGGCATTTATCATTTTGAAATACCACACGATAAGCATTTAATTGGTATGCACATATCAGCAACTGTTCCCACATCCTGCATAAATCACCGAGGTTGCTTCCTGATGAAGCTTTTCGTGTACCATCTCCCTGCCTCATTAATGGAATGTTATGGCTGGAGGGGCAGATGTTGTCATCTTCAACTAGTAACCCTCAGGTTTTCCTGCTGCTTGTTCTGTCTTTTTTCTTACTGCAGAAAAACCATAAGGAAAGAAAAGGTGGAGCTGCTGCACAATACATTCGTATTGGTAGTTCCTGGAGACCTCTATCTGGAACCACCCTGACATGCCTCACAGGGCTGTGATAAGGATTATTGAGATAATTTACGTGAAGTGCTTTGAACACTCTAAAGCAGTGTTCTCCAACCTTGGGTCTCCAGATGTTTTTGGCTTACAACTCCCAGCATGCCCCAGCCAGCATAGCTTTGGTTGCTGGGAATGATGGGAATTGTAGTCCAACCACATCTGGGGACCAAGGTTGGGAAAGGCTGCATCCAAAGTATTAAACAAATGCTAAGTATTATTATTACATTCTTGTCCCCCCCTGGCCACAAACCTTACTGTAGCATGAGAGAAAGAAATATCCAGCCAAAATGTATTCCCTCCACCCATAATATAAAGATTTTCTTGGCAGGGCAAGATTACATAGGAAGCCTTTTAGGATGAGAACTATGTTTTCCATCTAAGCAAGCCTAGGATAAAAATATCCAGCCACGGTTCCCAGATGTACTTTATTTAAGGGAACATTCCTTATTCAGAAGTGACTCCATGCCAAATGCCTCTTCTCCATTACATTCCTGCAAAGAAAGGCATTTCAAGCTGCTTTATGTTCCTAGTTTTTGAAAGGTTGATGTGCCAAAGCTGCATGTTTTCTGTGTTGTATGCAGTGGTGCAGCTCGGACTGCACCTTGGGGACGAAGCCCAGGGCCCCACAGCCCAGGGCTCCCCCAAAATCACCACCCAGAAAGCGGCAGGTGATGTGATCATCAGGGCAGCAGAAGCAAACTCCATTTTTTCCTATAGCTCTGATAGTGCTATGATTTAAGTGAATTTAAAATGCAAAACTGCATATGCTCCGGGTTGGTTGGTTTTTTAAAATCAGCATTGACAAACAGTGCTACTGCTGCTGTTCTAACATATATCAGGAATGTAGAAGCGGCTGTAAACCATGGAACGGCAGCGTGTGTGGGGAGAAGAGGAAACATTAGTTGTGTGCTTCACATCTGAACTTGTAAACATGGCCATCTAAAGGAGGCCTCCATTAAACCATAAAGTCCAGGGTCTAAAATTACCTAGCTGTGCCAGTGGGTGTATGTACACCAAGTAAGTTTCCTTGGGAATGTACATGTGTCTTAAAGGCTGAGACAAAACAACTTTCCCAGTTCCGTGCTTGTTTTTATCCATGTCAACAAGTGCCTTCATTTCTGGAGCTGAAATAATGTGCATTTTAAAGCGCTTTAATTATCCCTCATGATAGGAATTTTCCAGGCAAGTTAGTGCACATTACTGTGGTACACAAGTTATGCTGTAAAGACAGCAACTGTGTTATAGAGCTCGTGAAGACACATGGACTTTTAAACATTAAAAAAATTCTTAAAGGTGCTTGTGTATAGGGGATGTGGAGGGAGGCAGAAGGGGAAAGGACACAGACAACTGATGAGTAGGCTTCTAGCCACATTGAAGAAAGTTGGGTACCCATTTGTGGATGGTTAGATAGATAGACAGAGAGATATTTACTTTGGGGGCAATGTGTGTCTAGGTGTCTGGGGGATAGCCTCAGGAAAGCATAGCCAGCACCAAGTTGTCTGTCTGTCTGTCCGTCCTTCCTTCCTTCCTCCCTCCCTCCCTCCCTCCTCCTCTTCCTTGTTCTTCATCATCACCATCCCAACCTGCCTGCGCTCTGAGATTAACAGTGGATGCCCTGCTTGTGTGCCCGCCTGTCAAAGCAATGAGTTTGGTGGGCACGAGGGGCAGGGCCTCCTTAATTGTGGACCCTCTACTTGTGGAACTCTGTTCCAATTTATGTCCTCCAGGCCTCATCATTACAGGCCTTGAAGCAGGACCCTAAATGTCTCGGGCCCATAATGCTAAACACGTATTTATTTGCCTTGGCCTATAATTGAGTCAGGACTTCATTGGGTGCTGTTGGATATATGGCGTTATCTGGATTCAATTGTTTATTCTTGTTTTAATTGTTATTTTATTATTGTTTATTATCATCATCATCATCATCATCATCATCATCATTTGTGTGTGTGCGTGTGCAGGGGGAGGGTGGTTTTAAGTTTTGTATCCTGCCTTGGGAGGGTTTTCCCTAAAAGGCAGCTTATAAATATTTTTAAATAAATAACTCCACACACACACACACACTTTGCTTTGCTGACCATACAGTGTGTGTATTTTCTTCCCTCCAGTCCCCCTCGCTCAGCTTTCCGGTGTCAACCAAAGCAGAAACGTGTTTGGTTCAGGGCTTCCTGCCTCTACTGTGTCTTTTCTTCTCCCTTCTTTCTTCTTTTTTGCTCTACCTATGCCACAGCAAAAGCTCTTGTGGTATGACAGGTGGGGGGTCTCTTTTCCCTTTATCACTCACTATCTCTCTCTCCTGCATGCTTGATGCAGTAGGTGGCTGCAGTGTTTTCATGCAGTGAGACCCAGAGCTCTGCAAACCTAGATCTAGGCAAGCTACAGTTGTTGCAGTGGAATGTATCAGTAGAGAGGCATAAAATAGGTGGCACAATTCTCTAGTGTTTAAGAGACGATACCTATTAATTGTGATTAAAGAGAAACTTCCATATAGAGAAGAAAGGATTATTATTATCAGTAGTTCTTGTTTAGAAAAAGCTAATCCCAGCTCTGTGAGGGAAATGATAGATGGAGCACTAAAAATGTTCTTCAGAGAAAACACTTCAGTTCACATGTAAAACAAAAATCAGAGGGAGGTTGAAAGGTAATTGTAAATGCACCTTCTTGCACCGTGATCAATAGGGACGGATGAATCTGTCCATTTCAGTCTGTGTCAGTTTCACATGTTTTTGATCCTAAATTCATTCCGTCCCATTTTCACATCAGTCTGTGAATGTTTATTTTTTAAGACCATGACAATTCACATTTATTCTCATACAGATTTCACCTAATATAAACTATTTTGGATGCAGTTTTCCCTAATATGCACATATGCACATTTCTGTATGCAATTTCATTTCATTTCATTCATTTTCATTTCTATTACCGCCCCACAGCTGAAGCTCTCTGGGCGGTTCACAATTTATACATAAAAACAACAATAAAAACATACAATATAGTTAAAAAGATTAAAAACCACATTTAAAAGCACAGTTTAAAATGACAATACAAAAGTTAATAAAACTAAGCCTACTACAGGTGACAATTCCCCCTCCCCCCCAATGTGCTAGTTTGAGCCCTTAACTGTTGAATGCCTTGGCATAGAGGGAAGTCTTAACCTGATGCCGAAAAGATAGTTAGGTACAGATATATATCTGTACTCTATTGTCCTTAATATATGCTTTTTTGTATGCACTTTGAGTGCTGAGAACTCTATTGCAAAATCTGGAGAAGTGCACACTCTGAAAGATAAATGGGTTTGGTTTTGTGTATTGGTTTGACAAGTGTGAACAAGGGTTGGTTCATTTAAAACTGAGAATCAAACAAAATTTCTCCCATTCCTAGCAGTCCATTTAAAAGCCTGGTGCAAGTGCATGTCTACATTTCGCACACAAGCAAACAACACCAGGAGAAAGGCTGAAAAGAGCAGTGCTGTGCTGAAAGTTTGCATTCTCAAACTTTTGACTTGAAATTTGGGGATCAGAGCAAAAGAGGGGCCAATTTCAGGGAGCACAAAGCAAGGCAGACAGTCCATGGGAGGGGAATTTACGAGGGGCAAAATGAGTGCCATTGTTTCCTCTTTTTTTGCCACTGCTCTTGGCCTCTTAGCAGCTGCAGTGCCCCTTTTCTCCCAGTTGTTGTCCTTCCCTATTCCCAGCATAACTGAAAGTGCATTCTGGAAGGGCAAGGAAGGGAAATGGTGGCTGCCAGAAAGAGAAGAATGTCAGGCTGAGGAGTTTCACCCCCACCCTAAATGTCATCCCCCCAGTTGCAAAATGGCCTGAGAATGGGCAGTGAAAATTGCAGGAGGTGGTTGCTACAGCCTTTTTTTTTTAAAGAGCTTTAAGTGGCATGTTTGAAATCAGTCTAAATCTTTTGAATAAAGGGTAGTGAAAACTCTGAATTAGGGGATCCAAAGAAACTGGACTTAACACCGAAGCGTATTGCATATGTCTTTGTTTATTATTCATTGAAAATATCCCACCCGTCCACCCTGTCACTGGGATGCCCAATGCAGCTAACAGCATAATTTAAAAAGAATAGATCAGCAAGATCTCCTCCCAGCTAAGTGTTCATAGGTCTGTCCCATGCAGTGCCACTGGCTATGAATCACACGCCTGTCTTGGAACTCTAGATGAGGGCCAAACATATCCCAAAAGGCTGTACTTTGGTGAAGATCAGGATCTAAATTTGCGCCTCAACCGCTCTGTGCATAATGTAGAATATGTGAAAGACACACTGTCTCTTTTGTTTGCTGCCCCAGATGGAATTTAAGCTAATTCTCTGGCTGAGTTTGGAAAAGAAAATAGGAAACCTGCCATGTTCTTCTACTTGCCAGTGATGGAAGAGAGTTTCCAGTTCCCAGCTTGTTTTGATTTCACAGCCTTTATTAATGCTGTTCCCCGAGACTTAAGCAGTCAGTGCCTTCATATTACTCTTTATGAGACACTTATGGGAATAACTGGCTTATTGGGTCATGAACTTTTGTATGAAAATTGTCTGGCTTCATCAGAGTCATACCATTCATCCAAACAAGTAGGCAATTGCCTGTAAAAAAATCAGGGCACAAATAAACCCATTGGTCCCTAGGGACTCTTATCTTGTATTCTTGCTGATATGTACATTTGATGCCTGAAACTGGTTCTTCTGTCTTAAAAAAAAAAAAAAATGCAGATTGACTCTCTTAGGAATGTAATGCATGCATCTGTTTTCATAGCGGGGACAGATTCTGCTAGCTGTGGGTAAAACTCAGCCATAGGTTTTTCATTACAGTCATGCCTTGGATTGAGAGCATAATTCGTCCCAGAAACGTGCTTGTAATCCAAAACACTCTTATATCAAAACAAAATCCCCCCCAAAAAATTTGTACAGAGATTTTTAATTTAAGCCGTACTACAGTACTTGTATTGCAAGACGTCGCTTGTATATCAAGTCAAAAAAATTTAAATAAATATTTAAAAATTTGCTTGTCTTGCAAAATGCTCTCAAACCAAGTTACTTGCAATCCAAGGTATTACTGTACATTGATTTCAGGGAGAGAGAGAGAGAGTTAAGTTTGGGTTTAGGACTGCTATCCTATACACACTTACTGAGAGGTAGACGACGTGCGTAAGATTGTAGTGTAAGCCTTCCATTGAAATTTAGACTTAAAACCCATAACTTTGGTTGCATTGTGTCATTACCATGGCTGCGCAGATATTTAGACTATTGGCTGGGCAAACTCCCCAGTAAGGCTTGCAAAACCCAGCTATTTTCCCTAGAGCTTGGGAAATAGCCTGGTTCATTCTGAGCCCAATTGTTATCTAAATCAGGTCTCATCATGCCCCTGATGATATTAAGTAGAGTATGGTGATGAGGTTTGATCACTGTTGTGCCTCCAGTTGGGATGGAGAAGGAGGACATAGGGCAACTGAGCCAGAGTGTGTTTGGGGAGGGGCCAGGCACGTGTCATCTGCAGCCTGGCCCAGCTGTACTGCCTTGTCAATCAGCGCTGGTTTAAAAGACAGGCCCCAAACACACTTCGGAGCGGACGCTGGAAGCAATTGTTGTTGCAATCAGCCGTAGCCAGATGCTCTTGCCAGCTCCTGGACTGAGACTTGTGAATTTTGACTCCAGAACGATCTTGACGACTCTTCGGCCTGCTCCTAAACCAGTTTGTGTTTGCTAGATTTTGGATACATATTGTGGCATCTAACCTTGGACTGTGATAATGACTACAACTTATCTCTAGACCAGACTAATTTACGACACAAACCTCCAATTCCTCCCATCCCTTACCTGGCTTGTTGTTCAGGGGCAGAAGTAGTCTAATGATAGGAAGAATGTTTCTCTCAGCTTTCGTCCCCTCTGGTGTTTGCCACACTGCTTTGGCTGAAAGCCAGGAAGTGTAGTGGGTGGGAACAGCAGGAGGAAGGACTTCTGTTTGAGGCAAGGATTATGAGTTGCCAAGATTTGTAATTCTGAGCTTGGAAGTACAGTATTCAACTCAATGACGTCAAGAATGTAGATCTTCTGTTTAAGCCTGTTTCCAGGTCCTAGAGCAGCATTTCCCAACCTGGTACCCTCCAGAAGCTTTGGACTTCAGCTCCCATCAGCCCCAGCCAGCATGGATCAGGGTTTCTGTGAATTGTAGTCCAATACATCTGGCGGGTATCACGTTGGGAAAGGCTGTCCCAGAGCATCCCATACAGATGTTTGCCTATCCTCATCTTTTAAATTTACTGGAACTCAGCCTCTGCAGGCGTGGGTGAGTGATTAAGATGGTCTACCCCAGGAGGCTGATGAATCCAAATCATTATCTGATGGCTCTTGGGGATTTCACAGTCAACTCAGCAGGTGATCTTTCAAAGTCCTGGTTGACCTCTGGAATGGCCAGTCAGTTGACATGATCAGTCTTGAGCATCCTCTCCCACTGAGTAGAGCAAAGTGAGCCCTCCTGTTTTCCAGGGAGCTGGCATCAATGAAATGAGTAGGACATCAACTAGAACGATGTTGTCAGAAGACTTGGAACAAGTCCGACTGAACACAGGCTAGGGCCCATCTGAAGGCCTGAAGAAAGTGTTCTTTTCTGCCATGCAGAGTCACCCAACAAAGCTCTATCAGGTAGTCAAAGGCCTATTACATTCTGACCCATTCTGACCACTCAATAGCCTGCTGTGATCAAGTTGCATGACACTCTGAAGATAAAATCATTTGTATCTGTGCCAACTTGGATGCCAGTGGATACCTATCCAGTGGATGTAACTTTAGCCTCTGTCTGCCCAGTTATAATGGATACCTTTCAATTTGTTCACCCTGAAGATGTGACAGGACCTTGAAGAAATGAGACCTACTACATGTGTGCTGGACTGTTGCCCTTCCTCGCTTATAAAAGCGGCTAGGCGGACTAGGCGAATGATGGATAGTGGTGAATGCCTCTTTATGACAGCTGTGATTATTCCAGCTTGACTAAAAGAGGTGGTCAGGTGTTGTTTAAAAAAACCCCTCCCTGAACCCCACCGTATTCGATAATTTCCAGCCAGTCTCCAATTTCCATTCTTGGACAATGTGTTGGAGTGTATGATGGTATCTCAGATCCAGGGCTTTTGGGAAGAGGCAGGTAAGGTTATCTAGATCCACTTCAGTCTGGCTTCAGGCCTGGTTATGGGACAGACATAGCTTTGATTACCTTGGTAGATGATCTACACTGGGAACTACACAGGGGAAGTGTGTTCCTGTTGGTTCTGCTGGATCTCTTGGTGGCTTTTGATAACATCAAACATGGTATCCTTCTGAGGCATCTCTCTGAAGTGGGACTTGGAGGCACTATTCTACAGTGACTCCACTCCTTCTGGCAATTAGGGATGTACAGACTTTGTTAAATCTGTTCTCTCTGCATTTTGCTGATTTTCAGGCACCTTTCATTCCATCGTCCGCTCTTTGATGGAATTGGATTTTGCGCATTTGTATGTACTTGTGCGAATTTGCACTTAAGCAAATTTGCTCTTCTGAAAATGATCAGATCCCCCAAATTATGCAAATCCCCCCCCCCCCCAAATGCACAGTTTCATGCTTTAGTCTATGGGGGAAATGTGCATTTTCAGTTGGTGTTTTTTTTTCCCTTTTCATATTTTTCTACAACTAAATTTGCATAAAATTACAGAAAGTAATTAGAATGTTCTGCAAGTTTGTGGAATCCACATGACTTGGGGAAAGCCAGTCTGCTGCGGAATCCATGGGTCAGATTCAGAGAAATCCAAACTCATTTGAGTCCACTGCGTATTTCTCTGACATCCATAGCAGCAGGCCAGCAGCAATTTCAGAAGTTGGTGCTGGGGTACTCCTGTTTGGTACCTTGGCCATTGACCTGTGGTGTCCCTCACAGTTCTGTCTCACCTCCCATGCTATTTAACATATACATGAAACCACTAGGAGAGGTTGTCTGGAGCTTTGGGGTTCGGTGCCATCAGTATGCTGATGACGCCCAGCTCTATCTCTCTTTTCCATCTAAATCCAAAGCAGCTGTTTTAGTTCCAAATCTTCGGCTGCCCACAGCCGTCCCCCATACAAATGCCCCATTTTGGCTACCACCACTGGCAGAACACCACTGGTGGGCATCTCCAGCCACGGAGCTTTACCTGGCTGTACCTGGGGGCCTCTCTGGCAGCAAAAGTAGCATCCCACCAGCAGGCCTCCCTCTCTGCAGGTGGAGCAGTACTTAAGCCATTTCCAGCAGCCCCTCAGATGATGGCCCTCAGCCATCTTAAGGTTTGCACTATTATTTGGAAACTTCGATCATAGCTATTTTGTATTTAATGTTGCCATTATAGTACTGTTGGTTATTCTCATATAATAAACTGTTGGGGACGAGTCCATGATGGAGCAACCACCACATCCAAAGCTCTGCCAGATTGCTGTGGCAAAAACAAGAAGTGGGGGTAATTTTTTCTCCTTCGTGTGTGTGGGGTGCGGGAGGATTCCCCCTTTTCTTTCCCCCTCCCATTGACCACAATGAGAGGGAGTTAACTAAGCCACCTCCAGGGCTGGCATTGTTTAGGGTCCATTTTTGTGGAGGAATGATGGGGCCTAGGATTCTGCAGATCCTCGGCCACCCTTGGCACACACACAGCCAACTCACCTTGTTTTGCACCCACTGCTGGTGGAATGCTACCAGTCATACTCACTGGGTGACTTTGGGCCAGTCACTGACTCTCGGCCTAACCTACCTCATAGGGTTATTGTGAGGATCAAATGGAGAGGAGGGGGAGGATTATGTAAGCCACCTTGGGTTCCTTGCAGGAAAAAAAGGCGGGGTATAAATATAATTAATTTTAAAAAAAACATTTATGCCTGTGGAGTGGCTTTTGGGCAGAGTTAGGATTTCACTGTGGCTATTGTGTTGATAATTGAAATTGTTCTTTGATTGTTTTGATGATTTATTCACTTGTATAATTTACTTAATTGTCATGCTGTTGTCTCTATATACTTAGAGTGTAGTAATTGCAGATAAAGAGTAGATAACTAAACTGGACCTGACACATCATCTCTCACTTAGCTTAAGTTCCCCCCCCCCTTTGCCCTAACATGTTTAATGTATTTCCGAATAATTTACCGGTGCACTTTGGATTCGTTACATTTTGTAGAGTAGATACAATTTTGTGAACGGCGGGATCCAGAAGTAGAGAAATAATTCTGTTCAAAACCCAAACCAAGACAATAGTACTTGATGCCCCATCCTTGCACAAAGACACAAAAAGATAGTAAAGAGAATAGGAACTACAGTATGGTTGGAAGCACATGACTATTTCTCCCACTCCCCCAGTCATGAAGCTGGTTGTTGAGAGCTACATTCAGGACTGACAATCTTGGGCCAATATTATCTCTAGTGCTTTGTTCAGATAGGAAAACCAAATGATCATCAGTGTCTCTGTCGGCACAGTGTGCAAGGATTGCAGGAACTATGTCTAACCATGGTAACAAGGAATACAAATCTAATTCTGTTATGTTTGGTGAATTCTGCTCCAAGAATTCTTTCATACACATTTGAATCCTCCTGACACAAAAGTCTCTAGTCATGTTTCAAAATGGCTCATTTGATAAATTTGACACATTGTTGTAGGAAAAAAGTAGAAGTTGCTTTATCCAGTCTGAACTTTACTGCCCTTTTAACTAAACACACAACTCAGTAAAGGATAAGCCCTGCTCAGGTGTTTGAAAGGATTTATTTATTTATGATGTTTATGTGCTGCCCAATAACAAAACAACAACAACAACCCCCCCCAAACCTCATTGTGCCTTACACACTAAAGAATGTGAAGAACACTGGTTAAAAACAACAATGATAAATAATACAATAAAGATTGAAAAGTACTCACAATAAGAAAAATTGTGAGAAAAAAACACAATAAGAAAAAAAAACATGGGGAGCCAATTGATACTAGCTTATCCTAGGACTGTAATGTCTGGCTCCTGTTCATGGCACATGACACACTCCCTAACCCAGCTTTCTCCAACCTGGCACCCTCCAGATGTGTTGGACTACAACTCCCATAATCTCCCAGCCAAGCTACCCTAATCCTTTGTCCTGAAGCTATATCTCCCTCAGTATTCTGTTTCTCTTCCAAACTACTTTTATCATGACATTTTTTTCTGCGATTATGGTGTCTGGGCACTACCAAGTCATGCATATTCCAATCTAGCAGTATTATAACTCTTACTGGTGGGAGTGGCATTAAAGCTATAGAACCTATTTTGTGAAATTTCCCCCTCTCCTTCCCTTTCCTGCTCTTCCCTTATATGGATTTTGATTGGATTTGAGCAGGCAGGAAATCTGTGATTTTATGGCAGGTGGGGGGTGGGTATTTTTCACTGCACACCTACAGAGCTGTGCAGCTTGAATAACCATATAATTTATTTTTAAACCTGCATTTCTTCACAGCTGCGAAGGTGCGCATGCAATTATCAGACTTTAAAATAAAAAAGCAGTCTGAAACACCAGCATGACCTCCTAATTCTCCTGTAATTGCAGCACTATACTGTGTCTTGTGGCATATGCTTGTGCTCTAAACACAAGCAATAAAACCCACATAATCTTTCGCCCTCATCTTGCTTCTCCCACAATTGCAACACTATGCATTGGTCTGTGACCCTTGAACTTGTTGTGACCACAATGGATTGGATACTGCACTGTATATATTAACGTGTGCCCACAAAGCAGCAATTGCATATATATATATATATATATATGTGTGTGTGTGTGTGTGTGTGTGTGTATGTGTATATATGGCACAGTGATGCATCACAAATGAAAGGAGCTCTACTGTAGATCCAACTATGGAGCTCCACTGTAGATCCTGACATAGAAGACAATGTGAACATCAAAGGTTGGGGCAGAGGTGTAGCGTGCTTATCCCCCTCCCCCTCCTTGCGTGGAGGTCAGGGGTACAGAACCACAGGCCTGCAGGTCCAATCTGGCCCTCTGGGTTTCCCAAGAAAGCCATGCCCCCTTCTCCTGGCCACACCTTTCCCGTGACTGCTAATCTTTTGGTGATTTTGCATAGGTTTTCCTTCATTCTAAAAGTTGAAATGCCTCTTCTAAGGCTCAATTACTGACAGTAGGATGTTTAAGCTAAAACATGCTGGCCAGAAGTGATGCAATGGGACCCTGCGCCGACGTGGCGGAACCCTGCGCCACGGTTTTGGCATAGAAACCAGGGCAACAGGGCTTAAAATGGCCATAGTGGCCATTTTAAGCCCTGTTGCCCTGGTTTCTATGCCAAAACCGCAGCGCAGGGTCCCGTCGCGTCACTTCCGGCCAGCGATGATGCGGCGAGAGCCCACGCGGCGGCTCGAGCGGGCAGACCGAGCAGGTGGGAAGGTAAGCTCACGATTATTGGGGGGACTGCGAGCGAGGCCGATTTCGGCCTCATTACAGCCCCCCGATATTCGTAGTAACATCCCTAATAGGCACAGCCGATTCCTGTTGGCACTTAGACTATAATCCTATGCATGGGAGTAAGCCTGTTGAGGTCTGTGGAACTTGCTTCCAAGTAAGCATGCACAGGATTTCACTGCATCTCCCAATGAATTCATAAGACGTTTGTAACTTTTTCTGAAGTGCATCCAATGTTTATCTGACTTTTGGAGAATTTGAATAGGAGTGGAAATGATTGATTGATTTTTGGCAACAACAGAAAGGACTGACAATCATGGGATTCATATTCTTCATGTTGTTAATTTATTGACTTGTAGTCTTTATGTTTTGATAGTTTATATTTGGGAAAAACAATATAACATGTTTCTCCTTTCTTCTGCCAGCTAAAAACAGCAACAAGAAAGGTGAGAAAAACAAGAAGAGCAATGAAAGAACACCAGATGGCGACTATGAAAGACGAAGCACTCATGAAGACATTCGAGAAAGTAAGCTGGAATGCTTTAAGATGGCTCTGACCTGGTTCACTTGACACAACAACCCACCATGGGTGATCAGCCATGTGTCGTGTGAACCTGGCACGGTTTCTGCAGGGTTGCTTATTTTTCATGAACAAGCCACCCTGAGAACCCATGGCTTCTTTTAGGGTTATTGATACCCATGGTCACTTGTGTTGTCTGAATCCGGCAGGACGATTTTATCGTGGGTTGCCAGGAATGGCTAGAGAGCCACCTGGCCAGAGCGGCAAAAGCTCCTGCTGCTCCTCTGATCTTGCTTGTGCCGCCGCCACACCCTCCCTCATCCTTCCTAGTGTCCTCTGCCCCATGCCCCTAAAAATCCTGAAGAAGGGACACAGAATAATGTCCTGAATGCATTCACAACTTTTTTTTTTTTGGTTCTGCGCAAATGCACAGAAGCGAATGAAAGATGCCTTTACATTTGTGCAATTTCCCCCTTCTGTTCACCGCTCTGCCTTCAGACATGCGCAGTTTCCCCCTCCATGTTACTGCTTTGCCATGACATTTGTGTATGCTTAGTGATCCCGCTCACTGCTCTGTAACCCATATCAAGATGTGACAGCAAGCAATGGAGGGAAGCAACAAGCAGGAACAGGGGGAGCCAAAAGTGACTGGAGAGAAGGCACTTTGTCAGTGGATGTTCTCACTGTGGGAGGGGGTGTGTTTACTTTAGTGTAATGTGAAGCAGCCTTTTTTTTTTTTTTTTTTAAAGGTGCTAACTAGCTAACAATGTAAGCGCTGAAGTGGAAGAGGATTGGAGAGGTGGAGTTGCACTTTTGTGCAACAGCAAAAGTCCCCGGAAAAAAAACCTATTTGCCCATGTTCCCCCCAACTGGTGTACATAGGCATACTGCCTCTGATATGGAGGTAGCATATAGCCAATCAGGACTAGTAGCTTTTGAAAGCTTTCTCCTCCATGAATTTGTCCAATCCTTCATATCTAAAATATGTGTTCCTAATGAAGCCTCTTTCTGGAGTGGGTTTGGTTTTGTTGCCTTTGGAGTGAAGCCCGCTTTGCCATGGGAAGAGACAGAACCAAACCAAAGTGGCCTGATTCTTCTCAGGCTTCAGGGTTCATCTCCAATGTATATCCCTACTGTGCTCCTAAGACTAGACTTGCACCTTTGTCCTTCACTGATCTTTGGCATGGATTTATTCATTTTCTGCTGAGAATCTTGTAGAAAACATGTTTTCTTGTATCTTATCATTATAAAATGTGTGAAGTGTATGCCCCGCTTTTCAAACTGGACATTTATTTAAAAGCCAGTCTAGATGGCAGGGTGTCACAGGAGCTGACAATAACCCACACTCCAGGGTTGCATATGGGTTGAGTGTGGGTTGTCATTGAACTGAGTTGTTGTTGAAATGTGGGTTATCGTGTTCTCTGAACCCAGCCACAGTAACAAGCATGGTTTGTTAACCACAAACAACCCATGAAGAGAACCCATGGTTTGTTGTTGGGCTGTGAACTGTGGGTTGTTCATGGTTAACAAACCATGGCTTGTTATTGTTAAGGCTATTAAATTACTCCAGCCTTGTAGGCTCATAATCCACCCTGTAGGCCCGTCTGCCTATGTGGATCCAGCAGAGCGTGAGATGGAAGATACAGCCTCTGTCTCATATGTGTAACCGGCCCATGTAGTTCACATAGAGATTCAGGGCTTTTAGTCTCCCACACAGCAGCACAGTCCAAGCATCTCGGATTTCAGCCAACCTGCTCCCTGCTGTTCGCAGCTGCAGCGTAGCTAGGAATTAACTCCAATAGAATCCATCACCAGGGTTTTTTCTACCTGTTTATTCTATATCAGAGTAAATACAATTTCCTAAGTACAGTCTACATTGCATAGCATAGTCCAGTGGACCAGGTCCACCCTAGCACAGAGCATTAGAGAGAAGAGAAGAAGATGCACACTGAAAGCAATCCTTCTCTCTATTACAAAGTTACAGGAAACGAAACTTAACAATCATACCACGTCATCAGAAAGTACAAACCATGTGACCAGCTCATATTTCTTTCCAGCCCACTTTTCCCATGAGAATAGAATAGTGGCGTCAGACAAAACAAGATTGTTATTCTAGCCATCCTGTACCTTTCCAAATGAAAACACTTGTGCCACAGCTGTTGTTGTTTTACATGTCCCAACAGTTATTGCGGCTAGGTTCAGACAACATAATAAGCCACGTTTCAACAACAACCCATGGCTCAAAAACAGCCCATGGTTCAACGATAACCCACACTCAACCCATACTCAACCTTTGAGTGTGGGTTATCATGTTGTCTGAACCCAGCCATTATGTAGAAAATATCTGTGGGTGCTATTTAAATTTTAACAACAACAGCAACAAGGATTTATGAAGCCACTTAAAACATGATCAGGAACACTTCTGCAATTTATTACTCTCCCACTTACTATCTGGATGATCCACTTACTAGTCCCAACAAAACTATAGAGTCTTCAAAATAAATACACCAGTTCACCTTCACCCTACAGTTGATGTGGTTTTGAACTGACACAAAGGGTAAGTTCCCATGCATCTTGTATAACTCTCGAATAATGTAGTGTAAGTGCCATGGAACAGATGCAATTAATCACCTGGGAACAATAAGCCATGTTGGACTAGTGTCAAACTATTCTCCAGAGATTTATACTGAACAATGCAACCACTAGATACTTGTGGGCCTCTGAATATTTCCTGGTTGGTTTCCTCCAGGGAGCTGCGTAAAGTTAACTCCATGATTGTACATCTGCAGTACAAATAGGATGACCCCCCACACACACTATTTTCATTTTGATACATCACAGTATTTAAGTATGTACTTGTAGTGCAAACCTATTCATGTTTGCTCAGAAGTAAGTCCCATTGAGTTCAGTGGATTGCTGCCTTAATCTTAAATATAGCCTAGTCTTGGCTGATTTACTGAGAGTATATTTAGACATGTAGATGCTTTGGGAATACCAACAAGAAATAATTTCAGAAGAAAAGTATTGCTAATTGCCTGACAGTAAACAAATTAATTTGCACCATTTTGTTTATATCTGTCCACAGCCCAATCTAACATTATTTTGATGCCAATATAATATGGGGTTTATAATATGCTAAAGATGTTGATGATCCACCACTTCCTAAGCTCCAGTTTTCTAGAGGAGCAAGGACTGAGCCATGGAGAATCTCTAATAACATATAAATGGAATTACCGAGCCCAATGAATTACTTGTTTTAGGAATTGTGGTCTAGATGTAACCACAGCTCCAACACGTAGGTGAATGTAGTATTTATGGAAGAACTTCATGATATTCTGTTCATTCAACTGAATGGAGGCGACATACCTAAGAAGTTCACCTTGTCCTTGGGGAGAGATTGTAGTCCAGTAGTAGTGGAGCACATGCTACGCATGCAGAAGGTCCCAGGTTCAGTCCCTACCATCTCTAGAAAAGGATCAGACAGCAGGTGATAAGAAAGACCTATGGTAGCAGACCAGATTGTATTTGGTTAGATGGATAAATAGTTTGACCTGGTATAAAGCAGATCCTAGGACCTTGTGTGAGCTTTGAAGAAAGGCCTTGAGTCTATAGAACAAATGTAAGTCCGATCTCACAATGAAGGTTAGAATATGCATCCATGTTAAGGCTAACCAAAATGTTAATCAACATCATTGTTCATGCTGAAGTTCCCATGTTCAACAAGAGAGAATGTCGAATTGCTAATTAAATGACATAAAAGCCAGATGTGCTTTTCTGTTTTTCTGTGCAAGTCCTCAACATTGATCACAACACAGGGAGCTGTGCAAATTTCCCCAAATGTTGATGTTATATTTTTTTTAGGAAACAGTAAGTTTCCTTCCTAAGCTAATCCACAGGGCACAGCTCAGGGAAGCTCCCAAGCTTTGAGACAAGAGATCTGTACAATACCTAAGTTTGCCTGACAAAGTTTGGGGGATCATCTAAGGCAAAGCATAGGCAGAATCCCTCTATATCAGGGCTCTCCAACCTTGGGTCCCCAGATGTTGCTGGACTACAGCTCCCAGAATCCCTTGCCATTAGCCATGCTGGCTGGGTATGCTGGGAGCTGTAGGCCAGCAACATCTGGGGACCCAAGGTTGGAGAGCCCTGCTCTATGCACTCTGTATAAGCTCTTCCCCTAGCACATGTGAATGAAGGTAGGGCAGGCAATGAGGGCTGAGAGACTGTGGCTTGCCTAAAACTAAACTGGTACCCTCCAGATGTTTTGGACTACAAGACTCAGTGTCTCTGACTATATTGACCATACTGGCTGGGGTTGATGGGAGTTGAAGTCCAAAGCCTCTGTAGAGCACAAGTTTGGGAAAGCCTGATCTAGCGAGTTTATAGCTGAGATGATTGAAATCAGGAGTTTCTTGACACGCAGCTTACTCTCTTCACCACTATACTGCACCAGCATATCATCAGCATATCCAGCTTATAATCAGTGTCCAGCCACTAGTAAAGTCCTACCAGACTTTACTGTGATATTTTAACTCGCTGGCAGGAGAACTTGTCCTGACTGAATGCTAATTGCATTGGTCTATGTCGATTTCCCACCCGGTGCAGTTCTTGTCATCAAGGGCAATGATGACAAGACTCTACGAAGGATCACACACACCTGCTAACTACCACAGCGTTGTTAACAGAATCATAAAACAGCCTGAGCTTTGGAAGGAACCATAAAGAGGTAGCTGCATTATACATTTGAAAGGGACAATAAAGGGGAATAGGCTTTTGAGACTGACTGGAAAAAGAATCGGTTGAAAAGTGTGTTAAAAGTACAGTGATGGCGAAAATGGGAAAAGTGAATGCTCTGTTGTTCTGGAATCTAGCCTGTATCTTAACAGAGGCAGGGGTATTGCTTTATGATGGAGAAGGGAAATAAAGTGGAGTCAGCTGAACTGGAAGCATAAAGCTTTCATCTGAAAAGATGTTGGATTAATACCTCTAAAAAGCTTCTAAGCTCTCTTTTTTGGTGAAGAAGACTGCAGATTTTAGTTAGACTATTCATTACCCCATGACAAATAGGATCTGAAGATGTAGTTTTAAAAGAAAGCTTTTATTTTACAGCAGGATAAATCCAAACCATATGTAACTATTGGTTTGGACTGGATTCCTTAGGCTTTTTTCTTTTCCTTTTTAAAGTAATTGATCTAATAGGTATGTCCTGGCGTAACTACAATTCTGGACCATTTTGGATCTGCATGTTTCATCCTCCAAGGAATCACAAGCCCTTGCCAAAGGAATCTCCAGCCCAGCATACAAAGGCATTGCAAAGCAACTGCTCCCTTGAAAGAAAAAGGCATTTGTCTTTGCATAATATGCTGGTTCTTTTACATGTACAGATAACCTTGGTTTGAGCCATTGAGCTCAATGCTCCAGAATAATACTACATCTGGGGCATTCTGGGTAAAATAAAATGGTGGCCGCTAGCCACCAAGCATAGCTTCACTGCCATTGCCTGTGATGGCTGCACAAATGTAAAAGAAAGGGTGGGGGATTTTTGAGGAAATATCAGAAATAGTTGGAGTTGATTTAGAGGTATGCCCTAAACTAGCTTTGCTAACAATAACGGAAAAGGTGATCGGTTCTCAAAATGTTAAAGAATTAATCATAAATTTGTTAACGGCAGGTAGACTAATGATAGCAAGGAAATGGAAAATCCAGCAAGTTTTCACTATTACTGAATGGTATAAGGAAGTATGGGATATGGCTTTGAATGATATGTTGACTTGTAATATTAAATGCAAAAGGGGTCAATTAAAGAAAAATAATTTTAAGGATATTTGGGGTTTATTTTTGGAATATGTGTTTAAAAGGGGGAAAGGGAGTTTACCCTGTCAAGATATGTTGTATTTTTGGAATAATGAATAATTATAGAGTTATTGGATTGTTTGGTCCCATGGTGATGGGAGCACAATATTAGTTATGTGTGTGTGTTATTTTCTTTGTATTGTTTAAAATTTAATTAAAAAATTTATAAAAAAAAAAAAAAAAAGGGTGGGGGAAAACTAAACAAAAAAGAGCCATGGTCACCGTGGGAAGCCCCACCCAGATGAATCTTCAAATATTCTCATGCCTCCTGAAATAGTCCCCACTTTGCTCTCCTAACTACAACCCCCGCATCCCATTCAAGCTGGAAGCTCTTACATGAAATTGTATATCAAAGAGCTAATCCTCACTAATTCTGAATGGCAAGGCAAGATGCCAAGGTTACCAGGGTTACCAGCTACCCTTCAAAAGTCAGGTTCCTCACTTCACAAATAATGCCTTATGCAAGCAGTGTACTCCTATGAGCAGTGTAATGTTGGATCAGCAAATTCACACAAGATGTCCCATTCCTGTTTGTGAACTGGAAAATCTGAGCAATTTGATGGCAGCCAGAAGAGATCTTGTGTGAGTTCATTGCTGTGACATTACACTGCTTCCAGGAGATAACCTCTCACATTAGCAGTTACCTTATTTACCGAAGTGAACAGCGGATTGATCATTAGAACTGACTCTCAGTCTATGATTCACCTGTTGTACGCAATGTACACACATGAGAGGGTGATGTGAGTTGAAGGGTTGTTATCCTTTGCTACAGCGGATGAATGGATTGTTAACTTACTGCACTTTTATCATTTTTGGCCTAGGGATGTTCTTTACTCTCTTATGCCAAACTGGGAATTAAACGTTGACAAATCTTGTGTTTAGTAGGGGGTCCACTTATGAATTGCCAAAAAAAAAAAAAAAAAAAGAACCAAAGAATACAGCGATTTGCATAAAGTTTGTGTAGGCTAATTTATACGCATAGATGCAAATTCTGAAATAATAATGACTATTTAAATAGAAATACCATAGCAGGGAGGACTGTGACCAGGTGACTTGTGTGCCTGCTTAGTCTGCTGTCCAGGGGCTGTTGATCAAGACCCAGTTCTTCTTTCTGATTGCTCTTTATCTTTCAACCAGACCTGTACTGGACAGTCCTTCAAATAAACAGACATCTTCAAAATGTTCTCTGACAGCCCTTCAGATAGAGGAGCATCCTCTGTAGAAGAGGACACATGGCCTTCCTAGCAGCTACTTCACAAACAAAGAGAGAGTGTGTGAATGAGAGAAGCCAAGAGCTACATTTGAGGTGATTTGGATTCGGCAGTGAGCCTTGGGCCTTGCAGTGAAGGAAACTACACTAGCCCAAATATAAGATAGGCAGTTGTACAGGCCGGCGTAAGAAACTTTACACTGCAGTCCAATCGTAGGGATGGGAAAACCAGAGATGCTCGAGGTCACTCACTCAGATTCTCCAAACTCCAAATCAAAGCTCAGTTTGCCTCACTACTGTTTTTGAATGGGGAAACTGCATATTTCGGTCTGCATTTTTCAAAGGAATGCATTTCCCCCATTGAATATGTATGAAAATGCAGTGTGTGTGTGTGTGTGTGTTGGAAAATTCATATTTTAAAGTGCACACTTGTTTTTGTTTTTGTTTTTAAATGCATTTTTTTTTAACGTGCTCGCAAGTTCAGGAATGCAGTTTCCGTTGAGCTTTTCCGGGAAAATGCACTCGTTCGTGTTCAGGGTTGCAAATGGGGCAAGTTCTGATGATTTGTGAACTGAAACAAAATTTGTGTACATCCGTATGACAGACTTTCCTCAGAAGTAGGTCTCTGCATAGGATTTCAGCCTCAGAGATCTTGTCACAATAAGATGATGTTTCCAAATATAAATAACATATACAAGCCCACTGCAAATATGGGTCATTTCCCCACCACTGTTTTCCTTGCTTAATGAGGCTTTTGTTAGTAATATGGCCTAGAGAAAGTGCCCAGAATAAGTGGCTGGAGCCATCTGAGCACTAACAGTTTAGACACTGAACAAGATTTATTAAGTCTTGTGCATGCTAAGACAAATGAGTCCTATCTGAGCTGCCTGCTTGAATATTAAACTTTTCCTTACTGTTCCAAGAAAGTTCTTTTACAGCCTTGCTCGTTCTTCTTTATCTGCATGTTGGTTTTTCATCAAGGGAACTAGTGCTGGTAACCAATTAGCATCATCTATAGAACCAGTTGATTTCATCTTGCCCAGGATGGCAATTAAAATTTTCCATGGCAAATGTTGAGCTCTTACTGTACGGTACCTACCAACTGTGATTTTGGCTAGACCACCAATTTGTTTTAAGCTGCTAGCAAATGGGCATCAGATAATAGGTAGCAGTTTCAAACTGCCACTGGATAATGAACTAAAATTCTAATTCTATAACTCATATATTGCTTTATCTGTTGGAGAGGTGTCCTTTGCAGAAGCTGTGGCAAGCAGTTCTACCCCCTAGCTCAGGCTTTGACCTGATTGGTTGAAAGTGAAATGTTTTTTTAATAATTGTGAAATGCCTGTGGCTTACGTTGGCTCAGCTTGTCTGAGTGTGGAAAGCTAAGCAGGGTCAGGCCTGGTTATTACTTGGATGGGAGACCCCTCCTCTAGTTTCCTGCACTGAGCAGGGGGTTGGACTCGATAGCCTTGTAGGCTCCTTCCAACTCTATGATCTATGAAATCTATGAAATAGCATTGAACAGAAAATTGAGTCTTGGTATGTGTTCACACCTACCTGTTATGCCTTCGATAAATTCTTCTGGCTCACTCTCCTGTTCGTATTTTGTGCATGCAAAATACAGGGCTCAATTTTAGGGATGGACAACTCTGTCAGTTTTGGTTTCTATAAGTTTCTCTTTTTTCCAGTCTTCAGTTCGTTTCATCTCAAACGTTGCATGTCTCTCCAGTCTTCAGTTCAGTTCATCCTGAGAATTTGTTTTTTAAAAGTTTGCATGAAAATCCGTAATTATTTTTATGCTCATTTCTCGTAATGCATGCATTTTTTATGCATGCATGCCTAAAACACACATTTTTGCAAGCAATTTTTTCCTAATAATGCAGTTTTGAACATTTTTGTCCCTACTATATGCATTTTTATATGCATTTTTTAATTAAAGAACTTCATTGCTAAATTTGGGGAAGTGTAAATTTGGAAGGATAACAGTTTCAGTTTCATAGCAGTTCGAAAATGCAAAAGTACAGTCATGCCTTGGATTGAGAGCATAATTCGTTCCGGAAACGTGCTTGTAATTCAAAACACTCTTATATCAAAATGAAATCCCCCCCAAAAAAATTGTACAGAGATTTTTAATTTAAGCCGTACTACAGTACTTGTATTGCAAGACGTCGCTTGTATATCAAGTAAAAAAAAATTAAATAAATATTTAAAAAATTGCTTGTCTTGCAAAACGCTCTCAAACCAAGTTACTTGCAATCCAAGGTATTACTGTAGGTTAATTCTCATTAGAATGAGAACAGATTTCTCTCCCATCCCTACATACACTCTGTACCCTGAATCTCCCCCTTGCCAGATTACGACTCCTAGGCAGATTACAACCCCTATGCTATCTGACAAGTGTGAAGAAATTTATGGGGAAAAGCCAAGTAAGAGGAGACATGAACAAAGTTTTTAAACTTATTCATACATAGTGTAAGACAGAGACCATTTCCACCCCCTTGCCTCATTAATACTAGAACCCAGGGTCATCCAGTGAAGCCGAATTGTGGGAGATACATCACAGGCAAAAGGAAGTAATTCTTCACATGGCACATAAACTATGGGATTTTCTGCCACAAGATGTAGTGATGTCCACAAACATTGATGGCTTTAAAAGGGGATTAGACAAATGCATGGAGGATAAGGTTATTGATAGCTACCAGTTATCATAGTTGCTGGGGAACAACAGTGGGAGAGGGTTTATGTCCTCTTGTCCTGTATGTGGGCTTCCCACAGACATCTGGTTTGACCACTGTGGTCTAGACTAGATAGGACTAGATAGGCCTAAGGCCTGAACAAGGCAGACTGACAGGCTTCCCCAACCTGGTGCCCTCCAGGTGTTTGGGACTACAACTCCCAACATTCCCGGACCTAATGGGAGTTGTCCAAAACATGTAGAGGGCACCAGATCAGAAATGCTGGCCTATGGTCTGATCCAGAAGGGCTCTTTTTAATTCATGACCAACTTCCCCCTTTGCATGCTCAGTTTAAGAGAAATGGAATGAAGCCAAAGTATGCCAATAATATTTGATTTTACCTTTGTTTTTCAAGATATATTTTTTTTAAAGCCTTAGTAATTCCTCTTTATCCGCATGATAGCTGTTAGTCATTGGGAGCACAAGTGCTGAGGAGAACCTTCAATGCTATATGCAAAGACTGTTGTTAAAAAATAAATAAATAAATAAATAAAGGATGAATGGATCATCAACCAAAATATCTAACCCCTTTTGGCCCACTTACTGAGGAATCTTATGCAGATTTACTCAGAGGTAAGACCTGCTGAGTTCAGTGGGGCTTATTCCCATGTGAGCATACATAGAACTGCAGCCTTAAAGACTTGCACAGATTAGAAGCACCAAGCCTCTTCATTTCCCAGGCTCCTTCTGCTGTGCTGGGGCCTGCT
Source organism: Shinisaurus crocodilurus (assembly GCA_021292165.1). NCBI lineage: Eukaryota > Metazoa > Chordata > Lepidosauria > Squamata > Shinisauridae > Shinisaurus > Shinisaurus crocodilurus. The sequence continues at coordinate 86,016,655 of CM037878.1, read as the reverse complement.
TTGAAAGTCTCCACAGTTTGGCGATCGCTTGCTGCAGTGTAGGAATAACCCAAAGTGAATCACAAATGAATGTGGTCTAATAAAGCAAGCTTTTAGCTCAAGTTCAGGCTTTCGCTAAAACTCTGAAAAACGTAAATTATTATCTCCCCCATTTCTATGAAGAGAAACTTAGAAGCAAATCGTAAATTGCAATGGGCCACTACTATCTGGCTGCACTTGATTACCTATTTAAGCTATAGTAAGCCTGTCTGTTGTAAAATAATCTTCTCCACTTTGGTTTTCCATAGGATTACCAAGAACATATTCTGGCTATGCTGTACATAGAAAGATATGGGCCAAAGTCCTTGAGCTGGAACAGATGCGTATTTCTAATATCCTACTTGTTTATATCGCATTTCATTTACTCATCTGGAGAAGAGACATTTTATCATTCAGGAGTGTTCTACGGGAAATGAAAATATAATTTTCCTCATTGTGCCTGGCAAAGCTGAAGATTTATTAAGGCAGCCTAAATAAAGAAGCATTTGCTAGCAGAAAGAAAATGGAAACACTTTGGATGAGGCAGAATGATTGTGTTTTTCGATTGATTGGAATATTGGCTACCTAGTTTTTTTAAAAGCCATTTCCCTTACCCCCTCCCCCTCTCATAGCGTATCACCAGATTGTGTAAAATCAACATATTTAGGTTTGTGTGTGTGCATACACTTTAATCTGATACTATTTATTTCTTTTCAAGAGGATCTCTCAGCTTGTAAAATATTCGACCCCTGATTGAATGATAAAAAAAGACCTGAATATGAAGGGCCATTAGCCCACAGGGAAAATCAATCAGGGGGCACAGCCAATGGTGGGTGGAGCCAGAGCCCAAAGTGGGTGGGACAAGAACCAAATGCAAGTAGAGTTTGCAAGACTGCATAGCTCTCTCTCAATCTCTCTGCCATTGCATCCCCTCCTTCCCCAGCCCCCCGTACCATCTCACAGAAAGTTAGGCTGGCAACGGATGAAATTTCATTGATTTCATAGATCATAGAGTTGGAAGGAGCCTACAAGGCTATCGAGTCCAACCCCCTGCTCAATGCAGGAAACTAGAGGAGGGGTCTCCCATCCAAGTAATAACCAGGCCTGACCCTGCTTAGCTTTCCATGCTCAGACAAGCTGAGCCAGCGTAAGCCACAGGCTTCTCCACCCTAGTGGTTTGGAGGATAGGGATAGAGTTAATTTAGGGCGGTCATGTGTCCTCTTTTACAGAGGACTGTCCTCTATTTGAAGGTGTCCTCTATTTGAAAGGCTGTCCTGTCCAATTTCAGTTTGAAGATTAAAAACCCCCGCCAGAATTGTTGCCCATCACCAGTTGGCACCTGGACAGCGGTCTGAATAGGCAAGCACACAGGTCCCCCGGTCACAGTCTTCCAAACTATGGTGAGACGTACTGCGTTTCTATTTAAATTATAACAATTATTTTTATACATATGATTAGTATATGCAGATTTCATGCAAGCCCTTTGTCCTCTTTTTAGGTGATGCATTTCATCTTTTTCCGCGATTCAGAAGGGGCCACCCTAAGCCAATTACCTGCTACAGCAGGGGTGGGGAATGTGCAGTCCTCCAGATGTTGCTGGGCTGCAGCTCCCAGTGGCCTTAGCCAGCACAGCGTAGTGCCCTATCCTGAAGCACTGAATGCACCTGGCACACTCCCACCTTAACGGTTTTGTCTGCCTGCACTATGGGAGATAGGGAAAGAGGCAGAATAGTTACACACACACCATTTCTATGAGTGGGGTGAAGTTTCGGGGGCACAGCATGTATCTGGGTTCAGGTTTATTTATTTATTAGATTTATACCCCGCCTTTTTTCCTGCAAGGAACCCAAGGTGGCTTGCATAATCCTCCTCCTCACAACAACCCTGTGAGGTAGGTTAGACTGAGAGTCAGTGACTGGCCCAAAGTCACCCAGTGAGTTTCATGGCCGAGCGGGGACTAGAACCCAGATCTTCCGAGTCCCAGTCCAACACTCTCTCCATTACACCTGGGGGTCTTATTGGCATTTTGTAATATTGGTGTTTATTTACAAATATTCAGGTTAAGCATTAGTGGAGGCACGCAGCTTAACATTCCAACAGACAGCTGAATCCACTGCCCCATATCAGATCTCCAAAGACTGCCAGTACCCCAGACGGCTGTTAGCATAGAGAAACGAAAACAACAACAACTCAGTTCTTCTCTGAAGCTGCACATGGGCATTTGTCTGCACAGGCGAGAGCTAAAACTATAGGTGGGCATTGGTTGCACACACAAGCTTCAGCCCTAACATCCCTGGGTGTGTGGGCTCTTCTAAATACCTTCCAGTGTTGAGCAGGAAGGTCTGCAAAAACTCTTTTGAGAAATTTTGGCTCAGCTCTGCATTCAACACCATGGGATTTACTTCTGAATAAACATGAACAGGATTGCACTCGTAGATCACTAGTACTGACCTAGAGCAAATCCAAGTGTGGAAGACCGGGGGGGGAGGGGTCCTGTACCAGAGTTCCCTCGGAGTTGCTGGTTAGAGATTTCAAATGGGAAGAAGAAGCGCTCAATGCAAAGAGATGTTGTGGAGCCCCAGCACTTTTTCCTTTTAACCGTTTCAGGAGTGCCATTTTTGAGCAGAATAGTGACAGGGGACTGCTTAACCATCCTGCTAATTTGTTTATTTATTTATTTAATTAATTATATTTGTTAATCGCCCATCTGGCCAGTCACCCAGCCACCCTGGGCGATGTACAATTAAAACAATACAATAAAACATGATAATTAAAGCAGTATAAAAAATTCTTTTAAAATCCTAACCCACCCCATATTCCCGCCTGAAATACCATGTTTTTAATGCACGGCGGAAGCTCATCACGGAGGGGGCATGGCGAAGGTCATTAGGGAGGGAGTTCCATAACTTGGGGGCCGCCACAGAGAAGGCCCTCTTCCTAGTCCCCACCAGCCTGGCTGCTCTGGCTGATGGGATAAGGAGAAGGCCGTCCATGGCAAATCTTGTTGTTAATCATTTCTTTAGTCTAAATAACCCACTCCAATAGCTTTCCAATCTATGTGGTTCAACAGATCCCATCTTTCTGCTCCAAAAATCCAGCTAAAGCTGCTTTTAAAGGTATTTGATGTTCCATTATGTACATTTGCATATGACAGACAGTTAGCCCCTTACTCTGCTTCTTTCTAGTTACTCTTCCATTATTTGGGAGCTCTTTCTCTCCTCTTTGTCAGTATAGGTGCAAGACGAACCACAGCTGTGCAGAACCTTAAACAAACGACCTGTAATGAGCACAATGTACTTCTCAATAGCACAGGTTTACATCACTTCAGTAATGCGCATTGAAGTGAGCCAAGTACTGTGTTTGGAGAAACAGGATAGGAGGGATGTGCTAAAAAAATCGCGAATTTTTTTCCCCTTCGAGTAAGCTCTGCTCGTTATCACTCAGCATACTTAATGATTTTTGCGAGATTAGAAAGGTGTTCTAAGCACATCTCCATTACAAACTTGAGCAAGACCCGAGCAAGAGCTGTTGTTCTCAAATTAGCATTTCTCTTAAACAGGTTTTACCACCTGCTGTGACTTAGGCTTTTCATTAGGTTTTTGCATTTCAATCACTGTTGCTACATTTCTTTGTGTGAGAACTTCTTGCTGAAGGACATGGGGAGCTAGCTAGGGTTTATAATATTCAGAGTTAGAAGGGAGCTATCTCTCCAGCCTCGAGCAAAAGATCTTTCTGATTCGCAGCTCAATTGTGTATCGCGTGTCAGGTCTGTGAAGGGGGAGAAGGAAAATCGAACTAGATCGAATGATACTTGGGCAGCCGCTGCAAGGATCTCTCACACCTGCATTTGGTGTGAACATGAAACGTGAAAGTACCCACTTTTCTAAGTCATATTTTTACCGTGGTTAAATCAATTTGAAAATGGGGCAAGATCCAACTGTGTCCATCTTTCAGCAGAATAGACACTTAGTAGAATGAATTGCCTCTCACCCCAGAAGGCTTCCACAAAAATCCCAAAATCTGCCTGAGAGGATTGGGAGACCCTCTGGATCAGACTGGGGGTTTGGGAGTGCAGGTGGAGGTGAGGGAGGGGAAGTCCCATTGCGTGAGCAGAAGTCCACTTGTGCAATGCTGGATGTCACCAGGATGTTCAGTGGGGTGCTTTGATGTATCAACTTCCCATGTTATTAGTGTCATAAAATGCTATCGCTAAGATAGGCTGTGGAAGTGGAAGCGATTTCGAAAATACCAATTTCTAAGTTATCTTGTTGTATGTTATCTAAAGTTTAACTGACCCTCTTCAGTCTGAAACCTTGGATGGGAAATTTCATGAGAACAGATTTACTGGAAATTCCTCCTTTCAACTCTGCCAAAACAACAGAAGCTCAGCATTAAGTGTGCTTTTTTTTCTCTCTTAAAAAAAGAAAGAAAAAGATTGGCATCCACACAACCAGCTGGAACCCAGAAGTGCAGAGGAGCGTTTAACTCATTTGAAGACTAATGAATAAACAGTCGGGCTTTTCTAAATATCCAAGATGTTTGGTTCAACTATTTCATGTTTAGAGTAGGGGGGCCTCAGTGATGATTTCTTCACTGTTCTTTTGCCATCCTGCAAAGGGATGATGCAAACGGGAGGGTTGGGGACCGTTTCCCCCTATACTGATATACCGTACCTCACAAGTGTTTTCAACAAACTTAAGTGCTCAGTTTCGTCATTGTGAACATGACATGATGCAGCTGGATTCAGAAAGAGAACAGCATAATTAAGCCCTAAAAATGAAATACATGAGCCAAGACCCATGGAATTTGAAGGATCTATGAAGAATAGAGAGCCCTCCATCTTGGCACTGGAAATCCACATCCATGTCTTCCTAGTACAGGGGTGGAGAGCCTGTGGGCATCCAGATGGTGTTGGACTCCAACTCCCATCAGGGTTGATGGGAAATGAGAGTTCAACAACATCTGGAGGGTCACAGCCTCTCCACCCCTACACTAGGGAGCGGCTTCCGCAGTGGTGCTGTTTCAGAAGTACCTGTTAATGCCCTTTGGGCTGAGTATTTCCTTCCGCCTCCCATATTTCAGCATCACTGAATTGCTCATTACATGAGATGTTGAGATACAAGAAGGTTCTTTTAGGGATGGGTGAGAATTTAGTTTCAGTTCATTTTTTGATAAATTTCTTCATATTCGGGATGGAAAGAACCTGAGATTAAAAAAAAAAAAAAAAGAATGCAGGAGAAAGAAACAGAAATTGCAAGTTTCATCCCTCCAGGCAGAGGGCTTTGAGTGGGCTCCCTCTTAAAAGTCTGCTGCATTTGAATCCAGTATCAGTATGAGGCAGTATGCTTCAGTTGCTGGGAACATGACTGGGAGGAGGGTGCTGTTGCACTCATGCCCTACTTGTGAGTTTTCCACAGGCAGCTGTTTGGCTACAGTGTGAACAGAATGCTGGACTAGATGGACCCTTGGTCAGATCCAGCATGGCTCTTACTATATTCTTATGAATTCCTGTGTATTCAACCATGTTTGTGGTGCTGAATTAGGGTTGCCACCTCTTTTTTCTGAAGGCTCATCATCTTTAACAACTACATGGCACTGACTGATGGCAGGCAGGTACAGCATGGTTCCCTTTCCTCCCGTGCTGGGAACCTATTGAATTTGGCTGGTGCAGATGGGCGAGAATTCGGTTTCAGTTCATTTCTGATCAGAATTTACCAAAATTCACCAATTTCTTCATATCCAGGATGGAATGATGGAGATTTTTTTTTTTTTTTTTAAACCTGAATGCATGAGAAACCGGAACAAATTCAGCCACCCCTATTTACAAATGGATGTTTGTTTGTTTGTTTAATGACCTGCATGTGGCAGGCCAGTTTGGTTCCATGGGCGTGTGTATTTGTAGGGCAGACTCATATTTAATTCAAGTTAAATGGCGCTGATTCTTCCTGAGGAGTTACAACATCCCATGAGGGCAGCCCCTGCAGAGATTCTGCCCATTTGTTTGACTCACTACTAGCCACAACCCATATGGGATTAAATCTATTTAAAACAACAACAACAACAACAAACCCTCCAAAATAAGGATGTCTCTGTAGGATATTGTTTAACTTGGCCTTCCCCAACCTGGCACTCTCCAGATGTGTTGGACTACAGCTCCCACCCCAGCCAACATGGCTGGGAATCTGGAGGGTCCCAGATTGGGGAAGGCTGGTTTAACCTGTGTGCCACAAGCCTCCTGTTTGCACTGCCTGCTGGGACTGCAAAAACAAGGAGCCTGCCAAACACATACTAGGCCACAATAGCAGCTGGTGGGTTATTTATTTATTTATTTATTTATTGCATTTATATACCCCGCTCTTCAGCCAGAAAAGGCTCTCAGAGTGGCTTACAAAGATTAATAATAAGACAGTCCCTGCCCTCAGGCTCACAATCTAAAAGACATGACACAAAAGGAAAAGGGATTCGGAGGGAGGAGGAAGAATGCAAAAGTCAGGCACCAGCTCTGCGTTTCACACTTACTGAGTTACAAACTGTACCAGTCTGTGTTAGACTATAGAAAGGGCTATGAGTATTTTGGGTACCTGTGACTGTAGATTAACTGTGCAAACACAGCATGTGGCCTATGGCACTGAATTTAGCATCCTGGTGGGGGGAGAAAATACTTTTGTACTGTAAAAATTACCATTATTTCATGACTGGTGGGGTGGGGTGGGATCTCCCATTGTGTGACACCAAAGCTTTTTTCCTGGCCTCTGCCTGACTGGAAGGAGGCCTGACTCAAGACTGAGAGGTTTTGCCTCAAGACTCAGGGGTTTCAAATTTCTCAAGTGCTTCTCACAATGTGGTGTTTGCCACCAAATGGAGTGACGTGCCACCAGGCACAAACTTCCAGTTATACCTGATGTGCCATGTCCAGAGCTATTACTTATGGGGAGAAGGCAGGGTTGTGCCCAGCAAAATCCCTGATTAGGATGTAAGTGTGAAATATGCTCTCTGTGTGGTTGAAGAAAGATAAAATTGCATGCAGAGCTCAGTTTAGAGAATCATGTCCTTATTTCTGTCTAACATTGCAATGTGGGTGTTGCTTGAGAAACAACTTATTTAGCAGTTTAACTACAGTAATACCTTGGATTGCAAGTAACTTGGTTTGAGAGCGTTTTGCAAGACGAGCAAATTTTTAAATATTTATTTAATTTTTTTTACTTGATATACAAGCGACGTCTTGCAATACAAGTACTGTAGTACAGCTTAAATTAAAAATCTCTGTACAAATTTGTTTGGGGGGTTTCGTTTTGATATAAGAGTGTTTTGGATTACAAGCACGTTTCCGGAATGAATTATGCTCTCAATCCAAGGCATGACTGTACCTCTGGCCCATTAAAGTAGGAACATCACAAAACATCATTCCAAACACCACACACATACTGAGGAGGTCAACAATACCTACATGAGGTGTGAAAAACATTAATATTAGTGCATACATCTTTGCAAGGTGATTTGTAAGGGGTATTGAAGAACCACCCTCAAACCAAACCATTCATTTAGACCAGTGTTCCCCAACCTTGGGTCCCCAGATGTTTTTGGCCTACAACTCCCAGCATGCCCCAGCCAGCTATGCTGGCTGGGGCATCCTGGGAGTTGTAGGCCAAAAACATCTGGGGACCCAAGGTTGGGGAACACTGGTTTAGACCCTCAAACATTTAGATTAATGTAGCTAGCATAATATTTAAGTCAGAAACAAATGTGGAAAGTTCACACTTACATGAGTGGATCCATCCTCAAGGCGGCAGAATGTAGCTGTAATTCATCCTCCTCCCCCACCAATTGTCTGCAACTATAAATAAAACAGAGTATTTCAATTGTACAAAATATGTTGTTCAGTCTCATCCAACCTCCAGAAAGGCTGTCCATGGCAATGTTTAACAACACTAAGCAATCAAAGCATATTTTCAATGCAAAAAAAAAGAAAGAAAAAAAGAAGTCCATCTTGGCAGCAAAAACTATGCATTTATTGTTTGCTATGCAGAGAAAATCCTATTGGGCACATGGTAAGATTCAAATGCATTGCAAGCCAGTCTTTTTAGTCCATCACTTCTTTTGTATGATAACAGTAAAGCACCAGGTATAGAGAGGATGTAAGGAAGACAAAGGGAACGAGGAGGATAGAACGCAAGGAGGAACAGGCAAAGGTTAAAGGCTTGCGGTCAGAGACTTGCATACTTTTACGGACAGCATCTAGTATATTTGAGGCACTTTTACAAATAACCATTAATACTAAAAATACATCGTACTTTATCTTTTCCTCTATATTCTCTATATTCCCAGTTTCCTTTGTTTTCTTGATTCCCCACCCCCGCCCCCTATACTTCTTTAACAATGCTATGTGCATCTCAGTGTGGAGAAGGATGAAACAGTTCTGTTTTGGATATGACAGTGAAGTGAGGAAACAGAAAGTGAATGGCAGGGTGGTCAAATCGGTCAGTTTCTGTTTCTTCAACATTTTTTTTTTTTTTTTAAATCTCATGTTCTTTCTGCGCTGTATATAAATAAATTTGTGAGTCTGGTAAATCCTTATCAAAACTGACCTGAAGCAAAATTCTTATCCATCTGCAACAGCCAAATTCAATAGGTACAGCTATTCCCAGCATGGAGAGGACCATGCCTGCCATATAGCTATTGAAGATGAGGAGCCTGTGAGAAAAAAGAGGTTGCAACCCTAATCCAGTGCTACAAACATGGTTGAATACACAGGTATTCAAGTCCAGACATTTAAATGTTAAATACACAAAGCCCTGGGCCTAGATAGATGAATCCAGGGCTGGCCCTCTCATGAAGCAGGCTGAAGCCCCCACCTCAGGCAGTAGAATGGGAGAAGTGGTGAATTGCACTCTCCCTCCAAGAAGTTCTGCTGCCATCACTCTCCCTCCCTTTGCCACCGCTGCCACCTGACTGTTAATGTGATCCAAAGCAGCATTAGCTTTTTCACTCCATAAAACTTTTATCTACCTCCTTAAATGAATAAGAACTTCCTTAAGTTTCCCCATGACCCCATTAAACATTGTGCCACTATTGGAGTCACCGAGATTTATTTTCCAGGTTTATTTATTTATTACATTTCTATACCGCCTTTCTGCTAAGGCACCCAAAGCGGTTTACAATGTTTAAATACACAAACAAACGTTACCCCCCCTCAAACCAAACATACACCAGTTCTCTCAGGCCAACTGAAGGCTTCTTCTGGAGCTGCTGGTACAATCTCCCTGGCCTAGGCTTTTCTTCTGCCTTCCCTCTGTAGCCCCAGGGAAGGTGGGGGAGGGGCTTCCCCAACAGTCCTCCCAGGCCGGTGATGGTCGTTTCAGGAGCTGATGGCATTTGCTCCCCAGCCTGGGCTTCTCTTCTGCCTTCCCTCAGGGCGCACAGGTCTTAAATAGCCCCAGGGAAGGTGGGGGAGGGGCTGCCCCAACAGTCCTCTCAGGCCGGTGATGGTCGTTTCAGGAGCTGATGGCATTTGCTCCCCGGCCTGGGCTTCTCTTCTTTTCTCTTCATTTAAACATGATATGAGTATTATAGTGATGTTGAAATTCAGCCATGAGTAGGGATGTGTGGGGAATCCATTTGGGGGTGGGGGTGGAAATATGTCAGATTTCCTTAGTTTGGCCCCCAGATTTTGGTTTGCCTCCCAAGCGCTAGTGCCGACTTGCTGCAGTGTGAGTCGAGCCAGTTCGCAGACTTAGGATCATAGAGTTGGAAGGGGCCCACAAGGCCATCGAGTCCAACTCCCTGCTCAATGCAGGAAACTAGAGGAGGGGTCTCCCATCCAAGTAATAACCAGGCCTGACCCTGCTTAGCTTTCCATGTTCAGACAAGCTGAGCCAGCGTGAGCCACAGACTTCCGTCTGTAAGATGGAGTGTGATTTGCATTTTCTTTCCAAAATGCCAATAGAATTTTCACAAACCAGTGCCAGGAAAGCACGTGGCTTTAATGTATCTAGCATGATTTGTGCAAATAGCACTAAGCCATGTGTTTTTTGGCTGCCATTTTGTGCAAAAACAGCTGTTTTTGTGCAAAACACACCAGAAAACATGTGGCTAGGCCAGATTTGCACCAATAGCACTAAGCCACGTGTTTTTCGGGTGCTGTTTTGCGCAAAAACATCACCCAGAAAACACACACACTTAGTGCTATTTGTGCAAATTGTGCTAGTTGCATTAAACCCACGTGCTTTCCTGGCACCTGTTTGTGAACATTCTATTGGTGGTTTGAAAAAAAACCCATTGAAATCAAGGTTTTCCTGCAGACCTCCTAACAGAGGTCTGCAGGAAAACCTTGACTTGGCCCACTTCCAATCATCAGAATTCTCCAAGCAGGCAGGAAATCCAGCAAACCCAAACAAGACAAATTTCCCTGTTTCAGTACATCCCTAGGTTTTTTTTGTTTGTTTTTTTTTAAATTTAAATAAAAGCTTTCATGTCACAAAACAAAAACTTTGTTTTTCTAAATATTCCTTAGGTGGGTGAACTATACAGATTATGTTTATATATATATAATCTTCAGACCTTCCAGGAGCTCAGGCAATATTCAGCCCCATAACAATGCTTGCATGTTTTCAGTTCTGAAGCAGATCCATAACCCCAAATCTCAATCTGATTACCTTACCTCTCTTTTTCTCTTAATTTGGCAAAACTCACAAGAGCAATAAACAATAATTTACAGTATAATTTTTGGGTTTATTTTTTATTTTCCAATCTTAATGTTGAGATTTTTTTTAAGTCTACGTAAAAATGTGTATACATTTTTGTATGCAATTTTGCCTAATGTACACTTTTTTTTTGCAAGCAATTTCCAAACTGAAATCATTTTTAAATGCTATTTTTACCAATATATGCATTTTTGTGTGACTTTCCCCTAATATACACATTTTCATAGGCATTTTTTAAAATTGGAGTACTCCATTGGAAAACTTGGAGAAAGGTGAATTTCAAACTAGGATAGCTGAGTTTTGGTTTATTTATTTATTTATTTATTTATTTATTCTCCCGCCTTTTCCCCAACACTGGGACCCAAGGCAGCTCACAACCTTTAAAACTCATACAATTAAAACAGAAACAGAAAATACAAAAGTTAAAAATAGCATTAAATCATTAATAATATTAAAAATTATATATCAATATATAATTGATATCAATATATATATAGATATAGATACAGTAATACCTTGGATTGCAAGCATAATTCGTTCCGGAACCATGCTTGTAATCCAAAACACTTGTCTATCAAAGTGAAATTCCCCATAAGAAATTTGTACACATATTTTTAATTTAAGCTGCAATAAAGAATGATAGTGTAAAGTCTTCATTTTTCTTGACCGTACTACAGTACTTGTATTGCAAGATGTCGCTTGTTTATCAAGTCAAAATTTATTAAAATATTTTGCTTGTCTTGCAAAACGTTCTCAGACCAAGTTACTTGCAATCCAAGGTATTACTGTATAGACATAAATGGTTCACATATTGGCTCAAAAATGGCCCTCTATCGAGGATAGAAAGCTTAACAATACACAGTAACTGTTTTGGATGTGATACCACTTGAAGACTATTTCAATTTTAAAAAGTCATTATATTAGAGCTTCATGCCTGTACTTAGGAGAGTTGTTGACCAGTATTAGATTTCTCTCTGTAACTTTTTCACTTCTTCACTCATTGCTGTGAAAGTCAATCACATTCTTCTCTGTCCAGTATCAAAGATCAAGTAGTCAATTATCATCAGTGCAAAGCTTTACTAATATTGGAATTAATATTAGCATATTTAGTTGGAGATTCATAATGAAGTTCACACAGAGGGTAAAAATATCACTAAGAGGCATAGCTGAATTTTTCATTTCTATTGCTTTGCTGATGTGAAACATCTAAATAACAGAAACCTGCAAAAAAGGGGGGGGCAGGGAGAGAGAGAGAGAGAGAGAGAGCAGGACTCTCAACTTTATTTTTCCAGTACCACTGATTTTCTGTACCTTGTGTGACACTGTATATTTAAACTGAGCAAATGGAAGCAATGCATCCTTTCTTATCTGAACAACTTAGAGTAGGGACCTTCTTGGCCCTGAGGGTCACATCCAGTGTCTGGTGGAGGGCCAAGGGCCACACATGTGCATGCACACACATGCACACGCATGCACACACATGCACACACTGTCACTAGCAGGGTGGGGAACCTTTTTCTACTCATAAGTACGGATGACTGAATAACTCACAGCACTTTCCCATAACATTCCAAATACTAAGCCTCTGCAATATCTATTCAGAAGTAAGTAGGACAACCCTCTGCATGTGTACTCAGAAGTAAGCAAGACTGAATACTCACAGAAGGAGTGACTATGGGCCTCAGGTTGTGCATCCCTGGCCTAAGGGGGAATATTCAGATAATCACAAGTTTGGGTTTATAGTTTGCTTTTAATGAAATTATGTGAATTCCAGTAATCATGGGGGTGGGGGTTGGAAGTATAGGATTAAGATTATAGGGATTATGCTGTGAATTATTGTTATAACATCAAGAAAATACTTTAACAGAGATTTGTATTAAAAAAAGTCAAGGTAATGGTCAGCATTGTGTTGACAAGTGTTGAGGGCTTGCTGTGCATAATGCTGAACATGACAGGCAAGGCACATCTTGTAGCAAATCTTCCAATAGCAATGAACTCTTGTGGGGCTGACCCTTGGGATGTATGGTTCTGTCAAACAAAATGGTTTACATTAAAACATAGGACATTAATGTAATATAAACACAATTTATATTATATTGGAGCTTTTGTATGTGACCTGAAATTTTGTAATGATGACCAGGAACAGAATTTCAGATAGTGAGTAGCTTAATTATATTGAAGCAATTGAGTACAGCTAAGATAGAACTTTTCTAATAACAATAATAATAATAATAATAATAATAATAATAATAATAATAATAATCAGGTCAAGAGTCCCCAAGACCCTGAACTAGTCCCATGATGCCACTGGGAATTAGAAAATGACATTTTTGGCAGTCAAGAAGATTACAAGTTTAAGGGCTTTCTGGAGAAGACATAGGGAAAACTCAGTCTCTCTTTCAGAGTGATAGGACCTAGGCATATCAAGCCATAACTTGGTTTATGTGGCTATATTAGGAGGGATGGAACATATAGGACTGTGGAAGGTTTATTATAAAAATATGAATGAGTTTTTATAGTACTTTCACAGTACATGTTCTCTTACATTTTTTTAATCCTCAGAAGGACGTGTAGCCCAAGGTCACCATGAGCAAAACCATATGTGTAGGTCCCCCAAACCCAACTCTTAATTCACTTCAGCCTGAGGCCCAATTGTTATATTACTAGAGTAGCAATGAAGGTGCATTCTAATCGTCTAGTCTCACAACACTCTGGTAACATCTGGAAACAGGAGCCATATGAGTCTGCTGAATGATGTGGTTTCTTCTTACAGACAATGCTGGCATAAGGAAAAAACAAGTTGTTTTCCCAATACCTTTACAAATGTTACAGGAGCAACATGAGATCAGACTACTGGGAAATGTGTCTGATACTACTCCAGCAATACTGTTAAGTGTCCCTCACTTTCTCAAACAGTGAGGAATACCGGGGGGGGGGGGCGCACTACAGTTAGTGTTTCAACTCCCTTCTTTTCTCTCTTTCATCCCCGCTTATAGTGCACTGGAATCAGACCCAGCCTGCAGTAAATTTCCTTTTTAGGGAAACCTCATCCACTGAGGAAACCTCAACCAATCGTGCACTGATTTAACAAGTTGCTTAACACAGGCTGCACATCCAGCAGCTGTAACAATGCTGGTCTGGATCAGATGATACCTGCCCCCAATCTGGCCCATATTATGCATAGAGGGGAGTGAAGAACACCTGCCTTCTTCAACTCCAACATCCTGGGGCATCCCTGCAGGATCATAAAAATCCAAAGCAAGTAGCTCAGTTCTGCACGGTGAGTTTCTCTGGTGATTGACCACACAATATTGGCCTACATACATTGGATTTTACACATGTAGGCCATATTCAAACATTAGGACCCCATGTGGCTGGGATGTTGAAGGTAGGACAGGTGTGCCAGGTGAGCAGGAAAGGCAAGCATACTGTCACTCTCCTCCATGCATATGGGCCAGATCAAAGAGAGGTATTGTCTGATTGGACCCAGTCAATATGAATCATGAAGCAACTGGATTTGATTTGTAGAAGGATTTAATAATGTGGCTATGGTGATCGCAGGAGACAATTATTGTGAGTAAATTATGGATAATGAAATTGGCAGAGACCTCAGGTTGCATCACAAACCTACTTTGCTCAAAAGCCTTTCAAGCGGTTTTTGGGTGTTTCCTGCAGCATATCTCTATCTTCTGCAAGATTCAATCCCTGTATTTGGAAAACTCTACAATTAGAATAAATCTACTTTTAATGGATTGTTGATAGGACTGGTCCACATATGGAACTAATAATGACTTCGCTACAGATCTTAAATAGTTTTTATTAGCATAGGCTGAAAACGCGCAGTTTTAAATCATTCTTAACAATTGACAGTAGAGGATCAGGATGATGTGGTTGCTTTGAACACAGAAATGATTGTACTGGTGTTTTGACAAAATGATCACTTAATAGCTGGAAGTAGATGAACCAGAAACAAAGATAAAAAAATATGTTGTGCAGGCTTGCTTTTCACTTCCTGACTTGGCTCAAAAGCCATGAGAAGAAGAAAAAAAGGAATGTTTTGGCTATAGTAGATGATTTAGTTCATTTCACTGAGAGAGGAAGAGAATGATTAAAGACATGAAAATTGGTTTTAATTAAAAACAGTAACCTGGGATTTATGGTAGCATGGTGAACTAAAATCAAAAGAAAACATAAAATTGTAAAACTAAAGACGAACAACTTTTCAGTGAAATGCATTTGTCAGGAAATTCTGTGCATACACACACACAAGCAAATATAATGCTTTGTATGGTTGCTTTCTCAATTTAAAGTATAAAACCTTGTTTTCCAGGTTGCCCTCCCCTGGGTCTTGAAACATTAAAAATTACTGACTTCCAGCTCCATGCATCTACAGTGAAGCGATATGGCCTTGGGGCCCACAGAGCACGGCTAAATATTCAGGTAAGTTCAGCTTTCTTTCTAATTGATTGAGAAGGTAGGATTGTTCAGCAAATGCTGCCAATGGTATCTTATTATTTTCAGCCATCTTGTTGGCTAACACCATTAAAAAGAAAAAGAAAAAAGGAGACATTTTTACATTACAGTACAGTGTTGATTAGTTTTGTTTCTTTACTTTGTATCTTCTAACATCAATGTCCAAAAGTCAAATCATTACAGAATTCTTTAAAATGAGGAGAGGGGGACCCAAACTACGCATTTTAATACGTAGCATGCAGCTACATCAGCGTTCTTTTCTTACTCAAAAGTAGCTGCAGGGGATCAGATCTGGATCAGAATCCTAGTGTGGGGCTGGGTAACCCTTTGTCCCCTACTGTGGTCCCAGTCCATATTGGGGATCCCATGCCTGCAATGTGTGCCTCCACTGAAGCTAATGGGGGCTTCTTTTCCTTTGCAATTTGCATAGGGACCCCATTACTTTACAGGGTTGTTGCAAAAATAAAATTGGGGTGGGGGAGGACTCTGTATGCCATCCTGAGCTAGGATGGGCAAATCTGTCAAGCTCCATTTCACCGATGCCAAGTTCATTCCATCCTAATTCCTCATTGGATTGAAATTACATTCTAGTCTCCATGAAAATGTGTACTGTATGTATTTTTGTGCATATATTATAAAATAAACATTTCTGTATGCATTTCCCCAATGTATACATTTTTGTGCACATCTTTCAGATGTATGCATTTTTAAATGATTTTCATATTGAATAAGGTGTTTTTGTGTGTATTTTAAATATATCTATACAGTAATACCTTTTGGGAGGATTTTGTTTTGATATAAGTGTTTTGGATTACAAGCACGTTTCCAGAACGAATTATGCTCTCAATCCAAGGCATGACTGTATCTATATCTATCTATCTATCTATCTATCTATATGCGTTTTGTGTTTATTTCTTGAAATATACCCATTTTTTGTGCATACTGTTAAAAATGTATGCATTTTTGTGCGTGGTTTGAATTGCAAACTTCAGAAATGTGTAGATTTCAATGGCAGACTGCATTCTCCCGAGCTCTGCTCAGAGTCAGCCTACCTGCTTCCCTGGCTCGACTCACGTTCTCGCGAGCTGATCCAGGGAAGTGACTTGTGGGTTCCCGGCGCTACATTTTTGTACATAGAAAATGGCATAAGGTACGTTAAAAGCAGCCGCGATTTGCACAAGTTATGCAAATCGTGGCCACTTTTAATGTATCTTACGCCATTTTCTATGTACAAAAACGTTGCGCCGGGAACCCACAAGTCCGGCGAGAGCCTCGGCTGGCACTCTTTTTCGGCCCGGCTTGGCAGGGGTGGTGGCAGCGCTCGCCGAGCGCCCGGCGAGTCGGGTGGTGGGCAGATCGTCCACCCCTAATTTTTTCTGCTTCATGTTTAGGTTTACGAAGTGCAAATTTGGTAAGGGTGCAATCCTATTGCCCTCTGACCTTGCCTGGGGGGGGCATAGGATAGGGCATAGAAGCCACTGTGACCTTGAAAATCCCTTTGAAGGTCGCAGCATGCAGTCCGCCTGCAGAGCACCTACCCTCCCCCCCCATAGCTGGTGTAGTAGTTCTTTCCATGCTGGCAGGGAACTGAAGCCGGAAGACCGTCTTCGGTTCCCCCATGGGGGGTGTTCCTGGAGGCAGGGAGGGGAGGAGCGAGGCACTGCCAGCTTCTGGGGAATCCAGCAGTGCCTCAGCCTCTCCTCCTCAGGAGGAGGTATAAAGCATTTAGACAGCAGAAATCAGCTGTCTAGTTCTTTTTGAAGGTGGGAGGAGCGCGGTGGCAATCCTATCCGCCGTGTTCCTCTCGCCCTCGGTAGGATGCCCATAATCCTCCGAGTTTGGAGAGTTATGGGTAGCCTCATTGGACTGTGCTGCCTGTTCCATTAAAATGTGAACCAAATAATTTTCTTTCTGAGCTCCTTGGGGGAAGAATGAAATAAAAATTTAAGAAAATAAGTACGTTAAAAATAATAATAGTTTGTTTTTTTTAAGGAGCATAAGTAGCAAACCTGTTGTTGATTGCCATCTTTGTTTTTCTCATAACATTGATTCTTTAAACATTAATTGGTAATCCTAATACAGGACAAAATTCAGAATCTTTTTGAAGTCATTAGCTACCAGAGGCAGTGTTAGGGGATGCCTTACTAGGGATGGAGCCCGAAATCTTTCATTTGAAGCCCTGAGTCTCTAGGGGGCCATCTGCCCCACCACCCTGCTGTCCATGGGCACTTGCAGAAATAACGGTACAGGGGCCCTGATGAACTCTGCTGCGTCTGGCTTTTTTGCCCACATGTGCTTCACCCCCTGGTGCCTCCCCCCCATGCTACCTGAAGTTTTTTTCTGAAATCAGATGCCCTCCTCTCCCCTGCCCATACATTCCTTTGGGGTGTCCTTAGGAGATAGGGTCCTTTAAAGACACACACACACACACACACACACTTAAGAGGATATGTAAATTAGCATATGCAAATTTGTGCATTTTTTTGTCTTGTGGGCCTGAGCCCTAGATCTTTTCAGTACCTAGCACCACTCCTGTTAGCTACAATACCATTGCTTTCCATTAAAAACAAGATTTCATCCAGCCTGTGCCACTTCAGTATTCTATGATACCGTCTTCATTTTTTCTGAGCCTTAAGCTCCTGCTTCCACCAGTTTTCAACATTAATGCTTTTTTGATCCCATCACTCAGCAACATATGTCAATAAATGACACTTGAGTTCCTAATCCATGGCAGTGTTTAATCATTTGAGTTTATCTACTTGCCTTTTTCCTGTTCAAACACTACCTATTTTTCTGAAGCAACTTTATCTGTAATGGACAGACCCAATAAAGCTCAAGTCACACTCTTCCTGCTGTGTAGCAGCCAGATAACCATCTGCTAATCCCATAATTCAGATCAGGCTTTCATATGACCCATTATGACTGACAGTTTGTGTCAATGGGCAGTTTTACTGCTCTTTTCTTCATTCTCCAGGTGCTTTCCATTAAGATTTAAGATCTTTCCAGCATTAAAAAAAAAAAATATTCCAGCATTTTCGAACTGAAAAACCTTCTAGACTTATTCTGTTTTTTGTTTTGTTTTATTTTTTAATGCTCAGGTTTCATTTCAAGGTTTTGGAATTAGTCAAAACTCATTGTCCTCTCTCCATTCCCTCATTATTGTCATTATCAGTTTTGACACTCTGTAATAGGCTGATTATTTTAGAAGTTTAGTGGTGTCCAAACAAAATAATAGCTGAAGCTTATTTATGTAAGGAGAATAAAGCTACAATGTACAGGGATTTGTGTATATATCAAAACCACCTTTGAGACTTCTCTGACCTCCCACAGTTGCCCACAGCCCATCTGTGCCTTTAACATGAACAAAGTTATTGTAACATAAGCTTTCATTAGATCCCAGATGCATGAAGTCTACATTATCCTCAGATGATATATAGACACACACACACACACACACACACACACACACACACGAAGCGTCAGGGAACCACCGAGTTTGATGCTGATCAGGAGGTTTGGTTGCAGTATACAGAGAGACTTTCTTTAGTTCTTTATTGCTAATTATATTGATTATGATAGCAAGAAGTGTGCAATTTTGCTGAGTGTTTGTGAAGCAAAGACATCGGGCTTGATTAGAAGATTCGTAGCACCTGAAAAACGCAGTGTCAAAATCCTTTGAGGAACTAATTGGAATTGTCTCAAATCATCACAAGCCATTTGAGATTGTGCAATGCTTTAAGTTTAACTTTTCCCACACTCACCTGGAATGACTGTGACAGTTTTCATAGCAGTACTGTGTTATATTGGCGCATTGTGGTTTGGAAGATACCTTGACTGCCATGCCAAGGGACAGACTGATTTGTAGCATCCATGATGAGGCATTTCCTGGCAGAATCCAGTTTAGACTTTAAGAAAGCTTTGGAATTTACACAAGGCATGGAAGGGACAGCTCAGTATTCCCGAACACTCATAGCTACCAGGCATAAATTGTCCAGTAAAACATTAACGGAAAAGAACTCCACATTAGCTAAAATGAACACAGTGTAACACCCTATTTTGGTTATGGAGGAAACATTATTATTATTATTATTATTATTATTATTATTATTATTATTATTAGCAGTATTTATTTCATTTCTATACCGCCCAATAGCCGAAGCTGTCTGGGTGGTTCACAAAAAAATACATATCACAATACAGTCATGCCTTGGATTGAGAGCATAATTCATTCCGGAAACGTGCTTGTAATCCAAAACACTCTTATATCAAAACGAAATCCCCCAAAAAAATTTGTACAGAGATTTTTAATTTAAGCCGTACTACAGTACTTGTATTGCAAGACGTCGCTTGTATATCAAGTCCAAAAAAATTAAATAAATATTTAAAAATTTGCTCGTCTTGCAAAACGCTCTCAAACCAAGTTACTTGCAATCCAAGGTATTACTGTACAAGTTAATAAAAACATAATAAATGATCTCTAACATAAAACATTTAAAACAATTTAAGCAGCTAAAACATTTATAATAGAATACTGAGCCTGATGGAAACAACTACTGGGCCTGATAGAAACAACTGATGTAAATTCCCCATCATATGCTATCAAATGCCTGGGAGCAGAGGCGCGGAAAAGATGAGAGTGTTGGCGCCAGGCGGGCCTCAGTGGGGGGAGCATTCCACAATCATGATTCCTCCACAGGAACAGTGTGTGCTGGGTTAGCCAGGAGCAAGGTCATCTAGCCAAAATGTGCCTTTGAAAAAGGACACAGACAAAGGGAAAGAAAGATCATATGAAAAGAAAGAGATCCACCAGGTCTAATAATGTTGGACTCCATTTTGGAGCACTGAAAATGGTGACACATGCATGCATACATACAAAGGGCAACACAGGTCCCGGAAGAACTACCAGGGTAGGAGTGAAATATACAGATTATGATTATAATTGCCCTTCAGTGGCAGCAAAAGGAAAAAGCCCTGGGCTGATGGGCTGGGACTGGACTGGCTAAACATCAGAGGAATTTTTGTGTGACAAGACAGATGTATCTTTCATAGTTCTTGTAATTAGTGCAGTAAACCTTGATTTTTTGTTATTATTTCCGTTCTTTTCTTTTCTCTCTCCCACCTTCTTTTTGTTAGCAATATGCATGTTGTAAACTGCAAGGTAAAGGGGGAATGTAAAACTGGTGTATGTTGTTGCCACCTAATGGCCAAAAGGCAGAGCCAGTTAACTTAGAAAAGTTAAGGCTGGGCATACTCTGAAATTCAGCAATATTCCAAGATGGATGTCAGGTTAAAGTCTATAAAAAGAGAACAAAACAGGACTTAACTTGATATTGCTGGTATATATATCCATCCCACATCCTACAGCCTAATACAGCCTAATAAGTTAACATAAAAATAATACAAAAAGGATTTACTTCGGCATACACAATTCTGCTCTCATTTCTTTTTTGTATCCCAGTTACTTACAATAGTTGTTCTGCTAGAGGAAATAGCGCAGCTAACTCACTAGCCTCACAGGGTGAACATGAACTCATGTATATGGAAAAGTGAATAGACCCAAGGGCACAATCCTATATGTGTTTAGACACAAAAAGGTCTACAACTCCCAGCATGCCCCAGCCAGCATGGCTGGCTGGGGCATGCTGGGAGTTGTAGGACTTTCCCCCCCCTGTCTAACCATGCATAGGAATGTGCCCTAAATATATTTACAGTAATACCTTGGATTGCAAGCATAATTCATTCCGGAACCATGCTTGTAATCCAAAACACTCTTATATCAAAGTGAGTCTCTGGCGGGCGTGAGCGGGGCCGACTTCGGCCCGCTCCGCCCGCTCGAGGCGAGCGGTTACATCCCTATGACTTGTCTTGCAAGACCTTGTTCATTTATCAAGTCAAAATTTTTGCTTGTCTTGCAAAACGCTCTCAGACCAAATTACTTGCAATCCAAAGTATTACTGTATCTGTGGCTCAAACTAGGAGATCTTGGGTTTGTCTGTGGCTGCCCTGTATTCCTGACGATTGGCTTGTTCCTCCCTCCTGCCTCCAGTGTGGCCATTGGGCAGGAGTTTGGGGCAGACATTCAAGGCCCCACTCAGCAAAATGAGCAGGAGGGCCCCTAAATGCAATAGGGCTGGCTTACCACATTTTGAATTAAATGAAGTAATACAACACATGACCATCTAAAGAGTACCCCACCCCACACCCATAAGTCCAGAGTCTAAAATTACCTAACTGCGTCACTGCTCCTAGTTCATCCTTCAGGCCTGACCTGCTCTTTGAGCTTGACCTCTCACTTGCATCTAAATTCTGCTTCCTGGTTTGTCCTTTGGTTTATGGCTTACTCTTGAGCTCTGACTACTACTACCTTGTCCATAGATCCTGGTTCTCGGCTCCTGGCTGAACATAGGCAGCAGCCCAAGGCCCAGATCTGACCAAAAAAATAAATAAAAAAAGAAACTAGAATGAACTATGGGCCCAAACAGTCATTATGTTAAATCCATATCTAGCAGCTATGTCCTTTTATCATTTTTATTTTAGAATAGGCACAGGGGCTCCAGTCCAGACTGGTACCCTTGCATGGGGATAGGGGGGCTTTTAAGATCCAGATCAAGCCCCCTGCACCTAATCTAGAGTAAAAATGAAAAAAAAACATACCTGCTGGATGTGGATTTAAGGTAATGTCTGTTTTGGCTGTATAACTTTATGTTTTCTTTGTGTTTTTTTTTTAGAAAGTTGATTTATTTCAGATGCATAAAGCCAGCTTTGCCTTCTTTTCAGGCAGGTGTTAATGAAAATGATTTTTATGATGGCGCTTGGTGTGCAGGACGGAATGATCCGTATCAGTGGATTGAAGTAGATGCTCGGAGGCTCACAAAGTTCACAGGAGTTATCACGCAGGGAAGGAATTCTCTCTGGCTGTAAGTCCATATTTTTCATACTTTGTAAGGCAAACCAAGGCGTGAGGATGGATGTTTTCTGTTGTTAAAAGGGAGAAAGTCAATAGTAAGACAACACTGACATAACACAAGAAAAAGTAAACATTGTTTACTGTTTATTGGGGAAATATAATCATTTGAAATAAGTAACAGTCAGTGCTATTTCCCATCATGCATGGGAAGTATCATCAAGCCTGGTCCTCAGAGCGTTGAGACATTCATCTGTTAGTGGGTGCTCTTGGCAGGGAGCCTAGTTAGGACTGGGTATTTCCCCATTCATTCATTTGCACTGGGACTTGGCTTGGCTGAACTGAATCCCATTCTCTTTGGACAGCTGCAGACATTTTCCTGGCAGTGCGCACTTATACTGCATGGATGTACTATTAATGCTCGGTTAGCCATTTCTGTGTCTCTGTGAGGCATAACTGGATCATGAAGTGTCCTTGATACTTTTCTGCTGGGGCTCCTGTACTTTCAAAATGAATTGGGGTCCTACAAATGGATACCATTAACCCAATTCAAGGGAAGCTGGTTGCTGAATGGACAGAATATGAAAAGAGGACTCACCACACCATGCATACGTCACCTACGCTGTAGCCCAGTTTCACCACTGAACAAATGGACAAGCTTAGTTTAAACAGTCTGTCTTGTCTCTCTCTGCCACTTGCTCATTCTTCCTTGTTTCATCTGTCCTCTATTTGAAGACCTGCAAGAGGGCAGTCTTCTATTTGAAGGAATCTTCCATTTGAAGTACTATCCAGTCCAAGTTCAGTGTAAACATAAAGAACCAGAAGAAGGGAGAGCAGGGGCCTTGAAGTAGCCCATCAACAGTTAGTTCCTGGAACCTAGTCACAGTCTTCCCTCCTATGATGAGATGTATTGTATTTTTATAGTATGTCTGTCTTCATCCTTAGTTATTACAGTCTGAATGCAGAGTAAAAGGATGTGGTCTTCTGTTTAGGTAGATTTTTGTACACCCTTTCAATGTATCTTGATGCATTTGTCTCTTCTTCTAACCTTTTCTTTTTCACCTCACACTGCCCTTTTGATTTGGATGCTCCAAACCACAATGTGATGTGCCTACCTTCATGTATTTCTGGAATGGGCCTGAAAGCCCAGAAAGCAGCAGGTCCTGGGTCTGCCACCAAACTGCTTCTGCCCCAGGCAAGATCCTGGTTTCCAGTTTGGATGAAGCTTTTCCCCAACTATAATGAAATGGACTCATGTGTTATATATTCTCCTATATGGATCCAGAGAGGATTGGTAGTCTTATTTGCTCAAGGGGTGCCCAATTTACACCCCTCCAATGCCTACAGTTTACTTTGCTCAAAAGTGAACCACTACGTGCTACATCAGGACGTGGTGTCATATCAGACACACTATTGGGGGGAGAGAGAGCATCCCCTCACTGCAAGCAGTAGCAGAGCTGCCAGTGGGGAAAACAATCTAAACTGAAACATGATGGTGGCACAAAGGCAACAAAAACCACCATTGTGCCACCATAATTTATCATGGTAATCCCTGTGGATCAATTTTATTTTGTGGGTTTTTAAAAAGAATTTCCCCTATTCCCTCGCCCTTCCCAATTTTTTTTGTTTTGGTTGCTTTCACTCTGCCTTTCCAAAGAAAACTTTGTCTCAGCTTGATTTCATGTTACATCCCTCTTCAGCCTAATTACCTAGTTAGAGAAGCACATTTACTATTAAGTCCTTCTGCTCTGCATTCAAATCTTCAGAGACCAGGCCAGAATTGCCTTTGGGTATTCTAGCTTACAAGGCAGGCTTCTAGAGCAATCAGGTGAAGACAGAGTAAGGAAACGTATAGTGTAGCTGCAATGAGCAATTCAATGTGGGGAATGCCTAGAAGATCAACTTGGGATTTAGTATATTCCCTTGGCCATAGCTAATACTTTACCCACTAGCTTTCTTCGTGCAGTCTGTGCTTTTCTTTTTGATGATGCATTTCTCCATGTTTGTATCCTAAGAAAAATATTGACATGATACAAAGATCAGTGGGTAGCTTTAATTATTGCCTAATATTATTCCTCACAAGCTACTCTGGGGTTATTGCCTGGGTCAGAAAAGCCTTGAGTCACCATGTCTAATATGCTGCTCGCCTGCTTCTGCCTTTTTGTTAGATGTATATTCATGCACCAATATGTATGAGGGATTGAATTAGTCAAAGTATTACTTAATTTCATTGAAAATCCGAAGGCCCACATTTTACACATTGGCTGTTCATTTCCTTTTGGGGGGAAATATGTCTGTAAGTGCCATGCTGGAACCCAAAGAGTAATCTGGGTCCTTGTTTCAAATCCTAAAAAAACGGGAGAGGGCCTTTTCTGTACACCTTGCTTGACTTTGGGATCAGGTTCTTCTATAGGACTTCACCAACGCTGGGGGGAGAACTGGATTCCATCCGGACATTTCCTCATTGGAATGTTGGGTTGTGGGTTTTTTTCTTTCTTTCTTCTTCAAGGGTTGGAGCCAGGATCTGCCTTCCGCGAGAGGAAGGGACTTTCCGCGAGAGGAAGGGCTCTGCTTGCAGAAGGTTCCTCCACCCAATTTTTGGAGATTCCCCCTCACCCCCATACCACAGCTCACCCTATTCAGAGGGTTTCCTGACTCTCTTTGTTGCATTTTCAGGAGGCTGGAGGGCTTCCGTGGGAAGGAGGGAGCAGGGAAGTCCACTTCCACCAGCTCAGTGGATCTAGTGGATCCAAGCCCACGTAAATGTGTTAACTTGAGGTGAGCAGGAAGGGCAGGCATACTCTCCTCCATACATATGGGCCAGATCAGGCAGAGGTGCTGTCTGATTGGACCCAAGTAATTTGGCTTGTCTACTGATCCACATGTGGTACTTTTCTTAATGTTATGAGCAGCTAGAAAAATCAGGTGTTTGAACATTTTAAAAACCATCAGTTGCCTAAGATGACCAATTTCCCAGGGACACATTTATTCAAATGCTGGCATATTTTTTCTTGTCATCTGGCTGTGCACAGTAGACAACCACCAAATTAAAGTGTTAGAAAACTCTCAGCCTGGTGTAATAATTGAGTGTTATTTGATTTAAAGCTTTCTAGTTGTGAGCATTCAGAAAGTTATGTTAAAGATGAAAACTTGTTCTTTTGGCCGTTTTAGGATTTCCATTTATTTTTGATGGGTTGACATAATGTAATTAAATTCAATTTCTATGTCAACGAAAGAATAATTCTATCTGCAGGTACTGCTGCATATATTGGGGAAAGCATTTCCCTGAACTTTCCCAATGCATCTCCAATCCTGCTATTTCAGGCTTGACCCTCTGGTGAACGGAAACTGCCAATCATTGGAATTGCATTTCAGTGTGAGGTTACCTGGCAGATAGGACAAATCTTTTAAGTACTTCAGAGATTAGCTAGTCTGACAAATGCATTTAAGCAGAAACTTCACTTGGTATTAATCTCTGGGAAAATCTCTCATGGCAACTCCCATTGTTTTCAAAACATATTCAGAAGTTACTCTGAAGGACCGTAGAGGGGGTAAGCAGGATTGTGGCCCCATGCATATTCACCATAATGTCTGCAAGAGCCTGCAAGCGTACAGACTATACTTGCATCGGTTTTGTCTATTCAAGAGGGTGGGCCTCAGGTACCATTGTGTTCACAGAAATGTCTGAATAGTGCCGTATACGTATACTTGAACAGAAGGATGGCAAATTGTTTGCCCACCAGCCAGGTCGGGCACATGAAGGAACTTTAATGGGTCCTACCAATATTTGCTCACAGTTCCACTTCTAAGAAAAATGCACGAATCTCCATGTGTCCCGCAGGCAAATTGGCACATGGAAAGCAGTGACATATAGATATCTCAGTAATCCTTACTGAAGTAAAGCTATCTTGCAAAAAAGAAAAGAAAAGTGACTTCAACAGAAAATAAAACATTACTAATAGAAAGTTTCTGAATAAAAACTGGATCCCAAATATTTGACACTTCATCAGATAGTGGGATCTAAACATTCTTTTATTTCTATGGGGATTTATGAAAGCTAGCATGCATCTTGTACATTGCTTTTTATGTTCTTAAACATGCAGGTTTTGACCATGTGTTCTTTCCTCAAAAATAATCTCAATAATAAATTCATTATTCTTTACGCAGATGGTTGATTTTTCCTTCTATATTTTTAGAGATCTATAAATGGGATACATATCCTTAATTTTACATTGTACAGGCAAATTGTATTTTTGAAGTAATTCAGCATGGCCTCCCATCATGTTCTCTATGATTCAAATGTCTTTCATTTTAGAAAGTTCTTTCATATTTTATTAATTGCAGGTTATTAGTGCAATCCTTTACATTTCTATTCAGAACAAAGTCCCACTTAGTTCAAGGTGGCTTACTCCCAGGTTAATATATTTTAATGTTAAATGTTGTATTATAATGATACTTTTATTTTTGTATATATTTTTTGTATGGTTGTTGTTGTTGTTGTTGGTTTAATGGTTGAAAAGTACCCCGAGGGTATTTGCCAGTTGGGCAGTACACAAATCTAACAAATAAATACATGTGCATAGGATTGCAGCCTAAATATTCTTCTTTGTGTGTGTGTGTGTGTGTGTGTATGTGAAACATGGTGAGTTATTATTCAAACAACTCAAGAAGTTATGGGAGGAGGGGTTGCATATTGGGAGCGAGCCTTGCAGCGGCTGCCCAACGAATTCTTCGAGCTAGTCCGATTTTCCTTCTCCCCCTTCACGGACCTGACAGGCGAACACAATTGAGCTGCGAATCAGCAAGATCTTTTGCTCGAGGCTCGTTCTAAGGGCAACTACTTCACACACTACATTTTCAGCTGTACAGTAAGTAAGGATGGCCACGCCAAATATGGGCTTGGAAACATTTGCAACATGCATGCATCGGTTTCATGGAATGTAAATCTGATTCCATGTCTCTGTAAGAAAGAAGTGAGAAAACTAAATGGTGATTATTTTTTCTTTTCAAAATGCTTAACCATTAATGCTCCCCCCCCCCCGCAACAATGTAATTAAAACGGCCATTCCAAAGACGATGTCAGGCACTAGAATATTAGGTACATTAGGAAATATTTAAGACAGATGTACAATGAAATCATAGACAAGTGGTTTGCGGAATGTGTCATGGATATTTCTAAGTTACACTAAATTGTTGCTGTTGTAGTGCTTATATAAGGCAAACTAAAAATCCAAACCACTGGTGCATTTTTTTTTTAAAAAATTCAGTTCTCCTCCTTTTAACTAATTATATAATTCAGCTCATTAAGGGTGCAATCCTATGGCTGCTAGACAGTTTCTAACTGGCCATAGGAAAGGTTGGAGCCCCAACTCCAACCTTGGAAATGCGCTCCAAGGTTGGAGCTGGGACTTCAATCTCAGAGTGCCCTTCCTCCACCCTCGCAGCTAGTGCAGAAAGAACCACACCGGCTGTGGCTCCAAAGTCAGAAGACTGACCTCGGAGCCAGAGGTTTGGGGGGCATCAGGGAAGGGGAGGAGTAAGGCTCTGCCATGATATGTAGTATCCTGGCAGCACCTCAGCAAGCTGGGTCAGGAGGCTGAGACCTCCACGCTCCTTCTGCCCTCCATTGGATGCCGATAATCCTCCAAATTCGGAGGGTTATGGGCAGGCAGGCACATTGGATTGCACTGTAAATATCTCTAATCTCTATTTTGAATAATTAAGATGAGGGATTTGTGTGCTTTCTCTCACTCTTGCCTTTTCTCCTTTCCACGCGGAAGTTGATTTTCTCATTGCTTGACATTTGGGCTGGGTTCACCTCCAGAATTTCTCGTCTCTAATATTGCTGGATGATTGTTGCCTCCAAAGCATATATCATCACAATAGGATCAGGTACGACAATCATTTTCAGTATTGCAAAAAAGGAGGTATGAAGTAAGAACTTCTATGAAGCAGGGGCGTAGACTTCTCAATTTCCTGGTGGGGGGCATGGGGCTAAACAACTGGTTACCTGGAGGGGGCTTTGCCAATTCTGGGAAATCCCAGAGGGGGCTTGAGCCCAGCCACCTCCCATAGTTTATGCCCCTGCTATGAAGCTTTGAAATTGGGAGTGGTTATATTATTTTGTATCACTTTACAGCTAGAAAGACTTGAGACACCAGCCTGTCCCCCCCCCCCACACTTTTTTTCTGAGCTATTACACTAGCAAAGTTCTGCCTTTGGAGATATCTGAACAGATATAAAAAGATTAGGGAAATGTTTAAACACAGATTGAGCTATTGATGTCAAAAGATTGTATGGTGGCCATTAAAATTATGTATGAAAAACATTCAGATTCCAGTCCTTAAATACAAACTTAATCCACAAAGCTCAACATTTTCTGAGGATTTGGGGGTGGGGTGTGTACCAGATTATTGCAGTAATGGTAAAGTCACTTTAAAGGCGTTAATTGTGATCAGCCTTGCATTGTTAGTCCATTGGGAGTCATCAAGAAAATGACCAAACTCCATTGAAAGGCAGAAAACAGAGGGCACATCTACATTCAAAAAATAGATTAATTTTATATCATTTGTTATTACTAACGCCCACAAGAATCCTGTGAATTGTAGTTTAATGAGTGTGGTGAGATGCCCTGTTAGTGATCCCTACCACCACCCCCACCACCCCATATAAATAAAAAACTAAAGCAGGAGTTGTGGCAGATTTTACTCTAGTGTAAGACCAGGATTCTCTCACTTTTGCAGTGTAATTGACATATGTGCATATGAGCAATTTAGGGGAACATCTGTGAGCTCAGTGGCAGAGCACATTCTTGGCATATAAAAGGCCTCAGCTTGTCATGTCCCCTGGTTCTGAGGCTCTGCATTAAGCCAAGGAGAACTTACGTAGATGGATCACAGGTCACCCCACTTCTGGGAGAGCCCTCAGCACCCCCTTCTATACGTCCCTGGATATAGCTCTCCCATCACCTGGCTCTTGAGGATAATTCCCTTGCAGCTTCTGTCCTTCAGCCATGCAGGGGAATATCAAACAGACAGTGGCCCTTTTGCAAATTACAGTCAGGATCCAGCAGGGGTGGAGCCACTGAACAACCAGGCTCTGCTAGCCTTCTTAAGGGCTCTGTCGTTGACTGCAGTCCTTTGCTGGGACAACAGCTCCTTATGTGATTCCAGCCAGTGATTCCTGCAGTGTGCTTTCCAAAATCCTCTTGATGCCTTGCCTGCACTGTGTTGCAGCCCCTTTCCCTGGACATCATACCTAATCAGGACATCAAGTTCAGCCCCATGTATCTCCAGGTAGGGCTGGTCTCCTTTCTGGAACCCTGGAGAGTCACTGCCAATCAGGGTACTGACAGTACAGAGTTAGATGAACCAATGGTCTGCTTCAGTGCAAGGCAGCTTCCTGTGTTCCAATCTGAACACTTCGGGCCAAACTAAACATTCTTCTAATCACGCATTGGTCTCTGTTGGAATCAGTGGAGGTGTTTTGTTAAAACAAAAGCCTCCCCCATGGGGGTGGGTGGAGGGGTGGTGATTTCTGAATGACAACAGGGGAGGGGAAAAAAACTTTTAAAACCTCTCCCAGATCACCACAGTCCCGATCTGAGCCAGAGCTGCGTGTGCTTACTCTGAAGCAAATAAACCAAGAGCTTGGGACGTTTAGTCTGGCCCTCTTTCAGGCTTGGCCTCGTAAAAATAGTTCTGCAGTAGAATGTTGACAAAATTATTCTTTGGTAGAAGTGAAAGCTGGCAAAAATGCATATACACAGACTAGCTAAGCACAATAGAAGCTGTGTGAGTAGAAAGAGGGACTCAGATCTGGAAAGCTAAGTTGGACCATAGTCAAGAAGCCCAAGAGCTATAAGGGAAGGGAGGAGGCTCAGAGTTAAGCTAAAGGGAAAGGAACCGAGTAGAGCAGTGGGCACCTGAAGGAAGGGCAGAGGAGGAGACCACGGTTTAAGGGGAAGAGGCATGGAGAAAGTACAGAGATGACAAAAAGAGCAGTCCATGAAAAGAAGGACTGGGGGGGAGACACAACAAGGGCGGGGGGAAATAGCTCAGATTTGTGCTGTTGTTGGCAGTAAGGAAGTGAATAGTAAGGGAGCAGATGGGTGAGGGAGCTATGGGAACTGACCAGAAAGAGCAGTGAGACCAATGAAGCAGTGGTTTGAGTTGATTAATCAGCTATTTTGAGGAGCAACGTCCATGTTATACTATCAATTTTAAGATTGCAGAAGCACTACAGGTACTTTGGATTGCCATTTGCTACTGCAGAGGACGTACATCTCAGCATTGGTTTTTATCGGGAAGTCTGTGTCGTAGCAAGTCCTTAGATTTTGCCAACATAGGCAAAGCTTGAGTATCACCAAAGGTAGCTTAGGTGAAGAATAGTCAGTTGGTTTACTGCTGCTACTGTCCTACAGAGCAATCCTAACTTCCAGATGTGCCAGCTGGGTGGGTGGGGTGGTGGCTAAGACAGGGCAGAAGCGGAGAGGGGGTTTGCTGACAGGTGCTGTGTCTGTCCCGGCAGTCCACTTCCATCCAAGCTCTGCAGGTGGAAAGCTCCCACTGGTGGTGGCAAGCATAATAGCATTCTGGAGACCAAGTAGGATCCTCTGGGCCCAAAATGTTTCCATTCCCCCAAGAGGGGCCAGGATTGGGCCCCTCAGCCCTGCCAGCTTGCAGCTGGCATAGTTACCCCACCCCATTCCTTTCAATGTGATGAAATTTGATATAAAAAGATCTGCTGAGCTGACACGCACGCACGCACGCACATGCACGCACCACACAGACACCTTCTGGCCTCGCTGGCAGGAGCCAGGAGGGATTACAATGAGGTGGTAGATCTCATTGTAAGTGGCAGGGCCTACCGTGAGGTGGCTTTGCTAATCCCTGACTAAATTTAGGATTACCCTGTTGTTAACCTGTTTGCTTTTGTGATGATTAGGGGTTATCTATGTTAAAATGTT
Organism: Shinisaurus crocodilurus; assembly: GCA_021292165.1. NCBI lineage: Eukaryota > Metazoa > Chordata > Lepidosauria > Squamata > Shinisauridae > Shinisaurus > Shinisaurus crocodilurus. The sequence continues at coordinate 85,985,591 of CM037878.1, read as the reverse complement.
TACAGTGCACTCCGATGGCCCCTAGACAGCATCTACTATATATCCGCTAAAGATTTTTTCATAGATCATAGAGTTGGAAGGAGCCTGCAAGGCCATCGAGTCCAACCCCCTGCTCAATGCAGGAAACTAGAGGAGGGGTCTCCCATCCAAGTAATAACCAGGCCTGACCCTGCTTAGCTTTCCACGCTCAGACAAGCTGAGCCAGCGTAAGCCACAGGCCTGTGAAGAGCCCGACAGAAGAAAGAGATGGCAAACCTTATTAAGCACTAACATGGTTGAATATATATGAATTCAAATCCAGACTTTTAAGACCAAGGGCACAATCCTATGGGATTGCGCCCTGTTAGGCGGAAGCCTCCGAGATTAGAAGCTGCCGAAAATCCAATGTCCTGCTGGGCTGTTGCTGGGTCTTTTCTGTGATGGTTGTGAGGGGGCGCGGGAGGGATTGGATCTCAGAGTCCCCCTCCCGAGGTTGTGGGAGTGTCTATGGACTTGGGAAGGGGACTCTAAAATATCCTATGGTCTATGGTCCTTGGGGGGCTCTCCCAGGGCCATAGGATTGCTCTCTTAAGCACTCAGAGGCAAAGCCCTGGGCCCCTGGATGGGCAAATCTGTCAGTTTTGCTTTCTTCCACACTGGATTTTTTTTAAATCTCAACTTCTTCTTTTTGTTCTGCATCTGGAGTACTTTGCAAATTTTGGTACATTCTTATCAAACTGAACTGAACTGAAATTCTCAGCCATCCCTAGTTTTGAAATCATGCAAATCAAGACTTTAACTAGAATATGATGTGATTTAGTAAGTAAATATGCATCATTTCAAAGAAAATCCTCTTGCTTCTTTCTAGGAGTGACTGGGTAACATCTTACAAAGTTTTGGTGAGCAATGACAGTCACGCATGGATCACTGTCAAAAATGGTTCTGGAGACATGGTTAGTGTGTAATGTAATATTTTCTCAATTACACCCATTTAGTAGTAGTTCCACATTAATAAACTGTCCCAAGACAATATACAGTTTATAAGCTGTTGCAAGGCTGTCTCAAATTAAACTGAAGGTTTTCTGTCAAGTGTTCATGAGCAGAGGCTAGATAACTCAAATGCTCAGACAGCATGTAATTAATAAAGCCTAAGTAAAATTAAGATCTGGAGCTTTTCTACACGAGGCTGTTAATCTACTGTATCTACTTTTGGTTTCATTGCAAAATTGAGATCCAAGCACAACATAAAGAACATTTCCTTTCCTGCTTTTCTGCTATATAACCTCTAGGTGGTGCTGTAGTATAGCAGAATAGTGCAGTTACACAATGGAAAAGGCATTTTCTTTCACTTTCACAAATAATACCACATTTTTCCTGTTCTAACCCCCCCCAAAACTCGTCAAAAGTGCTGTTGAAAAGCAGAAGCAAAACTGGACGTCACAACACAACGTCATCTAAAGAACCCACAAGTAACTGTGAGTAGGGTATGACAACCACACAAATAAATACCTCGTGTAGAAAAGCTCATGTTCTGATACTTGATACGGGATTCTAGTGTTCAGTTTTGCACATTGTTACATGCACGTATGACACAGATCATAGCTGTCTTCATGTATTTGCCAAAGAGGGCTTTAGTGTAATCACTACAGGGGGTCTGGTATGCACACTCCAGCCCTGCCTCCTCCACTCCAGACCTCCCTGTGTTGACAGCCAGGGAGGGTCTCTGCAGCTGAATGTGCTTACGCTGCTCCATGCAGCCAGGAGCCCCTGGCTTATCGGGGTTCCTGATATCATGGGACTGTGTAACTGCTCAATGTGCTCATGTCAAGCAGTTAAGTAACTTGTATAATTATTTAACATCTTTCCACCCACATTTGCAGAAGCGTTGTTTACTTGTGCTAAAAGATGCCAAAAAGATATGCACTTGGACGACAGAAAATTCTTTAGTGTCCAGTTATTGTATTTTTCTTCTGGGCCATTAAGCATCCTCAAAAGCAATGTCCAATGTGGGGGAATGTCGGCATTGGCTTAAAAAAAAAAAAAAAAAGCTCCCATCACAACAATAAAGAACCAGGGGTCTCAAACTAGTGATTTTGGACATGGAGCCCAGGTCCACTTACTTCCTGTGTATCAGTGAGAGCTTGCAGGTAGCACCATCACTGCAGATGGATGGAGGGCAGAACAGCAGCTTTCTGTCCAGTATGGCTCAGGTGATGTGAGGGGCCAGTTGGGTGCCATCGAGCCCTATAAAGCTACTGGCTCCTCTCACTGGGCTCCCAGCTTTCCTGAACTTTGGCTATGCTGGCTGGGGCTGATGGAAGTTGGTCCAAAACATCTGATGGGCAACAGGTTGAGGAAGGCTGACTTAACAAGAGCTGAGGAGGAGGAGGGGAAGTTGCTCTATTCCTCAAAGGAATTCATTGTGCCTCAGAGGAATGAATGAAGTTGCACTGAAGCTGAAGAAAATTTGACCCTGAACTATAATGTGTTCTTGGTTCCCAGTTGGCCAGGGTATACTCTAAACCCATCCTTTTACTTTTGACTTGTTTCAGGTGTTGTTACTAATGATGCCCACTACTTGTGTGTTGAAATAGATTTTTGAAGGCAACAGTGAGAAGGAGATTCCAGTCCTCAACGAGCTGCCAGTACCACTGGTTGCACGCTACATTCGGATAAACCCTCGGACGTGGTACGAAGAAGGAAGCATATGCATGAGACTGGAAATCCTAGGCTGTCCTCTCCCAGGTAAGAGCAGTGCTTAGAACTAGGGTTTGGCACAGCAGACATAAATGATTTATAGGAAGGTTCCTGGACTGATTCCAATGGGAATCAGTCACTGAATGAGTCATCAAAGCAACAACATTGTCTGACAGCAAGCGTGCTGTGTGCCTCCCTTGATTTGGGTGATGTGTTGGAGATGTTTTCCCGGTGAATGAATGATTCTTCCCTGTTACTTTGTCAAGAGTTAATAAAACATCCTTATTAAATAGCCCCAGAATACCATCTGAATGGATATCTTTTCTTGAACTCCTTAATGAATCATTGTGCTAGCTAAAAGTAGGCAATTAATCAACTGGGTGGGTGGGGGAACCTTCAACTAGTTCGCATTCCTAGGAGCAGAGAGACAGCAAAATGGTCTTCATAAAGGAGTTGGCGGGGGGGGGGCTATGACAGGCATGAACAGAAGAAGATAAAGAAGGCACACACGCTAGCTCTTCCCCATTTCCTTTCTGGTTTCCAGAGTATTGCTGTGCAGATGGATAAAGAATGACACATAGGGATTTGTAGTAGCCTGAAAGGGATAAATGTACTTTTCGTTCTAGTTCTTTCACAAATTGAACACAAAGCAGAAAATAGCAAGAAATTATATCTATATCTATATAGATAGATAGATTTATAACACATATCTGGATTGAAGCAGAGGAGGAAATTGCCTTTGAGCACTCACTGCATTTATTTATTTAAGACTATGTCATAGAATGGTTGCTGCAAGGCAGGATGGTGATCATTTTGCAGAATGATAATCATTATTTATTTGCAGATGCTTGGCGATCTAGCAGATAACCTCAGTTCAAATACCATTTGATCTGTCAACTTGCTGGGTAGTCTTGTGCAAGCTTAGGTCCTCCTAAAAGTGTAGTGGTACAGTCTACCACTTGTTCAGAATGGAGAAGTCAGAAGATGGCTGCTAAAGTCAGTGCCTCCTGTACAACTGAAAGTTAATGGTGGCTACATAGCATAATACCTGGTCAACTACACCATAAGCTCTTAGGATTTTCACCACTTTTTTTTTTTTGCACCAGTTTATTTATTGACCTTTTGATGGCATACATTCTACATACTAGTAGGCATACATACTGGTGCTGATTCTCCTTTGTCATTTGGACTAGCAGCAACTGGTACTTCTTGGTCACGGTCTACTTTTGAATCTACAGTAATGCCTTGGATTGCAAGTAACTTGGTTTGAGAGTGTTTTGCAAGACAAGCAATTTTTTAAATATTTATTTAATTTTTTTTTACTTGATATACAAGCGACGTCTTGCAATACAAGTACTGTAGTATGGCTTAAATTAAAAATCTCTGTACCAATTTTTTTGGGGGGATTTCGTTTTGATATAAGAGTGTTTTGGATTACAAACATGTTTCCGGAACGAATTATGCTCTCAATCCAAGGCATGACTGTATTTCTAAATGATGTAGTAGCTTTCTTAAAATCCAATCAATGTTTGCCAGTGAAAGTGGGTCAAAATAGAATATCTATCCTTTTATATGCCGATGGTACGATTTTAATTTCCCACATCACCCCATCCCCTTTTGTGGACTTTTGAGAATCAGTATGCTGGTTCAGCATACTTAATATTCCTTAGAGTAAATTATATTCAATAGGGGCCCATCTAGCTTTATAGGGCTAGATGGAACCCTATTAGCCCCTCATGTCACCTGAGCCATGCTGGACTTCTCCACCAGAGCTTCCCAGCTCTGAATGTTCAGCCCTTCCAATCATCAGGAGGTTTTTTTGCTCCCTTGAAACCTCATTAATTCTAGGTCTACCACCAACAGCTTGAGACAATTCTGCTCTTGTATTATGTTCATGTTGTAACATTTTTGTTTGTTGTTTTTAATGTTGTAAATTATAAATAATCTTGAATGCTTCGGCTGATATAAATGCGACAAATAAATAAACAATAATTAAATACACTAAGGGCACAATTGTATGCATGTATATATAGAGAAAAGTCCCACAACTCCCAACATTCTCCAGCCTGCATGGCTGGCTGAGGAATCATGGGAGTTGTACGACTTTTTCTCTGTCTAAATATGCATAGGATTGCACCCTAAAATAACTAAATATACATTTGGCTGCCCATCTGATTTGAGTCTATGGCTCCTGATCTAGCCAGTGATATAGGGCTTTTCTCTGTGAGGCATTCATCGTGTGCTTATAATTGCCTACTCACAGTTGTTTTGTTTCTATGTCTAACAAGAACTTTCAGTTAGGTTTCTTTTAGAGCACGGTAAATGGGGCATTTAATCGCGAAACCAAAAAGAACAGCTCTTTTTACTTGTGCAATTTTGTGCTGTTCCACTATACCACAGGCCACTGACAGGTTATGTAGTGGAAAAGCAGGAAAAGAAATGCTCTTGTGTAGTACTCAGCTCTGTATTCTGCCATGAAACTGAAAGTAGATACAGCCAATTATCACCCTCGTGTAGGAAAGCTCGTAGTAGTCTGCTTGCTTGCATGCATGGATCTCCACAGATGGGTTGGGTGAGGATGTGGGGGTAGAGAGGGATGGTTAAAGGAGATACAATGTCCTCCTCTCTTTGAACTTATCATCTTTGTGGGTGGGTTCCAACAAAAGGAAGGAAGAGCAAAATACACAAATCATGAAAATGTCTGCTGGATTTACACACAACGTTAATATTTCAAAAAATGCTTTGTTTCCCACTGCTCCCCTATTTTAAAAATTCTTCATATATATGTTATCGGCTTTCAGACTTGGGGTTCCCTCGCGCACGCACGCGTGCACGCACGCACGCACACACACACCACCACCACCACCACATTATTTCATGTTTTTTCTATACCCTATACCTGAAAAAATGTTTTTTTTTTAAATTGCAGATCCAAATAATTATTATCACAGAAGAAATGAAATGACAACAACAGACAATCTTGATTTTAAGCATCATAACTACAAAGAAATGAGGCAGGTAGGACACACAGAATAGAATTTCTGGTGAGAACTTGTGTGTGTATGTGTGTGCATGTGTACACGCGTGTGTTTTTGGGGCCTTTATGACAATGGACCATTATCATTGCAGTGATAGTAGGCTGCTGCTACCTAAATGACTTGTAAATGCACCATGTTCAGAAAAAACTCTTGATGGTTTCACAGATATAAAATTATATCTTTCACACACACACACACACACACACACTGATACCTCTGAGTCATAGGAATTATATTCTATTGAAATTAACTTCAATGAGTTTGGAGTAAAAAGCAACAACACCTGATATAAAGATTCTTCTTACTGTGTCCATCAAATCACTTTCATTGCTTGCATTATGGATGGAATGTGAGGTGTTTTTATTGTTTATGCAGGAAAAAAAAGCTATACTTGCTGCCAACATTCTCAATTGTGAAATTTGAGTTGGATACATGGGCTTGGATCCAGACTTGCACAAACAAAACCAAAGTCATGCACCCCCTCTGGAATGGCATGAGGAGTGGCGCATGGGGACTACAGTCTGTGTGTGTGTGTGTGTGTGTGTGTGTGTGTGTGTAAACTTAGAGGGAATTGTGTAGAGGCACCTTGTGTGAGTGGTTCAAGTCTGGCTCCAAGCCCTCACCACCACAACTGGAGAAATCTCCCAGTCCACAAAATTCTTAAATCTGAAAGGCTTCCCTCAAATTTTATTTCTGCGCAAGTGAATGGAGCACATTTGTCTGATTTACTTGTGTGTAACAAAAGGTAGGACTACAATTATGAAAATTGTAGAGAGCTGCTCAATGGTTTCTCTTATTGAAGACTCTCCTCCTGTTCCATACAAGACAATTAGGTTCACTGATGTGAATTAAACAAGAGAAGGATGTAGAACCAGCAGTATCGCCTTGGAGGGGGGGGGCTGCACTTGCTCTCTATCCCACATCCCAAAGTGAACAGTTCTGTGACTGTGAGACATTTTTAAATGAAATTCCATGTGGGGTTGAACTTCTAGAGAGAACTGCTTCCATAAGGCAGAACCAGAAGTAGATTTATTGAAGAGTAAAAGAATGAGGGATTCAAAGTTCATAGGGAAAGAAAATAATGTTATGAAGAAAGACAAAATAGGCAAAATGGACCATTGTGACATTGTTAATTAAAAGTACTTATGCCTCACTGGGATGGGCCCAGACTTAGGACAGAATCCAATGGGGCACTGCTGCCCTCACTGATTCTCTTATGCCCTTCCAATTCCATTGTGCAAGCTGCCCCTGTCACTTGTGCAACATCGATTTAGTGCTTCCGGGGCAACCCAAAATGAAAAGAAATGCTTGTTGCTGGAAGGAGGCAGGTTGGCGGAGCTCACCTAAGGGAGCTCCACTGACCTGCCTCCTTCCAGAAAGGAGCGTTTCTGCTTGTTTCGGGGCTTCCTTTAGGAAGTGCTAAATCTCCCTTGTATAAGCAGTGGGTCCCACTTGCACAATGGAATCGGTGGGACCCACTGCTTACAGACAGGAATCGGATTCTGCCCTTAGTCACTGAACTCAATGGCACTTGCGTTAGTAGACCCATTGACTTCTGTGTGTCTATTGGGTTCCTTGCAGGAAAAAAGGTGGGGTATAAATATAATAAATAAATAAATAAATAATATTCTAAGTATGACTAAGTGTGGATGCAGCCCATTGCATATCTATTGGGAATAGCCACTCTTTCAACATAATGGCTCCTGTACCTTGAATTGTAATGCAGATGAGGAAATTTCAGCAAGTGCAACTGTCATGTCCCATTGTTTCAGAGATTTGAAAAGCTGCTGCTGTCACAGTTTCTCTCTTCTACATATGTGTTCATGGTATGGAAGTTCTATTGTAGCTGGATACCCCTAGTAATCCAGGATATCATAAAATATCATTCTGTGAGCAAAGTTGGGATAGGTGGTCATAGAATCATAGAATAGTAGAGTTGGAAGGGGCTTATAAGGCCATTGAATCCACCCCCCTGCTCAATGCAGGAATCTAAGTCAAAGCATCCCTGACAGATGGCTGTCCAGCTGCACCTTGAATGCCTCCAGAGTGGGAGAGCCCACAACCGCCTTAGGTAGTTGGTTCCACTGTCGTATTGCTCTAACAGTCAGGAAGTTTTTCCTGATATCCAAGTGGAATCTGGCTTCCTGTAACTTGAGCGCATTATTCCATGTCCTGCAATCTGAGATGATCGAGAAGAGATCCTGGCCCTCCTCTGTGTGACAACCTTTCAACTACTTGAAGAGTGTATCATATCTCTCCTCAGTATCCTCTTCTGAAGGCTAAACATGCCCAGTATTTTCAGTCTCTCATCATAGGGCCTTGTTTTCCAGGGGGTTTCCTCTACTTCATTTTTCCTCACCTCAGCATTCTCCAATTCTGCCTCAGCTTGCTGTTGCTCTTCTGGATCCTGTACTATGCTTTGCTGTTGTAGTTCCACCATTCTGTTCTGTCTAAGAACTCTTCGCTTTCTCTTATAGTCCTGAGGGTTGACACTCACCGCTCCAGTTCAGTCCTCTAACTTTTTCTTCCAACAGCACAACCAGCTTGTACTTGTTGCACGTGTAGACTCTGTTGATCTCAGGCAGGAAAACAAACATTGAACACACATTGCAGGTCACCTCCACTGGAGAGTATATACTGTCCATAGTTCTCTAGTCCCTTTTTGTTTTTACCCTTCTTTTTGTATTGGAACGGCCTGTGCCTTGTCCTGCCTTCCGTGAAGGTTAACAAAGAGTCCCCCTGGTCTTCAACTGTGTGTTACAAGAACAAAACAAGCAAACAAGAAAACTTCATAGGGCCCTCCCCCGCTGAACTCCGCTGCCAAACTCCTGTTTGCTCTCTCTGATCACTCACTCTCTGGGAGCCTGCTTGCCTATATAGCCCCAAAAACACATGGAGGCCTTCCTGTGCTTCCACTCAGCTGGGAGTCAGGAATCTTTTTATTTTTTAAAATTCAACTCAGTTGGATAATTTAGGCTTGTTTGACTAAATCCTTCCTTTCCCAGAGATATATCTACCACATATATGGCACAACATGTGCTCTCTGATGGTGCTGCACCATTAAAGTCAAATTTACCTGTAACACCCTGACTCTGGCTTCTCACATTTGTTCACTGCACAGGATACTTGAGGAATTAGACTTTGTGAATTTTGATGTGAACTGATCCATACTTCCTGGGCTAAAGTGTGAATTGGAACCACACTAACTGCTTTGAATATGCAGCTTCTTTTTACTCTAATGTAAGTGCCAATTTGGCACCAGTTGGGGTGCCAGTCCAGATTGGGAACCTAGCATGGGCTGTGTGTGTCTTCAACCCTTTGCCCCCTGCTATGGTCCTGATCTGGATAATGACCCCATGTTCATAATTTTCAAAATTATCTGTTTGTTTTAATGGATCACTTTTTGGCAATGAAAATCACAGGTGTGAGGGCCTAATCTCCCCTGCACTTACTTGAAAGAAAGAAAGAAAGAAAGACAGACAGACAGAAAGAAAAGATGTAGCTGCTAGCGGATCTTCAAAGTAAAGTGTAGTTTGTCCCTTAATCATCCACCAGATTTCACACTTCCCAAATGTTCTGATGTAAGTTCTTGGCTCAAAAAAGTATCAAATATGTTTAGAAATGCACATTTAGATGGAATATATCTTTAGAAATGTGTATTTTTAGAGAAAATATGTATAAAAATACTGCTGAAATACAGCCTTAAAAAACAACAACACAATTAATGTGGAAACAGGATGAAACAGACTTCCAGGTGAGCATGTGCAAAACTGACATGGACCATAAATAGACTCATTCATCTATGTCTTCTCTCAGCTTGCAATATTGAGCATTTAAGGCTGCAATCCAGTGCACCAGGGGTGTGGGCCTTTTATGGTCCAGGGGCCAGATTGTCCTCTTGAGTCAATATGGCATGTCGGATGATGTCAGGTGGTGGGGCTCTGCTCCCAAAACCACTCCCCTCCCCTGGAATCATCCACCCCGATCCCTGCCCATTTTACCTTCCTTGTTCCTCTCTCTGCATGGAGGAAGGGATTCAGCAGCTTCTCCAACCACTGGCCGAGAGGTACACTTCCTTTGCATGCCACTCATTACCCAAATTCAGACAGCAACCAGTGTGCAATGTGGCACTCAGCTGAGCTGAGAGGCTCCTCCAAGCACTAGCCAAGCAGTGTACATCCTTTGCTTGTCATCTCATATTCTGCTTGTGGGGCAGAGGTTTCACACCCCTGCTATAGCAACCTATCTAGGAGCAAGTCCAACTGAACTCATTTGGGCTTATGTCTTAGTAGATACACATAGGATTGCAGTGTAAGTTCATGTGTGGTGTTGCATGGATTTGTTTGATGTGTGGAGGAGTATCTTAGGTTCATGGCCCACAGTTCTATAGTTGTAATTTTGTGCTACCATCGGCGTGAACACTATTTCACCCAGAGCTGATGGGTGGCGTGATTGGCAACAGAAGGCTTGTGCCAGAATACAAATGACCAGGATTCACATGAGCATTAATCCTTTCCAGTCTAAGTTTAGACCTACCGGCTATAATTATGGTCCTTTGGCTTCAAGCACATAGCAAAATCATCCAGATTTATATCACCAAGGATGTAGGTGTAGAATGTGCTAAAGATATTTCTTCCTATCTTATTCTTCAGATATATAAAGATAATATGTTTGGACAAGAAGTATGTGAATCATTTTGAGTGTGCTGAATCTTCAGCGTATTTATACTGAATGAGTCATCATTCATTTTTTATTGAGCAATTGTGTACTGAGTCACACACTGTGCTCACAAGAGATTTCATGGCCTATATTTCCAGCAGACAGATTAGATGAGTAGAAACTCAATTGGCATAATTAGTGTCAAGAACAATAAAGTTAAAGGCATTTTAGATCCTAATTGTGCAAAGACAGGTTGGTCAGGTTTGAAATATATTTGGGGGAAACTAATAGCTTAAAGCAGGAGGAAATTATTTCCTCTAGTCTTATACAAGGAGTAAAAAGAGATGTGATGAAGCAGTGGCAGTTGCTGTAACTGGTCAGTAGAGAGCTAAATCTTTCATCGTGGCTTCTCATATTGTCTGCTTCTCTGATCACTGAGTCATTTGAGAGCATTATTGTAATTGGGCCATTAAGCAGCATTTAGTTGTTCATTTCCAATGATAATGATTCTAGTCACAACCCAAATGCTACATTTAAGAAATTCTGTAATGAACGGTGATTCAATAAGTCTAAGTTACTGTATGTGTGTATTAATGTTGAACCAAAGGTTTGCTTTTTAGGCCAAAAATAGATATTTCCAAGGGGCTTAAATATGTCCCTCAAACTACCTAATGTTCACTTCTTTAAATCATATTCCTGCTGTTTACTGGCATTGTTTTTCCTCTTGCCAATGCCCTGGTGCCACCACTCCTCCTCCTGATATTGCATCTTTTTCATCCTTGTTTAATCACATGGGTGAATGCCAGCCAGTACGGAACACGTAGTCAGGGGCAAGGGGCCAAGATCATTCTTTCACTTTCACTCTCTCTCCCCCCACACACCTCTGACACAGACACACAGAAATCACTGCAAAAATCCAGCCCAGATTCCAAGTTTAGTCATGACTGAGCAAGGCACACAGCGGACAGTTTAACCATGGCCAAGTGGGGACCCTATGAAGTGAAGTTCACCTTGGCAGCAGAGAAATTTCTGAGAGCTCTTTGTGGTCTCTGCAATGCATGCCATTCCAGCAGTGACAGGTCCACAGCTTGGGGCCCCTTTTTGCAAGTTGCGCTCAGTGGGCCCCTCCCTGAGTGGGCCCACTATCTTGTCACCACTGTCAATTCACTTGCCTTCCCCCTTTAGAAACAATCCCTGCAGCCACCCCAAAGCAGAGGGCAAAGGCTGCTTCTCCTTGCTCCCGTTATTACTCATTTGCTTAGCGAAGACATGTGAATGGACAATCATAGCGAGGAGGAGGAGGAAGAGAGCCAGGCTGTCCAGGGGCTGGCAGTTGCCAAACCATTGACCTCAGTGTCCAGTGAAGCTGATGCCTGACAATGGCCGTGCATCCCAGGTTCCATGTTCTATTCCTCCTCCCATATTTATGCTACCTTAGCAGGTTTTGTCAGTCCTGAAATTGCTGCTTCAGGCCAATTTACCCCACATTTTGGAGTAAGGGCAAGTGTACCCTCCCTTGTATCTTTCTTGACTGTAGCCCCTTCTCTTCTCTCATCTAAGTCATTGGAAGGACTGCTTTGGTGTTGTAATCCACGCTCTTACAATACTTGTTTAGTAGACCTGTCATGGTCAGTGTGAAGTTTCCAGGAAACAATGCAATGAGGAAATCATGTCCCTACTATACGGTATATCTAAATATTTTATTTATTTATTTATTTATTTATTTATTTATTATATTTATCAATCGCCCATCTGGCCGGTCACCCGGCCACCCTGGGCGATGTACAATTAAAATACAATAAAACACAATAAAATATAATACCGTAATTAAAACAATATAAAAAATTCTCATTAAAAACCTAACCCACCCCATATTCCCGCCTGAACAGCCATGTTTTTAATGCACAGCGGAAGCTCATCACGGAGGGGGCATGGCAAAGGTCACTAGGGAGGGAGTTCCATAATGTGGGGGCCGCCACAGAGAAGGCCCTCTTCCTAGTCCCCACCAGCCTGGCTGCTCTGGCTAATGGCGTAAGGAGAAGGCCGTCCGTGGCAGACCTTGTTGAGCGGCCTACTTGATGTTGCTGGAGGCGCTCCTTGAGATAAGCTGGGCCGGAGCCGTGTAGGGTTTTAAAGGTCAAAACCAACACCTTGAATTCGGCTCGGCAAGCAACTGGTAGCCAGTGCAACTCATTAAGCACTGGCGTGATGTGATCACGCCGGCGGCTGCCCTTAATCAGGCGAGCCGCTGCGTTCTGTACCAGCTGAAGCTTCCGGACCGTCTTCAAGGGTAACCCCACGTAGAGCGCATTACAGTAGTCTAGGCGAGAGGAGACCAAGGCATGAACCACTGATGGGAGCAGGTGATTAGGAAGGTAGGGGCGCAGCTGCCGTATCAGATGGAGTTGATACAGCGCCGCCCAGCTCACAGCTGCCACCTGAGCCTCCATGGACAGCTGGGAGTCTAGAATGACCCCCAAGCTGCGGACCTGGTCCTTCAGGGGTAGATGTACCCCATTCAGCACCAGGTCAACATCCCCTAACCTTCCCTTGTCCCCCACCAGAAGTACCTCGGTCTTGTCGGGGTTCAGTTTCAGCATGTTCCTTCCCATCCAGCCAGCCACTGACTCCAGGCACTTGGACAGGGTCTCAACGGCCAACCTCGGTGAGGACTTAAAACAGAGGTAGAGCTGCGTGTCATCCGCATACTGATGACACTGCACCCCAAACCTCCTGATGATAGCTCCCAGCGGCTTGAGGTAGATGTTGAATAACATCGGGGAGAGGATGGAGCCCTGCGGCACTCCACAAGTGAGCAGCCGAGGGTCCGAAGCCTCCTCCCCGAGAACTACCCTCTGATACCTTCCAGAGAGGAAGGACCGGAACCACTGCAATACAGTGCCTCCCAAGCCCAACCCCTCCAGATGGTCCAGGAGGATACCGTGGTCAACGGTATCAAAAGCCGCAGAGAGATCGAGGAGGACTAGAAAGGAGCATTCGCCCCTATCCAAAGCCCTCCTCATATCATCCACCAAGGCGACCAAGGCCGTCTCCGTCCCATGTCCAGACCTGAAGCCCGACTGGCACGGATCCAAATAATCGGCTTCATCCAAGTGTGCCTTCAACTGAGCACCCACCACCCGCTCGATCACCTTGCCCAGAAATGGTAAATTGGAGACTGGGCGAAAGTTGTTTAAATCCTGGGGATCCAAGGAGGGCTTCTTTAGAAGCGGTCTTATTACTGCCTCCTTGAGGGCTGATGGCATCACTCCAAATAATGTCCAAATAAACCCTCATGCTGTGAATAAAAAGGAACCATCCAAGGAAAAACAGCAGTGTTGTGTTTGGCCGCCACACAGGTGATCATCCCCTGCATGTCAGCTTCATCTGATGCACAATGAAGAGCAGACATCTTGAAATGACCTCTCAATTCATCTCAAATGTTTCAGTAGCAAATAATATTGGGCTTTTTGAAAGAAAAAAAAAAGAATGAGAATGAAATTGATAAATAGGTGGGATATGTCTGGCTGAGGACCTAAGTCAATAACTTGAAAGGGAATTGATCATAAATGGGCCCCACAGCACTAACATCTTCTTAAAAGTTGGAGCTGAGTGACTGAGCTCTGCCATCAGCCTCCTTCTCCTGCCTTGGGCGCTGTGTGAATTAAATAGAGTCTAATGGGTTACTTTAGGGAATTTATGCTGTTTTGGTTTTCCTGAATGTTAATAGAAGAAATAATTGCCGCATAGAACTCATAATAATTGTCTATTAGCAAATTTTCTCTGGGCATGATTTGTAATCCTTCTGGTTGTTAGTAGCGGGGACTACATATTATCAGCGGCTGTTCCGTTTCTGCAAACACAAGCAAAATGGTGTGGGTGGTGTGGTGTGGTGTGGTGTGGGGGAGTCAGCATTTCACATTGCCCAATACAGAGATGGTGCCTTGCAGCTTTTGAAATGAAACATTAAGAAACATGTCCATTTCTCTTTTTTACTCAGAGAATTCTTGCAAAAAGCCCAATACCATTTTTACAAATGCAGAACAACAATGCTTATTAGCAGTGATTTAAAGATTGCTTATTGATTCACGTATCTGTCCCATTGGTTTTTTAGGCTACCTCTTAGCCAAAACACTTGAAGAAACTAATAATAAAATGCATATTAAAAAAAGACAAACATGGAATGAGACAGAAGCTGTCAATCTGTATAAACATCTGTTTTTTTCTCTTTATTTTGCAGCTGATGAAAGTGGTGAATGAGATGTGTCCAAATATCACGAGAATTTACAATATTGGGAAAAGTCACCAAGGGCTAAAGCTGTATGCTGTTGAAATCTCGGACAACCCAGGAGAACACGAAGTTGGTTAGGATTATATTCGGACAAAATCAAAACCAACTTGAGGGCTGTTGGATGAAGTTCTTAGAATGTTTAAAATATTAACATTCTAGATGTCTACCACGGTTAGCAGTGGGGACATGTGACTTCAGTAGTCATGGTGTTGAATACATGTGGGAGGAATTCTGATGATACTTTTCTAATTAGAGAAAGAGAAGATGAACATAAATAGAAGCCATCCAAAGAGTGGGATCAAATTCCCTGATGCTAATCATATATTCCTCTTTTGCAATTAAAAACAAATGGAACAAACTTTAATGTTGAAAAATATTCACTGACAGCTCCTTGTTGCTGATGTCTATTTATCTAGAGAATAGATAGTAATACAGTTCTGCTCACTGTTTCTGTGTATCTGAGATGCCAATTGGCACCAATGGGAGGTTTACCCCCACTGCAAATAACAGGTGTGTGTGTGTGTGATTTGGATCAGGACTATGGCATGGGGAAAGGGCTATAGCAAGCATCCCCCTGTACCAGGGTCCCTGAACTGGGCTCAGAACCTGTACTGGCTATTTATTGAAAAAAGACCAGCATGCAAGGGCTGAAGGCATGAATAACATCGGGTTTAATTTGGCCCCCAGGTACAGGTATGCCAAAAATCTCAAAAGCCCTATCAGTACGTATGTTTGACTCCTGGATAGACAGGAATGGAATTCTGTCCAGCATAATTGAAGTGCCTCATTCTACACTTGGGAGCAAAAACATTTACCCAGAGTATTATTTATTTATTTAAAATACATTTTTATACCGCCCAATAGCCGAAGCTCTCTGGGCGGTTTACAACAGTTAAAACCATAAAATACAATATAAAATAAATATAAAATTTAAAACCACAGATTAAAATCACACAGCAGAGGTAGCAGCAGCAGTTACAATTATTTATTTATTTATTTATTTATTACATTTATACCCCGCCTTTTTTCCTGCAAGGAACCCAAGGCAGCTTACATAATCCTCCTCCTCCTCTCCCTTTTATCCTCACAACAACCCTGTGAGGTAGGTTAGGCTGAGAGTCAGTGACTGGCCCAAAGTCACCCAGTGAGCTTCATGGCCGAGTGGGGACTAGAACCCAGATCTCCCGAGTCCCGGTCCAACACCCTAACCACTACGCCACACTGGCTCTAATGGAGTTAAAAACAACAGAGTACCTCTGTTCTTCTGTCCCTGTCTGTTCCCTGGCCTAGCGAAACTATAGGATTTTGATTGGGGTTGGTCATTGACAGGACAGGTATACCAAACAGAGCCATGTCAAATCCACTTTCCTTTACTAGTTTCCATAGAAAGCTTGTCTACTATCTCAGAGAGAGGGGAGTGTTTAAAATTATTTTTTCAGGTTTCTGAAGTGAAAAACCTTTCAGAACAAATCCTGTTTCAATACATATACATATTTTCATGTATAGGAATGAATTCAGCTTCATGGTTCAAGAGAATCACAGTTATTTATGAACATTCCGATGGAACTCGAAGAGACATTTTGAAAAGAAAAATTAACATATTGAATCCTTTCTAATACATGTATTAATATCCTACAAATATTGTGCTACATAAGAGAACAATTCAATCATTGTTATAGACGAATAAATAAAAATGGATTATGAAATATTTGTTGTCACCTTACAATATAGTTGAAAATTGGTAATGCTACTGAAATGTTTACTGTACAGTATAGTTTATATATAGAGAGGGGGTTTCCTTGAAATAATTGCTACGCGCCTACGCCAGATGGAAGACTTGTGGACTGGATTTGCCCCCAGATATCTAGTTGCCTATCCCTATCACATGGGACTGAAGACATAGGAATGACATGACATATTTAATTTTGTCTTGCTTTAGTGCCAGGCCAAAAGATCTCCATCACCTTAGATAGATTCAGTTTTCAGTGTGCTAGTCTGATCACATCCTTCTTTATGTTCGAACAGGTGAGCCAGAATTTCGATACATGGCAGGGGCTCATGGGAATGAGGTGCTTGGACGTGAGCTACTGCTTTTGTTAATGCAGTTTATGTGCCAGGAATATCTGGTTGGGAATCCACGCATTGTGCGCCTCATTGAGGATACTAGAATTCATCTTCTTCCTTCAGTTAACCCAGATGGATACGAAAAGGCTTATGAGGTGGTAAGGAAGATTGTCATTTTACTTCATTACAACAGACACTGATTTTATTTATGGGAACTGACAACCTCTGTTCATAATGTTGCAAATATAGGGCAGTATTCAACGAGGTGCTTACACACTCCTGCCACTTCCTTTTTTCTGCCCCGCCGATGCCCTTCCATAAGTGGTGGGTCCCTCCAGTTCCATTTTGCAAGCGGGACCCACCGCTTATGCAAGGGAGATTTAGTGCTTCCTAGGGGAAGCCCCAAAACAAGTGGAAACACTCTTCTGGAAGGAGGCAGGTTGGCGGGGCTCCCTTATGCAAGCTCCACTGACCTGCCTCCTTCTAGAAATGAGCATTTCCTCTCATTTCAGGTTGCCGCAGAAGCGCTAAATTGCTGTTGCACAAGTGGTGGTGGCTGCTTGAGCAACAGAATTGGTGGGGTGGAAGAGAATCAGCAGGGACGGAAGCACCCTGTTGGATTCTGCTCATATATATATATATATATATATATATATATAAAACCAGCCGGGATTCACTTATCCACAGATTTTCATCACACTTGGGGGAAGGGGATGATTTGGTTTTGAGGTCAATCTATGGATAATGAGGTTCCATTACTCACACCACCCTTTTTAGCCTCATACATGGAGCTTGAGCGGAGAGTCTGAGATTGTCTCTGACCTTGCATAGAGGTGCAAGGCCATGGACCGGCAGGTGGACATGATCCTGGCAGCCACAACGTTTAGCTTGGCTACCAAGGCCAGCCAACCATCATGGACCCCTGTGCTGGGAATGATAACTCAGGAAGTGTAACAAAAACTCATCTCGTGTCAACATTTTGTGGCTTGGGAATAGGGCACATGAGCTTAGAGTCAACATGGATCCATAGGATGGATTAAAGTTCCCAAAGGAAGCAGATTGTGGAAGTAAACAGTGCAAAAAATACAGACTTCTAACATGAAGCATGGACACATAAAGGATTGGATCCAGATATGTGCTTGTGGAAGAGTTGTTGTGACAGCACAGTACCACAAAAGCATTGCACAGGCAGTAGCACAACATGTAGATTGGTTTCTGGATTAAAATGGGAGGCACCTGTCATGCTTTCCCTCCAAAGTATCGTATCTTTTCTTGATTAGCAAGGATGACTGACTGTAGCGGAGACCGGAGAGCAACCTCTGTCTGTGTTTACTCTTTGCGTGATGTAGAACCCTGATGCTCCATAAGGCTTTTGTTTGAGGCCTAATTCGATATTACTGACTATTTATTTATTTATTACATTTTTATACCGCCCAATAGCCGAAGCTCTCTGTGCCACCAAGGTATTGAAAATGCTGCAGTTCTACAATATCCATAGGCATTTCGGAGAATAGTTTTATTTCTCAAAGAAAGACTAAATACGTCTTTCTTCCAATAACTCTTTTAACTTGACATCTTGCTCAAATCACCGACATTTCTTTAGAGCCAAAGTGCCTCCACAGCATATTGTGCAATTTAAAAGAGTGGTCAGGAGAAGCAGTAAGAGAGAGCCTTTAGATAGATGATTGCAGTTAAGTGATATAGAATTTATTTCTCTTCATGTTGTAATTAAGTTAATAACTGAAGCTGTGTATAAACAACAATGGTTTTTATTGCATTGGAGCAGCTTTTTCTTTTCTTTTCAGCCAACGGCACTGTTTCTTTTAACAGCTTAATTAACATCTTGCAAGAATATTTTTTAATTTCAATTTTTCATATTCATTCCCTTAACCACAACCCTCGGTCATAGGTTTACAGTTGGCAGGGTTACTGGAAATACACTTTACAAAGAAAACAGGACTACTGTTTAAAAAAACCCACCCTATGTAAAGTGTCTTCCCAGCCCCAATAACTTCTTCGTCAACTTACCCCATGTCCCATGTCATGACAATGCAGTTCCCCCTTCACCCTGATCCTCATCATTGGTTGCTCCTGACAGTAGCAAGGTACCGGTAATTTAGCTGGTAATGGCAATGATCTGGTTCACACAACAAGTGAGCCACTTGGAAAGAGTGGCAACCCCCCTGCCACTCTTCATGGTCTCGCCCATGCCACCACCGATGCCCAAGTGGCACTTTGGAGCAACCATCACTGGTTTGCCACTGTGTTGTTTTTTAAAACAAAACAAAACATCAGAACCAGAAACTTGTGCAATTGTGTTGTTGTTGCTGTTGTTTCTTTTATTATTATCGGTCTTTCGCAAGTGTGCATTTACATCTGTCCTATATGAGAAGTCTTGCGTGGTCAATTTCCTTGTCTGTTTCAGCTGTCAAAGGGAGTGGCAAAGTGCAGTAGGAAACAGACTGACAAGGCGAGACTGCATATAGGCAAATTTGCGCACGGTTGCCAGGAACCGATTCCCTAGCTGTCAGTTGAAAAGCACCAGTGAAGGGGGGAAAGCAGCAAAAGAGGGTGTACCCAAATGGGGGGAGTGACAAGATCTCCCCCTTGTCAATGTGATCCTCTTGGTTTTAAGTGTTGAACTGACAGTTGTAAGTGTCCTCCACCTTTTCAACACTTCCCTGAGTCTCCAGCTACTCCAGAAAGGGGAGATGCTACAGGATGCATGAGAAGTGGCTGGAAATGAACACACTGAATTTGAGAAGTTCTTTAAAAAGAGTTGTGCAAAATTACAGTGAGAAATCAAGAAGGATGTAAATAGTTAACTTTAATTAAACATTAAAACTTAAATCCAGTAAAACAGTCATGATTAGATACTTTTTTCATTTTCAATATGGTGCCACGCAACCTAAGCAGCTTTCCCCAGGGTGAAGGATCTTGCCCCTGAGCTCTCTAGCCCTGATTATACACAGGCACACACGGACACAATATATACACAGACTTCACACGCAATATATACACTTCACAAACAACACACACACACACACACTTCAATTACTGGGGGAAACACTGGATCATTCAGAGATACTAGTGTAAATGTAGTATTCATAGAATTGTAGATCTAGAAGTGACTGTAGCCTTATACAGGCATTCTCCCAAATGTGTGAAGGTTCAAAGTGTGTGTGTGTGTGGAGGGGGGGCTGTGGCTGTGCACACTGGCACAATATGGGGCGGTGCACACTATGTCTCTGTGCACACTAGTTTACTTTAATGTAAATGGAATGCTCCATGCAATTGGAGAATCTGTTTTATCATGCTGACTAAGTTGTCCCATTGATTTTAACGAGATTAAATGGATACTTTCCCCCTCTTTTTATCCCCCTCCTGGGTGGGAGGATTTCAAGAAAAAACAGGTAGGAGGAGCTTAAACACTCCTCTCCCGAAGCACCATGGTCCCAATCTGGATCAGGACCACATGCATTTATACAAAAATAAAGAAAAATAATCTGGCACAATTAGTAGAATGTTGAGTTTGGCCCTAAAGTGTGATTAACTTTGTCTGGAACCAATCCATAATATTACAGAACTGGAGTACCTTTTCAGTGGATTGTGAGATTTTTTAGAAAACACATCTTCATTACCAAGGTATTGAAAATGCTGCAGTTCTACAATATCCATAGGCATTTCGGAGAATAGTTTTATTTCTCAAAGAAAGTTACACAGAGTTTGCCACTATAATATCTCTTTAATTGTTGTTATTGTAAAAGAATGTGCCGAATAATTTAATAACTGTCTTACAGGGTTCAGAATTAGGAGGCTGGTCTTTAGGGCGATGGACTCAAGATGGCATTGATATCAACAATAACTTCCCTGACTTAAACACTTTGCTTTGGGAAGCTGAGGATCGGAAAAGGGTTCTGAGAAAGGTCCCAAATCATCACATACCAATTCCAGAATGGTACCTGTCTGAGAATGCTACAGTAAGTAGAAATGGCAGCAAAGATAAATACCAAGTAGAATCACCTTCTCTATTTGAAGTAGCTGAAGACGATCCTACTTCTTTTTGCTAGAAACATAATGGAAAGTCAGTGAAAAATAGTTCATTGACAATGCTTGGTTTGCATTAAAATCCAATAATAATAATGCTAATAATTTATATCTCTGGTTTCATGCATCTTGTTTACCGAGAATGAGGCTGCTATCTTCACTGGAGCTTATTCTACAGTATTTTGTTCAATGAACCAAAGTAGTCCATCATCTCCATTTAGTTTTTCTCTCATCTTTTCTCTTTTGGGGGAGGAGGAGCGAAGAAACTCTTTTAAATAATGAACCAAATATAATATCACATATGGACAGGCCACATTAATTGTTATTCATTAACAATTCAGTGATATCACCACATCTCCACTAGTCATATTTGAACATTGAGCATTATTTCTGGTGGCTGAACATACCCAACTTGAGGTGAAATGAGGAAAAAGCACTTAAATAAACCCTGCTTACAGGGTATTCCTTCAGACATAACTAGCATTCTTATTTACTTCATTTCCTTTGGAATTTTTCTCTCTCTACTTGTTTAGAATTCCAGTTTCCTTATCAAGAATCACAGCACTTTGAAGGCATTAAGGTATACTGGCTGCTTGCTTTTGAATAATTATAGACTAGAAAAGTGTAGCACTGCCCTTGCTTTTCCCTTGGTGGCAGAAAAAGAGAGACATCACGATATATGATCAGCTATATCGAGTACAGCTGTCAGGTGCCAGTGACACTGTCCACTACAGTGTCTCTGAGGACTGTGGCTGAAACTGAATTTTTTAACACTGAGGTCCCGTGCAAACATAAGGTTTCTGTTCTTCTACCCTTAGGTTCCCTTTACCACCTTTCTCCCCTCTCATGTGTTAATGGCCCCTCTCTCATCCCTTTTCAGAAGGTAGCCTCAGGCAAGCCACTCTCTCTCATCCTCACGCCCCTTATCTGTAATATGTGGGATCATAATATTGACTTACCTTACAGGATTGTTTATTTATTTTATTTATTATGTTTATCATATTTATATCCCACCTTTTTTCCTGCAAGGAACCCAAGGCAGCTTACATAATCCTCCTCCTCTCCATTTTATCCTCACAACAACCTTGTGAGGTAGGTCAGGCTGAGAGTCACTGGTGAGCTCAAAGTCACCCAGTGAGCTTCATGGCCAAGTGGGGACTAGAACCTGGATCTCCCGAGTGCCAGTCCAACACTCTAACCACTATGCCGCAATGGCTCTCAGTGTGTTGTAAGGATTAGAACTAGATAATGGATGTGATTCACTTTGAACACCGAAAGTGCTGTACAAATGAATTATTATTATTATTATTATTATTATTATTATTATTATTATTATTATTCCACATATTTTGTAGAATGGTCATCATCATCACCATCATCATCCCACACACTTTGTAACAGAAAGATAACTGCCAAGATAGAGAAAATTGACATTTTCCAGTATTGCCCCGCCAAGCTGGATAGATCGCATCACCAAAGGGTTAACTTGCACTTGCTGATGAAGCACTTGCTGATAAAGCACTTTGGTTTTTTTGATAGTGAGAGACCAAGTTTTTCATATGCTTCTGTAAAAGCATTTAGGCAGCTATCTTTCTGTTACAGCTAAGATTGACACTGAAATCCAGCATTGTTTGAGCCCTGCAAGTGCTGCATTTTCTCAAATGAAACGTAGAGTGTTCGAGGATCAGGATATCTGTAGGGAGACCAAAACGCTGGTTTATGAAGCCATTGTATTACCAACTTCATTGTATGCCTGCGAAACATGGACTATCTATAAACGTCATTTCCACCTCCTTGAAAGATTTCATCAACGTTGCCTCCGGAAAATCCTGCGAATTACTTGGGAAGATAGGTGAACAAATGTCAGTGTACTGGAAGAAGCAAAGACTACTAGCGTTGAAAAAATGATCCTTCAACGCCAACTTCAATGGACCGGTCATGTTGTTCGAATGCCTGACTGCCGTCTCCCAAAGCAGTTACTTTATTCCCAACTCAAGGATGGAAAGCGGAATATCGGTGGTCATATAAGAGGTTTAAAGATGTTCTTAAGGCTAATCTAAAAAAAATGCAATATAAACATTGAGAACTGGGAAGCTCTGGCCCATGAATGCTTTAACTGGAGGTTGGCCTTTCACAAAGGTTCTGTGGACTTTGAAGAAGCCCGAGTGCAAGGTGAAAGGGAGAAACATGCTAAGCGAAAAGCACGTCAAACAAATCCTTTACAGGACCATCTTCCATCTGGTAACCTGTGTCCTCACTGTGGGAAGCTGTGTGGATCAAGAATTGGTCTACACATTTTTTTACAATTTCCTCTTTTTATAATTTTTTTGGGGTAATTTTATCCTGGAAGACAATCTTACTCGGTCACGAGTGATTGCCTACTACTACTACACTTTGTGCAGTTCACTCCTGGAGAGACCCACCTGGCCATGTCTTTCACCATAAAGTGAAGACCTTCCTGTAATGGAAGACTTTTCCTATGGCAGGAAATTTGCATGCTGCTGTAGGATTGGGTTGTTTTTTTTTTAACAGGAAGGTCTGATGTGTGCTACCTTTTAGTGATTTGATGCTGTTGTATTGGGCTGTGAATGCTACCTTGTTGTAGCTTTTAAAATTTAAATTGTTTTTTTTTAAATGTGATTTTACTGTTATATACTGTGTACCTTGATGTAGAAAAGGGGCAAATAAAATAAATAACAAATTCTGGTTAAAGCTTAGGCTGCTCCAAACATTCTCATCTTTATATTTGGGTCAGAAATAGCCATTTCAGTTGAGAAGAACTATTTTCCAAGAAACACTTTGATGCTATGAATATTTGCCCTTTCCTTATCCTGTTCAGCTTCATTGTTTCTCTTGGCTGCTGATTCTTTCTCATTCCTGGATCACCCCTGTGGAAGACTTTCTTTGCTTTGGAATAGTGCTAGACCTGTACTACATCTCAAACTGTGCTCACTGTCATAGGAAAAGTCAGAAACATTCCTGATCTCTACCGATACCCAAAAGTAAAAAATCCCTTTTGCAGCAGTATTATTTCCATACTGCTGCATTCACACCTGATTTCAGCCTCTGAATTTTTATTTCTATATATTATTTATTAAGAATTTTAATACAACTTCTCAATCACAAAAGAGATCCCCAAGGCAGCTAACAATTAAGTTTTAAATGTAACAAAATATTATATGATAAAAATTAATTAATAATGGCAGCATAAGGACAAAATACAATTCAGCGTAAGCCACAAGCCCAATGAAATGAGATCAGTGCCACAATGCAATGCTATATATGTCTACTCAGAAGTAAGAGTATTGAGTTCAATGCGACTTACTACTAGTTAAGTGTGTATAGGAATGCAGCCTTAATCTGACATCTGAATGCCATCAGGGAGAGGCCAAATGGGCCTCAAAGGACCTGGGTGCCACAACAGAATATGTCCCATTTCCCCAGCAGCTGCACTTTTGCTGGCAGCATGACATGGTGCATGGACTCCATTGACAACCACAGCAAATGAACAGGTTAATGTGAAAGGAGGTAAAACTTCATTTGATTTGGCCATCATCGTCGTCATCATCATCATCATCATCATCATCATCATCATCATCATCATCATCTTCCCCCAAACCTAATCTAACCAGTTGGGGATAAGACAGGTCCAACTCTATTATTAGGATTTTACCTAAGTGGCACTTTACACAGACATTGCTATTTGAAAGGTAATAATATTCTTTAAAAATATTCTTTTAAAAATTTAAAAATAAGAAACTTAAGTTAGGTATGGTAGATGTTAACTTGATAGGCAAATTAAACTAGTCTTGGTGCTGCCTTTGTGATTTGATGCTGTTGTATTGGGCTGTGAATGCTACCTTGTTGTAGATTTTAAAATTTAAATTGTTTTTTTCAGTGTGATTTTACCGTTGTACACTGTTCTGGGTACCTTAATGTAGAAAAGAATCCAATAAAATAAATAATACATTCTGGTTAAAGCTTAGGCTGCACCAAACATTTTCATTTTTATAATTGGGTCAGAAATAGCCATTTCAGTTGAGTAGAACTATTTTCCAAGAAACACTTTGATGCTATGAATATTTGCCCTTTCCTAATCCTATTCAGTTTCATTGTTTCTCTTGGCTGCTTCTTCTTTCACATTGTTGCTAATATTCAATAGGAAAAGACTGTATACAAGCAGGGACTGAGTTCTGGTTCTAGGTGTGCTAAAAGGGTTACCATTAATTCTTCAGCATTACCTTTGTCTCATGGTGAGCTTTATTGGATGTGACAATTATTCTGTGCTAAGGACTTCTCATGGCTTTATTTTTTTTCTCCTCCTGCCCCCAGGTGGCAGTTGAAACACGAGCAGTGATAGCATGGATGGAAAAAAATCCATTTGTGCTCGGGGGCAACTTACAAGGAGGAGAACTTGTTGTTGCCTATCCATACGATATGGTCCGATCAACGTGGAAAACCCAGGAGCATACACCTACTCCAGATGATCATGTTTTTAGGTGGCTGGCATATTCATATGCCTCCACTCACCGACTAATGACAGATGCTCGGAGAAGAGTGTGCCATACAGAGGACTTCCAGAAGGAAGATGGAACTGTAAATGGAGCTTCGTGGCATACCGTTGCAGGAAGTAAGTGTCTTTTTAAAATAAATAAATAACTAAAAGCAAAATCCAAACATTAAACTTTCTAAAAGGTCATACTTGTTATTTTGCTCTAACACCTTAACTGCGAATTCAATGGCTGTCACCCACCTACGCAGCATTGGAGACAATACTTTAATTACTCTGTCCCTTTGCGTTTTGCAAGATGTCCCTGGATTGATGCAGTGCTGTCAAATTTTTATCATCGAGGCCTTGTTTTCTGTTGGTGGCTTCCACGGTTGTGCATGCCGCTCTACTTTTTATTGTGCAATGGATTTAAATGGTACCTGGCACAGGTTAAATAGAGCAGGAGCTACACATCAATTCAAACCACTGATGCTTGATATGAATCTGAAGGGCCTAGTTTTCAAAAGAAAGCTGAAATATTCTAACAGCAAGAAAGGCTTTGCATGGGTCAAAGATGGGCAGGAGGAAGAATGAGCAACAGAAATATCACGGAGTGCTGGAAAACTGGTTTCTGGCCATTGCAAAACTAAGAACTTTTGCAACGGTCAGAAACCAATTTTCAAGCACCTTGCATCTCAGTTCCATGAGCACTGGGACAGAAGATCCCTAGCGAATAGAAGCAGTCCTGGTTTGCTTAAGGGACCTGAAGCCATTTGCTCTTCAGGCACACTATTCCAGTATAATAATTGTTCTCTGATTGTGGTGCACTGGTTTGTGAGGGTTGAGATAGTGAATAGATAGTCTTGCCCTGTGGTGGGGAGACTGGGTGTTTAAAGCATTAAAGGATGTAACAAACACCAGGGATGAGGACTCGGACTCGAGGACTCGACTCGTGAGTCGGACTGAGTCCCCCCTCTGACTCGACTCGGACTCGAGTCCCAATATTTTTAATGGGACTCGAGACTCGACTCGGGACTCGAGACCAAGGACTCGTCAACATCCCTGCTTGATGCCACCTGCAGGTGCTGTCTGGACCTAGTTGCAGTAACAATCCAAGTTTATTTTTTTAAATCATTTTACTAATGTAACCTTTCAGGCATTTTGGGTTTGGCTGCCTCTGCCTGCCTGTTTGGGGTTCCCTGCCTCCTCTGCCTGCCTGGTCTCTTCTTAACCAGTTCCACAGTTTGAATTGTCCAAGACAAAGGCCTCTGCCTGCCTGTTTTGGGGTTCCCTGCCTGGTTATTTTGGGTTTGTCTGCCTGGTCTGTTCTTGTCAAAATCAGTGGCAGAGTTTTGAGATAAAAAGGCACACTTGTGCCTAGAATTTATTTAAGCCACACATCTGAAGTAGCCTTATTTTGTTGGGAAAACCCCCCATTGATTTTAATAGGGACTCGTGGAGTCAGCTTTGGGAGTGACTCGGGACTCGTGACTCGTGAGTCACCATTTTGGACCAAGGACTTGGACTCGGACTCGAGACTCGGGTCCAAAGACTCGTGACTTGACTCGTGACTCGAGACCAAGGACTCTTCAACATCCCTGACAAACACATAAAGAACTCAGCAAAACTTCCCTTCTGAAAACCTGGGGATAACCACAAAACCATGCATGCATATGCACCTGTCTGTAATGTATATACATATATATTCAAAGAGCTATGTAACGAAAGAAAGAAAGATGGATACTAACCACATTGTGATTCTGGAATAGTTTGGGATACTGGCCAGGCGCGGAGTGCAGAGAATATTGCTGCTGCTGTCTTACATTTAAAGGTCTTTCCACCCTTGTACTCTTTTTTAGTATTCTCTTGGATATTCAGTAACCACAGTTGATCTTACTGGCTCAATCAGTCACATCCAACTCCCTTTCCCCTGCTTAATAGCGAGCGAGAGAAGAGACACTCTGTTTTGGCCTACAGATCAATGTGGAATCCAATTAGGGGCACATTACACTACTAATAGGCCTCAGCAGATATTGGTGTGTGTAAAGTGGAGTACTTGGAGTGGACAAGCACTCCACCGATTTCAATTCTCCTCCTTTAATCTTTGTTTGCTCTGAATCTCAGTCAAATGAATCTCAGTAAAAACAAAACAAAGCTTCATGTGCTCATACAGGCCCAGTTTGCATGTTGCGGCTGGGTAGTCATGAACAGGCAGAATGGAGCAAGTGTGCTGAGAACCCAAATGTTCTCACAGAGCTAAACAACCCATCCCTGGGTTGTCCTTCTTGTTTTTTAAATGTTTTTATTTGCAACACAATGAAAGCAACAACAAACAAAGCAAAAAAATTTAAAAAGCCAAAAAGGGGGGATTCATATCATGAAACATGTCAATATACAGTAATCATTAACATCTCCCTTGATATAGGGAAATGAAAAAAAAAGAGAAAACATAAGGAGGGGGGAAAGGATTTGATACTTCTATTTCAATATACATTAATATAAGCAGTCCATATATCTAAATCAGCATCCTGATGACTTTGATGGTTGTAGGAGATGCACTGAAATGTAGCAAAAGCAGTAAGATCTTCAGTCCATTGAGTGATAGGTGGTGGGTGTTTTTCCATCCAAGCTTGGAGTATAAGTCAATTTACAACTGTAAAGGCTCTCAGTATCCACTTTTGTTGTCTATCTGTTAATCCCCACATCACAGGAAGTGCTTGTACATCCACTGTTGTCACAGATTTTTAAGAACAAAATTTATATGAGCAATAACTTCCAACCAAAAAGAAGCCACCACTACAGGACATGCCCACATCATTTGCCTCAATGGAGAACTGTCTGTGTTATGCCAGCATCTAGGAGAGCTAGCCAGTTTCTTCTTAGCAAGTCCCTGTGGTGTGAAATATACACGAAACATCAGTTTTTATCCCTGGGTTGTTAGTGTGACATCCAAACCAGTTATAGGTTGTTCGGGGAGAGATGACCTAGAGTTAGAACCTATGGTTTGTTCTTGGATTCTAACTCCAGGTTGTCTCTCCTCCAACAACCTACTATTTTGGGTTTGGACATAGAATCATAGAATCATAGAAAAGTAGAGTTGGAAGGGGCCTACAAGGCCGGATTGTTTAGCTCTGCCTGGCTGCAGCAGGAGTGATCCGGTGGTGAGAACCAGCTCGTTCATACCCATTTCATTCACAACAATCCATGGTGATATGTGAACCAGGTCACAGAATTAATAGCCTCCATACCATCTCTTCTTGCTCAATAATAAAGATAGAAATCCTGTATAAATGAATAAGTTTGCAAGGTCCTTTTGTTGGCCTATTTTGTCATTGATGTAAAAGAAGCATTTTCACAAAATAAACAGTGTACAACTTGGAAGCTAATTTTATAATGTTTGCACTGGATCACACAAAGTTAATCTTGGCCTGGATATCATGACTCAGATGCTAGCATGTAAAATGTATTTTTCAGTCTTCAAAGGCTTTTTAAACTCAGGAAGTGGAGTAACGGGTAAGTTTTATATGTTTCTATCACAATATTATTTTTTTAAAACAAAAAAAACCCTTTTGAATAAGTGTGCCTAATAAGTGTCCTAATTTTTGCATACTCTGTAAATTTCAAATGCAGAATTCACTGCCTGATCATTGAATTTATGACTTTAATTTTTTTAAGTGCTGTATAAACTTGATTATGAATCGATCCAACAGACTCATGTTACTATCAACTAATACAGAAGAATTGGCTTTAACCACAATGCTAAGTACTAACTAATTTATTTAATAGCAATTATTGCTTTGGATTTGGTTCATCATATTTGTTTAATTGCTGTACTATGAGTTATTTTTAGCAATTTGCACTGTGGTGCTGTAACAAATTTTGGATCATTTTGCAATGAGAGTTCTGAAATATTGGTTCTAGTTTCCCCCTTTCCATCTAGTTACTCTGATGTACACCGGGAATAATCTGAGTTTAATGAAGTGGAATTTGCTAAAAAGTGTTAATTGAATGAGAGCAGCTTTTATGCACATGTGCCCAGTAAATATCTTAATTCTACTCCTGTGGAATAGGAGTAGAATTCCTGCTACATTAACTCATGATCTGCTCAGAAATAAAATGTTTGCAAAGGGCAATGAAATTGTTGGATTTCATAATGTGGGTAGGGGTTCTTTTCAGGACAACAGTCAATGACTTGGGGTGACAAGATTAATACTCCAGACCCAATCAGCCAATGTTTGCAAGGCATGGCTTCAGATGAAGGCGTTTCTGTTTACCTGAGGTGAAATCTAGTCCTACAGGTATGCTCGTGAAGCATGCCAATGGTATCATGTCTCCTGGGAAATGCAGGGGACAAGGAGATTATTCATATGAAGAGCAATTTAGATCCTGCAGCAGATCTAAGCCTATGTCAGCAGTGCTAAATATGAAGGGGACAGAGTGAGGGCAGTGAGTTATATCCAACGTTATACTAGCAGAAAGAGAATGTACATAGATCCATTATTATTTTTATTCCTGAGAATCGGGTTATATTCAGATACTATGAAGCCTAGGTTAATTGAGGGTGCAATTTATTTTTTTATTTACTATATTTGTTCACCGCCCATCAGCCAAAGGGCTCCCTGGGCGGTTTACAAAGAGAAACAAGATAAAAACAATCATCTTAAAAACAAAAGAACATAAAATAAAATGTGGAGCAATATAAAATCACACAACGAAACCAAGCAGCCAAAAATAATCAGTCCGGAGGTACAGTAGAATAATAAAAATGAATTAAAAAATCAACCATTCAAATATTGGACAAATAAAAAGGTTTTCACCTGGCGCCTAAAAGAATACAGAGTGTGTGCCAGGCACACCTCTTTGGGGAACTGATTCCACAAATGGGGTGCCACAACTGAGAAGGCCCTTCCCCTAATAGCCACCCTCCTAACTTTCTTTAGAGGGGGCTCTCTGAGAAGGACCTCCAAAGGGTTTGGGCAGGCATGTATGGGATGAGGCATTCCTTCAGATACCCTGACCCCAAATTGTTTAGGGCTTTGAATGTCAATGTTAGCACTTTGAATCGGGCCCGGACTTCAATTGGTAACCAATGTAGTTCATGGAGGACTGGCGTAATATGTCGGCCAGTCCCCGTTAGCAGTCTTGCTGCTCTATTTTGAACCAAACTGAAGTTTCAGAACCATTTTCAAAGGCAGCCCCACGTAGAACACATTACAATATTCCAAACGAAACTACTGCAGTGCAGTACTATGGGGATGCCTGTAATCCTCCAAACTTGGAGGATTACGGGCACCCTATGGAAACAGGAAGGAATTTAAAGCCTCTTTGCATCTCCCGGTTTCCAGTTTTTCTAATTTTTGGGTTATATATGGAATAAATCTCAATAAAACTGAGCAAAATTCCTTCTGGTTCCATTCTGAACTATGCCACTGGTTTGTGTGTTTACACTGGAATGTGTCCACCCAAGTTTAACGTCTGGATTGTGAGGGGATTTCATGAGCTCTTTCATATACCACAGATGTCCCAAAATGCCTGTCAGAAACAAACAGGGTACCAAACTCCAGAGAGTTTAATACCTCACAAGCATCGTCTACAAATGTTGCAAACTTGGGTATCTAAAGCACTACATGGGGATCTTTACATACCCCTTTCTATAACAGCCCTCCAAGCCATCTGAGAAGCTGCTTCTAAAACTAAAGGGGAAAAAAAATTGCGAACCTCCTACCACTGCTGTCAGGGTTGGGGAGGGAAGCAGTAACAGAAGGGAGCCAATTTCACCGCCTGGAGAGACCTTAGTCTTGCCAGCCTGGCTGCTGAAGTGAAAAGGCTTTATCTGAGTATCCTCTTCTGAGACTTCCATCTCCATGATCCTTGCAGGAATTGATGTTTCTGTGCATGCTCAGAAGGGTCATTTTCCCCTTCAGAACCTGGGCAGGCAAGATGGAGGCACGCTCAGGTAGTGCAATGGACTTCCTCCTGCCTGCACAAGCAAAGGTGCCAGCTCTGCCATTTTTCTTCTTACCCTGTCAAGCTTTCGTGAGTACTTGAAGGGAATGCTTGTAAAAAGCCAGTGGCTTTCTAGGTGACCAGGGGGGTGTTCATGTTGGAATAAGCATCACAGTCATAACCAACAAAGCCACCGTATGAAGAGAAAAATAACTGGTTGAAAAGCCACTGACAGAGTGATCCTACCGTGCCTAGAACAGGCCTGTGGCTCACGCTGGCTCAGCTTGTCTGAGCGTGGAAAGCTAAGCAGGGTCAGGCCTGGTTATGACTTGGATGGGGGCAGGACTGGTGCAAGGCAGTTCGGTGCCCTAGGCAAGATCAGATATTTAGCGCCCCCCCTTCCCACTTGAGAGCACTGTATTTTTTTTCAAGGCGTTTCTGGTGCCCTCTTTAGCCCTGCGCCCTAGGCAGCTGCCTAGTTGGCCTAATAGTAGCACCGGCCCTGGATGGGGGACCCCTCCTCTAGTTTCCTGCATTGAGCAGGGGGTTGGACTCGATAGCCTTGTAGGCTCCTTCCAACTCTATGATCTATGAAATTTCTGTAAGACAGCATCCAAGGGGCCACAGGATCCTTTGGATTCCCAGATCTGAGGTCAGAGACAGTGCTCCGACTGTAGAGCTGGGGATCTGCACTCAGAGCCCCCCCCCCAACATGGAAAGAACCACACCAGCTGCTTCTCTAAAGCCATAAGAGCAACCTCGGAGAAGGGGGAAAGGTGGGGTTCTGGAGTGCAGGGAGGGGAGGAGACCGGGGCTATGATATGATGTATCCTGATGGCGCTCCAGTCTCCATCCCTCCCCCTCCACAGCACATCAGCTAGATGGCTGAAACCGGCCCTCTAGCTGACTTGCAGGGCGGGAGGAGTGGAGAGGCAGAGATTGCCTCCGATGCTTCCACTGCCCTGCACAGGATGCTCATAATCCTCTGAGTTCAGAGGCTTGCAGGCATCCTGATTAGATTGCACCCTAAATGGTTAATGCATGCGGAAATGGAGCTGGGATGTCTCTGCCTCTGTGTGTGTGTCCATGTGTGTGGCCCACTCTGTGTTGGTTTTGGTTTCACTTTTGCTTTCTTTACTTTGCCTGCTCTAGTTGTAAGGAGAGGATGTCCACTAATATTAAGTAAAGGTCCTGTTTAAAGCTTTGAGTCATTTCTGTCTTAAGTGTGGTCAGACAAAACTTACTCTGCAACAGTTCACACATCTCTAAACTGGGCATTATTTAATTTATTCAATTTATGAGTTGCCCTATAGTTAAAGCTCTCATGGTGGCATACATAATAAAAACAAATATCATATAACAAATAATAAAACCAATAACATCACTTAAAAACAATAAAACAAAAGTAGCAGCAGCAACAATGGTTTAAAAGTAAAGATAAATTGAAGAGCAAATTTAAAACAAAACATTAAAACATATCATTAGAAATAAAACAAGTAGCACACTAAAAAAAAATTAAAGGAATGAGATAATAACAAAGTCTTCATCTGGCCCTGGAAGGCCAGCAAAGTTGGTGCCAAGCAGACCTCTATAGGGAGGGCATTCCAAAATTTTGTGGACCACCACAGAGAAGCCATGAGTAGCCACCTGCCAATCCAAATCTCAATATGCAGGGGCACTTGGAGCAGACCTGAGATGATGATCTCAGTGCACAGGCAGGTACACATTGGAAGAGGTGGTCCTTCAGATATTGTGGTCCCAAGCCATGATGGACTTTATAGTCTAAAGCCAATATTTTGAATTGAGCCTGGAAATAAACTGGTCTGGGAGCCAATGGAGGTGATACAAGACTGACATAAGATTATCATAGTGGCCAGTTCCAGTTGGTAGTCTTATTTTGAACTAACTGAGGTTTCTGGATTGTCTTCAAAGGCAGCCACACAGTACAATGCATTACAGTAATATAGATAGATTCTTAGTTTAGGATTTTAGCTGGAAAGGTGGACAAATTACTTTGGTAGGCAGTGGAATTCAGTTATACATTTCACCTAGATTCCTGAGCAAGTTCCCTTGGCTCATATGACAGATTTCCTACATCAAAGAGAACATTGAAGCCTGTAGCCAAAGATATAGTAAAGTCCCAAAGAGATAGAATGAGCTGTATTCACTTCAGGCTGTGGGTGCAACAGTTATATTTTGGAATGAATACTTGCCTGTGTAAAAACACCCCATCTTGCGTATAAAATATTTACAAAGGTGGGCTCAAAATGTCTTGACATTTTCTACAAGCATTTGAAATGAAACAAAGACAAATTAGCATTCTTGTTCTTTACTTATTTCACTACAAACAATAAGCAATGGTTGCACAGTGCTCATTATGGTGAATTAACTCATAAGTATCAATGGTAATGTGGCAAAAGATCCTTCAGAGAGCTATCAAAAGAAAATAACACTGAAGAGCTAGAAGCTGATTCAACTATCTTAATACTAAATGGCTCTAATGTCCAATGTAGTTCTGTGTTGGCTGGTGCTTACCTATTCTGTTACATGTGAGCAGAGTCTTTCCCCTCATAAATGAAATCAAAAGCCTTTGTCAGCATTCAGCTTTGGATCTACCCATAGTGTTTAGGGCCCAGATGTAAGTAGCCAATCGAAATCTTAAGTTTTATTCCTTCATATTTTAGGGTAGGTATAGATGAGCAGACACAATGACAATTTGCATTATTGAGTGTTATGCAGCATTAGGGCATTCTAAGAAAGTAACTAAAACTTAGCACATAATACACCTTTGGTAAAATGTTAACTCAAAATATGCACACACACAAAAGTTTGTCACTCTTAACTGGGTTGGGGAAAGGCTATAGCGGAGCAGCAGAGGGCAATGCTCTGATATTTTAATCTTTCCCCATCAAGAAGCTTAACATCTGTGTTATATAATCCTCCTACACAGAATCCACTCCAGAAGGTACTTTCGGGCTCATTAAATACTTGACTGCTGCTGTATGGTAATGGGATTTTTTTTTCATTCTCTTCACTCAAACATATTAGTTGCATCCATTTTCTTCTATTTTGGGCTGTTATAAAATAAATTAATTTTAAAATTTCTAGAATTCATTTCTCTGCAAGCTCAAAACTTCCCCTTTAATTTGAAATGCAGTTTGCTAATGAGCAAAGCATTCTTATGGCCACATGGAGAGATAAAGAGACAAATGTACACAGATCAGTCATTGTCTCTCCTTCTCGTTCTCTCGTATTTGTATATTTCTGAGGAATATTTTAAAATGAACTTCCTGAATATAATAACAAATGTTTCTGGGAAAATGCTCATATTTTTATATTTATTTATTTACTTGTCTATTATATTTCCAATCCACTGAAAAGCTAATGTTCTCTGGATGGATTACAACCAGTTAAAAAACTGAAACACCATTTTAAAAGAGTTAAAAATATAAAATACAATACAAGTATTTAAAAGAATAATATCAACAATTTTACACAGGCATGCAGATCCTCTGGCCCACAGGCCAGCCTGCAGAGCCTCCTTGGGTTCTTCCAGTGGCCATGGCTTGGCCTCCAAGCCCCGCCCCCAGAGAAATCCCCCCGGAGGAATCCCCACAGTTATTTCCCATAATATAATATCTCTACAGATGAGAGCAGGGATGAGGGCCATACAGGGCCGGATTAAGATAGGGGCTATTGGAGCTGCAGCTCCAGGCCCCTACCCCCAAATAGGCCCACAATCAGGACCGGTGCAGGGCAGTTTGGCGCCCCAGGTGAAATAATATTTAGCGCCCCCCCCTCTCCAAAGCAGCCCTGCTCTGCAAAAAAAAAAACAACCCCTGCGCCGCCACCACCAACCTACCTTCCCCCCGCCCTGGCGGCTGCTGCTGCTGCTGCCGCCGCTGCCGCCGCTGAGGAGGAGGAGGAAGTGACGCGACGGGACCCCCGCACTGTTTTTTGCCGGGGAAACCATGGCAACAGGGCTGTTTAAGCCCTGTTGCCCTGGTTCCTCCCGCCAAAACAACGCGGGCGGGGCTCCGGAAGCGACACGACGCGGAGAAGGTAGGTGGCGGGGGGGGTCAGGGTGGTGGTGATGGCGGCGGCGGCGGGAGGCACAGCGGCAGTGAGCGGGCGGGCGGGGGGGCGCAGCGGCGAGCGGGACGGTGCAGCAGCGGCGGCCAGCGGGCGGGCGGGAGGGTGGGGAGGCGGAGGCCTGGCGGGGGCGGCGCAGCGGAGGCAGAGGCCTGGCGGGGGCGGCGCAGGGGCAGCGAAGAGGAGCGCAGCGTTTCTGCGCCCTCTTCAGCCGTGCGCCCTCCTCAGCACCAGGCCCATAATGCTCTTAATCCGGCCCTGGGGCCATAGGGAACTCGGTTAGCACCGAGAGGAGCAGCCACTCTTCCCAGTGCCAGCCGAGTCTTCTTCACATGCCTCTCACCTGTTGAGTAAATGCTGATGGGATGCAGTGATCCACTTTGGTGAGGAAGCAGATATAGCTCAGACCTAGTCAAAGATACTTCAAGAATGCTAAAAGTGAAGACTGTCATTTTTTTAAAAGAGCATTGCCACCTTCGAATTCTTGGCTTTCCAAAAAGGTTTTGGGAGTCGATCTACATCCTGAAGATTTGAACAGATGTCTGAACACAATGCCAGGGTAAATTTCCAGATGTCTGTTTCAAAATCTTGTATCTAGAATTAGCTTAATTCATTTCAGATATTGTTTCAGCTGAGTCTCAATTTTCCATAAACCACCAAAAAAGTAGCTATTATTTTTGTTCCTGAGGTAGCTGGAACTTAAATTTGAAAATTATGTTGGCTCTTGGCTCTGTAGCATATTATCTCCTTATGTGGCACTCATGAGTCTTTGCTGATAGTTACAGCTGAACTGATATTTAATCTTTGGCCAAGGATAGAACTACATATTACAAACATATAGGTGTGACAACAGCCTGATAGCTGCTTTTCCAGGAAAGCATCATCTTTGGGAGGTGATATTGTAGAGATGAGAACTTGTGTAGTGAGGAGGAGTTTAATCTTTTTCCCATCTGCCCCTTCTCTACTTCAAATCTCCCCTGGACAGTTCTCCACCCCCCATAAGATTCCAATTAATGTGTGTTTGCCATCTTGTAGGGGATCAACTGGGAGCAGCAATTTGGAGTTCAGAAGGTGCAGCTGTGGAAAGGGTTAAGCTCCTCTCCCCCCCCCTCTCTCTCTCTACACACACACACACACACACACACACACACGACTTACCCTCTCCAAATTTCTTCACATAAAGTTGCTTTTCCTTAGGAAAAGTAGCCATCTGTTTTTTGTTACACACATTTGTAGATAATATGTAGTTTGTTTATTTATTTATTTCATTTCTATAATAGCCAAAGCTCTCTGAGCGGTTCACAGCAATTAAAACCATAAAATGCAACATAAGATACACTACAAAAGTTTAAAAGTTTGAAACTACAGTATAAAATAGAAGTAAAAACCAAAGTAAAACCTAGCAGGAATGCAAAGATTAAAATACAATAACAGATTTAAAAAAGAAACTGAAAGACTAAAATGCCTGGAAAAATAGGAAGGTCTACCTGGCTCTGGAAAGAACATACTGCAGGCTCCAGGTGAGCCTCTCTGGGAAGCCCATTCCACAATCAGGGTACCACTACAGAAAAGGACCTCTTCTTAGTAGCCACCCACCTCACTTCCTTGGCAGTGGCTCCTGGAAAAGGATCACTGAGGATGACCTTAGGGTCTGGCCAGGTATATATAGGAGGACAATCCTTCAGGTAACCTGGTCCCAAGCCTTTCAGGGCTTTGAATGTTAATGCCAGTACTTTGAATTGGGCCTGGACATGGACTGGCAGCCAATGCAAATGGAAAAGTACTGGCATAATATGATCACATTGGCCAGTCCCCATTAACAATCTCGCTGCCCTATTTTGGACTGGCTGAAGTTTCCAGAACATTTTTAAAGGCAGCCCCACACATTGCAGTAATCTAGTCGAGAGGTTACCAGAGCATGGATAACTGTAGCCAGGCTATCTCTTTCCAGATAAGGATGTAGTTGGTATATCAACTAAGCTGATAAAAGGTACTCTGTGCCACCGATTCCACCTGGGCCTCTAGTAACAATGCTGGGTCCAAGAGCATCCCCAAGCTGCAAACTGGATCCTTTAGAGGGAGTACAACCCTCTCCAAAACAGGTTGAATATCACTCATCTGTAAGGTGACCATTTTTTTCAAATTTAAAACCAGGACATTTATTTATTTATTTATTTATTTTCTATACTGCCCTACAGCCGAAGCTCTCTGGGTGGTTCACAACAGTTTGTACATAAAAACAACAATAAAAACATACAAAAAAAGATTAAAAATGAAATTAAAAAGCACAGTTTAAAATACAATCCAAAAGTTAATAAAACTAAGTCTACAGGTTACAATTCCCCCCCCCCCCCGTGCTATTTTGAGCTCTTAACTATTGAATGCCTTGGCATAGAGGGAAGTCTTAACCTGGCGCTGAAATGATAGTAAGGTTGGCGCCAGGCGGGTCTCAGTGGGGAGCTTATTCCATAATTGGGGGGGCTACCACTGAGAAGGCCCTCCTCCTTGTTGCTACCAACCGAACCTCTCTTGGAGGTGGCACTTGGAGGAGGGCCCCAGATGTTGAGCAGAGTGTCCGGGTAGATTGTGGTTGGGAGAGACGAGACGTTCCATCAGGTATTGTGGTCCTAAGCCGTGTATTTATTCATTTATTATATTTATTATATTTATACTCCGACTTTTTTCCTGCAAGGAACCCAAAGCGGCTTACATAATCCTCCTCCTCCTCCTCTCCCTTTTATCCTCACAACAACCCTGTGAGGTAGGTTAGGCTGAGAGTCAGTGACTGGCCCAAAGTCACCCAGTGAGTTTCATGGCCAAGCAGGGACTAGAACCTGGATCTCCTGAGTCACAGTCCAACACTCTAACTACTACGCCACACTGGCTAGGGCTTTATATGTTAGAACCAGCACCTTGAATTCAGCTTGGAAGCATATTGGCAGCCAGTGCAAACGGGCCAGAACAGGTGTAATGTGCTCGGACCTTCCGGTCCCCGCAATAAGCCTGGCTGCCGCATTTTGCACAAGCTGCAGCTTCTGAACAGTCTTCAAAGGCAGCCCCACGTAGAGTGCATTGCAGTAGTCTAGTTTAGAGATCACCAAAGCGTAGATTACTGAGACCAGGCTATCCCTGTCCAGATAGGGGCATAGCTGGGCCACCAGCCAGAGCTGGTAGAAGGCACTCATTGCCACTGAGGCCACTTGAGTTGAGCCTCAAGTGACAAAGATGGCTCCAGGAGCACCACCAAGTTACGAACCTTCTCCTTCAAGGGGAGTGCAACCCCATCCAGAACAGGTTGAACACCCTCCATCCGGTCAAAGGAACCACCCACTAACTGCATCTCAGTCTTGTCTGGATTGAGCCTCAGTTTGTTAGCCCTCATCCAGTCCATTGTCGCAGCCAGGCACCGGTTCAGCACATCCATAGCCTCACCTGCTGAAGATGAAAAGGAGAAATAGAGCTGTGTGTCATCAGTGTACTGATGGCAACACACTCCAAAACTCTGGATGACCCCACTAAGTGGTTTCATGTAGATGTTAAATAGCATGGGCAGTAAGACCGACCCCTGAGGAACCCCGTATTGGAGAGTCCATGGGGCTGAGCAACATTCCCCAAGCACCACCCTCTAGAGCCGGCCATCCAAGTACGAGCGGAACCACTGCAATGCAGTGCCCCCCACCCCCAACTCAGATAGCCACTCCAGAAAGATACCATGGTTGATGGTAGCAAAAGCCGCCGAGAGATCCAGGAGTATCTATCAACAGGGTCACACTCCCCCTGTCTCTCTCCCGACATAGGTCATCATACAGGGCGACTAAAGCTGTTTCTATGCCAAAACCAGGCCTGAACCCCGACTGAAATGGATCCAGATAATCAGTCTCATCCAAGAATGCCTGGAGCTGGTTGGCCACCACCCACTCAAGGACCTTGCCCAAGAAAGGAACATTCGTCACCGGCCTAAAGTTGTTAAGATCTTCCGGGTCCAGAGAGGGTTTCTTCAGGAGTGGTCTCACCACCCCCTGTTTCAGGTGGCATGGGACCACTCCCTCTCTCAAGGAGGCATTGATCACCTCTCTGGCCCAGCCGGCCGTTCCCTCCCTGCTAGTTTTTATAAGCCAAGAGGGGCAAGGATCCAGAACAGACGTGGTTGCACAAACCCATCCAAGCACCTTGTCAACATCCTCGAGCTGTACCAACTGAAACTCATCCAAAATAATTAGACCAGGCTGTGCTCTGGGTACCTCTCCTGATTCTACTGCTATAACATTGGAGTCTAAGTCCCTGCGGATGCAAGATATTTTTTCCTGGAAGTGCCTAGCGAATATATTGCAGTGGGCATCAGATGGGTCAATGATGTCCCTGGGGCCAGCGTATAACAGGCCCTGGATGACCCTAAAGAGCTCTGCTGGGCAGCAAAGAGATGATTGGATAGAGGCAGTGATCTATCTTTGCCACCCTCACTGCCTCTAGGTATACCTGGCTATAGGCACGTACCAGGGCTCGATTGCATCCACTAGGAGTTTTCTTCCACCTGCACTCAAGCCGTCTCCTGTTTTGCTTCATCACTCTCAGCTCTGGGGTATACCACGGAGCCGTATGAGCTCTACTACAGAGAGGGAGCTCAAGAGCTATCGTGTCAACCGCCCAGGTCATCTCTCTATTCCAGAGATCATCCAGGGATTTGACAGGACCGCCAGCCATATCAGCTGGAAACCCCCCAAGGGCCCTCTGGAAACCATCCGGATCCATCAGCCTCCGGGGGCGGACCATCTGAATAGGTCCACCATCCTTGCAGAGGGGGAAAGCTGCCGTTAGCCTAAATCTCAGCAGGTAGTGATCTGACCATGACAAGGGGACCGATTCAAAGTCCCCCACCTTCAGATCACCATCTCCATGCTCAGCTGAAAAAAACTAGGTCTAGAGTGTGCCCTGCTATATGTGTTGGGCCGATGACATGTTGGGACAGTCCCATGGTTGTCATGGAGTCCATGAATTCCTGAGCCACACCAGACAAGGTGCCCTCAGCATGGATGTTAACATCCCCCAGGACCAACAGCCTGGGGGACCTCAGCATCGCCAGTGAGACCACCTCTGTCAGCTCAGCCAGGGAGTCTGTTGAGCAGTGGGGTGGGCGGTACACCAACAGAATCCCTAATCTGTCCCACTGGCCCAACAAAAGGTGCAAACACTCCAGACCAGTAGTCAGACGGACAGGGAGCCTGGAGAGAGATATAGAATTCCTATAGACCACGGCAACCCCCCCTCCCAGGCCCTCAGGTCTACCCTGATGCTGCACCAAGTACCCCGGTGGGCAAAGCTGGGAGAGACTAACTCCTCCCTGTTCTCCCACCCAGGTCTCGGTAATGCATGCCAGATCGGCCGCCTCATCCACTATTAAATCGTGGATGAGGGAGGTTTTATTTTGCACCAATCTGGCATTTAGAAGCAGCATCCGGAGACCCGAGGGCAGGCTGATAGGGCAACCACCAAACCTGCGGGTGCGAGGAGGACCGGAACAAGGCACAGCCATTATGTGTCTGGGCTGTGTTCCCCTTACCTGGCTAGTCCTCCTCCCAATGCCATATCTCCCTCTACCCATCACTACACTAATTGGGACCCCCACAGAACCCCCCACTTGGTCCCATGACTCCCCTCCAAGGCACATGTTCAGGCCCTAGACAGGGAAAAACAATCCCCCCCACCAAGGGCACCGAGCAACAAATAGCAGTGTTCCCTTTCTTTGGCGTGGCTCACACGGCGCTCTAGACTACGTCAGTAGTCGCCCTGTCTAAGGGCTAAGGAGAGCGCGGGAGCAGCTCTGCCTGGGGCTTGGCTCAACCCCCCCCCTGAGGGTTTTTTTAATGCGGAGAGTCTTATGAGAAATAAACAAGCCGCATTCAGTTTTTTACAAAAAATTAAAAACTATATATAGTTTACTAAAAATGGGACAAAATTGACATTTATATTAAAAAGAAGGGATGGTCAGGAAATATGAAAAAAAATGGGACTGTCCCTTTTAAAACGGTATGTATGGTCAGCCTAGTCCTGGCGAAGCAGCGAGGTGTGCCTTGAAAACGGCGGAGCGAAAAGCTCGAGTAACCGAGAGAGCATGGAGCTCTGAGGGCCAGTGTCACGGTCCGAAGATGCCAGATCACTGGTGCCTGTTGTGTGCTGCAGAGGGCCTTTTATAGTCCAAAGCTAACACCGAATTGGTCAATTTTGGCGGGCTCTGTGTGATGACATCATCATCGAGTTCCCACGGTCAGACTGTATGTACTGCGTGGGAGTATTATCGAAGAGTTGCCGCGGCCACAATATGGTGAGAGTGCGTGTGCTGAATGCTGAGTATTGCCGAGATCCAGCAATGAGAACCGTCGTGTAAAATAAAACTAAAACTAGGATCAATTAATAAAATTGATTTAGGCTGGTTTATCAAGGATTGATTTGATATACTCAATCTTTTGATAAATTAATAATTTTTGATTTTGCAGTCCTAAACTGTACTGGTTACATCTCACGACTAACCAGGACAGTGTCCAAAAAACCAGTACTGTACTGGTAAAACCAGTACATATGGTCACCTTACTCATCTGGCCAGACGAACTGCCCACTAACAGTAACTCCCTCTTCTCTGGATTAAGTCTCAGTTTATTGGCTCTCATCCGGTCCATTACCGTGCCATGGCACTGATTCAGAACAGTCAGTGCCTCACCTGGATTTGATGAAAAGGGGAGACAGAGCTGTTGAACAGCATGGGGGATAGAATAGAGGGGAAAGGAGGCAGACAGAGAACCTCAGCCAAGTGTCTCAGCTGCTAAATGACCCTCACACCAGCAGGCTCCACACCAAACATAGCCTCTGCCAGGAGTGGCCTTAAATACCTTCAAGGGAAGGGGTGGGGAGGAGACAGCCTCAGCCAGGTGTCTCAGCTGGTAAACGGCCCTCCCTCCTCCAGCAAGCTCTGCCGCCACAATTCAATATCTATTCAGACTTTAGATTCTGTCATGTAGATTTCCATCATGAAAATTTGAAGCCTGATATTTTAAGGGAGGGTTTCTTCCCCCTTAAACGTATAAAAACTTCCAATAACATTATTGGATAAGATGCACTTTTCTCAATGTATTTCACTTACGTAGTAGATGGGTTGCTGGCTGCATTCTTCACCTGCAGCTGTGTGTATTACCTACCTGTTAGGGAAAGAGGGTTCTTGAACTTCAGATCAATGCCATACTGAAAAAGAGGAGTGTGGTTTCCTAAATGTGCATGCATTGTACACTGCATTTATGCATATTGCTTTTGTACTCACTGTAACATGGATCTGAACAGAAAAAATGTACATAAATATTCACATGTAGAAAGGAAAGGCATTTTGCTTCAAGTACGGTATCTTAGCCATATTTTATGACCCTAATTTAGTGTTCCATTCTGATAACACTCATACTGGCACAATGTTATATGAGTTCATTTTAATTAAATTATTGATATCATTATAAAATGCATGCATTTTCCAGAAAAGCTTTTTATTGAATCAATTTTTATTTCAAGTATTGGGACAATTTGATTATTAAAAATTATTGTGTCTAGCTCTAGATTAAATAAAAGCTGTTTTATTTTTATTGCTTTCTTTATAATATATATATATATATATATATATATCTTTATTGTGTTGACAGGTATAAATGACTTTAGCTACCTACATACAAATTGTTTTGAACTATCCATATATGTTGGCTGTGATAAATATCCTCATGAAAGCGAATTACCTGAAGAGTGGGAAAATAACCGGGAGTCCCTAATTGTTTTCATGGAGCAGGTATGAAATAGATCACTTTGGCGTATTCAAGTTTGGATCTGTTTCTAATGACCTTTTTTTAAATTGGGGTATTTTACCTTTGGTTACTGTAACATGATCGATGGAACTGAAGTTAAGGAGAGCAGACTGCCTGGGTGGAAACCATTCCCGAACGAATAGGTTCCACCCTCCACCCACAAATATTAGTCACATTTATTTTATGTAAACCTCAGAGTTCCCCCCAAGCCTGCTGATAAA
This sequence comes from Shinisaurus crocodilurus, assembly GCA_021292165.1. NCBI lineage: Eukaryota > Metazoa > Chordata > Lepidosauria > Squamata > Shinisauridae > Shinisaurus > Shinisaurus crocodilurus. Next base: position 85,942,239 of record CM037878.1, on the reverse strand, counting down.
TCCCTCTTGTTCATATGTAGCATTCCAGCTACATAAGCAATGGCACTCAAAGTCTACAAGACAGGCCTGTGGCTTACGCTGGCTCAGCTTGTCTGAGCGTGGAAAGCTAAGCAGGGTCAGGCCTGCTTATTACTAGGATGGGATGCCCCTCCTCTAGTTTCCTGCATTGAGCAGGGGGTTGGACTCGATAGCCTTGTAGGCTCCTTCCAACTCTATGATCTATAATATAGGAAAGAGAAAAAAAAGTATATTTAAACACAGTTTCTCCTCTAGAGCTGCCTGTCCTCCATACAATCCTTCTGATCTCAGAGAGCTGTCCATGCTTCTGTTTGGTGGTGCATTCAATCCAGTGTGGTTCTTTCCCAGACAACTTTCCAATGATGCTCTGTGTTTGGAGGATTATAAATATCATGGTTTTGGGTTTTTGTTTTGGCATGTGTGAGAGAAATCTTAGCCTTCAAAAATACTGTCAGATCATTTTTAAAAATCAGTGTATTTTAGTTCAAGCAAGGAGTGAAAAGGGATGCTAACATCTCAAAGGATGATGTGCATAATAAAAAAAAATACATTTTGAATAAAGAACCCCAAAGCAGTTATTTAGGTTTTGCTTCAGTTATTTTATCTGGATCCCACAAGTCAATATAACAAGAGTAGCTCTAAGAATGTACAAGTTATTTTAATAGCTTCTCATGCCTCTCAGCTTGGTAATATGTTAATAGTGTTATTTCGAAGCTTATATTATTCATGGAGAATATACAGATGGTAACTGATTCTGTTTACATACATATATTTAAGGCATTTCATGATTCTATGCCCTTTAGCTCTTATAATAAACCAAAATGGAGAGGAGAATATGGGTCAAGCTCCCAGTAACTCAGAAATTAAGGGTAAACATTTGGCAGATCACATTTTGAATAGACCTTACAAGTCACTTCAGTGGGGCAAGCTCTGAGAAGCATAGGGCTTTTGCCACTGCTTTTAGAAGGCATGGGTCTTCTATCTTAAAATGGAAGGAACTGCAACATGGGAATGGGAATATATGGGTCTATTTCTGGGAGAAGATACGTATGAAGCTAAACTCTGGAAATTACTAAGAGGTCAAATGCCTCTTCTCAGAAATAGATGCACATGTTGCCATTTGCATCCCATGTCAGATTTTCAGATTTAATGTAATTTAAATCTGAACACATTTCTAAATTTAATGTACCTAACACAGGCCATTAAATTTGCCCATTATACTATTAAATGTGGATTTGGAGGAGATATTCAAGATTGTTGGAAACCCTAATTTGTACATCTGTGTATTTAATTTTACTGACAGGTTCACCGGGGAATTAAAGGCTTGGTGAGGGATCTGCATGGAAAGGGAATTCCAAATGCCATTATTTCCGTAGAAGGCGTTAATCATGACATCCGCACAGGTAACTGCATACCTCTGTAATGCAACAAAAGGGTGAGAGGAGAACAGTCAACACTGAGTTAAATAGGCCATAATTTTTTAAAAGGGAGAGGGTTCAGTACATCACATAATAGCACATATCTGAGCATCATTGTAATCCCCATCGAAATAGTAGCATTGCAAACCAGGCACAAGGTCTATGAGGGTAAGAATGGCAAACAAAGGACTAGTAGCTCCACCCTCCAAGCTAGGGGGCAGAATATCTTTGGCCAACTTCTTTAGAAGTCATTCAGATTGATCCAGTCAGTACTACTGTACTCAAATAAGACCCAAAGTTCACAAACAGTGTCTAGGAGTGTCAATCATCCAAAGCATTTTAAGCCCCTCCAGATAATGATCCCGTTTGGCACCGCATGCAGTAAATGTCTAGTTTTGGAGCCCATATTTAAGACCGATCTCATTCTACAGGCTCACTCTCATTTCAGTGAACTCATGACCAACATTGGTGGTGGGGGGGGAGATTCTATTAAGTGCTCCATAGTAATAGAGCTAGGAAGTACAGTTGTACAAACACACAACATTGAAGCCAATAATCTATGTTTCCCATTGTACCTGTGAAGACTCATTCTTAGCTCTTTACCAAGTTATTTTTTGTGTCCTCCGTCTGACTCCCATATTCTGCTGATATATACAAAACAGATTCTTAAGGACAAAAGAGGAATCTTAAGCAGTACCAAGAGGGATGCTCATAAAAAGTGAAGTAATGGAACTGCCTGCAAAATAGCATGACCACCAGTTCTGCTTGTCAGTTATCTACTGTCTTGACATGAGATTTTGCCATTTTTGTTACAAAAAAAGAGTGGGAACATAGATTTATCATCCCTTTGAGTAGTACATACATATTGTGGAGGGGTGGGGGTGGGGGAACAGGCTTCTAATAGTAAAACTGAGTTACGTCCCTCTTGTGACAATCTGATTTATTTATTTACACATATATTTTTATATACCACTCTTCAATCCTAAGGATGTTTTCCAAGCAACTAACAATTAAATGGGTCCTGTGGAATGATTGAATATTCAGTCTTTTATTTTCAGCCAAATTAGTAGGAAGATAATAAGGAACAAAATTACAAGATTTCCTAATGTATGTGATATGAGCTGCAAAGTTTGAGAGAGTAAGGGCACAAATGTATAGCCACTAGATGCTGTCTAGACAGCCATAGGAAAGGTTGGAGTTCCAGCTCTGACTCAGAAACGCATTCCAGGGTCAGAGCTGGAACTCTGACCTCGGAGCGCCCTTCCTCCACCCTTGCAGCTGGCGCATTTTTCCCCGCACTGGCTGTGGCTCCAAGGATGGAACACCAACCTCGGAGCCAGCGTTGGGTGGGCGTTCCAGGGGGCAGGAAGGGGAGGAATGAGGCTCTGCCAGGTTACGATGTATCCTGGTGGGGCCTCAGCCCCTCCTGCTCACAAGCAGGGGGAAAACACTTATAGATGGCTTAAATCGGCCATCTGTTTTGTGGGGTGGGAGATAATCTTTGCCTCCATGTTCCTTCCCTCGATTGGATGCCCATAATCCTCCAGGTTTGGAGGGTTATGGGCAGCCACATTGGATGGTGCTACAATATACCTAACTTGTAAAAATTCAGAAGTTAGTGAAGACAGGCCTGTGGCTCATGCTGGCTACCTGTCTAAGTGTGGAAAGCTAAGCAGGGTCAGGCCTGGTTATTACTTGGATGGGAGACCCCTCCTCTAGTTTCCTGCATTTAGCAGGGAGTTGGACTCAATGGCCTTGTAGGCCCCTTCCAACTCTATGATCCTATGTGAAGGAATCTTGTCACTAATCCCCAGTGACATCATAGGCGCTATCTAAACACAGTCCTGGTATGGGAGAGGTGAAGGACTACATTTTCCCAGTGAAAGATATTGTGGACTCAATACTGAGAAATCTAGTATCTCCGTAACACAGTGGTGGGGAACATGTAGCCCACCGGATGTTTTTGAATGGCAACAATCCTTCTCTGATTGACCTATCCCAGTTTTATTGTTATACTCTGATTTAAAATATTTTAATTTTTTATTTGATTATGTTTTCTTTCTTTATTGTTGTTCACCGCTTGGGAATCCTGTTGGATGTAGAGCAGTATATACATTTTCTAAATAAACTCCTATTGGGCCATAGCAAGCATAGGTGAGGGATGATGGGATTTGCAGGCCAGCAACATCTGGCGGGCCACATGTTCCCCATCTCTGCCATTACAGGAGCATTACATAAAAGAAAGACATCTAGACACCTCCCATCCCCCACACAAACAACAAATGAGAAACTGCTGTGCGTTCATTGAAGAATACTGAAAAATAATAGTGAATGTATATAGAGAGCAGGGATAGAACAGTCCCAAACTGTGCTGTGTGGGTGGCTGGTATGCCTTGAAAAATTAAGACACAATGTTCAATGCATCCATCACTTTAACCCATTTGGACCAGGGTGGCTCTGGATCATTGATTTCTCCTTTCCCTTCTTTTTGGCAATGTATGGTTTGTGACATTATAGGAAGTGAGGAGAGGGTGCACCGGTATTTCCTGATACAGCTTGCATTAGAAACATCATTGTGTCAGAAAGCAACCTCTTCTCCCAAATACCAGTCTGACTGGTGAAAGGAAAGTGCAGGATACCACTGACTAGCCTTTCTGAGCCTGGTGCCCTCCAGATGTGTTGGACTACAACTCTTATCATTCCCAGCCAGCATGGCTATGGTCCAACACATCTGGAGGGCACCAGTTTGGGGGAAAGTAGAAGTAGGGATGGGGGAATGTCTGCCAATTATGCCAGTTGCTGATACATATTTGTGTATCATACCAGCAAAGCAAACTCTATAGCTTGGCAAGATACTTCAGGAGCACTGCTGCGTAAGGTCTTGTTGTTTGAAATCTCAACAATGGGCAGTTGATCACAGGAGGTGGGGGTTTGCTCTGGTTGTTTGCTGATTAGGGTTAGGCTTTTTTTTGCTGGTGCTGCTACTCATAATTATGATGCATCGGTGATTGATCTTTTAAGGTACAATTCATCTCCTCCAAAACATGACCTACCATGTGCAAGCCAATTTTAGCACAAGCAGCCCAACGATTATCAAAATGCATTATTTTATTCCAACTTGCCTTTTCATTGTAGCATCACATGGCATGTTAAGCTACCTACAGGAAGGACAAATAATAGCAACAGTGTCATTTTGCATTAGTGTGAAAATGGCTCATCCTGTGACAGCTATTGTATATATGTTTCTACGTAGCATTCAATTCCCCACTCGGCCATGAAGCTCACTGGGTGACTTTGGGCCAGTCACTGGCTCTCATCCTAACCTACCTCACAGGGTTGTTGTGAGGATAAAATGGAGAGGAGGAAGAAGAGGTCTCTGTAAGCTGCCTTGGGTTCCTTGCACGAGAAAAGGTGGTATATAAATGTAACAAATAAATATTCACAAATTATGTCAATAATAATTCAAAACCAAGTGAAGACCATTTACATTTTGAAATGTCCTGTACTGTATGCTGCAAGTATTCTTGAGTGTAAAAGACGTTATGTTCTATATGAAAATTACTTATAAGGAAACTTATTTTAATATAAGTCCAACTATTTGGATACCTCTTTCTGTTGCAAGAAATCATGTTGACAACAACCCCTCCAGATGACGTGCTGTATATATTAAGTATTATACATTCAGAAAAAGCAAGAAGATTGATCCTTGCATGTCTAATGCCCCCATAAAAATATTAATTATTTTTATACAACAAAGCTCAGAGTAGGTAATTCTCATTTATCATCTATTGTACCTGCAAAATAATTGTTCACCTCTAAAAAAAAAAAGCACCTGTGTGTGTGTGTGTGTGTGTGTGTGTATTGCTGTAACCCACAACAGGTTGAAGCTAATGTGTAGCCTGATTCACAGTAAAACTGGAGTATTTAGATTTGAGCTAGTTGGGTCTCAGTGAAATCAATGGCCTTGAAACCAAGCACTCCACATTAATGGGTTTATAGATTAGGCGGACACTTCAGTTTTCCAGGCAGAAAAATCATTGTCATGGAAGGGTAGAGTAGGACATAAACACAGTAACTGTTATGTGATGGCAGTTTGCATTTTTTTTGCTAATCATATGGATCCTTGTTTTACATTTCCCTTAAGAATTTTAGTAACACTTTTTTAGCTTGGTGTCAGTCACACTGTAGTGTTCTTACTTCAATATTTTGACATTTATCTGTGCTCAAAGCCAATTCAGGGTGGATCTTTGAGCCTTTCCTTGGTACTATTCAGATCGTTCAGACAGAACAAATTCTCCATATTTCACCTCAAAGCTTGTTCCACCTTGTGCCCATATCAGATTGTGATCTCTGTTTTTTTCTTTTTGCATGTGTGTACTGTATTTTCCCAAATGTATGCATCCATTGTCTGCATCTTTGAAACGTGCACATTCTTCTCCCATGGATTGAAGTGTGTTTGTGCACATTTTTCTAAATGCATTTTTTCATGCACATTTTTCAAATGTTCACATTTTGGCAGTCTGTGAATCAATCACATTGCAAGGTTGGAGATGTACAGACTTTGACTTCAGATTGTGTTCGAATCTGTGCGGTTTGGGGTGTGTGAACTGGGTAAATCCTGACCAAAATTGAATTGAAATGAATTTCTCATACATTTTCATACAGAACCAGGTCTTTTGGCACAGGAATCCCTGGGTTTACTGGTCAGGGACAACCAGTATGCACCTATTCCTCCATTGCTAACAGTGGAGTCGGATAGGATTCATTGCTAATGATCAGTTGTGCTAAAGGTGGATTTGCACATGCAACATTAGGTTTATATTGTGTGGTGGGAGCACCATGTAGATTAGTGCATATCTGCATGGCAACACCCACCACAGAGATAAACAATGTCCTATTTTGCATATGCTAATTCACGCTAAGAGGAGCATATGAAGAATATATATATATATATATATATATATATATAATACAGAAGATGGGGACAAGATTTGCTGTCATGTTCTCATGGATTCTCTACCAGAGATGTACATTTCAACTAAAAAATACATCTCAGATCCTGTCCTTGCAACCTAGCATAGGGGCTATCATAGCATTAGAAAAGGGCCACAGGTCATTGGTAGAACATGTGTTTTGTTTATATATAAAGCCCCAGTTGCAGTCTCTTAAACTTCCAATAAGCTCTGCCCAAACTCAAATTCAAAGTAAGCTCAGCCCTGCCTCCCTGGCCTAGATATTGGCCGGTGTTTCTTCTGAACTCTGAAATGCCCCTGGTAGTGATGGGCAGGTGGCTGTTCTAACACCTGAAATTTAATCACACCCTTCTGTGGTCTCAAATTAGTTTCACAAAGGAAGATGGAGGGAAAAAAGCATTTTATTGCAACTCAAAGATCGATTTTGGGAAAGCAATGTTGCTGTCAATATAGTACTGCCTGCGTGTTAGTATCTGCGTGCCTCAAAAATACTTGTTCATCCTGCTGATTTTCAGACAGGCAGATTATTACAAAGGCATCAGAAGTTTCTACTGTTCTTTCTGTCAAATGAAATTACTGCTAAAGGTTGCTTGAACTTCCCACAGCTTGGGGAAGGGAGAATATGAAACAGTTTGATAAAGCAAGCCTGTAAGAGTAGAACATATGATTATGCTGCACACTGAAAGGGCAGGTGAAACATTTCCAGGATTATAAGCAACCCAGTCTGGGAGACAATTAATTCCTGTACCAATCCCCAAAGCACAGTCCTAGAGCAATAATTTATCATGCAAGGAAAGATAAGCTCTTAGATATTAAAAAAAGAAAGATGGAAGTTAAGGCAAATGTAATATTTATTCTTCTTTCATTCTTCAACAGCAAGTGATGGAGGTTATTGGCGCCTTCTAAACCCAGGAGAATACGTGGTCACTGCAAAAGCTGACGGTTATACTGCCTCCACCAAAAACTGTGCTGTAGGCTATGACATGGGTGCAACCCGGTGCGACTTCACGATCAGCAAAACCAACATGACCCGGATCAAAGAGATCATGGAGAAATTTGGAAAGCAGCCCATTAGTCTGTCACTCCGACGGCTCAGGCAACGAGCAAGGCAGAGGCGCCAGCAGTATAGGCTACTTTCTGCAGTGTAACAATTAGGCTATCATGTTCTGCACCTAAACTGAGATACTCTAATAGTAGGGATATATATATATATATATATATATATATATATGATATTTTTCATATCCCCTCTCTAACAATATTCTCATTAGAGATCTTGTATTGGAGAATATTTTGGCATTCCACAGCTCAATATGTAAATTTATATGCTCTTCTGAAAATATTGGAACAAAACATTGTCTCTAAATAGATCCCACAAAGTACAATTGCATGTGGCCCCTGTATCCTCTGACCCAGAGGAAAGCTTTATATACCCAGGTGCTGAGAAGGAATTCCATACAGATACCGCATCAGATAATCTGCTGCATTTGAAACCATTGAATTAAAGATGCTGTGACTACCAGCTTCAGGCTTGGGGGCTGGAAATGCGATTTCAGGATTTAACACTAAATATATGAATGCAAAACTTTGGGCTTGGGAACAGAATTTGGGAACAGAACAAGATACCACCTGCCTGTTTCATCCAGCACCTATTCTGGTGCAATGGTCCTCAGCCAAATGCAACAGGAACAAAGAGAAAAAGGGAAAGCAATTAATCTTGGGTCCTTTTATCACAGAAAAATGAAACACTAGATGAGTGGTTTCTTTCGAGGATTTTTTCAGATATCACCAATGTGTCTCTGGATCAGTCTGGAACTGATTTAAACATGGTGTCATGACAGCAGCAGTTTGGTGGATGTATAACTGCCAAAGTCACCAGTGAGCATCACTTCTTCACCTCCACCCATCTCCACCCTGTTGGTTGTTTAATGAATGCATCTCTCATTGCAAATGTCCTTTTGTTTAGAGCATCCTCCTTATATGTTCCTATTATAAAGTTAACACCAGTTTTAAATCCATGTTCAATGTGCTTTATGTTACCAGGTTCACTAGATTAGTGTGGAGCAGAAATCTTATGCCAATAGAACATCCAGTAATCTGCCGCCCTATTCTTCAAGGCTTAGAGTAGCTTGATTATCCTCCTAGCAATGTACAATAAGTGGGCTAGCTAACTTATGAAAGATCAGGATTCTTATCATGGCAAGCAAGAGAGCTGGTGAAGCATGGTGGCTGGGCAACTGAGCTATGAATCAAGAAGCCCCTGGTTATCTCACCTCTGCAATGAACTCACTAGGTGGCCTTAGGCTCAGTCCCCCCCCCCTGCAATATGGGAATAATGATATTTACCTACCTTGCAGGGTTGGTGTAAGGATTACAACAAGATAATGTATTTGAAGCACTTGTGGAACACTATAAATGTGCTACATAATACTTACAATATATGTATAATAGTAAGTATACTTATATTATCATTGTTGTTTTTTAGAAATGAGGCCAGCTTGTGAGGACAAACCAGTCAGCTTGGCGATTTCTTCAGCTTGTGACTTGATGCTCAGATTGATTTCACAGGGCTTGAACCCCATTACGTCATTCAATACCAGAGCCTTGACTCTTTTCTTATTTCTAAAAATAAGCCAATTACATAGATCTGCATGGTAGCAAGACTTTAGTAGGATCTATCAAGTATACTGTTGCTAAAACCATTGTGATTACTAATTACAATGGCTGTCTTAGATGGCATCACCTTGTGAGACATGGGGGGGGGGAGAGATTGCCACAGTGATATTCAAAACTAAAGAAAATAAAAATACTGCAAGTAGGATATTGATAGTGGACATGCAACATGCTTGTTCTATATAATTTATTAGCACTTATCAATAAATCATCCATGATGAATAGAAGCCACAAAATGTGCTTATTACTCATTAAAAGCAACCAGTGAGTACTTATCAACCAGTGTAGATCTTCAGGCAGGTTCTCATCATAGCATTTATATTACAGATACAGATATCCAAGTGTGTATGTATGTGTGTATAGACATGCACACATATAGAGCATCATGGCACTGATATATCACATCCATGATGAAAAGTGTATACATATTTCAAATATGGCATTCCCCTTTGGATTGAAAGTGGAAATGATTGCCTCCTCTTTCATATGCTTATGGTGTAGGGAATATGCCGTATACCAGGTAAAACTATTTCCCAATAAAGCCCAGTATTGTCTTCTCCTGTTTGGAAGTGGTCCTCCAGTGTCTCAGACAGAAGTCTGTCACATCACCAACTGCTACCTGGTCCTTTTAACTGGAGACTGGAGATGCCAGGGATTGAATATTGGCCTTTCTGCATGCAAATCATGTGCACCACAGAGTTATGGTGCCACCTATTCCCAAAGGCACCAGAATTATGGTACTACCTATGGTGCCAGTTAAACACACATGTTCTCATAATGGATGGTATCTTCAGCCTTGGAGAAATCCTGTTCCCATCATGCCCAGAATCCCTGGATTCACCACATTATACATAGCAGGGTTTCTGTCTCTTCTGCAGCCTTTTTGCCCAGAAGGGACCCCTCCCCTGCTCTCCACCCACAGACTTCACCCTGGCCTTTAAAAAAATTCCTGGCCAATCATGTTCCTTCTGGAATGCCCAACTGCCAAACATTTTTGTTGACCCACCTGACCAAACAAAACAAAGGTAACTTTTCCCCCTAAACATTTTAACAGCCTAAAGCTTCCAGCCATAAGCCACTGTAACCAAGGCAACTACAACTGTTTCAGGCTCCATATACTGTATCAAAGCTAGGTCTAATTGGATACATTATAGCCATACAGAGGTCACACAGAGTTTTAAACTATAACAAAGCATAAACAGTTATATACACAGCATTTCTTCACAGGGAGGAATATATCTATGGAGTAAAGAGAAATGTGACAGGGCCAGTAGTAGTTCCATTCTACGGCTTTGGCTATTGGGCGGTATATAAATGAAATCAATTAATCATTCCAATCAATTTCAGATCAGTCCTAGTCACTGGACAGTTTAGGGTCTGGTCTGAACAGATTACAACTGGGCTGTTTGATTACTCTAGGCCTGTGTTCTCCAACCTTGGGTCCCCAGATGTTTTTGGCCTACAACTCCCATCATGCCCCAGCCAGCTACACTGGGGCATGGTGGGAGTTGTAGGCCAAAAACATCTGGAGACCCAAGGTTGGAGAACACTACTCTAGGCCTTGCCACATCATGCCAATGATATCCTGGACCTGGACAATCTGGCATCTAGTTTGGAAATACATTTGCAAGTGGTAGACTCCCAAATCTGGGTAAGAATTTGTTTTGGCAGACTTAGCCACCATCTCTAACAGCCCCTGGCCGTTTTGTAACAGATCAGTGCTGCCAGTGTAGCAGTGCTGTAGTTAGGAGGGGAACTAGTCTGACTGAAAAACACTCATGCAGAAGTCTTGTTATTGCCTGTTACAGGCAAGCCTATTTGACATTAAAAAGAAAAAAGAAAGAAGGGAAAAACAGGATAGCAGCCCTGGTTTAAACCCCCACAATGAAGGCAACGCTTAGTGCAAGTCTGTTTAAGAAGCTATAAAGCTAGGCTGCAGAACCTCATTCAGCCTGAGAGCCGAAACACATTTCAGAGAACTTCTTGGAGGCCACATTCCTGTGGTGGGTGGGGCTGAAGGCAAAAGGGGTGGCACCAAACACCAAAACTACCAGCCTATTGTAGCACAAAGCTCTTAAGCCTTAGGAGAGGCATTTCAACCTTTTAGAATGGGGGGGGGGGACTGCACAAAAGCCAGGAAACCACCAAATGATTGGTGATGGGGAAAAATGGGGTGGGGCCATGGGAAGGGAGTGTAATCTGGGGAACCCCAGAAGTCTGTATTGGGGCCCCTGGAGTGACAGATTTGGCCCCCAGGCCTGAGGTTATGCATCCCTGGTATATAAGGTGACATGCCTAAGGTTGAGGTACGCTCAAAAATATTGCACAATAAAATAAATGTAATGCTTCTTAATCTAATGCTTATGGTTTTATGCTCATACCTATCTGGGTGTTGCACAGATGGGGTGTGTCATTCTTTCAAGTGAAGACAGTCCCCAAGCACATGTGGCCAAGGCACCCACTGATGGGCTAAAAATGGCCCAATTCCCATGACATGGTCATTACTTGATAAATGCAGCATCGAGTGATGAATTACATGTGTAAATGAACCATCAGAGAACAAGCACTACAGGCAGGGTTTCATATAATCGGGCATGTAGAATACTTTTTTAGTGGAGTCGGTTCACATATTCAGCAGTAAATCACCAAGCGCTGAGTAATCAAGCGAGGAGAAATCCAGTGATGTACATGTATGTGTATCAACCACCTTTCAGTTAGTAGATGACAATGGATGGAGAGAGAGTAGCTCTGCCCATCATCATAGAATTCTCTTCCCAAATGACCAATGTGTTTTCAGGCTTCTCTCAGCTTTTCATAGTTTAGAATCCCAACCCATTTCTTGCCCACAAAAAACAAAACAAAAAACCTGAAAAAACAAAAAACAAGACATACATTCATTTCTTGCCCACAATTTTGAGCGGGGGAATTGTTTCCCATAAAAGGAATCATGGGGAATCACCTGTCAAGATTCTGAGTATGCCTTGCCTACAATTTTAGTATCCTTGGGCTTACCCAAAAGTGGGTATCCTTTTTCCATATACTATAGCATAGTGCTACTTTTCTTGACATTTCATCGAAGGGAAGATTCAAATGGGAGGATAGCCATGTGAAAAACACTTACTGGTTTAAAAACAAGGGTGAAAATGGAAAGCCCTGTGACTTACGCTGGCTCAACTTGTCTGAGCGTGGAAAGCTAAGCAGGGTCAAGCCTGGTTATTGCTTGGATGGGAGACCCCTCCTCTAGTTTCCTGCATTGAGCAAGGGGTTGGACTCGATAGCCTTGTAGGCCCCTTCCGACTCTATGATCTATGAAAACCCTAAGCCACCTCATGAGGTTAAGTAAGGTTAGTGGCAACCCCCCCCCCCCACATGCTCACACATCTGACAGCCCCCCCCCCCACTGCCAGATTCAGTAGCATATCAGCTTCCATTTTTTGCAAGGAGAGAATATTTTCAAGAAACAGCAGTGGGAATTTTCACCCATCCTTACTTGCTGGTGTAAGCACTTTGCATGGACAGTTTCATGTTAAAAAGGCTCTTATCTACATATTGGCCTATACCCATTCAGTGTCTGATAGCCAAATGCAGCGTCCTTCAGGGCTACAGATCACTGACATGTGAACAATGCAAATATATGGACTAATGCACAGGTTTTCAAGCCTATGAAACACAACACCAACCTCATAGAGTGTCTGTGTGGGCAAGTTCTTCTTCTTCTTTTTTTTAATGTAGCCATCAATGTATTTAAACTGGTCCAAAGTCCTGGCAGAATAATGTGATGTTACTGTCAAACAGATCTCACTTCTGAGGACTGTGGGCTTAGGGCAGAGTCCTGTTTTCAGCATAACATAATGTCTGGTATTTAAATTTCCTTTGAAAAGACTGCAATTTGGAATCGGATTGTTTCGTTTTGCTTTGACATGGCAAGAGAGTTTCTGAGCAATAAAATTGCACCCAGAGGCAGTGAATCCATCACGTTTAATGCAATTTTGCAGCACTGCAGCTGTGAGTCAAGAATTCTAAGTGTCCAAAGACTTGTTCTCATTCAGGCATGCTTCATCACCTGAATTTACTAGCATTCGTCAGGATGTATTATTGGTGAGAGTCACTCTAGGAATGATATTTACATGAGTGCAGTATGTGTATTCAGATTTTTCTACAGGCTTCTTAATCCACTTTGGCTTGTTTCTATAAGAGTGCAATCCTATGCATGTTTAGACATACAAAAGGCCTACAACTCCCAGCCTGCCCCAGCCAGCCATGCTGGCTGGAGCAGGCTGGGAGTTGTAGACATGTTTTCTTCCTAAACATGCATAAGATTGTGCCTTAACTCCATTATCTGTTAGACTTGCTAGACAAACTGATTTAATGATCCAGTATCATTTATCAGCTCAGCTGCGAATTTGACTGCTCTTGCCTAACTAAACATTCCTTTAATCACACATAGCTGAGCTATGTGTGATTTGTCTCCCCATACTCTCTGCAAGCATGCACAGCCCCAATTCAGATTGGGAATGTGGTGCTCTGGGAGGGGGAATTTAAGCTTTTCCCCTCCCATTTTTATCCTGAAATCCCCCCCTGCAGGGGGTTACAGAAAGAAAAATCACCAACATTGGACTTTTTTTCTTTTTAAAGCGCCTTAGAATAGGGGTCCCCAATGCAGTGCCTGTGGGCTTCTCCAATGGCACCCACAAAGGGGTCCCCAATGTGGCATCCACGGGCACCCAATTTTTAAAATTATTTTCTTATTTTAAAAAATATTTTCTGTTATTTTAATATACATACATGAATTTGTATAAAATGCATACAACTTCCTTACAATTATACATAGACCTCAACAAAAGTTGACCAAACATCCAAATAAGTATCCATTTGAAGATGGCATCTATATGCCATCCGTTCATTTATTGAAAGAGTTTTAAGGTCCTCAGTCCATTGCATTATAGGAGGTGAGTGTCTTTCCTTCCAATTTTGTAATATCAGTCATTTAGTGTCAAAAGGGCACAGAGAATCCATTCCCCCTTCCATTTGTTAATTTCCATGAAGCAGCTAAATAATTGAAAAGAGTGTACATCAGTGAATATTAAAGACTGTTCCAGTACAAAATTTATCTGAGTAATAACTTCCTCCCCAAAAGAACCAACTACTGGACATTGCCAAAACATATGTTTAAAAGAAGCATTAGCTGTATTGCACTGCCAGCAAACAATTAGACAATACCTTATTAAAGAGACGTTGCTGTGTCCAATAGACATGAAACAAAAGTTTTTGCTGAATAAGATACAGCCTAAGATCCATAGATGTGACAGGTAGATGCCAAAGCAGCGATCCACTGATTAGGCATTTTGTGGTGGTGCCCAAAGCAGTTTCCCAAATTCCCAAATGTGCCCATGGGTCCAAAAGGTTTGGGGACCCCTGCCCTAGAAGATGACACGCTACTTACATTACTAGTTGAGTGTTCAATAATCTTTACTGAAACTGACATTCATTTTGCTGTATAGGCCAAACACCTGAGGTATATCCCATTTCCCAACTCATTCACTTTGTCCTCTTCCCCTACTCCTACATACAAAGCAAGTCTATCTTTGTTCGCTGCCCAGTGTCACTTTGCTGAGCAAACGGTGAAACTTTGATGCATTTCTCATTGTCCAGCAAAATTCCAGTGTGAGGAGATCAGAATTCTACTTTTCTAGGTTAGCAATAAAATGAGACTGTAGAAACCTCTCTCTCTCTCTCTCTCTCTCTCTCTCTCTCACACACACACACACACACACACACACACACACACACACACACGTTGGGTTCCATATTACCATATGTACTTCATGTTATGTAAATGTTATACTCAACTCTTTGATTATTTTGGTTACTCATTTCTACATGTTTTTCAGCATTCATATATACTCTTTGCAATGGAGCGACCAGAATTATACACATAACTATTCCAAATACACGTGTAGCACCGATTTATATAACGGCGTTGCAATACTGTCAGTTTTATTTTCTACCCCATTCCTATCCCTAGCATGGAATTTACCTTTTTCACTACCACCAAACCCGGCGATGTTCTCCTTGAGCTATCCACCACAACCCCAATCTCTCTTTCCTGGTTTTCCTGGTGGTTCTGATCATTAATTCCCTTTCCCCAGGCCAGCATGGCTGTTCAAGGCACTTACTGTCTTGTGTATGGGTTCAGCAGATGTAAGGGAAAATAAATTGTATTGGCCTACTCGCAGAGCAGGTTGGACTGGGATGGGGAACACCCATCCCCAAGAGATCTATGCCTTTTTCCATTCTCCAGTCTGCTTGCTGGTGATCAGCAGCAGTTAAGACAACCACATAAACAAGTTTAGGGCCAAGCTACATGTTACACTAAGCATGCTTTTTAAAAAGTGTAGTTAAACTGGCTGTTTTTGTTTTGAAGAATAAGCGAATGTGTGAATCCCCAATCCAGATCATGTTCTTGAACCTGATCAGGTCCCCATGCCAGTTCCCCACTGAATATCCTCCCAGCTAGCTACTATTTTTACAGTAAACAGCAGCTTCAGGGTGGAGTGAGTGAGTACTGGTTTAATGGGAAACCAGGGCATGTTTCTGTTCCTGATCAAGAACATGATCCAGATTGGGAACCTGCATGGCAGTTTTCTCTTAAAAATAGAAGTGGCAAGCAAAGTATACTTCTTCTTTGTTTAAAGTATGTTTAACGTGATGTGTAGGTTGGCCGTTAGCTCTAGCATAACTGAATGGCAGGTCTGGGAAGTTCATCAAGCCTTGAAAATTCTGCCCTGTTGGGAGAAGTTGAGCCATTGCTCTAATTACACACAATTCTTAAGGAAAGATCCAGCCAGATAAAAAGTCTAAGACCCATTGATTTTGAAGGAGTTAGGTGTGTATGTGTGTGTGTGCGCGCTTCAGTCTCCACCATTAAAGTCAAAGGAAGTTAAATGTACTTAACTCTCTAGTCTTCACACTAGGACTAGAGAATGACTAGGTCATTCTTTTTAGAACATAGTAATTTCCAGTGTCTTTTTCTCTGGATGTGTGATGTATATTTTCTTAATACATGTTGGCCGCATTCACCAAACCCTATTTTAGGGCAGATCTTCTGTATTTTTACTAATCCAGAATAAAGTTTGAGAATCAGTTAAATCTAATAGCCAGTGTAAAGACCATGGGGAATCCACAAAACATTTATTTATTTATTTATTTAATACATTTTTATAATGCCCAATAGCCGAAGCTCTCTGGGTGGTTAAAACCTTAAAATACAATACAATACAAACATAAAATTTAAAACCACAGATTAAAAGCTAGCAGCAGCAGTTACAATGACAGAGTTAAAAACAGCTATAAGATTAAAATGCTTAAAATGATTAAAATGCCTGGGAGAATAGAAAGGTCTTCACCTGGTGCCAGAAAGAGTACAATGTAGGTGCCAGGTGAGCCTCTTTGGGGAGCTCATTCCACAGCCGGGGTGCCACAGCAGAAAAGGCCCTCCTCCTGGTAGCCACCTGTCTCACTTGCTTTGGCAGGGGCTCTCGGAGAAGGACTGCTGAGGAAGATCTTAGTGTCTGGTCAGGTACATATGGGAGGTGGCGATCCTTCAGATACCCTGGCCCCAAGCCGTTTAGTAGTTTGAATGTTAATACCAGCACTTTGAATTGGGCCTGGAAACAGACTGGCAGCCAGTGCAGATGAGAAAGCACTGGCATAATATGTTTATATCCGTCAGTCCCCGTTAATAATCTCGCTGCCCTATTTTGGACCAGTTGAAGTTTCTGGACCGTTTTCAAAGGGAGCCCCACATATAACGCATTGCAGTAATCCAAACGAGAGGTTACCAGAGCATGGATAACTGTAGCTAGGCTATCTCTGTCCAGATAAAGACGTAGTTGGTATATCAGTCTAAGCTGATAAAAGGTGCTCCGTGCCACCGAGTTCACCTGTGCCTCGAGTGACAATTGTGGATCCAAGAGCACCCCCAAACTACAAATTTGATCCTTCAGGGGAAGTGCAACCCCATCCAGAACTGGATGTGACTACTGTTGCATATGCTCTGCTCTGCTGATGTTGCTATGCTTCATTAAACCCATCATCAATATACTTGTAGCCAGTAGGCTTTGAATGAGTCATAGGAAGCCTGAGGTATTATATAATTAGAATATACTGTGTTCTTCTCTTAATTGGATTTTTTTTTTTTTTTTTGCTGAGAATAAACAATATGTGTACCTTTAATAAAGTCCTGGGAAGACTTATTTTTATGATTGTGTCAGCATGAGAAGTAATCTACTCAGATTTAATGGGAAAAATAGAAATTCTTTGGTGGACAGATTTGCTTATTTGAAGCCACCCTGAACCCAGCATATGGACATGAATGCCATTGAAAGCAATGACAACTTACTTCCTAGTAAACTTATTTAGGGTTGGGAAGGAGTAGTAATAAAATAAAGTTATTACAAACATAGGCATTGCAATATGTTGTTGATTTTGCCCAAGGCCAATGACTCTATCACAGTGTTCTCCAACCTTGGGTCCCCAGATGTTTTTGGCTTACAAACTCCCAGCATGCTCCCAGCGTAGCTGTCTGGGGCATGCTGGGAGTTGTAGGCCAAAAGCTTCTGGG
This sequence comes from Shinisaurus crocodilurus, assembly GCA_021292165.1. Classification (NCBI taxonomy): domain Eukaryota; kingdom Metazoa; phylum Chordata; class Lepidosauria; order Squamata; family Shinisauridae; genus Shinisaurus; species Shinisaurus crocodilurus. The sequence continues at coordinate 85,924,534 of CM037878.1, read as the reverse complement.
GACCCAAGGTTGGAGAACACTGCTCTATCACATGATAACCTGAGAATGTTGACCAGCATTGAAAGCAAGAGATGAGCTGGGTTAGTGCCCCAGTCACACAGCTCAGAAGAAGTTTGTATTGTGCTGACATGATGAATCCAGGGCTTAATTTGTGCCAGGGCTCACTCCAAAGAGCTGTTTTCAAAGCAAGCATCCAACCCTAGTAGATACAAAATAAGAACACATTAAAGGACCTCAGAGCAAATGCACAGGGCATTTTTCCTCCATTGAGTCACTACGGAGAGTCCTTACATACTAGAGATTGGGAACAGGGCTTCCAGTAGGGATGTACTGAAACAGGGAAATCCAGCTTGTTTGAGCTCAACGAATTTCCTGCCCACTTCCAATCCAATGGAATTTGCACAAACCGGCACCCTAAAAGAACGTGGTTTTAACATGGTTTGTGCAAGTTGTGCAAATCACACTAGAAGATCCACGTGGTTTTGGGGTCAGGAGGATTCCTGGTGATATACAGGAAAATACCATATGAGTGATTTCCCTGTTTAATTTTATTTTTTGTTTTGTTTTGTTAGCAGTATACATTCCTTTAGGGCACAATCCAATGAGGCTGACTGTAACCCTACGAACTTGGAGGATTGTGGGCATCCTATGTAGGGTGGGAAGAGTGCAGAGGTGAAGATCGCCTCCATGCTCCTCCTGCTCTGCAAAACAGCTAGATGGCCAATTTTGGCCATCTAACTGCATTGCTTCAGAGGGGGAGGGAAGGAGGCTGAGGCACCTCCAGGAGACATTGTATTTTGGCACAGCTGGTTGCTGTCACATCCTTGGAGACACGGCGAAGGGGGTGGGGAGGGCACTCTGAGCGCAGATCCCCAGCGCCAAGGTCGGAGCTTTTTTCCAACCTCAGAGCTGGGAATCCAAATGATCCTATGGCCCTCTAGACACTGCCTAGGGGCCATAGGATTGCTCTGCCTAAGTCATATGGATATTTAACCACCTCCTGGAAATTAATTAAGGGTGCAATCCCATGCATATTTAGACAAAAGTCCTACAATGACCAGAATTCCCCAACCAGCATGGTTGGCTGGGGAATGCTGGGAGTTATAGGACTTCTCTCTGTCTAAACGTGCATAGGATTGTGCCCTAAAATATTTTCAATATGGTTTAATGTAGTTAAATAGTTTAATGTCCCTCTGATCACGCTGGGGTGCATTCAGAAGAAATATTTACCATTGGAGAATAATGTGGAAATGACATCACACTCTCTTTAAAATGAGATGGAAATTGTGTGTAAGGGTAGCTAGTTTGCTGACCAGACAACTCTGAGGAAGAATTGCCTATTCACTCAGTAGTGATATAGACAGTGCTCTTGGGCCCATTAAATCACCACAAGCAGAATGCAATTTAATTAGAAGCAATTTAATTAGAAGAGTTTTGGCCAACTAGCATCGTGTTTCTATTAAGTCCTAATAAGTAATGCTTATATGTCATGTTCACAGACAGAAAAGACAATGGGGAATATTTAGTAATAAGAAAAATAATTACTTGGTTCTTTGCTTTAAAACACACACACACACACACACACACACACACATACACACACGCATGCACGCACGCACGCACGCACGCACGCGCACACACACAATGTGGGGGAAATGGCTACGTTATTTGTTCTGAGTCTTTACTTATTTCAAATATTTCTGTTGCTGAATATCCAGACAGTCAAATGGTACCTTACTTCTTTGTATGTAACCACCTGGTACCTAGTTCTCTATAGCATCCTGCCACATCAGGGTCAGTTGTGTGACAAAATGGTCACCCAGCTGTAAGATGGAAAAACTAATCAGCACCATCAGTTATCAGCTGCTAGACTAATAAATAGATAGGCTGTATGAAATACAAAATGAGTTCTGAAAAACTTCTTGTCTCTTTCTGGAATTAAACTTTAGACACTTCTTTTTTCACCATATAAAAATGTAATCAGGAACAAACTGCTGATTTTAATACGAGAGCTATTATTTTGGAAGACAAAAATGACTAACATCAATCAAGAGTGGATGTTGCTTATTCCATTTTCATGAAATATACCAAACAAGAAAAAGATCAAGACAAATCAAAATGTGGAATAAAGGGGCTCCAAACACATATCAGAACAGTAATAAACACACACACACACACCCCTGCTACAGCTACACTGGTGAAATATAACTTTCAACAAAGTTATTTTCTCCAATAAACCTGCCATCTGATGTATTGTTTCCTAAGTTAGGGTGCAATCAGTAAGGGTGCAATCCTTAAGTTAAGATCACTTAGGGCACAATGCTATGCTATGCATGTTTAGACAGAAAAAAAAAAATCCTACAGCTCCCGGCATTCCTCAGCCAGCATGGCTGGCTGGGAAATGCTTTGTTATAGGACTTTTTTCTGCCTAAACATGCATAGCATTGCACCCTTAATCTTACAAGTCCTACTGGGAGTTGTAGAACTTTTTCCCCCTGTCTAAACATGCATAGGATCGTGCCCTAAATGGGTGGAGCAGGAGCAGGATTGTGCTTGCTGCTCCTGCCCCTGGTGGCACTTTCTGTGCCAGCCTAGCATCTGATGTGACATCTGAAGAGGAGAGCAATGGCCACAATGGCTGGGGATGATGGGAGTTGAGGGCCAACACATCTAGAGGGCATCAGGTGGGGAAGGCTGATGCAGGGAATTCAGAGAGTATAAGTGATTTGGTCTCTCTTCCGTCACTGAGAGTAAGAAGTGTGGATACAATAGCAATGGTAGAGTCTCTGAAAGTGGAGTATGGTTCATTGAGAAACACAGTAACTAATCCAAAAGAATTAGTAACGGGTTAAAGCTAAAGCACCCTGGAATTCTCTTGTCACAGAGGCTGTATTCCTAAGATAGCAACCCAGAGATAACTGTCTTGATTATGGAAACAAACCCAAAGCTACAGTGGGCCACATATTGCAAATTAAATTATATTGGTTGCGATGATCAGAATGCAAATAATCAAATGCGATATTGAGAAACAATATAGATTTGAAATGTGTTATGTCACTGTTCATCACATTTTGATTACAGCATCTCTTTGATCATATTTAATGTTGTATTCAGGAGTACACTTTCAGCCTAAGGAAATTCAGTCGTTATTATTAATGTTATCTGAAAACTACATTTAAAATATGATAGCACCATATGGTGTGTTCTAGATTATTAACATGAAATATTTTAGATCTGGGTTGTAAATTAGACCAGCTCCAATGAATGCCATTCGTTTAAAGAGAAGCTGGGATGTGTTACGGTGTTTAAGCAGAGAACTGAACCGTCCCCCTACCGTGTGCATCACAACCCTCAAATAAATTTTCTAGCATTGTTCCATTTTAGCCATTACACTGCCCCATTTAGTCCTCTTGCTGCTGTCTCAGCACCCCACCTCACTGCCCGCCCACCCTAGGGTTACAGTGTAGGATTAGCTAGTTGCTCATGGGTCTAGTAGGGATGTTTTGCCTCCTTACCAGATTGACATAGGGGTTTTTGGGTGGGGCGGCAGGCTGCTCTGCACTGTCCAGGTAGAGAAGGTGGAGTGTGGCCATGCCTGGGGTGTGTCTAAATCTTTCAGCCTCAGGCAAGTTATTTCGCTCATGGTGGCAGCCGGGCTGCGTGGTGAAACATAACACAGACAGGCAAAAACATGGGTACACAGTCTGAGGCATCTTTAAGGCGATGGGAGATTCCCGAGACTTGCTGTGGCGGGAATTGGCAGGCAGGGCAGGGAACTCCTTTGGGGGTCATCCTCTCTCACCCACCCAGAGTTGTGGGGCTCAGGGGAAGGAGTGATTTAGGCAGTGGAGGCTGGTGGCTCCCATGTCAGTGGGGCGGTGTATCCCCTCTGGGTTTTAGTCTGAACTTTTAAGGCGCTATCCATGGTGCTGAGCCCTAACCACAAAATAGGTTCAGCACCATGGATAGTTCCTTAAAAGTTCAGACTACAGCCTGGACTGGATATACTGCCCCACTGACATGGGAGCCACTCACCTCCACTGGATTTAGGAAGGGTCCCCCTCAACACCTGAAGAGATATGGCCACTCAGGAGGGGGTTGAAATTGCACTGCCTCCAATGCTTGGCTGGGTGTGGTTAGGCAGCTCCTGTGTTAGTAATATCTGCACAGGGTTAAGCTGTTGCAGATCCTGTTATGTCAACATGAAATAAAGTGGCCCTCATTATTCCAAATACATGTTTCTCTTTTGTTATTCTATGGTCGCAAATATGGCATACTATAATTCTTGTCACATGAAAGCACCCTCCATGTGGAAGCAACATATTAAAGGTGGCCTAAAAATAATTTCAAATAAAATAAAAGAATAAACAAAGAGAATTTGGAAGAGACAATAAAAATACAGAGGCAGAGACCAAAGATAAATCAACCTTTAAACAAAATAAATGGTTAGCAGGCAAAACTCTGCCATAATAGCAATGTCCTCACCAACTGGCAAAAGACATGGGGGGGGGATCCACATCTGCACTTCACAGAAGGTGTTCCACAATATTGGTGCAGCCATTGAGAAGGCCCTGCCCCTTCTTCCCATGAGACGTGCCTCCTGGGATACAGTGAAGGGCTTCTCCTTCTGATCTTAAGGAGTGGGCCAGTTGGTATGGGAGAAACCAATCTTTCAGGTATCCTGGACCCAAGGCTTTAAAATTGATCACCAACACTTTGACTTGTGCCCAGAAGCAAATTTGCAACCAGAGAAGATGTTGCAGGATAGGTTTGTCATGATCCTATGAATTCAGTTATTGAGTATTTCTAGTAAGGGGACATCTCTCAAGGAGAGAGAGAGAGTGTGTGTGTTTCAGTACCATTTTGCAGCTCTTTTTTTTCTGTTCTTGTTCTCTTGTGATTGGTGCTGCCTCTTTTTTTCTCTGCTCTCTGTGTAGCTGACAAATGCTCATGTGGTGGTGGGGGTGGGGGTGGGGAATAGTATCACAGTGTAAGTTTCTCTTCCCTCCCCTCTCCCCCCAGTGTATGCCCATTTGTCACATATCTGCAATGTGCCAACATGTTCCTGTGTTCTCGCATATCATGCATATCACATGTGGGCACAAAAATAATCCTGTGCAAAGAAACTTGTACTGTATGTCACAGAGAGAAGTTGGTTAGAAACCTTCTCTCTGACATTTTTCTATTTGAATCCCACCCCAGTTAATTATATAATGCTTCGCCTGTCATGTAAGTATAGGAGCATTTTTACCTCATTATCCACTGTTTGGGTAGGCCAGGACTCAACTAATGACTCAACAGGATTTAAGCAACGACATGTCTGTAAACATCAAAAAGATAGAATAAGAGGAATCAAATGGATTTTTTGACTCTCTCTCTCACAGAGCTTTTTTTCCTTACAAACCTGCAAAAATGTCTTCTGACTTGCTGCAGATTACTCCTCCTAACCATTCACTATCCTAACCAGTCCAGAGTCAGACAGAGTGATGCTGTCAAGGCGAAATGACTGCATGTGAAACCTAGGATGCGATCCTATTCAGATTCCTGGGATGGCATCCCAGAAGCTATAGGATTGTTTGGATCTCCCCATCCAAGAGTGGGGAGAGCAGTCTGCCCTCAGATCCCACTTCCCGACCCCTGTGGAAACTTCATCAGCCCTTACCTCCCTGACATCAAAGCTTTGACATGGTGGGGCATGGCATGGACAGCTCATGGGAGTCTTTGATCTGCAGGATCCAAAGCCCTCCTAGTCTCCAAAGATACCCCAAACATTGGGGGGGGGGGGTTTGGGTTACACCAGTCGTGTAGCTGGCATAAATAATTTCCCTCTATTGTTAGCATTTGGAACTAAATAGGCTGGTACCAAAGGGGGGCGAACAGAACAAGAAGGAAGGGAGGAGAATGCTTCTCCTTCCTCTCTTTCAGCTTGCCAGCACGAGCCTTTTGGATGTGCTGGTTTGTCCGCCTTCAGAGCTGCTGTCCCCACTCCATGCCGAGCTGCAAGTCTATGTCCAATTACCTGGGAGTAAGCCCTATTGAACTCCATGGATCTTGCTTCTGAGTGTGTATAGGATTGCAATGTTAATGTCTTTCAGGGCTTTGTTGTCCACTGCCCACACTGAAGATATCTATAGAGATAGAGAGATAGAGAGATGGAGATAGAGAAAGAGATATCTCCCATAATTTCCTTTGCTTGGCTATTGTTTTACATTTGTCCACATTATATTTTCTTTTAGATTTTGACACCATCTGCTGTTCTGTTTCCTTTTGCCTGCCTTTAGACTGAGGCTTGCAATTACCATACTCCCACTCATTTCCCCCCCTTGTTCCTTTTCACTGCATGCTTAATTTTTTTTTTTTTTGAAAGTCAATGTCTCCAACTTGCTTAAAACCTGCAATTATTAGAAGACATCTAATGAGATCTGCGGCAATATTCCATGCTGGGCAGAGAAGGTTTTTTTTTTTTTTTTTAAACATATTAATGGAATAAACAAGGGCAGATAACAGCTAAAGCACTGAAAGCAAATCTTCCCATCAGACAACTGGAAAGAAAGGTCAATCTTCTAAAAATGAACACGCAATCAATTATTATGCAGTCAACTCCTTCCAAGGGATTTAAACAGGCTATTTTTATTTGTTCCTTTCAAAACCTAATTGTAAGATCCTGTGTAGATTTTAAGCTGTAATTACAGGTGATTTTAGTGTTGCTTTTTTATATTATTCCTTGCCCTACATTCAAAGCAAACTCACACCACACGACGAGGTGCCAAACGCTGTCATGTTGCTCACTAGCTTCTTATTTAAACATACAGCTCTATTTTTAGAAGGTCACCAGGGAGGAGGGGGCTTGCTGCAGATTTCTAGGATGCAAAATTGTGCAGTGAAATACAGTGACTACTCTGATGTCTCTAATATGGACATTCTCATACAACAGAGGCAACATATTTCTGGGAAATCCCTTTGGAATCAGTCCCTCTACTTCCGATGTTCAGAGCTGAGTGATGTTCTTATGTAACCCAAATGGAGCCCATCCATGCTTTGGGGAAACAAAAACTATTTAGGAAAAAAACCCTAAAAGGGTCGGGAGGAACCCCTAAAACAGGCCAGTGAGGACTGATGGTGATCAGTGTTCGCGGAATGCTGATGACGAACTAGCCCTATGCAGCCTTAACAGTGTTTTCAATCATGGCTGAATGTGCTCAGCTGAACATGCTTAGAGAGCCCTTTTCAGACCTTTGTGCTCAATGCACAGAAACATCTTTGCCTGCCAATGGAAGGACAGCAAAGAGAGAGCCAACTTAGCCTCCCTTGACAGGGAGTTCCATAGCCTGGGCTGGGAACAGCCACCAAATGTGCCTCTGAAGACAGTGGTCTTGAAAGAAGAGCCTCTCCGGGAGATCTTAAGGAGATATTTTTATTAATGACTTGAATGAGGAGGTGCAGGGAATGCTTATCAAATTTGCAGATGACACAAAGTTGGGTGGAACAGCTAATACTCAGGAAGACAGAAACAAAATTCAAAGTGATCTCGATAGGTTGGAGCGCTGGGCCGAAAAAAACAGAATGAAATTTAACAGGGATAAATGTCAAGTGCTGCACCTAGGGAAAGGAAACCAAATGCAGAGTTACAGAATGGGGGACACTTGGCTCAACAATACTACAAGTGAGAAGGATCTTGGAATTGTCGTAGATCACAAGCTGAATATGAGCCAGCAATGTGATGTGGCTGCAAAGAAGGTAAATGATATTTTGGGTTGCATTAATAGAAGTATAGCTTCCAAATGGCGTGAAGTGATAATTCCGTTCTACTCAGCACTGGTTAGGCCTCATCTTGAGTACTGTGTCCAGTTCTAGGCACTGTTTTCAAATCTTGTTCTGTTCTGTTTTCAAATCTTGGAGCTGGGAATCCAGACGATCCTATGGTCCTCTAGACACTGTCTAGGGGCCGTAGGATTGCTCTGCCTGGGTATTCAGATTCTGACATCTGGAGTTTTTCTTAACTGGAAATGTTGCTTATTGAGGTCATGTTGACATACAGCAGCAGTTTTCTCTTTCTTTCCTTCTGAAAAGTATGAAACTGTTTTTAACACTTCAGCTCCTGAAGGCTACACTTTCAATTATCTTCTGATTTGTTTACACTTTGAAGAGGTGAATCTGGCATTGAAATGAAATGTGTTGAAAGACCATCAACAACTGGCAGATCAGGGACTCTTGACTTGTCTTTCCTGAAATAAGTAATCATATCGCCATTAGCAGGGCTGTTATCTATGGTGTGTCGAGTGCACAGTGTCACAAGAAGCAGAAATTGCAGAATAAATTACTCAGGGTTCCTACTACTGAATTCCTCCTGCAATCAAGATAAAAATACGGGGTTCATCAAAACAGAAAAGTGTCCTGAAATCACAGGCTGTCTTACCAAAATTGTTGTTGTCTTGGTGTATGAACCACATATTCAACAGTATTTTGTTTTTAGTATCAGGTCACTGAGGCCTCTGTATTCCCATGATCTCTTTATTCCCATGAAATGTTAACCGTTTCACACACAAAATCCACTTCCTATAAGAATACATGGTTAAGAACTATTAACAGTTTGTGCAACCCAAAGGCTACAAAACCCACAATGCAGTTCAAGTGTGTGTGACATTACAATCTGTGGAGGAAGAGGGGGGGCTGGCTGGCCCGCCAGACCTCCACCCTTTCCTCCTTCAAAGGAAACCCAGCACTTGCCACCATGTGGCCCGGAAGGGGGGGCTGGCTGACCCGCCACCACCCCACCCTTGCCTACTGGCAAAGGAACCAAGACCCTCAGAGATCTCAAGGTACCAGATTGCCAGCCTCAGCTGTCTGCAATCCTACTTGAATCTCTGTTGAGGGACTCGCCTTCAATTCTGTAACCTGGATTTAGATACTGAACTCACAGAGTACTACAAAACCCATTTGGGGTGAAACCAAGACAAGGTTTATTTCTGGTAGCATCTTACAACAAGATTAGGCAAATAAGAGAAGCACACAAAATAGAGAGACACTTTGGTACACAGTAAAGCTGCAAAATAACAAAGACCTGATTCCTTAAAATCTCTCAAGCACACACCTGTTACCTGAGGGTGTCTTCTTCAAAGGGTTAGATCCAGCACAGCCTTGCCGCCCGATAGAGAATTACCACACCTACCCGAAGGTCCAAGATGGGTAAACTCTTACAAGGCTTGCTTTCACCAGTCCTTCAAACCAGCCAATTTTACCAGGGGCTGCCTGGGGTCGATTCTTGAGGGGGGGCCCCCCCTAAAGACTCGGGCCCCTCGCTGGCCTGCCATGGCTCCAACCGCCAGGCAGGCACCCAAAAGACTGACCAAGAACAAAGGCTTACACGTGGGGAAAAAGCTCTCCCCCCTCCCCTTTTCTGTAACCTTCTTGCTTCAGCCAATCAATTTGAACTTCACCTGGCCAGGCAGGGGGGAGGGAACTGGCCAGGCAGGGGGAAGGGAACTCCTGAGTCATGGCTTGAACTATTTGAATTACATCTGCATATGAACGCTTTCAGCCTGGCTCCTCCAGACCTCTGGGCGCCAGGCCCCATCCTATGTTCCATGCACCTTTCGCTTCCTCCCAGCCCCCACCTGGTTTACTCATGAGGAGGCGTGTGTGTGTGTTTGTGTGTTTGTGTTCCTGCATGCATGCATGCATGAACCCTAAAAACTCTTTTCTCTACACGCTAACTATGCACACCCCACCCCAGCCGGTTCACACATGAGGTGTGTGTGTGTACCCCCAAAGGCTCGTTTCTCCACACAATCAGCTAAAATAAAACTGCAGGGAGCAATTGGAAGTATGGCAGGGTGAGTGGAGGTAGGCAGAGGTTGACAGATCTGCTGCAGCGCCCATTTGGATGTGCCAGGAGGCAGAAGAAGCTCTATCGAATCCTATGGAGATATTTCCATGCACAGTCTGCCTGCATTAGACTAGGAAGGATCATCCCCACAGGCTTTTTTTTTTTTTTTTTAAGGAACAATAAAAACAAGAAGACAAAATTAGTATGTGATTAGTATTACATTTGCAATGGTAAAATGTGGTTAAGTACAAGCTGCATTCAGTCACAAAAGCTAGCTTGACTGTAGTTTTGACTGAGTAGGCACTAACACAGTGATAATCCACAACAAGATTTTGAGTTTAAGGTTGTAATCACACACCTGGGAGGCAAGTGTCTAAAAAAGGCAAATGACTCACCAGTAGCCATAACGAAATGGTAATTGATGCTCTAAAGAGCATAATTGCAGCTTCTTTTTAATAAAACAAATCAACATAGTGTTCCAGAAACACTCCTGAGGAATATTATGGAAAGTACGTTTTGAATAATACTGTGTAGATGGTGTGTGTGACATGATTCCCAGATTATCCACAGAAGAACTTTGATGAACAGTGTACCTTTGCAACATTTCAGATGAAAATATACAACCAAAGAGCTTGGTTCAAATTTTGTCTTTCCTCTCTTGTATCTGGCTATCTTAATCCTAATAATTTATCAATTTACATTTGCCTGGTTCTTTTTAAAAAGGAGATCCAGGGCTGCCTACAAATGTGGCAGATAATGAGAATTAAGATAGCGAGAGGTCCTTCTTTGTGTGTCCCTCATTGTCACTCAGTGTCACTCATTGTCTGAGTGATGTGGGTGGTGACAAGAGATAGGGCTTGCTCTGTGGTGGTGCCCCACCTTTGGTATTTGTTCCCCAAAGAGACATACCTGGCATCATCTCTGTTATTTTTCAGATCCATATGATGGCCTTTAAAAATTTACAAGGGTCTTTAGTTGTCGGTTATTCTATATTATTTGTATCCTGCACTTTATGTGGTTTTCAAAGAGCTACTTAAAAAAAAATATTCTGCTGTGTTATATTTTAATAGTGATGACTTTTTTTTTTTTTTAAGGGTGCTTGCTTTAATTGTTAGCTACCCTGAAAGTCCTTTGTATTGAAGGGCAGGATCACAGGGTATCAGGTAAATAAATAAATAAATAAATAAGAGTTAAGACGCATCAGTATATTCTGACACGCATGTGAGGTAGGCTAGGCAGAATGATAGATGGATGGCCACCCAGTGAGTTTCATGGCAAACCTAGAAAATCAGGGTTTTCTGCTGCCTCAGGTGACTGCATCACTCTGCCTAATGGTAGCCTGGCGCTCTGTGTTCTTCCTGAAAGAAGACATGAGAGTCTCATAAGACAGCGGGGCTCTCTTGGCACTGCACAGGTGCACGGTCACATTCGCGAGTGAGCAGCACAGGCCACAGGTGGCCAGTCGGCAGCCACACACCTGTATTGTGCCGAGAGAGCTACTCCTTGTCCTGGCTGCCGTGTTGGGTCACCCTGTAATAAGGATGTGGGACACTGCCCAGGGCTGATCCTACCCTTAGGCAGAGTGGGGCAGCCGCCTCTAGTGACAGATGCCAGGTTGCGGCGGGCAGCTGTTGGAGGACTGAGCTGCCATGTGCCTTGCAGTGTGCCCTGCACCCTCTAAGCTCACCTGCTGCCCTTATGTGTGGTGGAAAATGCTGTCCCATCACCAGTGTGGAAGTAAGATTCGATGGCTGCTCGCTCTGTTCGGCTTCTGCATGTGGAATGAACAGGGCTCAGGGATGCCATTTAATCTTTTGCCACAGGCATCAAAATGTCTTTGGACGGCTGTAGACCACTCACCATTCAGCTGCTGCTCACTGGCAGTGACCTCTTGCACCCCATCTCCCATTCAAGGGAAAACATTTATATGGGTTGCTGCTTTGGCAAGCCTCTAACACCATTCCTTCCAATTTGATCACCTCTGAGTAGCTTAGGGGTTATTAGCTGTTGGAGGAAGGGCTGTGTAGCTCAGTGGTAGAGCACCTGCTTTGCTTGCAGAAGGTCCCAGGTTGAAGTCCCGGCATATCAAGGTACGGCTGGGAAAGACCCCTGTCTGTAATGCTGGAGAACTGCTGCTAGTCAGTGTGGACAATACTGAGCTACACAGAGACTAATAGCCTGTCTGAGTATGAGGCAGCAGCAGTCCATGTTCCTTAAGAGCTGAGGATATTGTCTAAGCCAAGGGCTGAACTCAGTTTCAGAGAAGCTTCTGGGGTTTCAGTGGTAGGTGGGACCAAAATACAAAAAATACCACTACATTTAAGCTGAAAGCTCTCACTGCCAGCACTAACAAAGCCTTAGGAGAGGCATTTCAACCTTTTACAGTGGGAGAAAAACGCACCAAAGCTGGGAAACCACCCAATGATTGGAAGGCAGGGGAAATGGGGTGGAGCCTGAGAATGGGACATGGCCATCTATGGAACCCCAAAGCACCGGCGTATTGGAACCCCAGGTGGGTTGGATTTGGCCTGAGGTTGAACACCTCTGATCTAAGCACTTGCTGGAGGATATAGTACTCAGGATGTCTTTTGGAAAGCACTGCCACTGACCCGGCTCATACCTGCTTAGCTTCAGCATGTGGCCTGCATTATGTGCTCTCGATGCCACCTGCAGGTATATCTTGTTTGGCAAAGACTAATTCCTCCAATGTTCATCTTCCTTTATCTTTCAGTTATGGGCTCTTAGAACTAGTATACTGGTCCATTTTCTGGGAGTTGGTACACCAACCAAGTTGTGTTGCTTTTTTAAATTTTATAACATGTATGCATGAATGGGTGTTAAGAACAACATCTGTAAAAAACAAACAAACCCCTATGTTTTTAGACTTTAATGAGTGTTTGAGCTAATTTCTCCATTTTTAGAAGTGGCTCTTCTTCTCCATTTTGTTAGAGAGCAGTGCATAAATCTGCAGTGTGTGCTTCATACCTCTGCTAAAGGTCCTCTTAGACCCGCATTTCTCATTATCCGTGTCTGTGTGCATGAGGACATGTGGCAAATGGCAATACATCTCACTCCCAGTTGTTTGCAGTGAAGAAGCCTACACATAAGCAGGACTCTGTACTATTTGGCATCTGGTCACTATAAGTGGAAATCTTCAGGAGAGGATCAGCTTGAAGTTGAAAACTAATATACTATTTGTTGATAGGGTGGCCATGTATGAAAGAGGACAAAAGAGGACATATATTTGCATAAAAATTGCATATGCTAATTTATATGAATAGGTGCAAATTTAGAAATTATTATTATAGTTTAAATAGAAATACAGTACATTTCACTATACTGTGGAAGATGGTAACCTATTTGCTTGCCTGTTCAGTTTGCTGTCCAGGTGTTCATTGCTGATGGGCAACAGTTCTTATTATGGTTCTTGATCTCTAAACCAGAATTGAACAGGACAGCCTTTCAAATAGAGGACACATTCAAATAGAGAATGGTCCCCTGCCAGCACTTCAATTAGAGCACTGTCTTATGTAAAAAAGAAAAGGAAAAAGGACACATGACCATCCTAGTCACTGTACAAGTATTTCAACATGATGAATGGGTTCAGACAACACAATAACCCATACTTGAGTTAAGTATGGGTTGAGTGTGGGTTGTTGGTGAACCATGGGTATTGTTGAAACATGGGTTATTGTGTTGTTTGAACCCAGCTGCACTAAGAAACTTTGGTTTGTTAACCACGAACAACCCACAGTTCACAACCCAGCAACAAACCATGGGTTCTCTCAGCAACAATCAACTGTTCAACAACAACCCTCACTTAAACCATGATCAACCCCTGAGTGTGAGTTATCGTGTTGTCTGAACCAGAGAAAAGTACTACAATTTTAAAATCAGTTCCTTGAAAGTCACCCCATCGTAAATCTCAAGTAAACTTGCTTTGTTCTTTTAGGGATCATGGCCTTCATTATTCAAAGCCGTGGACTTGGTGGGACTCATCTTCAAGGGATGCAAGTTAAAAGTTGATATGTTTAATGACTGCCAAAGTTCTTGGTTGCAACCCTATTTACTTAACCTGCTTGGATACATACCCCCCTTTTTTGCCCAGTGTGGGGGGAAAGGCAAAGTTTTAAAAATGTAGAGCTCACAGGCAAACAGAGTCAAGTTTTAAAAGTTTTATTAAACATGACTCTCTGTAGAGTAAAAACAAGGCTTAATTAAAGACCCCGGAGGTTTGCCTTTGCCTGCATCAGAGGTTGAGTTTCATCCAGACGAGAGTGTGATCTGTTATGAATCCAGGAGATGTAATCTTTAGCACTGCATAGAAATTAGATATAATACAGAAAAGAAGAAAAAAATATCACCCCAAAGGCAGAAACTGAAGAATACTCTGCCATAGCAGCTTTAATTAGGAAGGAATGGGATCCATCATAACTAAACACATTAGGTGCAAATGCAAAAATTTTTTTTTTTGCAGAATTAATTTGCAAAAGCTTAAGTAGGCTTTAACAATGGCATCTATATGAATATTCACCAGGAAATCCTTTGTCGACATTGAAATTTACATACGCAATGGCAGGTTCGGTGACAGTAATGTTTTTTCCCCAGGAAGATTTAAAAGGCAAAATGGAATGAAAAGCAGAGATGACAACAGACTGAGAACTAAAGAAGATGCAATTAGGTAAAATAAACTCCCAATGAACTCAGAAGGGTTTTGAAGTCTTCAAATTAAAATTTTCGTCATTGATCAAATCAGATTTCATAGCCAAGCCAGAATTTGGATCCATGCTTCTTCATCCTGAAGCATTACTCCAATGTCACTGGCTCTGTAATGGATCACTACCTCCTAAATTATACGGAGGCAATGTCTATAGCCACAGTCCAGCACCACATCAGACATGCTTCATGCTACAATCCTATGCACACTTAGCTGGGAATGAGCTTAATTAAACTCAGCTGGACTTACTTCTGTGTAAAACATGCACAGAATCAGGTTGCACATTTCATTGATTACTATGGGACTTCAATGTGTCTAACTACTGCCCACTTGATTCTGGCATATATGTGTTAGATCAAGAAGCAAGTTTACTGCTCATAACAGCAAAGCAATGGAGAAGAGAGTGCTGCTGACGTCTGTTTGTGGCATACTAGCACTATATAGATAGGAACATAGGAAGCTGCCTTATGCTGAGTGAGACCCACCCTTGGTCCATCTAACCTAATACTGTCGACACTGACTGGCAGTGGCTCTCTAGGCTTTTCAGGCAGGACTTTTTCCATGGAGATGTCGGGATTGAACCTGGGACCTTTTACTACTGAGCTATGGACCCTGCCAGTAATGGACAATGACATGGACTAATGAAGTACATCTAGAGTACACATAGTTAAAGTAAAAGGCCGTCATATTCAGAAGGTCATCATTTCAGTAGAGGTATGGTTTCTGCTCATAGGCATATCTATCATGGTACAAATGTACCGGCATCCATGAACCTGATGATAAGCAAGTGTGGCGTCTAATGCTGATATGAGCAAGCATCTGGGCCTGAAGTGAGGAAGGCATAGAACAGGGATGTCCATTGGCTAACTGGCAGCTTATAGGCTGATCCAGCATACAAAGCAATTCTTAATTGCCCCTTTGGCATGCCAATAAAATTCACATCAAGGCATGGTGAAAAGTTTCCTCATAGTTCGCTCTTGATGAAAGGAAACATCAAGTTTTCAAGTTGTAAATGAATAAATATTCCACCTCTCTTTTCTGAATTTTGACTTTGTAATGAATCTGTAATAGCATGCAACATGCTATGCCTGAGCACATATTCTCCATAATTGGATAGCCTGTACCCTTAGGGTCCAAACAGACATTACTTTAAATCTGCACCTAGCAACTATGTCTGTTGTTCACTTTTATTCTAAGGTAGGCACAGGGCCTCAGTTCAGATTGGGACCCTAGCATGTGGGGTAGGGGAGCTTTTAAGATCTGATATGGGCCCCCTACTATACACAGATTTAAAGTAATGTCTGTTTTAACCCTTAACTGGCACCTGATGAGGCATTGGGGGGGGTGTTGTATGACAACAAAGCGAAACAAAACACTTTCAGCAGCCCCCAGACCATGGCCTGGAAAATAAGAGTACAGAATACAGAAGTTGGTTGGCCCTGGTGTGCAAGACCCCAGTTAGTACATTTGTCTGCTCTTGTCAGATGGATGGAGGCAACAGCAGGTGAGAATGTGTGTGACTGCTAAGACATGTGAGATGAGTGGCTGACAACAATGAGTGAACTACATGTCTATCTATTTTTTTGGGTCAGCATGATCATGAATGGAGTAGGATTTTCTTCTTCTGTTCCAAGGCCTCTTCCATTCCATCCCCCAGTGCTGTCATTATTGTTCTTTTATTATACTTAGTTAGGAAATGCCTCCCGAGTGTCTGTCACTTGTCAAAGGCACTTATATGTTGTGATGAGTAGAATGGTTAATATATTTTAATCCTGTTTTTGTCTCAAGCATCATTGCTGTCTGCTGACAAAGTGCTAAACATGAATAAGCATTTGTTTACTGCCAGATAATTAATTTTGATTTCCTTTCTCCCAAGCTATCTGGCGTTACAGTCTGGCTGCCAAGAAAAAAGATGAATAAATCAAAAGAAATTACAAACCATTTTGAATGGGGGTGGGGGATGCAAAAATGTGAAGTGTGTATGTGTGTGTACAGGACATTAGTTTCTTCTTTCCCTAAGTACAAATACCACACAAGATATATAACTCTTGCTATTTTGCACTGACTTATTTTGTGACATTGCAATATTTGGAGTTTTTTTTAAAGGATATTTTGTGGGCATTTTGGGTAGTATCCAATGTTGTCCCAGTACTAGTGTTAATGACACTCAGCTAGCATAAGCCAATGCTTGCACAATGTAGCTAGCACTTGCTAGTGCAAAAGGAAAAAGCAGTGATTTGCCCCTGAAATTTGGTGGCAGGCATAGTGGCAAAAAATTGCCCCCTTTTTGCCACGGCACCACCAAATTTCAGAGGCAAATTGCCACTTTAAAAGGTTGTGCTAGCAAGTGCTCATTACATTGCACAACTGTTGGTTTATGCGAGCACAATGTCATTAGTGCTAGTGCTAGGACACCATTGGATACTATCCTTTGGGTGCTGCTAAGCAGGAAGTGTGTGGGGGGGAAATAAGTGCTGCTAAGCAGGAAGTAGGGGAGCAGCTTGTTGAGACTGAGCTGTTCAGTCATGTCATGATTGCATGGAGTCCTTGACAAAAGATACTCGATGCATTTGTTGGAAGCACAGGGTAAGTGATGAGGGCACATGAACAGACAGCAACAGCACAGAGGAACAGCTGAGGGCCAGGTGACTCTGTGGCTCAGCAGTGGGTGCCCTGAAGGGGGTGGACCTTGACATGTGTCCAGTGATCCCAATCTTTGGCATCACCCCTGACGTAGGGATGAGTAGGAGACACCAATGCTAATGGCAAATGTACAAGCTCTCAGATGTGCCTTTAATGCCCACCCTTTTCACGAACTGTGCCGGTACGGTAGCCTACCTACTCTGAATAAAATCCTCTTCAATCTCTACACTGCATCAGGAAGCTACCTGATGCCACTTCCTTCTAGCCTTGTAGACTGGTGAAATCCAGCTGTGTAGAATTTTGCCCCACAATTATTGAAACATCCAGAAAGTGGCTGTTTTGTCTGTTTGCCACAGTGGAATGAGAAAACAAAAACAGTGTATAAAAAAGATGCTTGTAACTCTTCTTCTCCTGCAGCTGCAAAATGAGCAGTTCCCAAGGTGCAGATAAGCCATTGTTAGTGTATTTACCTCAAAGAGGTCATGGGAGTAATGTAGGAAAGGAGAGAGTGCCAGCAGGTAGAGAGGATGAGAACTGAGGCAAGCCTCAAATTGGAATGGTGCCAACTGCCAAGAGGTTTATTCATGCAAGCCCAAAGTGCATGTTAATAAGAAACTCTGTCCAGAATAATGGGATAATGTTTGTAGAGTGATCTCTTTGGAATTTTCTCTAGAAGGAACTCTGTGGCCAAACTTCATGTTACATATGAAAAGCATGCGTAAAGAGGGCCATTTTATTTTGAACAGGAAAGGGGAGGGAAAGCAGCTGTGGGGCCCCAATTCAGAATGTGCTTCCTATCTGGATCATGGCCCTGCAAGGTGTTATTTGTTCCACAAGGTGTTATTGGCAGTAAACAGCACGTTCAGGAGAAAACAGCATCAGGAGGAGGATGCACAGCAAAGTTTTTTGGCAGGAAACTGCCATGATTTCTGCCATCTAGATCAGGAGCAGGTTTCAGATCAGCCCCACCCCGCCCAAGCTTTTTCTTCGAAATAAAAGTAGCCCATTTAAGCATGCATATATATATATATATATATATATATATATATGCATGCTTAAATGGGCTACTTTATATATATATATATATATATATATATATATGCATGACCTAGGGCTGTATCCAATGTTATTCCTACTTAGAGGAGACACATTGAAATGAATGGGACTTACGTTAGTAATGACTAACAAATCTCATTCATTTCAGTGGGTCTAATCTACATAGGAATAACATTGACTACAACCCCTAATGTGTACTGAGGAACTCTTGGACAATAGAATGCTATCCTTGTTATCATTGGGGAGGTTTTGGCATGCTTTCCCTAGCATAGCCTTTCATCTCATCTCATCTCACTGGACTATGAGTGGAAGAGCAAAATTCTGCTTTAGATCATCAGCTGTTCCAAACCTCATCAACACATCTGAAACCTTAGAAATGTCTGTGCATAATTAGGGTCTTGATTGTTTGTGATGTTTCACATTTTTGCTGCATGGACAGCCAATTAATATGGCTTCATACCTGGCAGACTATTCTTTTGTTAGGGTGATAATCCATAATTAGCTGACGGGGAGTTAATGGTTGCGAAGTAATTGGCAATATCTCCGTGAGTTTAGATGACCTAGCCATTGGAGCTTGGAGAAGGGGACTCTTTCGCTCCCCCACCCCCATCATACAGGGTGAGGGACAGGTGTTTGTGTGAGTGTGTTTGAAGAAAAAGTAGTTTGCAGTTTGAAAGTGACTGTGGACCTAATTAGACAATATGTTGAATGCATGATCGCTTTTGTGTATCTTTGTTTTATTTTATTTTACTCTTTAAAAAAATAATAATGCAGCTATGATGACGGTTCCAGTCTGGATCAGGACGATGGTGCAAGGAGCACTAGTTTCCAAGTGAAAAGTGACTCCCCTTTCTGTTGTTTGCTCTGGAAATAAAGTTGCTCTGGTTTTACACCACCTCCTATTCCACTGTGCTGCAGTCTCAGTCCAAATCGGAGGCCCAATAGCTGTTATTTTTTTAAAAAAACAAAGGATACACAGATACAACCTGGCATTTAGGGTACAATCTTATTGATGCTTAGACAGAAAAAAAATCTTACAATTCCCAGCCAGCCATGCTGGCTAGGGCCTGCTGGGAGTTGTAGGATTTCCCCCCCTGTCTGAACATGCATAGGGTTGTATCACCTGGTTTGCCCAAAAACAAAGAGAATTAAGTAAAGGCTGAACACTAAAGCAGTGTTCTCCAACCTTGGCTCCCAAGGTTGGAGAACACTGCACTAAAGGGATCACACTACAATGTGTACTTTGCCTCCGCCATGTGCATGGAAGAGGTAGTGGGTCTGTACCTCCCAACCTCTTCCTCAGCGTTGTTTGTCCTGCCCCTGATGCCTGTGTGTTCAGTGTGTGACACTTGAAAGGCAGTCTATGCACATTCAGCTGTGTGCAGGTAGGCTCTCCACATGATCAAGACTCCTTTGTGACTGAGGGCCGGTTCACACGACACGGGAACCGCGGGGGGGGGGCAGCCGTCCCCCGTTGTTCCTGTGTTGTGTGAATGGAGGCCTGGTGCGCCCCCGCAGGGCGGCTGCGCACTGGAAGTGCCAAAATCCACCATGGGTGGTATGAGGGTAAGCCCCTACCGCATGTGCCCGCCATGCCGTGTGGACAGCAGGCACCGCCCCCCTCCCCCCGCGGCTGCACAGAGATGGCAGTCCAGAGCAGCCGGAGCTGCGGCCGCTCCGGCCCATAGGGCGAACGGCCCCGCAGTTGGCCAAGCAGAGGATGCCAGCACATAGGACGCGCAGCGATTGGGCATAGCACCGCCACCGGCCAGGACTGGCCACAGCGCCGCGGCTGCCTGCACGCACCGTGCTCACAGCAGCGTGGCCGATGGAACTCCCGGGCTGCCGGGCCCCGCAGACGCCCCCATGGTGCCTCCCCCACTCGCCTCCTGGGTCATGTGAACCGGCCCTCAGGTTCTTTATCTCATGAGGAGCTTACACGTGTACAGGTGTGCACATGCCCTCTCCATGCATGGATGCATGTGTGGAGGCGATTGAGTTAACATCCATGAACTAGTCTTCTTCATACCTTACAGGGCCGGCGCTACCGCTAGGCAGACCCAGGTGGCTGCCTAGGGCACGTGGCAGAAGAGGGCGCGAACGCTGCGCTCCTTCCTCGCCGCCGGCGCGCTCCTGCCCCACCTGCCGCCTCCGCCACGCCTCCCCGCGCGCCCGCCCACTGCCGCCGCACCTCCCCCCCGCCCGCCCGCCCGCCCGCGCGCCCACCCGCCAGCCACCTACCTACCTTCGCGTCGTTTCCGGAGCTCCGCCGGCGTTGTTTTGACAGGAGGAACCAGGGCAACAGGGCTTAAACAGCCCTGTTGCCCTGGTTTCCCCGGCAAAAAAAAAAGCGCGGGTGTCCCGTGGCGTCGGAGGAGGAGGATGGCGGCGGCGGCAGCAGCAGCAGCAGCAGCCAGCAGCCAGCATGGGGGGGGGAAGGTAGGTGGTGGTGGTGGCGGTGGTGGCGGCGGCGGCGCCGGCGGCGCCGGCGGCGCGGGGGGGTTTGCAGAGCAGGGCTGCTTTGCTCCAGAGCCCCCCCACGGCACGAGAGGGGGGGTGCGAAATATAATTTGGCCTAGGGCGCCAAACAGCCCTGCACCGTTCCTGATACCTTAATATGTGGAGAGGTATCTAGGCTGATTCTTCAAATACCATTTACCATTTTGGCACTGGAATGGAAAGTTATGCTATTGATGCTTTCTAGCCTCAATTGTGCCTAAGAGAGCCAGTGTGGCGTAGTGGTGAGAGTGTTGGACTGGGACTTGGGAGATCTGGGTTCAAGTCCCCACTCGGCCATGAAACTCACTGGGTGACTTTGGGCCAGTCACTGACTCTCAGCCTAACCTACCTCACAGGGTTGTTGTGAGGACAAAATGGAGAGGAGGAGGAGGATTATGTAAGCCGCCTTGGGTTCCTTGCCGGAAAAAAGATGGGGTATAAATATAATTTTAAAAATAAAATAAAAAATAAAATAAGAGCTGTCCGGTCCAAATCCAGTTTAAAGGTAAAGAACCATATTAAGAAGGTCAAACAAGGGTCTTGAAGTTGTCCAGCAATCTGGACAGCAGAATGAGCAGGCGCGCGCACACCTGGTCACAGTCTTCCCCACCGTGTTGAAATGTATTGTATTTTTATTTAAATGATAGTAATTATTTCTAAATTTTCATCTACACCTATACATGGCATATGCAACCTATACATCAGCATATGCAAAATTTAAACAGTTCACTATCCTCTTTTGTCCTCCTCTTTGGTGCTGCTGCATTTCTTCTCTTTGATGTTGCGTAAATGGCTACCCTACCATTAAATGGTTTGCCATCTTGGATTTGAGAATTGGAACAGGAAACATTTTTGCATGGATAATGGATTCTGCTTCTATGTTGACCTTCTTTTAATAATAGCAGTTCTGAAATCCAGTCTCTACAGTTTTCACCTTAGAACATTAAGTTCTGTCTATGCTTTGTTTGTTGTCGCCTTTGATAATTTTTTGAGTTTGGGTTATCTTTCTGATTCAGCCTTTGTTTATGGATATTCTTGACCTCTGATTCTTCCATATCACAAAATTGCTTTTAGTTCAGCCTTGACCTAAACTACTGGCTCCTGGCTTTTTATTATATCTGACTTTATAAGATCCAAACTAGATGAAATGCAAAGCATATGATTGGCATGTTTCATTTTTCATCAACTGAATGCATGTTTCATTTTTCATCAACTGAATAGCAGACATGAGGGTGGAATCCAAATCAGGACCGTCATGGAGGGAGAGGGGATTTAACCACTGTGGCTGCTATTTGGCCTGGAGGGAAAGCTGTATTGCCATTAGTTAAATCTCCTGGGTTGAATCCAGACCTTGTCATACTTAGAGTAGTAGACCCATTGAAATAAATGAGACTTATGTTAGTCATAACTAAACTAGGGATGTATGGACTTTGTTAAATCTGTTCTTTCTACATTATGCAGATTTTCAGATGCCTTTCATTCCACTGTCTGCTTATTGACGGAATTGGATTTTGTGCAAATACTTTTGTATGCATTTGCACAAATTCGCACTTGCGTAAGTTCGCGCTTCAAAAAATGCACAGATTCCCCCCAAAATAAGCAAATCCCCCCCCAAGTTGTGCATTTTCACACTTTAGTCTATGGGGGGAAGTGCACATTTTCAGTTGGTGTTTTTTTTATTTTTCATATTTTTCTATGCATTTGTGTAAAATTATGGAAAGTAACAAAACTGGTCCGCAAGTCCAGTATCCGCGTGACTCATGAAAAGCTGGTGTGCTGTGGAATCTGCGGGTCAGAGTCATAGAAATCCAAATTCATTTGAGTCCATTGCAGATTTCTCTGAGATCTCTACTTAAGTTGCATTGATTTCAATGCATCTATTGTAGGTATGGGCAACCCGCTCGGCACTCGAGTCGCAGCATGTGAGTTGAGCGCTCCGGCTGCATGAGCTGAACCGAGTCAAGCGTGAGCACCAGCTGAGGCGCTCACCAGAGGCGCACACCAGAGCCGAGCTGTGGAAGCGACTTCTGGGTCCCAGGTGCTACATTGTTTATGTAGAAAATGGCCTAATTTGCACAAATTAGGCCGTTTTCTACATAAACAACATAGCACCGGGAACCCGGAAGTCGCTCATGAGAACACGAGTCGAGCCGGGGAAAAGGTAGGCCGATTGGAGCTTGGGGGTTGGAGCTCGGCGAGTTCACCAGACTTACACACACACACCCAGAGCTCCGTGCACATCCCTAAGTCTACTCTAAGAATGACTAAGTCTGGATGATCCAACACCTCAAATGGTGAAACACCATCTCTTCATAAGTTATGGTCCTGATCCAAATAACCTACCTCCATGGCTGCTGAATAGCAAACAAAACCAAGCACACATGGTCCGAAATGATGATGATGATGATGATGATGATGATGATGATGATGATGTCTCATTTAGTTTGGCTCTTAATGTGATATTAATGATGGCCACCAGTTCCCACCCAAGTCTGACTCTTCTCAATTCTCAATTGATGTCTAACTAATAATAACCGAAACACAGCCCACATATTCTTTAAATGTAAACTTTTATGCTAAAAATTGCTCACACAAGGTCATATAATTAGAACCACATTTTTATATCAGTAAAGTTTAACAAAAACACAATATACATACACAAATATACATGGATATGTTATTTCCTGTATTGACCATTAATTCTATATAATAAAAATATAGTATAACATTTAATATGCCATTACACAACAGAAGCTATTGTAAACAGAACAGGCAACACAGGCCTCTTTGTAAAAAACAAACAAACAAACAATATATCATCAGGTAAATACACAGATCTATTATTTCCGATTTTGTTCATCCCAAGAATTATTGGAAATCAGAAACGAGATGATAATGAAAATGTCTTTATGTCAAAGAGTCTGTAAATCTGAAATACAGAAGAATGGTGGAAATAATATTGGTCTATATCTGACAATATCTTCAGTTGTGCAACCAGAATTTTCTTACCGTGTGAGGTAGGCTCGCATGTCCCCTGGATACTCAAAAGTGTCCCAAACATTTCTGGCTTCTGAGCCTTTATCAGTTTATAGTTTAAAGCTTTTTCAATGTAACAATGGAATCTAGAAAGGTAATTAACTATTATCTAATTCTCAAGGTGCTAAGGTACATCTGTAGGGAAGAAGGCCTATGGGTTGCCACCCTTCCTTTCACAGAGGCCACCATTCTGCATTCCTTTTGTGTGCATACATCCTTGGAATTTGCCATGGCAGGATCATCCGAATGCCTGTCATCTCAGTTCCAAACACTTAGAAATGTTTCATTAATTCCATCCTTTTCCAGTTGTGATAATCACCAGGTTACCATGAAGGCACACTTGATCTAGTGAAGTGACTGACATGTAAGGCCCAAATAAAGGCAACATTCCTTTGATGGATCTCTTTAATGATATGTTTGGAAACTACGCATTAAGAGCCTAATCCTGTCTTCTGCTGCACAACACCTTTAGTGAGGATATAAAGCTCACCACTTGCCCAAGAACCAATATCTTGCCATGTGAAAATGGTCATGTGAATTAGCATAAAGATTTGTTGTATCAGGAGTAGGCAACTTGGTGTTGTCCAGATGTTTTGGACTACAATGCCCATAATCCCTGACTATTGGTCATGCTGTCTGGGCTAATGGGAGCTGTAGTCCAAACATTTGGAGGGTATCACACTGCCTAACCTTGCATTATACCATTTACACCCATACTCCAGGATAAGAAGTAACTATTAGGGTAGTCATAAAACTTGTAAGATGAGATCCTAATTCCCAGGCATGAAAGCCTCCAGTGAAGTAAAAAGTATGTTCACTGGGTCCAGGTTTTCACCCAAATTCCCACAGTAAATATATTGTTGGCATAAATATTAAAAGTTACATTCCTTTGAGAATTCTTAAGACTAACAAATGACTCACAAGGGTATGGGAATTTCACCCTAAAATGGTCTCTATAAAAATAACCATAGGGGAGAAAATACCCTATGGATATAAATACACTTTGCAAATCAAGGCACCTGTTCATTATTTTTTTTCTTACTTCCAAGGCAATTTGTGATCATGTCTTTTCGATTGTTTTCCTAAGGGGAAATCCTCTTTGTTCTGTTCTAGCAGTTGTTTGCTACTTCGATGTTATAAAGGGCAACTTCATAATATTACAATGAGGTTATGAGAGTGTGATTGCTTAGGTCCTCTTAGTATCTGCCATTGACATGCTGTAGGATACTGAAAAATGTGTCTTTCTGGAGACCCCTCTCCACAGTCATGAGGGAGTAGTGTGTGAATGATCTGTGAGTTGCTGCCTAAACAGAGTCCACTGCAATACAATTTCATGGGCATTGAAGCTTATAAAGTGACATCAGAGCTTGAAGAATGAAGTTATGGAATCACAGAGCTGAAATGTACCTTAGACTAGAGGTCATTTAGTCTAACCCCCATCCATCCTCCGTCTGCTTTAAAGTGCTGCACTTGGACACTACTTAATTGTGAGAACCCACAGTTAGTATCAAGTTGCAGCCCTATCAGGGGTAGCTTTACCTTCTTACCATGTTATGGCATTATGACTGGATGGAGCATATGCCAGAGCCAAAAGAGCCAATTCACTGTAGCCCTCTTCAGATATTCTCACACATTCATTCAGTGAAAATATGAAGGGAGAAAGGATTGTGTCTGCTAGTCATGTCCACTGGTGGCCACACACACCCTGTCCTGTGTTTTTGGCAGTATAGAATCATAGAATAGTAGAGTTGGAAGGGGCCTATAAGGCCATCGAGTCCAACCCCATGCTCAATGCAGGAGAACAGATGTGGGCAGCCCAGGCAGTCACCCATGCAAGCACTGACCCGGCTCATACCTGCTTAGCTTCAGCATGTGGCCTGCATTATGTGCTCTCAAGGCCACCTGCAGGTAGTATGAAAGGAGAACTACATGTGTACAGATAGGGCTCCTACTTGCAAGTGGAAACCCTGACCGGCTAGCAGGTGTGTTCACTGAGTGTGTGTGTGGGAGTGGGTCTGAAGAGGCCTTATAACTTTCATTTTGTGATTGTCATTCACAAACTGTGTTCTAGTGCACAATAGAGTGACTTGAGAAATTCTGCAGTGTCCCATGAGAAGAAATTAATTAAAGGCCCCTAAAAGACTCTGGAATGTCTCTTTCCAATCAGCATTTTCTATCTAGTCGAGTTTGAAGCACCTTGCTCACGAATCTTACAGGCATGTCGATTCTTTTCTCCCTTTTCTATTGCAAATTCGAATCCAACTGAGTCATCATGAACAGCAAGATCTTTTGTGTGCTTTTGTTTGTGTTTCTTAATTGACTTAAGTCTTAATTGACCTGACTGAGGAAAACCCACTGATATGCTAAATTTCTTGCTAAATTCCTAAGGGATTATGCTAATTTGAACAGCAAGCCGTGGCTGGCAATAGTCCTACTTAGAATGAAAAAGTATTTTGTGTTATGGATTTTGTGTTATAGATTTTATAGGCATGTGCTAATTGATTTTAAGGTAACTTTTTTTCTAGTTCTAACTCTGACTGTCTGAGAGGGAAGCCTGCTCAGTATTATGTTTTATAGATTTAGTTTTATAGACATGTCATGTGCCAATTGATTTTAAGGTAACCTTTTTTTTTCTAACTCTGAGAGGGAAGGAAGCAAACCCACTGATATGCTAAATTGCTAAATTCCTAAGGGATTATGATGATTTGAACACAGCAAGCTGTGGCTGGCAATAGTCTCTGAATCTCTTGGAAAAACCTGTATTACAGCTCTATTTTTTGAATCTCAAAAGAAAAACCTGTTTTGCAGCTCTGGCTCGCAGAGCTCGGAAGATATCTCTGTTAATGGGGGAGAACTTCTTTTTAAGTTCACAATGCTCGTTAATTATGCTGTGTGATCAGCGAGCAGAGCTTATCCACAGTATCATGATCAGGAATGAATGAATGATCCCAGAATCACCTGGCTTTAGAGGAGTTTACCCACTGCATATCTGTGTGAGTCACTGCTCTAGACATGCCTTTTCCCATCCTTTTTTTGGTGCAATATTTTAGTGTGCATACACTTGTAATTTTCTAAAATAATTTGTCTCATCTCTCAGAAATTTGGAAAACACTGGCATTACACAAAAGAGGTGCTTTTATCATTCCAGCATTCCACTGCCCCCGCCCATTCTGACTTGGTTTTGGAAAAAGTTTGCACAGTCCACAGCTTGTGATCACTATGGCAAAATGTGCATTTTTCAAAAAAATGTGCATTTTCACGTTTTAGTCTGGGGTGTGTGCACATTTGGGTGAGCACTTTCAATAAATGCATACCGAAATGTGCACTTTGCCCATTTGAATGAAAATAATAACAGATCGCAATAAAAAATGGAAGCAAAAAAGTCCGAGCTTCAAGATGGAGCTCGGAAAATCTCAGCAAACTCGAGAATAGCTCATTCTCCCTTCCCTTCTTTAAACATTCCCAGTTGTATGAATTGTGGCCAGTTTTAGACTTGGTTTTAGTTTTTTTTTTTTTGTGGTGGTGGTGGTGGTGGTAGTGGTAGAAATTAGAAGGTTTATCTCTCTCAGACAGAGAACATGCTCAGGCAACTCCTAGGAATAGGTTTAGCTGAGATTACTCAGAAATATTTCTGAGACAATGTCTGAGGTGTTTTTTTTTCATTTTGTCTCCCACACACACATACACCACCTTCCCACTCTAGAAAAAGAAGGACACTTGAGACGATTTTCTTAGAATATTCTCCATCATATTTTTTTTTCTGTGCCAGCTGCATTCCCGCCCCACCCCAATGCCCCATTAAATGTTGGCTATTGTGGTGAATGCAAAATGGTGGCCAAATTGCCAACACATTTGCTGCTACTGCCACTTGTAGTGGTAGCAAAAAGAAAAAAAGAAGTAAAGAACTTGAAAGAAAGAAAGAAAGAAAGATGTTGTGCAACTGCAACTGCCAATGGTGAACCTCACCTTGGAAAAATGGTTGGAGAATTTCTCCTTCCCCTAGAGACATTTAATGAAATGGTTCCTCCAATTTCTGTGGCCACAAGGAGGTTGGAGAATTTTGAGAAGCTGCAGGAAGATTGCCTTTGACTTGTCTATCTCCTCTCCACAATTAGCTACAAATATATCTCTCATGGTAAGATGCTGAGATTTGGGATGTACAAACTCCAACAGACTTGATCAAAGAACACATTTACAGGATACTTTCTACTGCTTTCAAAGGGTTATGGACCAGAAGCCCAAAGTAACAGAAGTCAGTAGGTCTATTAATAGCAGAAAGCATAACTGATTTTGCTAAATTTAGGAGAGTGAACATGGTACATTTTGTTTTATTGGTAAGTTTAATTTTAAAAAGTTTTCAGTGAAACCAGAACAGCTTTTATTCTTTTAAATGTTCACATGTTTTGGACAAAGCAGAACACCCTCCCTCCAAAAACTCTCTGAAAGACAGGAAGATTTAAACTCTATGAAGGCAGGCAATATTTTTCTGGCATTCCCAACAAGACAAGAAGAACATTGACAAGACGGTCCTATGATTTTTGTCAGCACATTGGTTATAAATGTTGACTTGAACCTTTGGAAATAATGAAACTATGTGCAATAACAGTTCTGTCCCCCAAAAAAGAAGAGTCAGTTTTACTACGCAGAGTTACTGCACTGGCATGCATGGTGTTACACTCAGGTTATATTATCGACTGCATATTTGCTGTTCAATAAAGTGCAATTACAGCCTATCAGGATGATAACCTGCAATAATATAAATAATATACCGTAGATATACTCATGACAAATAGTTACGGTCAATAGTATTCCTTTCTTTTTATTATTATTTTTCAAAAACACCCCCCAAATCCCTAAGTAGGTATTTACACGTACTCAACAGTGCTTGTGGTCACCTGCAGATCACATTTTATATATAGAAAAAGAACCAAGCTGATCATCTTCTGCTACAAGATCTTGTATTCTTCCTTAAGTTTTACATCACTCTTTCCTTTCACACTCACCATCCATGAACATATTGCATAAAATAATAAGATTCAAACTAACATAACATGTATTTGGACAAGGGAAATTAAGGCTGAATTATTACTCTTAGCCCACTCATATGGGCCTAAATATTGAAGTTATCCCAAAGGATTTAGCCCCTGATCCTACCAATGCATTGCTTACATGTACTCTAAATGTTAAGAATATGGGTGATCTCATTAAAGCTCATCTATGGTTGTTTTCAGAATCCACACCAGTGATTTACAAAACTGAAAAGAGATTCTCCATTTAAACTTCTGTGCCTTCTTCTGTTTGACTGTCAGTGCAATATCAAATATTACACAAGTAAAGTTGCCAAAGATATGATCGATTTCTGAATCTTCAGCAGAACTCATGATCAGCATTATTTTTCTGGCAACTTTTCTGGCAACTTTTTCCAGCCACCACAAGGGCTAGTAGAAACCATTTAAGAAATGAAAATGTAGAATTGTACATTGTCCACCATTTGTGATCTGTCCCTTCTGGAGGACCTCCTCCCCGGATCCTATACCACCTAGCCACTGTGATTCATGCACTGGTAACCTCATGATTAGACTGGTGCAGGGCTCTCCAACCTTGGGTCTCCAGATGTTGCTGGCCTACAGCTCCCAGCATACCCAGCCAGCATGGCTAATGACAAGGGATTCTGGGAGCTGTAGTCCAGCAACATCTGGGGACACAAGGTTGGAGAGCCCAGGACTAATGTAATGCACAGTGCTGCCCTTGCTCCTGGTTCAGAACCTGCAGCTAGTGCAGGATGCAACAGCTAGGATACTTGGTGGAGAAATTAGATATACACATATTGTACCTGTGTTAAAAGAACTGCACTGGCTACTGTCTGCTATTAGCTCCTGAGCCACGTTCAAGATTTTGTTGTTGACATACAATGCCCTAAACAACTTGGGACCAGGATAACTAGCTGTCACCATCTTCCTCTATATACCCAGCCAACCCCTGAGACTTGACGATCTGTAGAGCGGAAGTGGCATATGGAGGAAATTAGGGGTGGCCACCTGAGAGAAAGGACACTCCATGTTCAAAAGTTGACTGGACTGGCAGTTGAATCTTACTTCAACACGGTTGATGGGACAGCATAATCCACTACACCTGAGGGAAGCAGGCTAATTTAGGGAGCCCAGGAAGGCTATGTGGCACACATAGGTCTGTCTTTCCAGACCTTGCTGCTGCTTCCCATCACTCAGCATCTGCCACATGAGGCAGCTGACTCATTCTACCTAACAGTAGGGCTGGCCATGGAAAGAATAGGGTTAGGAATTAGGATTGCATGGGAAATAGAGAAATACAGTCATAGAAACAGCAGGCTGTCATGACTAACTCAAGTTCTGTAGATTTCATTATGTCTGCTCTAAGCACTGCACGACTAAATCTGGATCCAACCCAGCATAGGGGAAGGACATTTTCCCATGATTTGTTGATGAGCTGGGGGAAATGTTCTGTACATACTAGGTACTTATCACTGAGAACATTGGCTGCAAGCCAAGTATCATGTTCTAGTTGAATTTTTCCCCATATAAGAACAATTCCTGTCCATAAAAAATGACCATGGCAAAGAAAAAGCCAAGCTAGTTGTTTTCTGCCAGCATGTTAGTATTCTATGTGCAGAAAATTGGTGTGTGTGTGTGTGTGTGTGTGTGTTAGGGGAAAGCATTCAAAAATACATGATCCCTCACCCCAGTCTGAAGTGGTATAGACCTTCAAGAGCTGTGCAATCTGATTCTCCTGCTCATGCAGTGCAGCTGGAAGTCTACTGAAGTCAACAGATGTATCCAATTCTATTTGGTAAATATAATGCATAATATTCACCCACAGCTTAATTTGAAAAGCACAGCTAGGAAAAAACACACATCTCTCTTGACTGTAAAATTAATGAGATTCTACAGCTGCGACTGTAGAATTAAGGTATCAATGTGGGTTTTTTTAATGCTACATGATAGTTAGGGGCTAATATTTATGTCCCTTTAAGCTTTGTATGCAAATATAGCAATGCACACACACAGTGTGTTAATTGTACAAACAACGCAGTACATAGACAATGACATATGGAGTCATTTTTTAAAAAATAAATAAATTACATATTACAACAGGCTGTGTTGTGTATGATTAAAATTGCTCAGTCTAACTAATTTATGTAATGTACATAATTTTCATAAACTATCCACATATCTTTATAAATGTACAGGCCCTGGTTCTCAGTTCACATGATGGAGGGATGTCTACCATGCACATCATGTCCCATTTTAGGCGAGCACTCCATTCAGAGACCTGCCTGTGTGATGTCCTAAGGGACAAACTACACATTTCACGGAGCTGGGTATATTTTTCTCCAGTGTTTTGGGTTGTTCTTTTAACCAGAAGCAGAGTCTAGAGCTGTGTGAATAGTGGGAGAGGTAGGAGCTGTTTACCTCTCCCCCTTCCAGATATTTTCCTGCTCAACCTTACATCCTCTAGTTGCTTTTCATGGCACGGTGGAAAAGATACAGTCAGGTACAATATATCAGCCATGGAATTAGACAGATAATGTAGCTGCAAACCTAAAATATTTGTCATAGAATCAGCAAGAATACAAGCCTTATTCAGGCACCCAGAAGCACAAAGCATGGAGGAGAAATGGCCCCACTCCTTGCACACCTGATCCCTCTGTGTTGATGGGAAGATCTGAGGAGAAGCTGCCTGCAACCACGCTTGGCTAAATGCAGTTACAGTGCTCCATGTGATTGGGTGGGAACCCTCATTGCATAGGGTTCCCGATCACATAGAACACTTTAACCATGTTAGGAGTTGTGGGGCCGGGGCTGAAACACACCATCCTTGTCTCACCTCCATGCTGTGTTTCCAAATGTCTGAATAGGGCTACAGATGCATATCTCCCCAATCACTTAGCTGCACTTGTTTCAGTGTAGCATTCAACAAGGGAACAAGTTCCAGAACCATATTTATTTTCTAGCATCTTCCAAAATGTTGTCAGCAAAATGTTGACATATTACTCCCCCCGCACCACAACAGATTTCATCCGTTTTCCTTTGAGCACCAGTGCGACAACATTAGTTTGTGCCAAGCAGCCATGAAGAAGAAATACGATAATATATCAGATATTTTAAAGTGTTTTTGTGAGAAAATTAAAAATGCCTTTTCTCTCTTATCAGGTTGATTCTAGGAGAAAGGCATCCTAAAGAGAAAAGGCCCTAATCAGTGTGGAGGAAGAGCTAACCAGCCTAAAGGAAGCCAAACCCCTACTTAAGGCTCAGTCATGATCTGCTTGTCTGTTGGAGCAACACTGAGACAAGCTTGTGTGGCTTCTAGCCTCAGCATTGCTCGGAGTTCTCTTTTGTCCTGTCCTCTTCCCATTCCTATAACCCAGGCCTCACCAGTGCCCAACGAAACTCAGCCCTCACCATGACAGAGGCAGAACAGAACATTAATACATTTGAAGATGGTGGTTCTGTCCTCACGTGGTAGAGAAGGAAACCCATCCTCCTGCCCTACACCGTGGCTTTGATATTGTATGCAAACCAGGTCTTCCATGTGTATACCAGACTACATGGAGACCCACTCTGTGTGGTTCTTCTCCCATATTCTTGGAAGGGCAAGTATCATGTGAACCATACATTCATGTGATTTGGCCTTCAAGTGGAACACTGGTTCATATTAAGTATTTAAGCCATGGCAATGGTGATGATGGGGTGAGCAAACTCCCCTAAAGATGGTGCATAAGAATACCAGAAACAGAGTTACAAGGGATCATTCTAAACCAGATGGCTGAAATATTCATGCATAAATCTCTTGCCCATTTTTAAAAAACTGAAATACAGTCAAGGGATGAAAACAATTCATTAGTACTGAAATACTAGTAGTAATACTGTATTATAGCTGCAAAATAAAGGTTTGTATGCCAGCTCATACTGTATCAGCTCATGCTGGCAGGGACCTAGGTTTTGGGTCATTTGGAACTTGGGAGAATGTCATGGGTGCTCTCACAGAATGGCTCCCAATCTACCACCTCATGATTCTACCACCTCAGCTACCTGTTTAGGCCAGGACTGAGGCATTTGTTTTAAGGGAAGATAATGCGTGTCATAGGGATGGGTGCCCAGCCCAGCACCAGACTCGCGGGGCACTCGGTGAGCACTCCCGCCATGTGAGCCGAACCTCCAGCTAGTGCCAGCTGAGGCACTCGCTGGACTTCCAGGTTCCCCGGCTCTACGCTGTTTACATAGAGTATAGCGTAAATGCAGCCGTTTTTTAATGTATACTGCGCTATACTCTACGTAAACAGTGTATCCAATGCCATTTTCTATGTAAATGATGTAGCGCTGGAACCCGGAAGTCGCTTTCCCCGGCTCGGCTCGCGATAATGTGGGTCAAGCCGGGGAAAGGTAGGCCGAGTGGAGCTTGGGGGGGTCGAGCCCAGTGAGTTCGCCGAGCTTCCACCCACCAATCAAGCTGCGCACACATTCCTAGACTGTCAAACTAGGGTCTCACAAAATGGCTTCCTCCAAAATGGGGGGCATGCTCCTTCATAAAATGGCTGCCATGGTGGTAATGGCCTGTCACAAAGCACTCGTTTCCCAGAAGGCAAACTGGTGAGAAAAACCTAACTTGTCCAAGAACATAAGTATGAGGCAGAGGTGGGGTCTGAGCTCCGAAACACAAAACCACTCTTTTGAAGCCAAATAAAATTAGTGCCAGAGGGTAAAACTTCATTTTGCAGCATGTCAAGCTCCCTATTATTATTATTATTATTATTATTATTATTATTATTATTATTATTACTATTACTATTACTACTACTACTACTACTACTAAAGCAATAAACTAGATATCAGGAAGGCTGGGGAGCCTGGTGGACAAGAAGAGAGGTGGCATATTGGTGCCTATGAACACCACACACCGCACTGGAGAACCTGGACCAAGAACTTTCAGGTTGCCATCCTTAACTGTGAACTGGGACTTTAAAAATCACATTTTTCTTTCCAAATATTTCAGATGATACACCAAATGATTTCTAACAGAGAAGGAAACAGTTTTTTTCTGGACCAAACCATCCTGAACAAGTAACACCACAGACCAGAGGAATGCCACATGGTTATCCTCACTATAATGCACCATGGAGAGTAAGGATGAAGACAGACAACACATTCTAAAGTGTGGTGGAAGTGGTGTGGATATGCATTTGCCCCGTTCTAAGGCCTGGCCTACACATGCAGCAGAATGGGGTGGTAATAAGATGGCAGAGTCTGGAAGTAGTAGAATGATTGTATCATTTGAGGCTGCAGCTGGGAGAATCACATTTTTGAATTTTCCCCTCCATTAGAAAAAATAAAAATCTCTCCAAGTAGACAACTAGCATAGTAGGGAATTGGCTGAGCTAGAAACCTTTATTTCCAATATGCTAGTCTTTTTATCATAAAGATTATTGGGGAGCCTTCAGAAATATGGTTCCTTTACCTGCAGTCTGAAGTAGTACAATCTACCATCTCATGATTCTTGCACCTCAGCTACATGTATAGGCCAAGACTGAGGCATTTGTTTTAAGGGAAGATAAAATGTGTGTCAAACAGTTCCACTACATCGGAATGCATATCTGTCGTCACCCTGAGGAACCAAGGCACAGCATGTCAAGGGATCTCTAGGACCAGGAAGACAAGCATAGAAAGCTTTTGCAGGTAAGCAAGCTCTGACAATCATACAAGGTGAAAACCATCCAGAACTAACATAGCTTCATCTAGAGGAAAATTCATCTAGTGTAAAATTGTATGCCACCTGCATCAAGTTTTCTAATGCTTCAGAGAAAAAGAACTCCAAAATGTTACGGGGAAATGATTCCTTTCGGATTCCCAAACATCACTACCAAAGTATCAAAAGTATTCATACAATATACCTCAAAGTTCTCCAGGTCCTTTTCAAAATCAAAGCTCTTCTTATCACTTTTAAATCTTCGGAAGGGACTACTGCATGCTTCCTGTGATTTCTAATCTCAGTGGACTGCTTAAGGCTATATATTCGCATGCCTGTGCCTCACAATGTCAAAAAACTGTTACAGAAAAAGAATATCATCTTCTAATTTGAGTCACTTAGGTTTAAAATATAAATGAATAAATAAAACTAAACTAAAGTTGAAGAAAAATGTGTTCATTCTGGACTGAACTCAGGATTTACTGATGAAAAAAATAACTGCGGTCAGTTTTGGATCCAGTTTCACTGGGGTCAGTGTGTTAGCAACAGCAACAGACATTTCAGAAACCTGGCAGGTCAGTGGCTGGCTGCTACTCAGCTGGTCCAGTATTGTCAAGCAGCAGCAAATATGTGGGAGGGCGCTATTTGATCTAGCATCAGGCTTGACACATTTTAGGAAGCATTTTTAAACCACCTGGTATAAAATTACTTTAAGATGAAAGGATTTAAGGACTGTTTTCGTCCTCTTTATTTCTATATCAGCTGAAATGCATACCAATTCAGGGTAACTTTGGGTTAGCTTAGAATCCTGTGTTCAGTTGTGAATGCCTTGGTGCTCCTGACCCACATGTCTTTCTTTACCTACATGTTTTCAGTCCTATGCACATTTATTTGGGAGGAAACTGTAAACTCTTTTGAACGCAGTGGGACTTGCTTTCAAGTAAACATGAAAAGGATGGGGTGGACCATCTCATTTGTGCATTGCTAACAAGCTTCGCACTTGTGTTTACATCACACAGGCTGAAAGACTTATGCCCAAATCGATTAAAAAAAAAAAAAAAGCAACGTGATGCTTTCCTATCCACAAGGGCAGCCTTTTTGTTTCAGCAGCGGAAACTACTTTGAATAGACAGGGGTTTTTTGCATCCGTGTATCTATTTCCTCCTATGAAATGAAAGGGACAGTTTATACGTATAAAAGCTTCATGTGTGCAGTGGAGTGTATATGGAGTTCTGGACTGAGGTTTTAATAAACATGATGTGGACTTTACAGAGCATGGTGTCATGCTCACCCTCCCCCAAATATAAATTCATCACTTCCATCCTGAGCATCTGGCTGCCAAAAGCTTATCCTGACATTATATTTCACTGCAGACCCCGGCCAAAATAAACAAGTGTCAGTATAAGCCTGAAAAACAGTTTAGAGGAAGAAGTATTTTGTTGCCATTGTGCTATATTTCTATATGCTCAATTCATCAAACATACTATAGAGTAGACCAAACAAAATGTTACCTTTCTGGGACACATAGAACTGCACAATCATGATCTAGCCAAAGTTTAGCACTTCTAAATGCAATTGATTTCAATGGGAGATAATTAAGTGCATGCTTTATTATTTCATCAGATTTCATGGGCCTTGATAGGGCTTAACTTTGACTGAATCTGAGGTTCCCCATTTTTTTCCTGACCTCCATGCCTTCCTTCATGTATACGTTTTCTACCGTGCCAAATGTGAAGGTTTATAAACCACGACATCCTAGAGCCATAATAACAAACAAAGTCCAAGGGTAGAAGTTGTCCATTAGAAAGGATACTTGATGTTATTATGCTTTGAACAGGGTCATCTTAGCCGCTGACAATTTTGGCACTGGCAACGAGGATCAGTGCAATATATATATATATATATATATATATATATAAAATAGGGTATATCTCAAGAAATTGCACTGTGACAGATCATTGAAACCAAATAGGACTTGCAAGTGATATGATGTTTTAGGTTGATTATTACCTGGAAATGGCAACAGCAAAAATGATTTGCCAAACAGCGCTGTCTTTGGGGTTCCCCCTCCCACTTTACATCTTATTTAACAAGAAAAATAATTGGCACACACAGCGATAGTCTCATATAAAAGGTAGCTTTTGCTGACTTGAAAGAAGTGTTATTAATAAGCTACTGCTACAGAGTCAGAACAATCAGTTAAGGTACTTTTGTATGAATCACTAGATGTCCTCAGGGTCAAATATCTTAAACCATTTAATTATGAAGTCATCTGTTAACTGTAAGTATGACGAATGAAGATGAAAGAAAAGAAAGGGGGGTTGTATGAGATGGAATGATGATGTGCTGAAGCCAGAAGTTGCTTTATATTAAGTACTGAGGTGTTTGTAAAAGACCATTGGGCTGGACCCAGACTGCAGGCCAAAACTGACATTACTTTCAATCTGTGTCTAGCAGCTATGTCTGTTTTCATTTTTTTACTCTAGAGTAGAGGCAGGGGCCTATTTCCAGATCTTAAAAGCTCCCCCCATATGATCACCAAACTAGGATCATAATCCAGATCAGTACACCCCGTGCCTGCTCTAGAGTAAAAAATAAATACATCGCTGATAGACACAGATTTCAAGTAATATCTGTTTTGGCCCGTAGTCAATTACAGCATAATTCTATGGCCACTAGACAGTGTCTTGACAGCCATAACATTTTTCAGAGACCCAGCCTACAAGGTCGGAAAGTCACTCCAACCTCGTAGGTGTCTTGGGATGCCCTCCCCCTCCCCAGGACAGAAATGTGCTGGTTGCGCCTCCAAGGTCGCAAGAGCGACCTTGGAGATGGGGTTTAGTGGGCATTCAGGGTGGGCAGGGAGGGGAGGAGACCGGCACCACCAAGATATGAGGTATCCTGGCAGTGTCTCAGCCTCCTTCCCTCCTGCTTCAAAGCGCCGCACTTAGACAGCCAGAATCAGCTGTCTAAGTGATTTGCAGGGTGGGAGGAGCACCTCCGTGATTGTCCCATCCTCTATAGGATGCCCATAATCCTCCGAATTCAGAGGGTTATGGGAATCCTGATTGGATCGTGGCTTTAGAGTAGCCTAAATCATTGGGAGTTAAGGCAGTCATGACTAACTCAAGTCCTATCGATTGCAGTGGGCCTACCCTGAGTATGACTAAGATTGGATCTAACCCACAATCTTAAAGAAATGGTGTCAACAGTATCATCATCTTTACTAATTTAGAATGATATTGCTAATGCAATTCAGTTGCAACTCCTAATGAAATCACCAACTTAAGACATGGCCTTCCATTGAAGTCGGAAATCACCCCATGCCAGGCTAAGATCAGAATTCAGCTTAGAGCTGTTGATAGATTTTCTCATAAAGAAATGTCCCAACAGAGCCAGTGTGGCGTAGCAGTTAAAGTGTTGGACTGGGACTCCGGAGATCCGGGTTCTAGTCCCCACTCTGCCATGAAGTTCACTGGGTGACTTTGGGCCAGTCACAGACTCTCAGCCTGACCTACCTCACAGGGTTGTTGTGAGGATAAAATGGAGAGGAGGAGGAGGAGGATTATGTAAGCTGCCTTGGGTTCCTGGAAGGGAAAAAGGCGGGGTATAAACACAATAAATAAAAATAAATAAATAAAAAACATAAAGAAAGCATCCCAATCCACAGCAATGTTGCTGTGTTCTCTACGGGTGCTCCATTCATTTCCAAGGGAGAAGTGGATCTTCGTTCAAATAAATGGGGCAGTCTATGTATACAAAAGCTTCTTTGGGCACTGACATTTGCAGGGGCTGTGGAGTGAGGCAATTGTAGTCAGAACAGAGTTTGGCTGCTGACTAATACTGATACGTTTAGGAAAAAAGCAAACCATATTTTTTCATGGAAGTTATTTGGGTGCATCAGTTCAGATTGGGGGGTTCATCTTCATGTGCAGAAGCACTCTCTCTCTCTCTCTCTCTCTCTCTCTCTCAGTACATAGGCAATGCAATGTTACCAATGGTGTAGTGGTAAATTTTGAAGTGCAAGCACTCATCATGACAGTCCCCATAGCATTAATGCCCCCATGGCAACAGCAGGCAGCTGTGTTGATCCTGATCAATAAACCAGTTTTAGGAGTCTTCATCTGCTAGGAGCAGGTCTTTTGTAAAGCTGATGGGTCTTAAATGCCCATTCTGGACCAAGCCACCCCCCACCCTTTGCATCACAACAGGGAGCAATATTACTGTTGCTGGAAAAATTCATCCCCCACCTCCAACCCAGCTACTATGATATGAGGACTGCAGCTAAGCTAAGAGGGAACTGGGAATCTGATCGGGGTGGCAGATGACATCAGCATCCCTGCTAATAATTAAAAAAAAAAAGTGCCAGTGCTGCATCCCTGAAAACCCTGGCTCACTACAACACTGAATGTTACTGAGAAGAATATATTTAGCATCTTCCTTGATAACAGCTTCGGATAACACAAATTCCTTTTGTATGATTCTAAGCAGAGCCAAGTTGAAATTTCTCAGGGGAAAGTTTTCTGAGAAAAATCCTGTGTTCTTTTCTCACCCCCCTGGAGAAAGAAAGGCACTCTGCAGAATTTACTACTAATATTCTTCATCATTTTTGGAGGTGGCAGCTGCCATCCGCCCGCCGCCTCCCCCATACATGAATTTTTGAGAAATCAATAGGAGATATAGAAACTAAACCAAACCCTCAGAATTAGAGGGGGGAAGGGAAGGAAATTCCCTCTTACATATCATACAGCATTTTGCAGGATGGGCATCATTCACTAGTTTCAAATTAAATTGTACAGAATGGTGACAGAAGGCATAGAAGGTAAACAGAGGCTTTTTTAGGTGTGGCATTTTTATTTCATGATTTTGTGCAACATTCTTAATAAATATTTGAGGCCTTGTTCTCCTTTATGCACACCAATGAGCACACTGGAATCTGTGTACAGGAGAGGGGGGGATCAGCCATGGCGGGCGGGATTCCCAAATCCAAAGCAGAGCACACAGGAGGGAGGAGAGAAGATTGGCAGGTGACTGGATTATACCCCTTTTTTATTTCTCAATAATAATAATAATAATAATAATCATTTTAGAAACTAACTTTTAGCAAAGTAATTCCCAACATTTCTTCTTATTTTTCTTGAAAAGCAACAAGAAAACCTTCTGATCACTGGAAACAAAATGTTTCTAGGGATGTTGTAAATACATTTGAGTGTACTTGTCACTCTTAAAAGTAATTTTTCCTTAATACTATTTTTAACCTTAGATAAAGATTTTAAAAGAGAGAGATTTAGCTAGTACTATCCTTATGGCATCTGTGCAAACACTGTTTATCCAGTTCTGAGCATTGATTAAAGCATCCTATACAACAATTCTGTACACATCACTTGAAGCAACCAGTCAGGGCTTCATGATTGGGGGGGGGGGGGAGTTAGCTATTGCATTGTGAACAGCATTACATTCTAGACTGCCAGCAGCCTACACAAGCCAGAACACTGACACTTCAATGCAACAACGTTTTGGGTATTTTCACGGTCAGAAAATAATTGCAACGTGGAAACAATTTGGGCGAAATGAGATGCAGTTTTCTGCTCTTGTGGTATGTTACTGTAACATGATTGAGGATGATCAGAAGTGTCTTGTGGAAAGACTAGATAGAACGACCTTTTCCCCAACACACACATGCAGATGGTGGAGTATATTATCTAATCCAGATGGTGGGTCACCAAAGTCTGTATGTCTGGGATTTGGAAACACTGAAGCAGTGCACTTAATCCTTGAAATTAGAGGCATCTGTACGTGTACCTTTTGATGTGTGAAAACAATTACTATTCAGCTGATATGGGGCAAGAGCATCACTTGACAAATGTGAACAGAACCATAGCATAATAGCAGCTTCTTTCTGTATATTTGCACACAGAGAAAGCAGCACAAATCTGGAGTGTGCGGCTGGAACGCTATGATTTGATCTAACTGGTTTATTTGTAAGCAGGTATGGCCAGATAGGAACAAGTGTGACTATCTATAATTGATCACATAGTTTCCAAGGTCACGTGTTATCAGGTGTCAATTTGCTGTCACACATCAAAACTGGCACAAAGATCCAAAGATTTTCCAATGGGTTTTGTTTTTAATTGTTTTTTGTTTTGTTTTGTTTTGTTCTTGTAGAGTTGGGGACATGTAAACACAATCCTTTACCATTGTCCATATCCAACCAGCTTTGGATAAAGAAAAGATTTTGCCTTTTATGGATACGGTACACCCATTTCATGAATTTGGATGAGATGTTTGTAGACAAGATTGTATATCATTATTAAAAGGCAGCCATCTTTGCTGTGAAATTCATTACCTAAGTTGCTGAAGACTTAAAAGGCTTTCCAAAGGCTTTCAGAAATAGTGTTAGCTGATGATCCTAAGGGCACCAGCTGCTGTTGCTCAACTTCTGTTCACCAGTGTTAAGCTACATTTATTTAATAAATAGTTCAACCTGGCCTCTTCATTCGTTTGCTTGCAAAATATTTCGACTTTGTGATTCACTTGTAAGGGCTGATGAATTTATTGAGCTTCTTTTTAGCATCTTGTTTATTATGTCCTTCCATGTCTTCTTGTACTGGTGTCGCAACAAAGAGTACACAAAGGGATCAGAAACAGCTTTGCTATAGGCCAAACACTTGGAAATGACTCCCCAGTGCGCGCTGATGGAGACTATGGACGACAATTCTACCAGTCTGCCAAGAAAAGAGGAGATGACATTACTGTCAGGTAAACACATCAGGGATTCTCAGAACCTAGTTCAAACATTCTGTCCCCACCCGCAGCCACCCTCTAAGATATACACAAGGACATGAAGGCCTATATTTCTTGCTTGTTGTTGTTGCTTATACCCAACATCTGTATTAAAGCTATATTGCCCCGGACAGAGAGGTTCCATTGAGCGATCTTGGCTACAGATATACAGATGCAAAAAGCGCAAACCCATATACCCTCCAGCATTTCACAGATGAAAATACATGTGAATTTGTAAGAGGTATGGTTAAGCAACATGAAGGTGTGATCAAGAGGGTGTGGCCAGACAACCAAAGGGCACTGGTCAAGTACAAAAGTTATTAGAGAAAACACACAAAATCTTATATATTATAATTATTACATTATTATACTATATATTATTTTATAATATTTTATAAGTGGCTTTTGTAATTTTTTTTAACCTTACTTAAACCCTTAATTGTTGATATCTAATTGCAGCCATTTTTGTAATTGCACCTCTTATGTTTCTGGCCAGCACTATCAGAGCAATAGGTGTGGTTGTCTCCATGAATTATGCTATTGGAATGATTCCCATGAAGTATTGATTATTGTTGATTGATTATTTATTTTAAAAAATAAAAAATAAATCAAGGTCACTTCCATCAATGAAAATAATATAAAAGGTAACAATATCTAGTTAAAACGGGAATAAAACAAACTTGCTTAAAAGGAAATTATTGTTTATCTCCAAAAGGCAATCAAGTATGAGAAGAGGTGAATTTCATAACTAGTACGTTGGGTCTGGTAATCTGTATACATTTTTTGGGATTGACTGCGTGACTTGGAAAGA
Source organism: Shinisaurus crocodilurus (assembly GCA_021292165.1). Taxonomy (NCBI): domain Eukaryota; kingdom Metazoa; phylum Chordata; class Lepidosauria; order Squamata; family Shinisauridae; genus Shinisaurus; species Shinisaurus crocodilurus. The sequence continues at coordinate 85,882,444 of CM037878.1, read as the reverse complement.
GCAGGTATTTAGAATTCCCCCATGACCCCAGCAATGACTAATCCCACAGAAATGTTGTCTATAGCTTCCATAGAGAGGGATTAGAAATGCACGCTCTGGCCATGCCCCCTCCACCCCTGACCTCCCTGTGTTGATGGGGAAACATTTCTGCAGTGGAAGCGTAACCGCAACTACAGTCCTCCGTGCAGTTGCGAACTCTGATTGTGCAGGGTTGCTGATTTCATGAAGGGCTGTAGCTGTGTTCAGCCGAGCACAGTTCCATTTTTACTGCAGAGCAGACTTGCCCATCAATATGGGGAGGTTGGGGGTGGTGGGGCGGGGCCAGAGACAGTGTCCCCATCTCCTCTCCATGCTTTAGAATCTGAATGCCTGAAGGGCTTCTGTGTGTACTGTGTATTTATGTGTACACACACACACACCTCTAAAGGAAACTTCTGAACACTGTCCCATAGAGAAACCCCTTGGTGCAATCCTTGCCCTGCGTAAACCTCCCAGCCCCTGTACTGTTCTGGTGCATTGCCTGAGTATGTGAACTAAAGGGGGAGGGCATTGGGCCTTATGGGATCCTTCTCCTGTGCTTTACCTGTGTGGGGAAGGATCATACACTACATGAGCAACAGCCCTCTGACACACTACTACACTACTATTGTTAGTGCAGAAGTAAATTGGAATGGACACATAAACCAAGATTATTTATGGACACACTGCTACCCAAGGGAAGCATTTGAAAGCCAAGCTGTACTATTGATTTGAAGTGAACAATTACCGTAGTTCCACTTTCTTATAATTATTTTCTGTCAAGCTGTCAGATTCAAGATGGGATTTTCTGTCAAATGCAATGAGTGCTACTCTTATGTGCAGATCTCCATTATGAGGCATTTAAATTCCTGCAGGTCTTTTTAATTTTTTTCTCTCGAAAGTCTTTTAATGTTATCCCAGACAGAAGATGAGCAGGAGATTTCAGAGAAGAGGCCAAGATGTTAGTTACAATGTAGGAAAAAAGCATAATTCATACCTATTGAAACTGATGTTATTTTTAATTATGTGAATGTATATCTATACCATTGAATATCATTTATAAATTTGCACCCTAATCGAGTTAGTTAGGTCTATGTAGGATGTGTAATTAGGATGAGCAGTTTTCATTTATTTGCATCCATTCATTTATTGAGCATCCATAATAAATCCCCAGCTTTTCATTTACCTGTTTAGATTCCATCAAAACTTCAGTTAAGTAAACTTCTGTTTGACTTTTATAGAATGGTCATAAAATCCTATCATTGTGTCTTACTATATCTTCAATAGAAATATTAACATGCTGATACAAAAGCGGATTAAAAAAAGTTGTTCTAAGGTAATATCAGGGGCTATTTCTGCAGTTTTAAACCGTTCTGTTTACAAAATGATGCATATCTTTCAGCTTGAATTGAAATGCAGTGATTTTGGCAGCCATTTTGGATTTTAAAATTTCCATTTTTTTCTCAGTATCACAGAAGACTGGTCTATACACCAAACAATGTGTCATATAATGTTCTATGAATAACACATTTGGTTTCATAACATATTTTGTACAGATTTTGCACTGCTGTACAAAATAATTTTCAATTGGCTGCCATTTTGTAATTTTTCAACTTGAGCTTCTAACAGTCCCATCCAATGTGGGCACCCGTAACCTTCCGAACTCAGAGGATTACGGGCATTCAATGGGCTGGGAAGATCACAGCAGCTAGGATTGCCTCCGCACTCCCCTTGCCTTCCAAAGCGATTAGATGACCAATTTCAGCCATCTAAATGTTTTTCCCCTCCTTGCGAGGAAGAGAGGCTGAGGCACCACCTGGATTCCACAGAGGATGGTGGTGCCTTGCTCCTCCCCTCCCAGGGAATGCCTCCCCCATGCTGATACCGAAGACAGTCTTCCATCTTTGGATCACAGCTGGCATGGAAAGAACCGTGCAGGCTGCAAGGGGGGGGGGAGGATGCTCCATGTACGGAGTTCCCGCTGTGATATCGGAATGGATTTCCGAGGTCACAGTGGGGACTCCAAACTATCCTATGACCCCCCCTGAAAAGGATGGGGGGCATAGGATTGCACCCTAAAAGCCTTTGGTATAAATGTTAGGCTAATATTATCTTGCCCTCAGACTTTCATCAAAATTGGTTAAACAGGGTGGCTCCAAGGGCAAATGTATGCAGTTTAGTTGTTGGCATCAACTATTTTGGCTGCCAATGATAAAGTGTATCGCTTAGGTACAGTCAGATTTAGATTCAGCATGTCTATAAGCATTTAAAAAAACAAACACCACTCAAACAAATTCCACTTAAATAACCTCAAATCCTGGGAAATCGCCCTGATTATAGCAAGCTTGAATCGACAACATAGATACAGTCATGCCTTGGATTGAGAGCATAATTCGTTCTAGAAACGTGCTTGTAATCCAAAACACTCTTATATCAAAACGAAATCCCACCCAAAAAATGTGTACAGAGATTTTTAATTTAAGCCGTACTACAGTACTTGTATTGCAAGACATCGCTTGTATATCAAGTAAAAAAATATTAAATAAATATTTAAAAATTGCTTGTCTTGCAAAACGCTCTCAAACCAAGTTACTTGCAATCCAAGGTATTACTGTATCTTCCTGGCTGCCCCCAGAAATCTTCCCATCCCAATCCAATGCTGACTGGAAATGAATGGATAATAGAACTCTTACATCCCCAAATTCTATCCCATGCAAAGTTCTCTTTACTTTATTTGCTGGCCTCTATCATAAAGTAAACCTCATGTACTATTAACAGGCAAATGTTGAACCACTGAATGTTAAAATATCAAATTTTAGGGTTGCCCCCCTAGTAATTACGTGAGTACCACGTGGCAAACGATTGATGTAGATTAACTCCAGGTTACTTGAACCTGATATTCTAAGAGAAGAACAATATATTTGTAACCATAATGTGCTGCAGCCCTCCTGAGGCTGCACCACTTCATATTGCAGGTGTAGGTTTAACATGGTTGAATACTCCCACATGTAAAAAGCTACCTTCTGGCATACATTTCAGGAAGAAGACTAGACAAGAGCAGAAATGTGCCAGATACCCTGTAGCTTTCAGAGCCACAATATTCATATGTGGCTAAATACTTGGGCTATCATTTGCTCTGCCACCTCAACATCTCTCTTCTGATGCTCCTGCCCCCACAATGCTTCTACATTGCTGCTATGTCAGACTGGTGCTATCTCCCAGTAGTATGTTCTCACAAGCTGACCTTTGGTCCTTCTAGCTAGGCGTGCTTGGAGTCCACTGCCATCAATCTTAATTCTTGTAGCCAAAAAACATTTAAAAATCTGCTCAGTTCATTTGTTTTAGCCAGTGGCCATAACAAAACATAAAATGGAACACCAAGAAATAAAATAAAAATAAAAATGATCAGACAGTAAACAATGAGTAAATAAATCAGGCAGTAAATACAAAGGTGCCCTGCAAAGTAACAATAGTGCAATGCCAAAAGCTGCTTAAACTGTTTTAAATTTTATATTGAAATTTTATGTTGTATTTTATTGTACCTGCATTTTATACTGTATTTTATTGTATCTGTATTTTATTCTGTATTTTATTATTGCATCTGTGTTTTCTGTTTGGTAAACTGCTGTGAACTGCCCAGAGAGCTTCGGCTATTGGGCAGTATAGACATGAAAATAATAATAATAATAATAATAATAATAATAATAATAATAATAACAACAACAACAACGACACTCAAATATCCAATTAGTTTATAAAATCAGCTTGTAGTAACCAATATGACATTTTACATTTAATATTTAATTTTAATTAAATTTAATAATTAACCATTTAATTAACCATTTAATAAAGTTGACTACATTTAAAATGGCATAGGGGTTACTACTGCTACTGAACTGACTGGTCACAATTTCCTAAACATTTTCATAATTAAAGGATAAGTAGACTTGCAAAACAACACATATTTGACATTGGTTACAATGGGGAACAGTTAAGAATATGCTTAACTCTCACACACAATCAGGGCCTTCAATGTGAACATATCAAGTTGCCTTCAAATATGTCAGATCATTGGTCCTCCTATCCATGTATTGTCTACACTGGTTGGCCGTGGTTCTCTAGGGTTTCAGATGGGAATCCCCCCACCCCCAACTGCAATCTGTAGATGCTAAGGACTGAACCTGGGACCTTTTGCTTGCAAAGCTTCTGCTCTATGACTGAACTACTTTAGCTGGATGATGTCCATTACATGTCTTTTATAAGTAGGGACCAAAAATATGTAGGGGAAGACAGAGGTGAGTGATAAGCACCCTACAGTCTTGACCTATGCCATCTATAATCAGCATCAGGGCACTAATGTTACTATTAATGCCACTCAAGGTTTCCTGTGTGCCAAGATAGTCTCATTTTTTCCATGAACCACTTTGTTAAAAATAAATCTACACATTCCAAATGTTCAGAGAAGCTAACATAACCTTTTAGATTGTTCCCTCTTATGCTACTTCTGAAGCACAGCAATCAACATTTCAATAATTCATTTCCACTCGAACAATTTTGAGTGATGTTTTTGAACACAGTTTTTCTCTCTTTTTTTGCTTCTTCCTGGCTACTGATCATAGCAATAGAGCATGGATTTTTGTGAACCTCTCTGATGCTGGATGCAAACTGTTCATTATTATTCAATTTAAAAAATCTCATATTATCTATTTGAACTATGGGGGTTTTGTTTTGTTTGTTTTTTACCATCTCATTCCAAATGAACATTTTAGTGCATCTTCTGGCACTTATTAATCAGTGGTGAGGTATAAATCACGTGCTTTATCTTGTAGCTCTAAGATGGAAAAACTGTGAGATATAGATAGATAGATAGATAGGACTAAGAATTGCTTTCATAAGATTGATGCAAACCATCACCAGGAATATGGAGACCACTTCCAATTTTCAATTACAGTGGCTTCTAAATGTTTGTGGTGGTGCAAAGGGAGCAAATAAATATTGGTTTGTATGAGGGAAGAGGGTAGATTCAGGCAAGGATATATTCAGGACAAAATTGCCAAAAAGCTGTGTATTTTTAGGGAATATTTTTTATATACCACAATAACCAGACATATGGGTGCTGCTAAAGACTGTGTTGCATGGCACCCATGGTGCAAAACACTGGCAACCTCTTCACCCAGATGCCTACTGTAAGCTTTGAATATCTGCATGTATTAATTTAAAGCAGCCAACATTTGTCCCAGAGCATGTGTAATGCATCACACAGCATACAGCAGAGCTACTGAAGTCTGAAGTCAACATACTGAATTCTATCTGATCTTGAATGGGAATCTAACTGCATTTTCCTCAGTTCTTACCAAAGACTGTCCCACTGGGTTGCAGAATTTGAACTGATTCATTAACGAATATTGTGCTAAAGTGAGGACCATCAAATATGAGCAGATTGGATGGCGACATTTGTCAGTACACTGAAGAATGTTTAAACACTTTTTGCCAGCTGGACAATTTATAATCTGTGGATGTGAGCAAAAGTAGTTCCCTACTATCAGTTTGTTTAGAAGTCATTGAAGTGGCTTGCTTAAAACTTACCTTGTGATTACATACGGTGCAAAACAGAGTATAAAAGTGCCAATAAATGTACTGATCTTCTTGGTTGCTCGTTGTCTCCGCCTCTTCTGTTCTTCTAAACATCGCTCTCTTACACTGTGTAGCATTTGACATAAACAAGAAAGTGAATTATAATTTCAAAGAACATTTCATCACGTTTACTTATCCCTTATATGTTTTCTTAAGAGGTATTTCATTCATGTAGAGTGTTGTTCCTAGGTCTTAATGTAGCATGCCCCTTGAGAAAAAGTTATGTAAAGAAAACATTTCCTTTGAAACAAATTGTGTCAAATTGTAGTCATAGCAGGCAAGTGGAAGTCAACATATGTTCTACTATTATTCCCTTTTAATATTATACTGGGGCACAGTGGATAAGGATGGAAAATGCATTTCAAATCTATATACAACTACCAATCTGCCAGATTCTGAGTGGACATGTTGTTATTTGCTGAGATACTCAATAATACTTCTATTAGGATGAAATTCTATAGTCCCTTGGAGGGCATCCAAAGGGTCAGGGGATATCAGATCAGATCTCCTCCTCTGGACACAGAGAGTAGGGATCTATGTTCATTTCACTTTGTAAATCATTCAAACTTGCCCCGCTTGCAATCCCAAATGTGAATGCAAATGGGAGTGTATATTTTCAGGGAAAAGTCAACAAATTCCCAAACATGTGACTGGGTTCAGTAAATGTATAAATATTTTGAAAAATTCACACTTTAAGATGTGCATCCCCCCCCACACACACACAAAATACACATTTTCACACTTGAATCAATGGAGGAAGTGTGCACTTTTCTTGTTTGAACGAAAAGGAAAACAGGTTGCAAATAAGAGTGGGAGTGACATGACCCAAGTTACGAAGTGGCGTTTGGAGAAATTCAGTGAACTCAAGGATCCCTGGTTCTCCCATCGCTAGGAGAGAGGTTTGCCCTCAGAGGGGAGATCCAACCTCTGAACCCTCAGCTGCTGTGCAAACCTCTGTGGCTGGTTCTTCTCCTACATCCAGGGATGGGGACTCGGACTCAAGGACTCGACTGACGAGTTCGACTGAGTCCTCCCTTTGACTCGAGTCCCACTCGAGTCTGTATATTTTTAATGGGACTGGACTCGACTCGGGACTCGGAACAAAAGTTCAGAGTCCCTGTTTCTACTACTAGTAGGTTCCTTTTTCATGCTGCACCACCTCAGTGCGGGGGAACCATTTAAATGTTACTCCAGTAGGTGGAGCCAGGCAGAGAGGAGAGGAGGCCAATCACTTGCTCAGGTGGCAGAATGAGTCTCCCCCTCTTGCTGCTGCCAGCCCACCCTCCATTTCCATCTGTCCCACCTTGCAACTCACAGAGAAAGCCAGTTGCCAGCTGGCACAGAGTGTCCCCCTTCTCTCCTCCTGAAGCTGCTGCCAGCAGCTGCACCATTGGGACTGGCTGGATGGGAGAAGAGGAGAAAGCACAGCGATAGAGCAACTTGGTGAGACACAGTTACTGCCTCAGCTGAAGTGGCAACACTGAAGAGGAGGAAGCAGGGATGGGGACTTGGACTCCAGGACTCAACTCGTGAGTCGGACTGAGTCCCCCCTCTGACTCGAGTCAGACTCGAGTTCCAATATTTTTAATGGGACTTGAGACCAAGGACTCGTGTTCCAAAATTGTGTTCCTCAAATGCAACATGGATAGGTTTTAGGAAGTACAGCAAGTTTATTTTTTAAAATCATTTTCCTAAAATGCAAACCTTTCAGACATTTTGGGTTTGGCTGCCTCTGCCTGCCTGTTGGGGTTCCCAGCCTCCTCTGCCTGCCTGGTCTCTTCTTAACCAGTTCCACAGTTGAATTGTCCAAGACAAAGGCCTCTGCCTGCCTGCTTTGGGGTTCCCTGCCTCCTCTGCCTGTCTGGTTATTTTGGGTTTGTCTGCCTGGTCTGTTCTTGCCAAAATCAGTTGCAGAGTTTTGAAATTAAAAGGACACACTTGTGCCTAGAATTTATTTAAGCCACACATCTGAAATAGCCTTATTTTGTTGGGAAGAAACCCATTGATTTTAATAGGGACTCGTGGAGTCAGCTTTGGGAGTGAGTGACTCATGACTCGTGAGTCACCATTTTGGACCAAGGACTTGGACTCGGACTCGAGACTCGGGTCCAAAGACTCGTGACTCGACTCGTGACTCGAGACCAAGAACTCTTCAACATCCTTGGGAGGAAGAGGAGAGAGAGCCCAGAGGTGCAGCAAACAGCAGCAGCCCGCATGCCTCCTCCCTGTGCTTCAAAGCAGAGCTGATACAGGTGGAATTGTGCTCTCTCTGTCTGTCTCTCTTTCCTTCAACGCTCTCTAAAGTTGCAGCCAATACATTTCTTTCCTTCTGCCCAGTCCTTAGAGATATGAACTGAACTATTTGGAGAGCAAAACAAGAAGAAGGAAGCCCCATGAGTCCTAAAGGGCTTTCCCCCTTCCCCTCCCTGTTTCTCCTAGCACACATCCATGGGGGGGGGGGGATAAGGTAGATGCAGCGCAGGCAGGCAAGCAGGTGCAGCTGAGCTTCTTCTCCCTTTCTCAGCTCTGTTGCAGACGAGTGCGACAAAGACTTCTCTTGTTGCCCATACCATTTTTCTAGTCCTTCTGCCCTGTCCCAAGATATGAGCTGGTTCGAGCACAAATGGTAGGCACAGTGGCGTAGCGTGGGTTGTCAGCACCCGGGGCAAGGCAAGTAATTTGCGCCCCCTAACCCAAAATCTGTCTTGGTGCACACTCCGGAGCCGCAGAATGCCTTTTATGAGCCGCGTCTTCCGCCAGCCCAGCAGCCGAGCCGCAATGCCTGCCCAGCCTTGGCTGCAAATCCCCCCCCCGGCGACTTAAGCCCTTGCTCGAGTGCCGGGGGGCTTTCTGCAGCGCCACTGAAGCCGACTTCCCCGCAGCATCCATGTGCGGCCATTGCTCCTCTCCTCCGGAGGCGGGGAAGCGCCCCCCCAAGGCCCCTTTGACTTCTGCCATCCCAATCGGGCGCAGCGACCTGCACGGCCGTCGGGAGCGCTCGCAGCAGCCGCAGGAGAGAGTTCGTGGTCATGAAGAGAGCCGAGGTCAGATCTTTACCTCTTGGGGGCCGCACCTGATCGAGAGCAGCGCCGCCGGCACCGAGGCAAGCGCGCGTGCGTGCGGCAAAGCGCGGCCCCGGTGGAGCAGGCTGCTGCCGCCGCTGGACACCTGAATGGCCGGCCCTTGGCGTGGGGCTGGCGGGAGCAGGGCCCGTCGCTGGGCACGAGCAGGGCGGCCCACGGGGCGCGGGGGGGAGAGGGAGGCCTCGCGTTCGACCGCCTTCCAAGTTGGGTCTCTGTGGAGCCAGCCCTGCCCCGTGTCCCCCCGCCACGGCCGCGCCGCCTCCCCGTAAGAGGATGGTCCGCTGCGGGCAGGGGCAGAGAGCTGCGAGCGCACCCCCCCAGATGTTGCGCCCGGTGCGGCCGGCCCCCCCTGCACCCCCCACGCTACGCCTCTGGGTAGGCATGAATCCTAGCAGTTATATCCGACAGTGGTGATTTGTAGGATTTGCTAATAAATCGCATGGCAGACATGAAATTTGTGCAAACTTCCCAAAGAGCTGGCAGAGACTAAAGTCCAAACATTCAAAAAGAACTCACTGGTACGGTTAACTCACAGGACCGGTGCAGGGCAGTTTGGCGCCCTAGGCAAAATCAGATTTAGCGCCCCCCCCTTCCCACTTGAGCCCTCCCTCCAGGGGGGGGGCTCCGGAGCAAAGCACCCGGGAAATGCCTGCTCGCCCAGCGCTCCCCCCTGGCCTCGCCACCGGGGCCAGCAGCCCTCCGCGGGCCTGGAGGCGGCGACACCTCCGGGACCTGTTTCCACAGGCAGCCGGGTAAGGGGCATGCTGAGGGAGCTGCGTTGGAGGCAAGAGCAGAGTGGGGGTCCTGCTATCCGGGGTGGGAGGGTGGCGTCGGTCAAGCTGGGGGACTCCTGCCCAACTCCAGAAGGCAAGTTAAGTTTGGGAAAAATTTTAGGAGGGGGCGGCGGAGCTGTGGAGAGCGCGCTGGGCTCTCGCGGGTGGGGGGGAGGCGGGCATGGCCGGGAGCATCTAGCTTAGCCCGGGTGCCCACTCGCTCCTGGGGGATGCGCTGCCGGCGGGGAGGAGCTAGGGGCCAGCTGCCCGCCGCGCTCCTCTTTTGGCGGCTGCTGCTGCCTGCTGCTGCTGCTGCTCCTGGAGCGGCTGCCTCTTCCCAGCAGTCCCTGTTGCCCAGCAGTCCCGGCGGCGGTGGCGAGGAAGAGTCAGCCAAGCGAGCGAGCTTCCTGCTGCTGCTGCTGCTGCTGCTGCTGCTGCTACCACCGTCGCCGCCAATCTCCGTAGCCCGGGAAAGGAGGGAGGAAGGAAGGCGCAGGAGGAGCGGAGCGTTTCTGCGCCTGCTTTAGCCGTGCGCTCTAGGCAGCTGCCTAGTTTGCCTAGCGGTAGCGCCGGCCCTGTTAACTCCCAGTGCAATCTTATATCTCTGCTCAGAAGTAAATCCCATTGAGTTCAATGTGCCTTACTCTCAGGTAAGTGGGTACAGAATTGCAGTCTCAGGATCATAACTAGTTGTTTTTTTGCAGAAGGTGCCTGAGATTTCATGGTGGGAGGGCAATATCAATGCAAAACAGCCAGAGCATAAATACAGGTAGCCCAGTATATTTAAAGTTACTTTATTTTAAAAATGGGAGTAAAAATCAAATACTATTTTAAGTATCTTTAATATTAATATGATAAAAATAATTCTATATCATTTAAAAATAAACTCCTGTCAATTATTCAGTGGCTTTACATTCATTGGGCAGGAAACTGGAAACTGGAAGCAGGTTTTATTCTTTACTGGGAAATTTGGTAGAACACTGACTGTATATTTTTCCTTACATTTGAACATGTAAAAGAGGTAGACACTTAAAAAAATGAAAGTACAATGTTCTGCTTTGCCCACACATCCCAATGGCTACAGCCTGGGGATAGTTCCTCTTTAACTTCAATCCTGTGTCAACTAACCTGGGAATAAGCCCTATATAACTCAAGTGGGACTGTTACTTCTAAGTAAACACAGATTGGATTGCAGAGTTAGTTCCTGGACATTAATCTATGATCGAAATTCCCTGTTGCAACTTGCCCCTCCTTTTTTAGCTACAGTTTCTGGTACATGGTTGGCATTGCATGTACCACAGTTTTTAATACCGAGCTGGAGTTATAATAGCAGTGGCAACAGTCAATCTGTGCTGCAAGTTTTGTTTCTATCAGTTTATAGAATCATAGAATAGTAGAGTTGGAAGGGGCCTATAAGGCCATCAAGTTCAATCCCCTGCTCAGTGCAGGAATCCAAGCTAAAGCATCTCTGACAGATGGCTGTCCAGCTACACCTTGAATGCCTCCAGTATGGAGTTCAAGAAAATAAAGGCATCTCTGCATGACAGCTTTTTGAACTGGTCTAGGCTGCAATCAGTTCAAAAAGTTTAGCCTAAACCAGTTCAAAAAGCTGTCATGCAGGGATGCCTTTATTTTCTTGAACTACCAGGGAAACTGTTGTCTATGTGCCCATTAAATAGTGCATGCCAATGAGCATGTGCAGAGAGCCTGTTGGTTTGTAACTGTGATTCTCAAGCTTTAGCTTAATCTGAGCCAGGGCTAAACCTGCAAAGCTTCCACACCCCAAATGCCAAGACTCATCCCAGATATAACTAGTAATAACTACAAAGTAGAGAGTGGTTATCTACACATGCAGAGGTCCTTTCCTCTGCACTGTGTAACATTCAGCCAAGAGTAAGGGCTTTAGGGCAGAGGCAATTGCTTCAAAGCAAGCTTGACCCCCCCAGTAGCTCTCGAACTAAGAATGAAGCATTTTGTAATCCAGCTTCTTTCTCCAGGGAAAGACCATAAAATATCTAAAGGGGAAGGGGCTTTTCTAAAGCCAGTGCGTGTGGGTTCTCTCTCTCCTCTCTCTTTGGGCATTTTCACTACTGACTCTCTTTGGTCAGTAGAGTGGGTGTTCAGTGAGGGTGGAATTGTGATGAGACCTCACTGTTCCGGAATGGGGGCCAAACATTTAGAAAAAATCATGTTCCTCAAATGCAACATGGATAAGTTTTAGGAAGTACAGCAAGCTTATTTTTTAAAATCATTTTCCTAAAATGCAACCTTTCAGACATTTTGGGTTTGGCTGCCTCTGCCTGCCTGTTTGGGGTTCCCAGCCTCCTCTGCCTGCCTGGTCTCTTCTTGACCAGTTCCAGAGTTTGAATTGTCCAAGACAAAGGCCTCTGCCTGCCTGTTTTGGGGTTCCCTGCCTCCTCTGCCTTTCTGGTTATTTTGGGTTTGTCTGCCTGATCTGTTCTTGCCAAAATCAGTTGCAGAGTTTTGAAATAAAAAGGCACACTTGTGCCTAGAATTTATTTAAGCCACACATCTGAAGTAGCCTTATTTTGTTGGGGAAACCCCCCCATTGATTTTAATAGGGACTCGTGGAGTCAGCTTTGGGAGTGACTCGTGACTCGTGAGTCACCATTTTGGACCAAGGACTTGGACTCGGACTTGAGACTCGGGTTCAAAGACTCGTGACTCGAGACCAAGGACTCTTCAACATCCCTGCCTACATCTGAACTCCAGCATCAGAGAGGGGGTAAGGGAGGTGTGTTGGAAGGTGTGCCAGGAGTCCACTTGTTTTCAGATACATTCCCAAACCAGCAGCAGATCTACACCAGCCCAAGATCTGGTGTAAATTCCCTCCCATTGAGGAATTCCTCCCAGTGGGATGGAATTCATTAAAAGAAAACAATTACAGCCAGGAAGTGGGGGAAAGGAAAAATGCTTCTCTCCTCACTTCCACCCTACCAGGATGAGCCCAGCAAGGCTTTCAATATGGTGGTTTGTCCACCTGCAGCATTCCTCAATCTGGCAGGTAGGATTGCTCTGTTAAAGTTGTGGAGTCTTAGTTCAGGAAACTGCACATGTTGTAGATGTGCAAATAAGAAACAGCAATAGCATAACAAAAATATATTTTAAAAAAAACAACCCAAAATGTGACAATCCAGTGCACAGTTAAGCCCATTGATTTCAAGGCGGTGTTGGACTATGGCTAAAGTTGCCAACTACCATGACAAATAACTACAGCGGTTCTAGAGTTCAGTGAGCATGTGCATGCTCAGAGCAATACAATGTGAAGCAAAGCTGAGGCATTTCAAGTTGAGAAGAGGAAATGAAAGCATTGAAGTAGGATGCTGGCAGTTGGAAGCATCAGTTGAGAGAAAACAGGATAGAGTAAGCCACAGGAAGCGCAAAGCTGATTGGTCAGAGATGGATGTGGGCATGTGGCAGAGAGAGGAACATCAGCATTTTCCAAGCAAGAACCACCACATTAGCTACACCCTCCCAGTTCCGGCATAAGAAGTAGGGCAAGCAATGTGTCCGTGCATGCACCTTTACCAGCAGAAAGCACTGTTGCCTGATCAGAGATATAGGCAGAGAAGTAGATGGGTGGGCATTTCTGGAAACAGCAAATGAGGCAGAGAAAGGAGTAAGGTGAGCACTTTTACCAGGCACAGTCTAGGGTGGCCATGTACCCTCTGTTATAGAGGATACTAGTCCTCTATTTGAAGGGCTGACAGAGGACTGTCATCTGTTTTGAAAGCATCTTCTATTTGAAGGGCTTTAAAGATAAAGAACCATCAGAAGGAAGAGCTGGGCCTTGACATTGCCCATCAACAGCACCTGGACAGTAGATTGAGCAAGGCACCCAGGTCACCTGGTTACAGCCTTCCTCAGTATGAAGCACCGTATTTCTATCTAAATTATAATATTTGCATCCATACATATAAATTATGTATCCATACATATAAATTAACTATATGTATGGATGCAAATTCTAAATTTGCATCCATACATATAAATTAACATAAGAGAGCTTCGGCTGTTGGGCGGTATAATAATAATAATAATAATAATAATAATAATAATAATAATATGCAAATTATGCAAATCAGTGTCCGCTTTTGTCCTCTTCTTTTGGTGGTGCATTTTCTCTTTTTTGGTGATTCAAAAATGGCCACCCTAGCACAGTCCCTGGATCAGGGAAGAGGCACTGTGCTGGAGCAGAGCATTAAGGAATTGCACTGAAACAAAGACAGGTAGAGGCAGCAAACTGAAACACCCATGCCAGACACAGCCCCAGTATTAGTATGGGATTACCATTCTGGAGCATAAATGTGTTACAAGTTCAGAGCTGACATACTACAGTGGAAGAGCAGCAACAAGTTACATAACACAGAAGGCCTGGAGGGGGTGGTGGAGGAACCATTCTATGTCATCTGTTACTAGGTGACCAGCCCTGAAAATGAAGACAGGGAAGGAACCCAATTGTGAAGCAGAAGCCAGTGGCAGCAATGACCAATGCTGGCCCAGGTGGTTGAGGAGAAGTAAGTAGTTGTTCAGCCCTCTAAAATCTAATGTATCCTGTCCACCAGCTCATCGATAGAATCTACTGGCTTCTATGAATTGAAGCCCACTGAGAAATTGGGAAGGTGGGGTGGTGGGGTTGGAAAGGCAGGGACATGAAGGTCCATTAGGAATTTATGTTTGCCAGTTAGTTGTAGGGCAGGAGTGGGCAGAAAGTCAATCTCCAGATGTTTCAGACATTCAACTCCCAACATGCCTGAGCATTGGTCATGGTGGCAGGGGCTTCTGGGAGTTGAAGTCCTAAATATCTGGAGATCTACCCTCTATCCACCCCTGTAGTAGGGAGTCTCTGTGGGACCCCACATTATCCCAAGCTATAGGAGGGACCTGAGTAGGCTCTGGCAAATTGAAAAGGGGCTTCAGTGTCTGACTGCTCCACTGCGTCTCCCCCAAACTTCCTGCAGACCAGTCCTAACTCACATTTATGCCAGGGAGAGGGTGGGGGAACAACCCTGGATTATGATTTTTCTCAGAAGTAATCACCGAGGCTCTTGCTGCTGCCCACTTCTGGTCTAATTTGAGAAAACTGTACCTCAGACAAGAGAAGAATGCCATTAAAAAAACACACACACACACAGGATTTCCCTACCTGAATTCTATTTTCTTGAAGTTTTTGTATGTTTGTCTTTACTATATCTTGTATTATGAAGCACGATGTAGCAAGATTATAATTGATCACATCCTATTAATCAATATTTTAATTTGACAGCCTCTCCTTGGGCTGCCATGCATAGCTGTTGGGCTGCGATCAGTTGGTGGGTTGTAAGTTGTGCTGGCCTGATATAAGGTGGGAACTGAGCCTGAGTGGAGCACGGTGCTTTCTGAATATGTACATGACACTGTTCATATGCACTGAGATATCCAAATGAATAGTTTTATTTTTCAGTTGGTTAAAGAAGAAGAAGCTTTGACTCGATGTATCTGTTAATAATTGCTAAATGAAATAACACAATGTCTGGATTCTTTTCTTAGGGAATTCCTGCTCTTTGCTGAGTCACAGGGGGCAAACTTGTAGCAGGGGTAAACCCCTTGAAAATTGCACGGCACACCCAACTTCCATGAATTTAGTGTAGAAATACTGCATATACATGGCATGCAGTTGGCCTGAGGTGGTCCAGAGTTGAGCCAACTCTGGGCTGTTTTCAGCCATGTGAAAAGCCATTAGGATCTTAAAATAGCCTCGATGTCCTGATAAAACACTAGGCTGAAATCAGTGCTATTTCTGTATGCATAGACTAGAAAAGTAGCTACAGAGAAGTGAGCCTTTTAGTTCAGGTTGCCTTTGACATTTAAATATGGTCAAATAGAACTCTTCTTTAAACTCACACTGTCACACATCCAAAGTTAGTCATTCCTCTTGGTGTGATGTTATAAAGGATTTTGCTACCTGTGAGCTTCTCCCTTCATATCTGGAACTCAGTCAATTCTGAAAAGGCTTGCAGGCAGATGGTGGAACATTATAATCTATGTCTGTGCAGTGTGTAGGCCAAAATCTTACTCCTCTAAGTAGAGCAAGAATGTTGACATGATTGATAATACTGTGTGATGCATGTACTATGTGACGAAGCGGAGATAAGTTATGCTTACTGTTCCCAAGTCAGTCTCTGTGCAACAGATCATTTAACAGCTCATGATTTGTCTAATTAACAAAGCCTTTTTGGAGTGAGCTGGAAATCACTTTCTTTTATTTCTTTTTTTGCATATTATAAATTATGATTTCCAGGAGCAGATTCCACTCAGCAGCTAAAATGAATAGAATAAATATCTAGCTCATTTTCAATTGCAGAATTTGTTTTTTTATTTATTTGATTTGTACCCTGCCTTTCTACCAAGAAAATGGCACTTAAGGTGGCTTAGAATCATAGGAACTATAAAATATTTAAAATAAAAACTTGCTTAAAACAATAATAAAACAAATACATTAAATAGACAACAATAACAGAATAAAGACAGCACTGAAACCAACAGACCAGCTTACACAACAAAGGCCTGCTTTAATAAAAATGTGTTTGCCTGCCGATGGAAGGACAGCAGAGAGGGAATCAACCTAGTTTTCCCTCCGCAGGAAGTTCCAATCCAAGCCTAGGAGCAGCTACCGAGAAGAAGTACCCTTTCTGAAGGCAATGAAAGAAGGGCCTCTCCCGAAGATCTTAAAACCTGGGCAGGCTCATATGGGAGAAGGTGGTCTTTCAGGTAGCCTGGTCCCAAGCCATACAGGGCTTTATAGGTCATAACCAGCACTTTGAATTGTGCCTGGAAACAGACCGGTAACCAGGGAGGCTGCTGCAACAAGGGAGTCACATGCATGCTCCTTGTAAGTGGCCCCAGTCAACAGTCTGGGTGCAGCATTCTGGGCCAGCTGAAGTTTCTGAATAGTTTTCAAAGGCAGCTCCATGTAGGGCATGTTACAGTAGTCCAAAAGAGTTGGCAAAAGGGATCATCATCTCCAACATTGTGTTGACATATGAGGGTGAGGGTGATGAAAATGGTTAACACTGGTGTTCTTTCAACAAACAGTGTACAGGAGAGTGATGCTAAGTGGTTGTAATCAGATCCATGTCTGCAAGTTTGTCACCTTATGTGACAGGGATAAATCACGCATGCAAATTGTGCATCAAGGTCATGACATGGGCTACAAATAATATGACACAAATAAGGTGTTCAAAAGTTGAACAAATGGAGGAGGGATGCCAAGTGGCGTAGCACCGGCGCTGCTGATTGCCTGTCAGGTTCATTTACTCAGCGGTATTGTGAGTCCATTCAACTGTAAATGAATGTAATACAGGGATAGGCAACCTTTTGGGGCTCTGAACACATTGGGCAGTTTGAGAAATTCCTGGGCTCCACCACAAAATGGCTGCCATGGGAGACATGCCAAAGGACAAGTAACCTACCCCAAAGACAGAGTACAAGGCAGAGGTAGGGTCTGAGCCTGAACACACTGAACAACTCCATGGATCCCACAGTTTCCAGCACTAACAGAAACTTATTTCAGTGATCCCAGCTGCCTGTAAGAAAATGTGTTAATGGGGGGAATGGGAGGGTTAGGGCACCTTGGCAGGTGCCATGAACAGTGTTTGGGGGTGCATTGAAGCCCATGGGCACCACATTGTCAACCTATTCTATTGTCATAGGTATTACAGAATAAATACTTATAAAAAATCTCCTTTAAAAAATCTCCTTGAATGCCATGCTCTAATTATATGATGTGTAAATTAAATCTGGGAAAATGTTTATATAGTTTTCTGGATAAAATACTATCGCCTACTGAGGTGATATTTTTTGTTGAAATCGCAGGGATAAAATGAACCTTTGAGAGGCACCTTTCGCCACCCACCCACCCCTTCAGGCTAAAATAGTCAAAACAAAATACACCAGAGAGATTGTGGCAGCTGGGGTCACTTGGTTAGCAGCAGGGCCGGTGCAAGGCAGTTTGGTGCCCTAGGCAAGATCAGATATTTAGCGCCCCCCCTTCCCACTTGAGCCCTCCCTCCCTCCAGCCCTATGCTCCTGGCACCCCTTTTAGCCCGGCGCCCTAGGCAGCCGCCTAGTTGGCCTAATGGTAGCACCGGCCCTGGTTAGCAGGAGCACACACTGAAAACTCAGACAAATGAAGTTAGTTTAAAAAGGAAGTTACAAGATCATGGCAATTAGCATCCGTGTTCTGCTGCTCAGATTGGCTAGAAAGACCATAACCTTGTTATATTTGACATTTCTTCCTTTTGCCCTGATCAAGCTTCCCAAATGTCTGTGTTTTGGCAGTAAATAGCAAAAAAATGACACAAACAATAATTGGATAGCCAAGTCCTTGCAGGTGTTTTACTTGCAAGGACTCTAACGGTGAAGGCAGACATAACATTTTAAATACGATGGAAGTGGTTTCAATGCATATTTTCTGCTCTCTGAACTTCTGTAATGTGTGATACACGGGCTTGCCCTTGCAGATGGTTTAGAAACTGCAGTTAGTTCGAAATACAGCATTGTGATCAGATTACACTGGTGCTCTGTCAACTGCACTGGCTCCTGGTCCGTCTCCAGGCCCAATTCAAAGTGGTGGTTCTTACCTTTAAAGCCATTCATGGCTTAGTTCCAGGGCACCTGAAAGGCTGTCTTCACCTGTGTCTGCTTAGATTTTAATATCTTCAGCGGAGGCCCTCCTCTGGGTTCTTTTGCCATCCCAGGCAGTGGCTATCAGAGAGAGGGGTCCTTCTCAGTGGTGGAGCCCCAACACTGGAACGCGCTCTCAAGAGAGGCCCATCAGATGCACATGCCTGATGTCATTTCAGTACCAGCTGAAAATGTTTCTTTTATTTCCCCTCATCATTAACTCTTTTAGGCTGCAATCCTATACACACTTACCTGGGAGCAAGACCCATTGAACTTCAATGTGGAATTAAATTCTGAGCAGACATGTACAAGGTTGCACTCTACACAAGTTTGTTAATCTACTTTCGGTTTCATCACAGAACTGAGATCCGAGCACTACACGAAGAGCATTTCCTTTCCTGCTTTCTTCCTACATAACCTCGAGGTGGCACTGTGGTATAGTGGAATAGCACAAATACACAAGTGGAAAAAGCATTTTCTTTCACTTTCAGAAATAATACTGCATCTTCCCTGCTCAAAAAAAAAACTAACTAACCGAAAATGCTCTTTAAAAACAGAAGCAAAACTGGAGGGTCATGTCTTCATCTAAAGGACCCATAAATAACTGTGAGTAGGGAATGACAAGCACACAATAAATTGCTCATGTAGAAAAGCTCTATGTCTGTTTACTATTTCATGCTTCCTGTTTCAAAGTGTTTTTCTTAGCTTGTGATTGTATCTTTTAATTATGTACTTTATTTTGAAACTCTAAAGCCACTCTGGGAACATGTCTGAAGGGCAAGAATGAATGAGTGAAAATGCATTTGTCTTCAGAGGAAAAATGTGTACTGGAACCACTTCCACCACACATCATATATTATATCTGTGTCCACACTAAGAAATTTACCATTTCAAACAGTTTCTAGCTCACCTGAACAGACATCTTAGGAACTGTCATCACAAGCTCCTGAAAACAGAAATGCATTCTGGTTTGTAAGAATGTTTCCCCCTCCCTAGAAGTGTGAAATAAATCTAGACTTTAAAAAATGACTCATTCACCACTCCAGACAAGGTCCTTTCAGGTCTTGGGGAGCTCCTGCTTGGGGGATGGGTCAAGGCTGGCCATTTTCCGTGCCAGTGGGGTTAGGTGAGAACCCCACAGGGGATGGGACAGAGCAGCAGCAGGACCCTTGTGTGGCATCATGTGCCCAGGTATAGCAGGCCGCAGTTAGCAACCTTTCTGCTAAACAGGTCCCGGCACCCACCCCTCACTCCTTTTAGTCTTTTGGGGCTGGGGGCTGGGGGCTGGAAGATCCTTATGCCTCCGACAAAGATTCTGAGGTCCCTTATGGGGAGATTTCCACTTCCCTGGGCTAGCACCTCCTTCACTCAGCCAAAGAAAAGATTTGGAAAGGGATTATGTGGATGCCTTTTCTCTGCTCTTCAGCAAACCTGAACAGAAGGAAAAGGAGAAGGAAGAACGTAGAGATAAGTAGAAAATGAAGAACTGGGCGAACAGGAATTGGTCCATATATGGCTGTGGTGCTGCAAAAGCAACTCACAAAGGGGGCTTCCCCCACCCTTGGATTTTGGCTCTGTGGCCCAAGGCTGGAGGCTAGACTAGCTGCCGGGGATCAGGTGTAGGAAATTCCTCTCCAGATTGGATTTTAATCCAAGCCATGGAAGAATTTGTTTTTCTGGTCTCTCCTTGGATGTGGGCTTTTACAAGCCTCCAAAGTGCTTTTCTCAGCCTGGTTTGGGAGAACTTCACCAGCATCTCTGATTAGGTTAGCCATGGGTAAGGCCTAAGCATAGGTTATTTGGTTGCTGGATGCTCCCTACATCCACCCACTCACCCCTGTGAAGCTTCTGTGAACATGTTTACAGCAGAGGAAAAGTTCAGATGTATGTTGGGTTGGATGGGTTGGATGGGGAGTGGGCAGATAGAAAGAAAATGGAGGAAGGATTTAAAAAAAAACATAAAGGACTTTTTTGTGACATAGGACATGCAGTGATGGATAAAATTTAATGGAGTTCTAAAGTACCGGTACTGAAATAATAAAATTGGTGATCTATATGATATAAATATATTTATTGATATAAAGTTAAGGGTGTTACATAAAAATGCTTAAGAAAGCCCACTCATCCTGAGTAGAATCCAAGTCCACCCACAATTAATGTAGCTAGTTGAAATCCATGGAAATATTCAAACAACGGTCACATCAAAATATGCTCCAGTTTTTCTTCCTTCTATTCCTTGAGTCTTTTTCCTGCCTTTATTATATATAATAGCCTTCTTTTCTGATTCTATATATTATCCTTTGTTAAGACTTTATAATTTAAGGCTGCAATCAGCAATCCTATTCACTTCTACCTGGGAGTAAACCCACTGAATACTATGGAATTTACTTATAGATTTCATAGATCATAAAGTTGGAAGGGGCCTAAGGCCATCGAATCCAACCCCCTGCTCGATGCAGGAAACTAGAGGAGGGGTCTCCCATCCAAGTAATAACCAGGCCTGACCCTGCTTAGCTTTCCACACTCAGACAAGCTGAGCCAGCATGAGCACTTCTGAGTAAACATACATTTTGTGTGCATTTTCATATGTATACTTAAATTTAAATAAAATAATGTTATACATCTCTGCCTGTACTGGGCCCAAATATTGCAGTTGGTAGACACACATATGCTCTTTGTTCGGTTGTAATATAGACAAAGGCTGTTTGTTTGCTTTCAAGAAACAAACTTTCTTGAAATTTTAGCTGAGTTCGAAACTTCAGTGATGATTTTTAAAGTAAAGTAGTTTAAAATCCAGCAAGATATTAATACTGAGGCTTCTACTTGGTGTAGAGCTCAGCTAAACGTCTGATAGATTTTCAGTGCAATTCTATACATGGCTACTCAGAAGTAAGATCCATTGAGCTCAACAGGACAGACTTCCAGGTAACTGTATGTCTTGTATTGTAACTGTATTTAAATAAAAGAATCGCTTAAGGGTTAAGGCTGTATTGCAGCCTTAAGCCATTATTTTATTTAAATCCAGCAGAACTAGATCATAGACTAATAAAATATTTTATACGAACTAATGACCTTTATATAATTGCTATAATTATATAAGTGTGTGTGTATGTGTCCGCATGGGTAATCAGCCTTTGCATTTAAACAAACTTCAGAAAGTAATATCAAATGCTTCCCAAATGATTTGGATAAGCAAGGCTGTATTATACTGTAGAAAATCAATGGTTCAAACCTTTTGCCAAATTTATTTTTGATAAACTCAGTTATCACACTTACATTCTTTGTTATCACATCTTTTACAGTTGGCAATTAAAATGTATCTAAGAAGGGTAGAAATTCATGGAATAGGACTGATTCAGCAAACCATAATTTCAACACATAACTAGAAAGATCAGCTCTGATTTAGACTTCACAACATTTGGATGGGGGAAGCTGGACCAGGGATGTTGAAGAGTCCTTGGTCTCGAGTAACGATTCCGAGTCACAGATCTTTGGACCCGAGTCTCGGTCCGAGTCCGAGTCATTGGTTCCAAAAATGGTGACTCACGAGTCCGAGTACTGAGTCACTCCCAAAACTGACTCCACGAGTCCCTATTAAAATCAATGGGGTTTCCCCCCCAACAAAATAAGGCTACTTCAGATGTGTGGCTTAAATAATTCTAGGCACAAGTGTGCCTTTTTATTTTCAAAACTCTGCAACTGATTTTGGGAAGAACAGACCATGGCAACAATCCAAAATAACCAGGCAGGCAGAGGAGGCAGGGAACCCCAAAGCAGGCAGGCAGAGGCCTTTGTCTTGGACAATTCAACTGTTGAACAGGTCAAGAAGAGACCAGGCAGGCAGAGGAGGCAGGGAACCCCAAACAGGCAGGCAGAGGCAGCCAAAACCAAAACGTCTGACCCTAACCCAAACCCCCCACAACAACACATCAATCAAAATAAATCTCAACACATCGTTGGAGCTGCGCTCCTGGTAGCTGTCCATAGTGGCCGAGCAGCGGCGCGCCTCGCTTCCATGCGCTCTTCACCGGTGATCGCGCTCCTTCTGGCACAGCCAGAAGACTCGTCAACAGCCCAGGGATGTTGACGAGTCCTTGGTCTCGAGTCCCGAGTCGAGTCTCGAGTCCCATTAAAAATATTGGGACTCGAGTCCGAGTCGAGTCAGAGGGGGGACTCAGTCCAACTCACGAGTCGAGTCCTCGAGTCCGAGTCCCCATCCCTGAGCTGGACACAACACAAGGCTTCTGTAACTCCACCTGTTCTAGTTTGCTTGCTGGTACCTGGGATGAACATTAGGAAGCAAAAAGAATACTAGTGTAAGGACACAGTCCTTCAAGAGTTCGGTAGATAGACAATCGTGAGCTCTCCATTGCATTTCCATTGCAGCCCTACGGCATCCGCATGTAGATATCTTGGGCTATTAAGCCATGTACTCAGAGAACAAGTTGCCTGTCCATCCTTAATGTGGTCACCAAAGATGATGGGAGTCCATGTTATGGCTGAAGAAGCCAGTGGTGATTGGAGCTTCTGATAGGGTGATGCTGTGGATCTGAACTGTGATGCCACAGTGGGAGAGAACACAGTTTGCAAGGGGGTGCCTTTAGAGCAGGGGAGTGCATGATGGTTTCATCCCCAAGGGCTGCATCTGGTATCAGCTGGGAGCCACACATGCATTCACTTCCCCCCCACACACATTCTCCCTTCCCTGCCCACTGAGATCTAGGGATTGCTAGGAAGGGGGTGGAGATAAAAGCCTCCTCCAAGGGGAAGGGGGGCGCTTATCTGATCTTGCTAGGGCACCAAACTGCTTGGCACCGGTCCTGCTCCCAGTGCTTGCCACTGGGATTGCCGTATCTCTGCTTCTACTGGCACCAGGAAGACAGTGATCTTGGAAGCCAAGGAACACTGTTTTTTACCCTGTGGGGAAATGTGGATGAGATCCTGCCAGTTTTGGGGGCTGCACAGGGAGTGGCCAGGAGCCACATATGGCTTCAGGGCCATCAGCTGTGCACCCCTGGTTTCGAGGGTTTCAGTTTCTCCCATTTCCCCAGAATAAAACCCCAAGAACTTTTGAAGTGCCACTAGCCAAAAGAACCTGGAGATGCCTCAGCTGTTCCACATGCTTCCCAGTCATCCCACCATACAACTCCTTGGACCACTCTAGTTCAAGGCACCATGGAATCTTTCAGTTTAAAACAGTTCCACTGCCTTGCCGCATAGTCCTGTTAAGTATTGAGGCAAGGCTTGACAAGACTTTACAGTGTGACATACGACACATTCAAAAGGGGGAAAAAGAAAAAAAAAAAGGAAAGAAAGTGATCCTAACTTTTGGCATGGCATCCTGCATTCTGACTGCAAAAATTCAGACAGTGTTTCTGTTATAAAAAATAACATTCAGGAAGTATTTACAGCTTATCTTATTATCTGGCATACAGGGAGTGTGGTATTACAAAAAGCTTATAATTAAGGATATTTGCAGTGATTGAGACTATATTAGGCTGCCATAAGAGAAGGAATATAAAATTGATGATACTTGGAATTAACCATGGTTACCAGATGTCACACTATCATCTGAATGCTGCTCTTCAGAACAGACGTATAGTACCCAGATACAATTACGTCTGATTAGGAAGTATGCAACAGGGAAGCATCCTAAAATGATGTAGTTTTCCAGAGTGTGGTCCTTTCTTTCCATTTGCCATTTTGACACTTTATCGCCCAGCTTTATTTCTAAACAAAATTAAATATATCAAATATTACTGGATATTTTGCTTCCTAGTTAAGTGTTTGCCCATGGCAGAAAACATAACAATAAGAAAGCTTTACATAGCACAAATGAAAAAATGATTCACATGAATACTAGGAACAGATAGACTCCTTGAAGGGCTTATGCAAAAAAAAAGAAAAGGAAAAAGGCTAATACAAGCAAGGAAAAGAAATGGATAGACTTTCCATATTTCTCACCTTATTTGAATGCATCTACTAATGCAATATCATGAACAAAAATTGTTAAAACCAAGTTAAGTTCTTACAGGACAGATACATGAAACACCATCTCAGCTGATGATACTAGGAAAAATGCTTGGAAAGAATATCAAGAGGTAAAGTCACATACTGAAATATTGCGTTTTAACTAGCTGCAAGGAAGAAGAAAAAAGGCCAGAAGACTCCCGCTGATGTCAGGTGGTGATCAAGTTCAATACCAATACTCAGTCAGGTACTTCATGAAAGGATAATTATTTATGTCAATGGCCTCATTCAGATGTAACAATAAGCCGTGGTTTATCGTTATGGGAACAAGCCTTTCCCCCTTCCTCTCTCCTCCTCTGGTGCAGCCAGGAATGAGTTTGGAACTTTTCACTTCTGTTTTAGACTAATCACAGGCAAGCATTATGTCCAAAGCCAGACAACCCCCGTTTTAGTATTAACTATGATTAGCAGAAACAAGCCAAGCCCAAACCATAGTTTATGAAACTGGCTTGTTTCAACTAACCGTAGTTAAGATTAACCTCAGTTTAGGGTTTGAATGCAATGCTTCAGTTCTCCTCCTCACGGTTCTGCTGGAAGAAGAAAGGGGAGGGCAGCACACAAGCTAGAGATATACGTGCATAACAATAAACAATTGTTTATCATTATTTATGAACCAGGCCAATGTATAATTCCTCCTTCCTACCTCTTAGGAGAGGTGCTTCGATAATAAGTGAATGGTACTGCGTGGCGCATCATGCAAACGGCCCCACTTCTTTATTTTGTGATGGGTTCATAATGGTCAGGCTCACCACTTGCCCACAACCTCATCATCTCCTTGGCTGGTAAATGCACACACATCCTAAAATTAACCTCAAGCATGACTGGTGTTGGACATTTATGGGACCACTGTAAGTGTTAAACTTCCTCCATTCCAGGACTGCCTTTGTTAAACTGCTTACACTGTAACACTTTGGAGGTGGACTATCCTGGATAAACCTGCCCCTTGACATATGATTTTTTTTTTTTAAAGCCAGTCTTTAATTTCTTCATCTCATTCTTATCCACCACCACTCACTCCCCAAATTCTCAATTGTCAGATGCCCTACAATCCTAGCATACCTTTCTATTTATTTATTTATTTATTTATTATTATATTTATACCCCGCCTTTTTTCCTGCAAGGAACTCAAGGCGACTTACATAGTCCTACTCCTCGTCCTCTCCATTTTATCCTCACAACAACCCTGTGAGGTAGGTTAGGCTGAGAGGCAGTGACTGGCCCAAAGTCACCCAGTGAATTTCATGGCCGAGCGGCGAATAGAACCCGGATCTCACGAGTCCCAGTCCAACACTCTCACCACTACGCCACACTGGCTCTATGAATATATTATCCCCTAAAATAACAAGGAGTCTTGTGTCTCCTGAAAGACTAACAAATTTATTCTGGCATACGCTTTCTTGGACACTGTCCACTTCATCAGATGCATCAGGTGCACACAGTGTCCACAACAGCTTATGCCAGAAAAAAGTTGTTAGTCTTTCAGGTGACTCAAGACTCTTGGTTATTTTTGCTGCAACAGACTGACATGGCTACCTCTCTGAGCCCCCCCTGACTCATCCTTCCCGACATTATCTCTGGTCTATTTCTCTGGATCTTTTCCTCAAAACACTTTAAAAACTAATTAACTTATTACAATACCCACTCTCCTATATTCCTGCACTTTCTCCCTGAGTGCTGTGCATTATATCAAATATCACTGACAAATGTCTTCACTAGACTGGTTTCCTATGTCAGACATCTATGAGAGCATAATATGTTGCATAATGGCTCAGGTCCAGACTACACCTGATGCAGGAGATGTCTTTACTTAGAAGAAGTGACAGGAACCCAAATTAGATTGGGGCCACAAAGCTGGGGGAACAGAGGATTTAACCCATCCCTCCCTGACCCATGCCATTTTCCTGACTTAAATTGCCATCCCAGCTGCTATTATCCACCATGCAACAAAAAGACAGGTACCCACATTAATTTGTACCCATCCACCCCACTCCCCCAATGTGCCTAATAATGATTTAAATTGGCGAAATGGTGCAGGAGGAACAGGTTAAACTATCCTCCAGAAGCACCACAGCCCCAATCCAAGTTAGGGGCCCTGCAGCTACTTTTGAGTTTAAAAAAATGTTAGGAGATCCAATCAGAGATTGCCAGTGTCACATGTAGTTTGGTCTTGAGATACTGATCTTTGGGTCAGGTCACCCCCAGTTTGAATCTCACCTCTGCCACAAACTCACAGTGTAGATTTAGGCACTTTCCCCCAGTGCAATGGCCTACCTTACTGGGTCAGTTTAAGGATTATAAAGCAATGTTTTTGAAGATGTCTGAACAGTCTAAACTGCTATATGACTGCTAAATAATATTATCTTCCTTTCTTTTTCCAAATGGACACTTCTTCTCTCTCTTGAGACCACACTCATTTCTTTTATTATTATTTTTCTATTCAGCATCTAATCTATCACAAATTAGCACAGTCCTTTTAGAGATGACAAGCTACCAGATCACATTACTACTGCCTCATCTAAACAGACACACATTATAGAGCATCCCGACTGGGACATTCACTCCACCTATATCAATTTCCTCCAGTGAGATTTTTGCCATAGATCCATGCATGCTCACATCTGAGGCATCTTGTTTTGTGCCACATTCCTGGTGACACTTCCTCCTTCCTCTCTCCACCAACTCAAATGCCAACAAACTTTTTGTCCTTCCCTGTATATGCTTCTCCCGATGCTACCTTCATCTCCCACCAGCAAAATCGACTCTCACTAAGTCAGTCAGACCAATTTTCCCCTGTCAAATCCTTTCACATCTTATTCCAGCTCACAGGTCCTCTAGTTATATTTCCTCATTCTCTGTGACATTCATTTTTGTACCTCCCTCTGGTTGTCCCTCCCCATCCTCATAGCCCCTTACTTCATCCCCTTCCCTTGGCTCGAGACCCATTTCCCCATACCTAGAAGATATGGGTTGATTTAAGGACTCTTCAGCATGTTTAGCTCGACTTTCCTTTGCTTGTCAGTATGAATTTGTATCTTGATGCTATTTCGGATGCATTTGTACCTAGTTGGCTGCTCGTGTTTATTTTGGAAATATTATTCCTTCCTTCAAGGGAAATAAAGTTATTGACTCCACAGTGACATTCAAAACAGCACAGAAAATGGAATGGCATTCAGTATGCTATTTTCCCACTGCAAAGTCTTAGGGGACATAAGGCATTTCAGTTAGATTCAAGTTCATATAACACCCATTAACAGAACTGATTGACTTTAATGAACAGACATGAATCTGTTCATTGTAGGGGACAATAATAAAGATTCAGATGCACAGTGCAAAAGGAAATGCATTCCTACGCAAACCTTTTGAGTCCACTGCAGCCCTGCAACATGTCCAAGGATTCCTTTTCGCTACTTGCAGGATATAATTAGCAATTAATTTTGTAGCTACAAAGACACCTGGAAAGATAAGCATGCATAGTAGAATCAGGCAAGGGCTACATTTTAAAATAATGAAATGCAGATGGATGATAACTTAGTCTGCCGTTGAACCCAACCTTGTCTCTCCACAGGCATCCTCAGCTGTACGTGCCCTTGCCAGTCAAGGACACAGGTATCTCCTTACCTGGGATGGATGTCCACAAGCAGCACGAGGGTCTGCATAGTTATTACGTCAATCCTTTTACAGTGAAAGCGTGCCACCTTCAGTACTTTTAGATATGTGAAACACAAGACTATGAGGGAGAGGAGGAAGCTGAGGGAATGAAATACCCCAGTGAAAATCATAAACTGTGCCCTGTCCTCCAGTCTCTTGTTGTACAGGGTGCAGGAGGCATAAAGGTGATGGAAACCCACCCAAGAAAGAGAAGTTGCCACTATAGGGAAGGACACGGAATGTAACCACGTGTAGCTCAGTATGAGAGCAGCATCTTTGTAGCGCATCTTGGAATGGTAGTTCAGAGGAAACACCACAGCGATCCACCTGTCTATGCTGAGAGCTGCCATGCTCAGCATGGAGTTGGTGGTCAGGAAAGTCTCAAGAAAACCCACGATCTGGCAAAGTTGGTCTCCTCCCGGTGGAGTCTTGTAAATGATCCCAGCCAGGGTCAGGGGCATGTTCAAAACAGTCATCAACAAGTTGCAGAAGGTCAGGTTGAGGATAAACAATCCCGGGACTTGCCTGCGGATATCTGCGCTGTACAAAAAGCAGATCAGCACCAGCACGTTGGACAGCAGCGACACAAGGATGAGCACCACAATCAAGAAAGCCAGGATCACTTCCCAAATGTTCATGGTGCCTCCATTCACTGGAGGGACATTTCCAAAACTGCACCCAGCTGGCATCCAGAAAACGAGGTACGAGGCACTCTCACACCCTCCTCCCCCTCCCCAGCCTGCTCACACTCCTGCATGCCCTCAGTATTTTTAGAAGAGCTACAGTTTCTCCCCCCTCTCTGCTGCTGCTTCTTTCCACGTCAATGCTTTTTAGAGACATCAAACTGTGAGGAGGGATTTTAAAACAAAAATATCGCCACCAGGACCAAGCCACGATCTCCTTCTAAAGAAGGCAGGATATTCTGAGCAGCAGTTCTTCTGAGATCCCCAATTATTGGTCCTAAAGCTTCTCAGCAATTCAACCAGTATATTTATTTCTTTACCTCCCTTCCCCCCCCCTCTCTCTCTCTCTGTGTGTGTGTGTGTGTCTTGCTCTCACTCCCCTCCTCCCACCTACACGTTTCCAGGCTGACTCTAACCTGCTTTTATGATCACAGATAAATCTCCCATTAATGGATTAAAGCATACACACTGCTGGTGATTTGCTGGCATGATTAACTCCCCATCTCTTCCTTTTGCTTCCCTCCTCCACTTCTCCCACCTGACACCCCTCTGATATTTGGGGATCTGAAAGTCTAAAATGAAATTCCACACATTCGTTTAACATCTTTAAGGTCCCCCCCTCCCTCTCCAAATGACATATTCTAGTGTCCAAGCCTGCAGACTTTTTTTTTTTTTACCCCACTTCCCAACTTCCCCAGTGCATCCTTAAAAGGAATGTCTCTTCTTTTATTTATGTTGACTAGCTTGGCTCCAGAGAATGTCAAAGACTATATATATATATATATATATACATATACGTATATATATATTCCTTTACTGTCTCAGGGTTCCGATTCTTTTGTGTGACTCTTCATTTGTGAATTGGAAACTTCTTTAACAGAAGAGATAAAGCCTCCTACACAAGAGGAAAAACAAATGTGAAGGGGGCAGCTGCATCTATTTTCTTTGACCACCACAAATTCTGACCCAAAAAACACTCATTTACACTAGTCCTTTTAGGACTAAGACTTAGGTCATGCAGATTAATAGGCATTTACTTTATTTGCACCTATTGGTGTTTTCCCAGGCAGTCAGGATCTTTTGTGGTTGTAGAGGGGACAGAAGAAACATGGATTAGAAGAAAAACTGACAGAAAAAAAGAAGGCAGAGGTATGAACATAAGGTGGGGAGAGCACCAAGAGTCAATTAGAGAAGGAGAGAGGATTCCTATTCCACCCCCACCCCCACCCCCGGAATACTGAAAGCCTCGATGAAGGTCTTCTGCTGATTCAGACTCTTTACATTAGTCATTGGCCATACAATTTTTGGCAGCCACAAGGGACTAGCAACTTGATTTTTAAAAAAATTCTCAGAGCCCAATTTTTGCCATTTGGCAATTATTAAGGCAAAATCTGAGTTCTGGGGATTCATTACCATATTTATTACCGGATTTATTACCGTATTCATTCATTACCATATTATTACCTTAATCATTTCTCAGCTTTCTCAGATATGTAAGCAAAATAAGACTTCAGCTGAAATGATTAATCAACTGGTTCAGGGAATAAAAAGGTGGATGTCTCTGCTAATTGATAAGGATCTTAGACATTCAAATTTCAGAGGCACAATTATGCTTGTATTGTCTAGTTTCTAGGCTTCTACCCACAACATCTTCAACATTAACTTTCCAAGTTGGGGGCCCCTACCTGAAAGAGATGCCTGCCACTTAACGATCCCTCTATAATAGTTATGCCTGCTATCCTGCTGTTTTGGAGTAGAAATTTATTTTGGAGAAAATTATTTAACATCCCTCAAGAACCTCTCCAGATCTACCCGAACCTGAATATCCCACCCCCTCTTGATGTTAAGCAGAAATGGCAGAAGCCAGAAATATTGGGGAGGTTTAGGAGGGGAAATAAATTGGTCAGCTTTTGACATATTGGTAGGGTAATGAGGGCACATCAAAATATGTGCAAGACAGGAGAAAGGGCAGAAGCCGACAGACACAATGGAGTGTTAGCCATCTATAGGTGATAGCTAATTTCATTTGTCACAGAGAGAGCCGTGGTGTGTGAGCACCATTATTATAATGGGAAAAGCTCTTAGTGACTGTTATGTTGGAGTATGTACAGTATGAGAGAAATTGTGGGGGCGGGAGAGGAGAGAGAGAGAGAGAGAGAGAGAGAGAGAGAAGGGCTAGAGAGTGAGCAGGGCTGGACAGTGAGTGAGGTGGGTTAGGCAAAGGTTTTCTGTATTTGAGAGGAGGGGTAGAAAAAGAGCAACTGGAAGGTGAAAGTTTTGAGACACACCACTGTGATCTACTTGAAAGCATACCACAGTCCTGTACGACCAGATCCCACACCGGAGGGGGATTTGCTTTGTTACCTCTTAGTGATGAGGTGGCTGTGGATAAGTCATCTTGGAAGCTTTTTCTGAAAGGCAGGCTAGAAACTGTATAATAATAATAATAATAATAATAATAATAATAATAATAATAATATTTTTTTTAAAAAAAATACTCTCTTGAAGCTTCCATTCTCATCTTAAAAATGGGAACAATAATGACTCACCTCAGCCTAAGAGCTACCCATTGTGTAGCCATCAGCCTACCTGTCTTCAGGGCTTAAAGAGCATGGGTGCAATAACTGGTATTTACTACACCTTGTTCTTCTTCTTTGTGAATTACTAATGCCCAGGTTACATTAAGTCTTAGTTTGGTTCAGGCAATTAATAGAACACCAGGTTTTCTGGCATACAGTTGCTGTCTCCAGATGTTCTGCCCCATTTGGAGAGTTTTAAATATTTTTTTTTGAGAAAGAGCTTTGAGAGTAGACTTGAAAATCAAATCAATCCAGCAGCACCAGCAGCCGCAGCAGCCAGCCACCACCGCCCACACAAATCTTTGACTAGGAAGACTTCTGTGGGTGGATCTGTGGGGGTGGAAGGCACTGCTCTTTCCTGTGGACAGTTTCTGAACATTTCTTGGGTTTTATTCCACATGGCCAATTATGTGTCGAACTGTGTTCATTTTCAGTTGTGCGGGCTATGTTTATACATAGCCACTTTGAGTGCACTCATTGAATAGGCATATATGTATGAAATGCTATTTCTCTCCACATGACACAGCTATCTGGGTTTCTCTTAAGGGTGCAATATTTAAACAATTGACTATATTTCTCAGTGCATAAAAGCAAAATAGAGTTAGTAAAGGATATATGGGGATTCCTACCATGCAGAAATATATGTTTCTGGATGCAAATTATTCCACTTCCTTCACTAGTTATTTTTTTTCTCTCTCTCCTCCCTCTTTTAAAAGAAGTGTTCCAGACATCAGTGTCAGAATTAGCTGTGTAATTTAAAGCTCTATCTGATGGTTCCTGGGAGGGCATCTCAGTGGCCATAGGATCTTGAGGAACTCCCTCCATCCACACCCTCAAAGAGGAAACCTCATCTATATGGCAGTGGGAAGGTCTACCACTGTTGGAACTCCAGTGGTGGAGAGAGCAAAAATGAGGCATTCTGACAGGGACCAGGCAAGGTTTCGGATCCACATTCCCCTGCATTCCCCCAGAAGAGTGTGGGGAGAACTACACCAGCCCTGCCCTGGAGTTAATGCCAGTCAGGCAGTCAGGCAGTTGATTTTATTGCATACCAGCTGTTGCCCACGGCCGCACTCACGTGGATTTTAGGATTTGGTATAATTGTTTTTAAAAGAAACATGTATGGGAAAGATGCAGTGTCTCTGACTGAAAGTGTAATGTTTAGGCTGGGTGCTGGCAGCAGAAATCTTTTGTGACAGAAATATCAGGTTAATCCTGAGACGTCTACAGGTGATGAAGAGTGAGCATGCCAAGTTTGGGGTAGATCCGTCTAAACGTGATGGAGCCTATGCAACGATGCCCCCCCCCCACAACAGTCAGTCAGTCATGTAAAAAGTTTCCCTCCCTTTTCACCCAGTCATGTAAAATGTTTCCTGCATACCCAGCCCTATCGGCCCCTGCAGGAATTCATAAGAACATTCTAAGTGCCGTATGGGCTATTTGCATAACTGCTGCTATTGGCTCCTGCCTGCAGCAATTATGAGGTGAGGCCTGTTTGCAGAGCTGCAGATATGAGAGTGGGACGATTTTGCCCCCTTTTTTCACCCCCTTAGGGATGGAATTTCCCAAAATCCTTCCTTAGTGGGGGGGTCTACGTCATAAAAGCAATGTCCCTTCAAAATTTCATGTTCCTAGATTAAACGGTTTGAGCTGGGCGTTGATGAGTCAGTCAGTCAGTCAGTCAGTCCACTTTCTTTTATATATTGTGGAGGAAAAAGCCTGTACACACACACACACACACACACACACACACACACCACACACCTCCTCATGTGTGAACCTGGCTAGAGGCTGGGAAGAGGCTGGGTGTGTGTGTGTGCATAGTTCCTCTTGAGGGCCCCTGCCTGGCGTCCTGATGTCTACCAGGCTTTTGAGATGCAAAATGCAAATGTCATGAGTCAGGAGTCACCCCTTCCCCTGCCTAGGCCAGGTGAAGTTCATCCTGATTGGCTAGAGGCAGCGGAGCTTCAGAAAGGAGGAGGGGAGGGGGGGAAAGCTATATTGCCAAGCTGTGGCTGCTGGGTGTTGTTGGTCAGTTAGGCAGCAAGCTGCAAGCAGGTTCATGACTCCGGTCAGGCCTCCGCCACCAACCCTGGGGGGCTCCCAGTGAACAAAGCTGAATGAGGGCTGTGGCTAAGGCAAGCCCTGAAGAGGGCCACCCACCCTGGACCTTAGGGTGGGTGCGGTGGTCTCCTCTTGTGACAGGGCCAGGCTGAGGTAAGCCCTGAAGCAGACGGACCCCCAGGTAACTGGTGAGTGCCTGGGAGATATAAGGAATCAGCTTTTATTGTTTTGTAGCTCTATTGTTTGTACCTGAAGTGTCTCTCTATTTTGTGTCCTTCCCTCATTTCCCACCTTTTGTTGTAATACCTGAATAAACCTTCCTGGTTTTTACCCCACATGGAGTTTGTGGTTGCTCTGTTGGTTCAGCTCTAAATCCAGGGTATAGACAAAGGCAAGTCCCTGAACAGAGGATTCAAGTAGGACTGCAGAGCTGAGGCTGGCAGTCTGGCACCTTGAGATCTCTGGGGGTCTTTTGGGTAGGAAAGGGTGGGTTGGCGGAGTCAGCCAGCCCCCCTTCCTTCACATATATATAGATAACCATAGCTTCCTACCATTTTCCAACAACAACAACAATGAGACATGGTCACAGAAAGAAGAAGGTTGAACAAGCCACTCAAATCACTTCATCATATCCATAATCTACAGCAACAGGTTTTTTTTAGGATCATTGCTCCAATCTTTTTAGCAGCTACTGTAAATAAGACTATTTGATTAGTTACATTAGTTTAACTTTACACATCTGCTCAGCCAAAGTTCTATCAGATATTCCCCCCAGCAAAGGCACTGGGACTGGCATACAGTTTCTCTCCCTCCCTCTCTCTCTCTCTCTCTCTCTCTCTCTCTCTCTCACACACACACACACACACACACAAATAATATCCTCTATTTGTGGAGCCCCACATATAAATAGACATTGCAATATGGGAATACTTAAGGGAGCTAATGTAGTTTATTTCTCTCATGAAAAGTTTCAAAAGAAAAAGGCCAGAGGAAAAAAGGGAAAAAAATGCAGCTCCCCCATTCCTTTGCCCTGCTGGTTGCAAACCCACAAGGGCACAGGAAATGGCAGTTCATCCCCTGCTTCTTCTACCTGCCCCTGCGCCACTGAATTGCTCAACCTACTTTCATTTGACTTTTTATAATAGCAAGGTGTTCTTCAATTGCTGGATCAAATCTTACAGTGCAGTTGCATCCTCTGCTCCAAACCCTTTAGTATCAAATGGCAGAGATGAACGTTGGTACAAATATATTGTAGAACAGAGATGCAGAACCTCTCTCAGCCTGAGGGCCAAATTCCATTTCAGAGAAGTTCTCGGAGGTTGTATTCCAGTGGTGGGCGGGGCTGAAGGAAAAGGGGTGGGGCCAAATGCAAAAGTGGCCGGAACAAAATACCAGAAATACCAGCATATTTCAGTGTAAAGCTGTTACTGCTGCCAGCTGCTTAAGGCTGTTACTACGGAGCTTCAGATTTCCAAACAGGGATTCTGATTCCGACCTGACCCGCAGTAGGTGACCTCTGAAGTGGTCCAAGCTGAACTGGACCCCTTTCCGAAGCACCAAAGTGGGATCCAAACCAAATTTTACCTTTGCAGCATACCCCTATTTACTATTCGCTGGCCAGTTCATCTATAAAGTTTTCTCTAATATCTGTGGAGTTGAACAGCCACACTATTGCTTTGCTCACTTTGCACAAATATATTCCTAGACAGAGCCTTCATTTCTTTATAGGTGTGTGTGTGTGTGTGTGTGTGTGTGCGTGTGTGTGTGTGCAGCCTTCAGAAAGAACACACAGCCAGGCTTGGGATTTTTTCCCTTCTTTTAGTCCCCGCTGCGGGTGGGGGATTTTGCAAATGGCTGGTGGGAAGGTTTAAACCTCTGCTATCCCTGAACAATTGTCCCAGTCCAGTCTGAGCACTGTGTGCTTACACTAAAGTAAACTAAATGGCAAGAATCAGAATCAACTGCACACTATATATTTAACTTAGCATGTAGTTTAGCCCAGAGACTGTTTCTGGTGGCAACATACATTGCATGTTTCTGGTGGCAACATACATGACAACAACCACACTGCTCCCTTTTCCCAAGCAGCCTTTGTCCTAGTGCAGGAGAATAGAATGGACCAATCTGCAATCAGGATCCTCTGGAATCCTAGCTAGGAAGAAGGAATGGATCAATCATAAACACTGCAGTTTCAACTTTTTGGTGCTATTTTTAAAACCCTCAACACATAAGTAAAAAAGATCACATCAATGTTCCTCTTTAGGCTACTTTGCTATTTGCTCTGCAAACATCATACAACAGTGGAATATAGATAGATAGACAGACAAACAGATAGAGAGATATAGATATATTTGGAGATTTCTTTTGAGCTGCTGACCTGAACCATTAAGTGCTATGGTTGGAGTGAGAATAGCAAGTACATCTGACCTTCTGGAGAGGGAAGAGGACTGGGAGATAAAAGTCAGAAAGTAATGTATAAATGAAAATGAATTTAAGACAAATAAAAATGTTAGGCCATGCATGTGCCAATGGCATGTCAGCATTCATGGGAATATCACTGAGCAATTTGATGAAAGTTCCTTGGGCTTTTGACAGTTTATCTGGCTATACCAAGCAAAACAGTGCACACTAAACATTCTGTCTGAAAAAGATCACCAAAATAGGAGCTCATTTAGCAGATGATAACTAATCATGTAATGATTCCTTGCTGTTTTTCAGTCTTCAGCATGTTTGCACAATGAATGGATTGCTTTAAGGATGTTCAAAGTCAAGACAAGGATAAGAGTTCCTGAATAATTAGGAGCTCTTGACTTTCCTTTATCTTTGGATAAACAATATCTTGCTATTTTAAGAAAGAATGAGTGAATAGTACATCTTAGGGAAGTAGGTATCCAGTGGATATTTCTGCAGTCTCAGAAAGTATCTTCAGAAAGATCTGCAGGTAAGTACAACTTCTGGGGAGTGAGTTTATTGGGCCTAAGGGAAGGGGCCTTATCAGATTCTGGTAGTGATTAGACCCAATCCATGGATGAGATGGCTGAAGATGGCCCTTTCATGGAGGCCTTGACTACTGGCACCTGTGTGAGTTACAATGCATCTTGGGAAATGCAGCCCTATAATGCACAATGGTACATACTTATATCCAAGTATATAAGGGCAGGGCAGGCTATGGCTTCCTTGGACATGGATTGGCTTTGCTGCTGCCAGAGCATGGTAAGCACCATCCTCTTAGACTTTTCACTATACTCTCATTGTATCATAGACCAGAGATTGACCAGGAAGTAGATCTTCCCAGTATTCTTGACCATTGGCCATGCTGGCAGAGGCTTCTAGGAGTTAAAGTGAAAAGCATCTGGAGATCTACCTTCTGCCCACCCCTGTCTTAGACCACTTGCCAGGGCTGAGAGGGCTAGTTCTGTCAAAACATCTTGGTCTGAAAGAGCAGGTTCAAGATAACAGCTTGACCCATTAGAAACCCAGATATCTGTTTTGAAGAGATGCATAACCTCCTACATTTTAAATAACACAGCCTAAGTACACATTCCACTAATTGCATACCGTGTTCCTGAAAGTTAGTGTTTTATTTACTCTAGTGTAAGTATGTACAGATCCAATTTGGATCAGGACCATCATGCACCAGGGGGCACAGAACTGAACTTCCCACCATTTTTGCCAGAAATCCTTCCTGTTTTTTTGTTTTTTTTTAAAGATCTCCATTGACATCAATGGAGGGTTTTTCTTTTTTTAACCCCCCCTGCATTGAGGGGGAGGGAATTTGGGAGGGAAATTATGTGTATATATGTGTGGGAGAAATGCTTAAGCTTCACCTCCAGGTACATGGTGGCCCCAATCCAAATCAGAACCACACGTGCTCACACTACAGTAAATAAAAATCTAACACTCAACTACATACGAAATCACGTAATGTGTTGTTCGGCTCACAGTATAACCACTAGCTGATGAATGGAGTTCTGGATTCTCAATGAACTCTGCATGATCTGTGAGGGAGGTAACAACTTTCAGCCAGTGCTTTGACTGGTTGTCCACCTTTTACTGTCTCCCCTGCTTCTCTGTCATGTCTTCCTGGCTATCAAGTGCTCCATAGGAGAAATGTAGTTTATACCCCTTTTTGTGTTAGAGATTTGGAGTAGTATGAGGAATATATTTATACCAGGGATATCTCCATTAATTCCGGTGGTGGTTATAAATGGTTTTCCATGTACCTGTGCCCCCCCCACCGCCGCTCGATCCTCAGCAGCGTGGAGCAATTCTTTGAGCCACTCGAGCCAGCCGCGCCAGTCCCGTCGCGTCACTTCTGGCTGGCCGAAATGCAGACTGAAGTGTCGTGGTTGGTAGCGTTGGTTGGTTCTGGTTGTGTATGTAGTGGTGGAGTGCTGAAGAATCAGAAGGAGCAAGGAGGAGCAGAGGAAGCTGTTCAGAGAGCTCTGCAGAAGCCCCAATGCTGAAAACTGATACCCAGGCGGAGAGCTGCTGGAACCAGCATTCGGGTTGGTTGGAAATAATACAGTGACAGTGTAGCTAAGGGGTGGGAGTTCCACCAGGGAACTTGGAGGAAGGGCATAGCATTGTTGTATTTCATGCTCAGCTTTGCAATAAAGATGTTTGGCTTTAACTTCCTGGAGGAGTATTTATTATGGTCTGAAAATCCTTCAAAGAACCTTTGCCAATCCCTTTTGAGGAACCTGTGGCAAAACAAAAAGGTTACACCAGAATCAGAACCAAGCTGAGTCAAAACACCTGCCTGAGTGAATGAGTTGAGATAGCATTGGTCAGAGCCAAAGAACCAAGGCCATGTTATGAGTGGGAATGAATTAGAGTGTTGGACTGGGACTTGGGAGATCCGGGTTCTAGTCCCTGCTTGGCCATGAAACTCACTGGGTGACTTTGGGCCAGTCACTGACTCTCAGCCTAACCTACCTCACAGGGTTGTTGTGAGGATAAAAATGGAGAGGAGGAGGAGGAGGAGGAGGATTGTGTGGGCCGCCTTGGGTTCCTTGCAGGAAAAAAGGCGGGGTATAAATGTAATAAATAAATAAATAAATAAAATAAAAATAAACAGTAGCTAGGAAGCTGGGAAGCATATGAGCTCAGGATGTTTTAGATCTGCAAAGACGAGCAAGAAGCAAACGTACAGGCCATTCTGGGTATCTCTCAGGAGGACACATTTTCATGGGCTTGGATCCTGAGAAATACAGGCTCATGCCATGGGCTTTCCCCAGTTTCCTCCTTCCTGCTTCACCCTGGGATGCTCCCTCAAAAGGTGCTGGGTGTAGAGCAAGGGCAGCAGCCAGGGCTGGGCTGGCATCAAGGGTAGGCACGGTCAGGCACCTGACAAGGGTCCACACCTCTGCAGGGAGCTATTGACAAGAGCCCCCTTGGGTTGCTTCTCCTCTTCATCACTGCACCCTGCTGGTTCACCTCACCTGTCTCTCGCTCTGGCCCAGACAATGGTGGTGGTGGAGGAGGAGGAGGAAGGAGAAGCAGTAGATGCCACTGCCTGCTTGCTCACTGGCTCTCTGCCTCTCAAGCAAGCAAGAGGGAGCAATGATGAGAAAGGGGATGAGGAGCAATAGCAGCTGGCGACAATGGCGGTGAGAAGATAGATTCACTGAGGGAGGGGAGCCCGTGGAGGCTGTCTTGCACAAGGGCCCCTCAGAAACCTGGAGCCAGCAGCACTGGCTTCAGCTGCAGTGGGTGGGAGGGTGGCAGTGAGAAGGAATCAGTGGAAACTTGAGATTTCCTTTCTGCTCACACAAGGAGTTCTTTGAATCCAGTCCATATTAATTTTTGCTGCAGTTAGATCAGTGTTCTCCAACCTTGGGTCCCCAGATGTTTTTGGCCTACAACTCCCAACATGCCCCAGCTGGGACTATATTTGACTATATTGACTATATTTCTCAGTGCATAAAAGCAAAATAGAGTTAGTAAAGGATATATGGGGATTCCTACCATGCAGAAATATATGTTTCTGAATGCAAATTATTCCACTTCCCACTTAGGCTGGGGCATGCTGGGAGTTGTAGGCCAAAAACATCTGGGGACTCAAGGTTGGAGAACACTGACTTAGATCCCCCATGGTGACATACACTCTTCTGTATAACAAACAGCCATAGGGTCATATGCAGCATTAGTCCTACATAAAGTACATCCATTGAAATGAATGGGACTTCACTTAAGACTAATGTTGGATACAACCCATGCATTTTTCATTGCAGTGGGTTTGTTTTTTTTAAATACAAAGACATATAACCAGACAGGAAAATAAAAATAAACTGGTGCTTGACAGTAGCTACCAGAAATGTGGCATCTGGCTCTTTGAAGGCTCTGTTGAAAGGATAGTATAAGTAACTCTAATATACACTTATGAGTGGTTTCCACAAAGAGTACAATTTACTTCAACCGTCTATTCCTTTCACAGCGTGATAGCTCTGCTTTAGCTGTTTGATTAGCCTTACAGAGCCACTCCATTCTTTTCTCGAATTCTGAGAACCTACCAAACATGGCTCTATCAAGGAACTAGTACAGAAATATCAGTGAGAGAGGTAGAAAGACCGCTGGTGGGGTTTTTCTTTGTAAGGGTCGCCTACAAACACACTGAGATCATGCACACTCCCAGTGAGAGGCAACACAGTCCATGTTCCATTTTTGCTGTGACAAACCACACTTGCTGGCCATCCTGGGATACGGCTGCAGATTTCTAATCTACTCCTCACCATGTTACTAGGGTGGTGACTTATGAATCGCCCCCCCCCCAAAAAAGAGGAAATGCTCCACCAAAAAAGAGGACAAAACAGAATGCCAATGTGCGTAAAATTGGCACATGCTGATTTATATGTATAGATGCAAATGCAGAAATAATTATAATTTAAATAGAGATACAGTACGTCTCACCACAGCGTCGAAGAATACGACCAGGTGGCCTGCCTGCCTGCCTGCCTGCTCAGTCGATTGTCCAGGTGCTGTTGATGGGCAACTTCAAGGCCCAGCTCTTCCTTCTGATGGTTCTTTATCTTTAAAGGGACTTGGACTTGGACTGGACAGCCCTTCAAATGGAGCAAGTTTGCCAAACAGAGGACAGTCCTCTGTCTGGCACCCCTTCAAATAGAGGACTTTGACACATGGCCACCGTACATGTTATTTTGCTTCTTGGTTCCATGGATGAATACGGTACTTTTTCTTCTACCGGGACTATCCAGAAATCAGTAAGAGGTTTAAGCCCTACACCAGTGTAAGGATTAAGCTTCACACTCATGAATGAGTAGGGGCACAGGGTGAACTCTGCCCCTGCCCCTACACACACTGGCCCCAGCCACCCCCACTCTGATGCAGTTCTACTTACATCCCCAAAAGCAGGGTCCCCTGATCACATGGGGTATTCTACTTGAGTTGAAGTGAACATGAGGAGAATGGCTCTTCAGATCTCCCTGTCCAATGCTGGCAAGGTCAGAACTGAGTGGGGCAAGGGGGCACACACTGGAGCATAGGGGGTGGGGCCAGCATGAATGCCCCTGTGCCCTACTCACACTTTAGTGTATGCTGTTCAGGCTTAATTCCCGAACAGGGCTTTATTCAGCAGCAGCGGATTCGGCTGGTGGACCTTGGAATTCTAGTAAGAAACAAAGGAGACCCCACAAACCTGAAGTTTTCCCACCCCTGCAGTGTATACTGTACCATCTCTCACTCCTGGTAGCCACATCATTTCATTTTACTATTCCCGCCATTTCAGGCATGAACATCTACTACACTGGGGCATTACACGCAGGCTTTCAGCGTGCTGACTTAGGAAATAACCACTAACATCTTTTCCTTAAATTCAGGTCAAATAGTCTATTCAGCAACACATTGGGGAGACAGCCTATTTTAACATCCATGTTTTATTAATTCTGGAAACTCTAGCTGCAGCCAACACCTGGCTGGAACAACTTCAGTCATTTCCATTTCCCATGCCTGGATGGGAAATGCAAGCTGTCGTATAAACTCAGCTGTAAGCCAAGGGGCCTGTTCGCATGTAACGACGCCAAGCCACTGTGGGTTAACTTCCCTGCAGGGCTTAGCAAAGCATGCCAGCCCAGCCACCATTCCGAATATGCAAGCAACAGTGATGGTGCACTTCTAGCTTGCCGTGC
Organism: Shinisaurus crocodilurus; assembly: GCA_021292165.1. Classification (NCBI taxonomy): domain Eukaryota; kingdom Metazoa; phylum Chordata; class Lepidosauria; order Squamata; family Shinisauridae; genus Shinisaurus; species Shinisaurus crocodilurus. The sequence goes on along the minus strand of CM037878.1, from coordinate 85,841,100 downwards.
CATGCACACCCAGTGTCGTGGGCTCTTTGAGGGGGCAGACAATCCTCAAATAACCCGTTCCTTGTTTTAGGGTTATTAGAGGGTTGTCTACTCCTCAGACAACCCTTTGCATGACAAGGCAAACTGCAGCAAGCAGGGGAGACACCTGCAGGCACCATGCCCGCGGGCGCCCAGTGCAACACAACAAGGCCCCACAGCAAGATTAAGCCATGGAGGGCTGCTGTGTCATGCGAAATGGGTGAAGGTGTCAGGAGGAAGCCACAGAACAGATCGTCTATCCATCACATTTACTGGGGAATTGTTGTTTTTTGCTGTTGTAGTAGTGTGTGTTTGTTTTTACAAAATGAAGAGATTTACAGAATTGTGACTGGGAGGAACAGCAAGTGAGCGGTGCTTGCATGCATATTGCAAAATATGAAGTGAGACCGAACCTGGTCTGGCTCTAGATCCTTTTCTACTAATAACAAGTGAGAACTGGAAAAAAACAAACAAAAAAAACCCAAACAGTGCATGCCTATTACTTCAAAGCAATACTAAGAAAGATCAAGGGCACATGCCAATTGGATAAATAGGTCAGCCTTAGAGCACTTCAAAGAGTTACAGTTCACAGTAGAAATGTGGAATTTTTGGGCTCCTATGAGAACCATTTGGGGAAACTTTGTATTTCTAAAAGCTTTTCTTACATCCACAAGTCTCCAAAACCATCCATCGTTAAGGCTCAGAGTTACTGTGAATAAATTCCACTAAAGTCAATGGAGCTTACCCATGTAAAATTGTGGGTAGGACTAGAGCAAGACTTCTCTAAACAAAAATGGGGGAGGAGATCCAACCAGACATTCTTAAAATAGCCACAATGGGAGGAAAGTGACTAATCTGTGTTATGCTTCTTCTTTTTCTCTGTGTTCCTATATTTATCATTTGCAGTACACGGTTACTTCCTTTGTGAGTGGAAGAGGGAGGAAGGAAGGAAGGGGAAGGGAGAAATGCAGCAGCAGGACTAAACAACACACACACACACACACACACACACACAGAATGCATAGAAGAAACACATTTAGATTACTAAATGCATTGTAGAGTAAATCAGTTTAGGGCACTATTTCCCCAGTATTACCCCCAAAACGATGAGCTCAGAGAAGGTTTCAGGTCAGCTTTCGTGCTTTGTAAATTTGTTCACTGTCAATTCCAAAGTCTGCACCACACACTTCGCCCCATAAATGTATTACTACATTCATTCCACCACACCAGTCTCAAATGTCTAATTTGCCATTTTATTCACAGGATAAATTTTTCATATCCTCCATTACTATATATTTCTCTTAAAGATGATGATGATGATGATGATGATGATGATCATCATCATCATCATCATCATCATCATCATCATCATTATTATTCAGATAGTAATTAGGCAGCTCTAAATCTTCAGCTCAGTCCTAAACATTGCTTACTCCAAGGCAAGCCTCACTGACTTTGACGGGCTCCATTTTTCTTGATAAAAGTGCTCAGCAACTTAGGCCACCTTTTTGTAGATGGGGCTAAATCCAAAGTCGTGTGAGTGGACTTCTGTTCACACAACAGGACTGTCCCCTCCACCTTCTTGTAGTCCCCTCCTCACGCCTAAAAAAATCTCTGGAGGGTCCCCCAACCCTTCAGAGCAGATTTTGAGGGTGTGGGAGACTGCAAGGGAAGCCATTCTACTGGAGGGAGGGGTTAATGGTCCATTCTGCAGAGGGAAGCCATTCTATGTGTGGGAGGGGTTAATGGGATGCCACCCATAAGCACTTTTTCACAGTAGCTACATCAGTGCAAGGTATGCATTAACTTCTTCATATCAGGAGTTAAAAATGCCTACTATTATGCTGTTCCTATTTCCTCATGTCAACACACCATTAATCTGCCACTGAATTTCCCAAATGGGCCTGCAAGAAAGTAGCTGTCATTCTTTCTGTGTTCTCTTGTCTCATACAATTCCCCAGGACCAGAGGGAGACTGCATGAGCATAAAGATTTTCTGAGAATATCTTATCCCATCAGTATAAATCTATATTATCTCCCTCCCCTCAGCTTCCCAAATTTCCAGATCGCTCTAGAGTCTTCTTCATATGCTGAAATGCCACAGAAATGTCCAGTGTTTTGCTGCTAGCCCATATTTTGGGAGTGGGGGGGGGGAACAGTCAGTTCCCCTCTCTTTCAAATCCCATCCATTAGGTGTCCCTAACAGTGCAATCCTATGTATCTCTACTCAGAAGTAAGTCCCATTGACTTTAATGGGTCTTTGGGCACAATCCTATGCATGTTTAGACAGAAAAATGTCCTACAACTCCCAGGATGCCCCAGAGCTGACTGTCTAAACAGTTAGACTTTTTTCTGTCTAAACATGCACAGGATTGTGCCCTTACTACCCTGTATGTATGCACAGGATGGCAGTCTAAAAAATTTCTGGCCAGTTTACCGTTTTTTTGTGCAGACTGAATAGCTATTGCTATAAGCAATTAAATGGGTTTCTATCCTGTGCATGAGCTGGTGTAATGGTGTATAGTAGTAATGCATGTTTTATTGACTGATTGTTTCCTTGTTTTTAATGTTATTGTTGGTTCTGGTCAATGACCGTAATAAATATTCATTCATTCATTCATTCATCCTGTGCATGCCGAAGCCCAAATCCATTTGTTTAAAAAGCCTGTGTCAGAAGTCTTACTATATTTATTGTGAATGTTTTTTTTAAAAAGTCATCTTAAGAAATGCTCTTGACATACACTGCTTGAAGGGGGTGGGGGTACAAATGAATCTTGAATATATCCAAGCATGGAGTCTTGAAGCTTACTTTGAATCTTGGCTCTTTCCTCTGAAATCTCTCTGCCAGTAGAGAATTCTGAAAAAGCACCCTGTTAATCCATATTTCTAAAAAGACTCAGGAACCTAATCAACCTTTATTTTTATTTTTATTTTAAGCTCTACTTTTATACTACCCAAAGAGTGTGTTAGAAAAATCCATATTCCTTCCTTTTATTTCAGCAACCTTTCAGGAAAGAAAAAGATAACAACCAAGTCCCAAAAGGTTCCTGGGATCATTTAGTATTAATTAATAAGCTTAACATACCTCTTATAAATTTGCCTTATCCTTGCCTTGAGTGGACTGAGGAATCCATTTAATAATAATACATTGATGTCTACCCTGGCTGTTAGGGTGTACCCCCTCCTGGTGGGCTACAATAAAGCAATACAACATAACATTAAAATTCCAAAATTTAAGTAGTAGTAAAAAAAAAAAGAACAACATTAAAATAAAAGTAGCAGATAACAGTGTTCTTAAATATAGCAACCAGAAAATCACCCAAATGCAGACTGGAATTTTAAAAAGTCTTTTGGGTGTTCCTCAAGGCCAATGAAGAGGGGCCATATGAATTTCCCAGAGAGACAGGGCCACCACAGAGAAGGCCCGTCCTTGGTACTCACCATTCTAACTCTTTTCACTGGAGGGCCTCGGAAGCCTTGCAGGGCCTCCGATGCTGATCTGAAAGCTCAGGCTGCAGGTACATATGGGGGGGGGGGGTCCTTCACATAGCCTGGCTGGATGAAGGTCTTTGGTGTCAAAGTAAGGAAATCAGCAAGTGGATCCTAGAAGGAAAGGAATATCTATTCTTAAGGAGATTCTTGTCCACCAACGCAATCATTTGCTTATCCTTGTTGCCTATTCCTTTCATTTCTCCATTCCTTGTGTCTCTTACCTTTGTTTAAACTGTAAGCTACATGTATGAGTGCTATAAATAAGATGATAATAAAAATAATAACTAATACTAATAGCCTTCATAATATGGCTGGGGGGGACCACTCTTCTAGACCAAAGAACAGCAATTTATACTTTTGCAGGGAGTTTGGTGGTCCACGGGGGGGGGGGGGGGGGAGGAAATCTTGGTACACTTGGCACAATTATAGTATAGCCTTGTACATTCTCCCCATGAAGCCCTGACAACAATAATCCATTTTGCAGATATTTATACTAGCTACTTAAGCGCTGTCAGTAATTTCCTGAGTCAGTAAACCAGAGCTGTGCTACAAAAGTGTTGCATATAGACATACCGTATTTTTCCGTCTATAAGTCGCCCCCATGTATAAGACGCCCCCCACTGGGCAGTTTTGCAACCGCACGGTTCTCTCCTCGGCTTACTTCTGTGTATAAGACCACCCTCAATTTTAAGTCTAGCAATTTTAGGAAAAAGTATAGTCTTATACATGGAAAAATACTGTAGTAGCCAGCTGATGATTAGTTGTAGTCTACCAGATAACTAGAGACACAGTAATGGGGTTGACAGACAGGAAAGGTCAATTATTGCATGGTTTAGCACATATGCTGTAGAGGGTGGTACTACAGAGATTTTTTTTAAGGACCTACTTTTATAGAATCACAAAATGGTGCTCTAGAGTAGTTCCAGAACTGCTTGAGATGGATTGGAGTGTCCAATTATGCATCACATAATTGACCCTTGGCATATGCACTATGGGGTTCCACAAGGTACCATCTTGTCATCAATGTTGTTTCACATCTGTATGAAGCCGTTGGGAGCAGTCATTAGGGGATTTGGAGCCAAGTGCCATCAGTACGCTGATGACACACAGCTCTATATCCCTGTGACAACTGAATAAGAGGAGGCTGTGCAAGTCCTGGATCAGTGCCTGAACTCAGTGATGGGCTGGATGAGGGCCAATAAACTGATGCTGAATCCTGGCTAGACAGAAGCCCTGTGGGTGAGTGGTTCCCGAGTCCGGGAGATAGGCTCATTGCCTGTTCTGGATGGGGTTGCGCTCCCTTTGAAAGATCAGGTTCATAGTCTGGGGGTACTCCTAGATCCATCATTGTCACTGTAGTCCCAAGTGACTGCAGAGGCTCGGAGTGCCTTTTACCATCTTTGATTGGTTCACCAGCTATGGCCTCTCCTGGACAGGGATAGCTTGGCCACAATGATACAGGCTCTAGTAACCTCAAGACTGCATTACTGCAATGCGCTCTGTGTGGGGCTGCCCTTAAGGCTGCTCTGGAAGCTGGAGGTAGTGCAGAATGCAGCAGCTCGGCTGTTGCTGGGAGCTGCCCCTTTTCAGCATGCAACTCCTTTGCTGCAGGAACTGCACTGGCTGGAATACTACTTCTAATTTACACAAGCATGTACCGCACTCAATAAGTCCTCACTCCATTGCTTAGCACGGTTCTCCCCAACCTGCTGCATTCCAGATGTTTTAGACTGCAACTCCCATCAACCCTGACCATTGACCATAATGGATGGGGCTGATGGCTGTTGTAGTCCAAAACATCTGGAGGGCACCAGGTTGGGGAAGGCTGACCCAGCATGATGACACATAGCTGAATGGGTGAATTGCCTGCATCTGGCAGTTTCAGACATGCAAGTATTCACAGGCAAGTGATGAATATGCATGTGTGAACTACTCACCCTTAGCATCATATTAAGGCAGATGTATTGCTCTTTTCCATAATCAAAGCATGGCAATGATTTATTTCAGATGCCAAAATCTGACCCATGCAATGCAGTGGACTTCTTATCTTGCAAGATTTAATTTAGTCTTCCTTATCCATGTCTAATAATACCTCCCTTCAATATGGCAGATATATAATTATGCTACTGCATCAGAATGTGTTGAAACACTTAAAAGGATAATTTGAGAGTTGCAGTGGATACATAGCACATTCCTTCACTGATGTGCTTTGAAATGTATTTTATTTGCTCCTTGGTTACTATATAGTTATAGCATCTGTACAAGCTGATTCTGAAGTCACCACTATCTGATGATAAATAAAAAAGCACACCTTGCCAAGTAGCCTGGGGCAATTGAACAAGCACTGATCCCTGCTGAATGCTACTAGATACCATCTCCCAACCATAAATTCATCTACTACTAGCCTGGTATGTGGCTTTCCAAGCAGTTATTACATACACATCTTATATTGCATTTGAGGCCTTGAGAATTACAACTGACATGATTTTCAAGTCCTGTGTGGAAGTTCAACAACTCTGAGCTCCAGGGGGGAAAAAGAAGGAAAAAAAATATTTGTGGTTTGTGCTGCTTTTCGCCTAGCAGCAAAGCTTAGATTCTTGGACTGAAATATTGTGGCACCGTATACACAATAGTGAGGTGTTGGGCCATGGGTCATTAGAATGTAATTTAAAAATCTGTTTACTTAGCCTTGCAAATGTTTCTGGAGCCATACCCAAAGAAGAGGGACAGATCAGCCTCGGCAGGATATTATTATGATTAAATGGGATGATTAAATGTGTCTCTAGTTAGCCTGTACTAAAACTAGAATCTGTCTGCCATGACTTATAGACAGTGTAATTCTAGAAGTAGCCTCCTTCCATTAGCAGTAAGCAGATCCAAGACAAACATTTTTCAGAAACTCAGAATCCTGGCTGCGTTCACATTTTTCCACTGAGTTATGAGGCATCTGAAACCAGTGTTTTGACTTGAATGACATTTTTACAAAGCACAACCGCTCCACAGGGTGAAAAATCTGTGTACCAAGTTTCAGTCTGAAAAGTAACATTTTTAAACAAGACATACATCATTAAAAAGAGGTGCCCATCCAGTTTTAGAGCCTAATAATTGAGTGTAAGCACTGGCTGGTAGAAAAAATATAGGAGAGAAGATCACTGAAATAAAGCAGATCCTACCTGGTTTTGCTTTAGAGCAGGCCTGCATAATAATATATACCTCCTCCTCTTGGTGTGTGTGTGTATATGTGTGTGTGAAGACATAGTGTGCCAAGCAGTGCATTACAGCCCACCAGGTACTTTGTAGCCTGTCTTAAATGTCAGCCTATTAAACGGGAGTGGGGAGGGGGAAATCCTCAAAACAGTGTGCATATCCATTGTTGAAAAGGGCTTCATTGATTGCAAAGTCATCCAAAGGCACAAAGCTCTTGTACTAGTGTATCTGCTCCTTTGTACTTTTAGGCTATATCAGTATGTGCACTGTTTTATAGGGACAAAATGGGTTCTAGGCAGCCCAATCAAATGGGTCAAATGGGATCTAGACTGCCCAAATGTCTATCAAATGGGTTCTAGACTGCCCAAACTGGGACATGATGCTGGACTAAATGGACCCTTGTTCTGATAAAGGGGTGCAGAACCTCATGCCTGGGGGGCCAAATCCAGCCCATCTGGGGTCTTAATCTGGCCCTCAGGGGTTCCCCAGATGGCTATACCCCCTTCTCCTGGCCCCACCCCCTTTCCCCAGACCACCATTTGTTGGGTGGTTCCCCAGCTTTTGTGCAGTGTTCTCACCATTCTAAAAGGTTGACATGCCTCTCCTAAGCCATAGTTACTGGCAGTGAGAGCTTTAAATGAAAATATGCTGGTGTTTCTAGCTTCACCCCTTTTGCCTTTGGCCCCTCCCACCACTGGAAGGTACCTTCTCAGAAACATAATTCAGCTCTCGGGCTGAAAGCGGTCCAGCACCCCTGTTCCAATTCAACAGGGCTCTTCTGCCCACCCACAAGGAAGGAAGGATATAATAGATGGTGGTGAGTGAGTGAGTCCAGAAGAGGAGCCCGTTCCTCAGAGATGAATGGAGTAGCAGTTATGAGGGCACCTGAGAGAATTGTCTATATCCAGCTTCCAGTGAGGCTTTATTCCACAAGCCTAGAATTGTATAAACAGTGCTGGGCAATGTGTGACCCTCCAGATGTTGTGGGACTGTCTGCAACAACCATCATCCCTCACCATTGGCTACCCTGAATAGGGCTGATGGGAGTTGTAGTCGAACATCAGCTGAAAGGCTACAAGTTGCCCATTGCTGGTACAGAATATCAGTCCTATTGGGGGTATCCTACTTGTCACAATCAAATATTTACATAGTGTGAACATGGAACCAGCATGCTGGGTAGATTCTGTAAGCCAGCAGCCTGGCATGAAGACTTCCATGCTAATTTGTTCCCCTTTTTCCAAAAGAAACATAGGGGAAATATCTGTCCATCTTAGTCTTGCCAAGAGAATTTTTTTTTTTTTAGGTCAAGCTCTTTGCACCCTTTTCCCATTTTAAAACTTTATGGAAATTCATATGCATTTTTCATACTGTATACATCAATGCATGCATTTTTGTGCATATTTTAGATGTATGCAATTTGGGATGCATACACCTATTGACTAAAGCATCTGTGTGCTTTTTGGAAATGTACGCATTTTTCTTTGCACATTTTTCAAGTGTGAGCATATTGAATGTATTTTGTTATGTTTTGCGGAAAACACTGCAAGCTCACAAATATTCAGATTCCTGGCACAAATTGCATTTGGGTCTGAGAGGTGTGAACTGGGTAAATTCCGGGGGGGGGGCACAAAAAACCCCCTCAACAGAGCAAATTTTTGACACCTCTCTAAACATCTTCTCATTTCCAGTAAAGAAAATGAAGCTGGCAAAGCAGGAGAATGGCCTTAGCTCAGCAGTAGAGCATTGCATGTAAAGGGTCCCAGGTTCAATCCCCAGCATCTCCAGGTAGGGCTGTGGAAGACTCCACCCAGAAAGCCTAGGGAACTGCCACCGGTCAGTGCAGATGATACTGAGCTACATGGAGCAATGGCCTGTCTCAGTATAAGGCAGTTTCCTATTTTCCTGTGTTTACCAGCAAAAGCCCACACAGGTGCATCATGACATCTGCTTCATATGGTGGTGAAAGGGGAAGTGTTTCCTCTTTCCCTGAGTGAGACTCTTGTATATTTGTTGTGATGAAATCCAAATCCATGCCGTGGAGACTGATGGCTCCAATGTCAGTGGGGTGGTGTATCCGCTCTGGGTTTTAGTCTGAACTTTTCCGGAGCTATCCATGGTGCTGAACCTAATTTGAGTATAGGGCTGTCCCGCCCAACCCAAAAAATTTAGGCAGTGAATCCGTTGCCCCACTAACATTGGAGCCACCAGCCTCCACTGAATCCATGAATTCCAGAAGCTAACTTCTTGCCTGCAAAGATGGGATGACTACTATGAATTTCACCAAGTGAGCTCTTTATTTGTCTTTCTTAACCTTGGCTAACAGTTTTCCCTTGATGTCAGGGCCTACTAGAAAAAAGTTTGAGAATCTCTTCACTAATGTACAGATATTTAATTTTTGAAACTTGTTGTGTTTTCTGTTTTATTTTTACTTGTGTGTGTATGTGTATGTGTGTTTCTCTCTTGCCTTCTGTTGTGTGATGCCAACATATACCTTTCCCTGGAACGTAACGATTTCTCTTACCTATGTAGCCCTTTCACAGTAAATTGCTGCCTTTTCTGTACATTAGTAATTCTATGTATAATGCCTTTATCTTTTTATTAATTAATGGATACAGTTACTTGACGTGAGACTTCATTGACTGTCATGTCTGTCTTTCACTGCTGGAAGTTGTATTGGATTGGATTATGTTTGGAGGAACAGAAGAGCACATATCCTGAAATTAGCCAAACTGAGCTCTTAATCCTCTCTAAGAATATCTGCTGTAACTGTCATGCCAACCACGGGAGTTGTTAGAATGAACCTCTCCTCCTCCTCCTCCACATACAGAATGAGAAAGAGCCAACTCTTGAATGGGGGGGATCAGAAGAACGCTGTACATAGTGCTGTATCAAAAAAATAATCTGCATTTTTTCAAGCAAAAATCAATAAAAATATTATTAAAAAACAAAGACAAAACCATTCTCATTAAATTTGATAGAGAAGAAATCACCTCCCAAACAATATTTTAAAAAGGAGAAGAACATGTTGGTGAAATTCTCATAGGTGGGGTGTCCGGTTCTTGCACTTACCTTAGTTATGTGGTGGCCAACGGGTGTGTTTGAGTGTCCTGTCTTTCATTGTACATACATATTTCTGGTGGTCGGTCGGCAGCCTTCCTGGTTTCCTTCATTTCAATTAAAGCTTAGAGGAAGACGTCAGGACGTAACTCTTCTAATGGGGCTTTTTCAGTTCAGGAAGTGTGGGCAGCCAGGAGACTGCAGGGTGATGGAGAGATGTGTAATAGAAAGGGGGGGAATACACACACACAGTAGCCTCAGACACCTCCCAAAAACAAGGTAATCTCATCAAAAGTTTTTTGAAAGCACTCAGAGAATAAGGAAGAAAAATTGAATAAGGGAAGAAAACTTTGAGGAAATTGGAGGACAGATTTCAGGACACCACTAGCTCTACTGCATGGAGTGCAATGTAAGGTGTCAGTTGAGATTATACTGGAAGGAGTTTTCAGGTTGTGGTTATTTATCATTTTACTTAATCTGGACCATTTTACCACTTGGATATACAGAGAAGAAAATTCACCGCATAACGGCCTGGTTCAAAAGTAACGATCCCAGTCCAACAAACAACCTCCACTCTCCTGCTCCCCCTTTTCACGTGCCTTAATTCAATACTTCCTGGTTTGTTAAACCTAGGGATGTACGGATGCTGTAAAATCCATTCCGTCTACGTTTCATGGACTGTCAGGCTCCTCCCATCCTGTCATCTGCTCATTGACAGAATTGGATTTTGCACAAATGCATTCATGTGCATTTGTGCAAATTCACAATTGTGCAAATCGCATTCGCAAAAATGTGCAAATCCCTCCCAAATACATATATCCCTGAAAATGGCATATTTTCATACTTTAGCCTATGGGAGAAATGTGCATTTTTAGCCAGTTCCCCTCTCTTTTTCTATGACTAAATTTGCATAAAATTATGGGGAGGAGTCCACAAGTGTGCACAACTCGGGAAAAGCTGGTCTGCTGCAGAATCTGCAGGTTAGATTCTTAGAAATTTGAACTCATTTGAGTCTGTTGTGGATTTCTCTGACATCCCTGGTTAAATCACCATTTCTCATGATGTTGGAACCAGAAAATAATTTCTGAGTGTTCCATGCTAACTAGAATATCAAACCTGGATTAAATCAAGATTTGAAACCCTAGCATGTAGGGATCACTGAAACCATAGTTACCTACCTGGTTTATAGTCCACCAGACAAACTTGGGTAGGGCAACAAACCACAGGTTAAATAAACCATGAGTTACCATGATGTGTGAACCAGGTACAAACATCGCTTCTCTAGTTAGGTGGCTTTGTTTCCCTGTATAAACAGTGCCTTGAAATGTTGTAAATTAGGAATTTATACTGGAGGAGCAAACTGGATGCCAAATGGTGAGAATATGTATGGAATGTATGGAAATGTGGCTAGAAAGATGAAATATAAGTGGGGAACATTTGACTTCTAGGATTTGAGGGCATTTTCAGCCCATCAAGGAGAAATGGTCAGTTCCTGCCAAGAGCCAAACTTTAATCTTAAGGACAAGTTTTGGGTCTCAATTTGATTTAGCTTGCAAAATGCAGAAATGGGTTGGGACTTAGAATCCTTCTAAGTATTAAAAAGTTTTCAAAAACACACACACCACAAACCCACACACACATCAATTTTTGGACATATACCAAAATATCCACTGTTCTGCAAAGAATTATTAGCTATTGTGTGCTACTGCCACTATTCACAGCAGACATTCTATTCCTTTAGTATGCCAAAACTTACAGTGGTCTGTGAAAACTTTCCCTGGCTGTCTTGACAATGTCAGTGCTCTTTCCTTTGCACGTGTAAGGGCGAGATAAAGAAGAGGCAGACACAGGGTATATGGTTTCAAATCAGGGACACATTTATTGAATTGAAGATCTGTGAAGGGTGAAGTGCGGTTCTAACCTAGCCCGGCCCTTGGCCGGGAAAAAAGACCAATATTTGGCGAATGCATCCTAACTGAACCGGAGGCGGGATTGCCCGCCACCGGCCAGTTGCCCTCCATGTGGAGCTGGAGGGCCTTACCATCGTCACCTTACTTTGGCGCCTCCAGGCTCCCAAAATAGGTGAGAAAGGTAAAACCCCAAAGGCGTCCCAATCTCCCTCGTGCCAAGCCTCCTGGCATTGGCGAGGGCAGGCTTGGGTAAACGTCAGTCACCTTGAAAGGTGCCACTGGATGATCACCATAACCCTAATTGTTCCTGCCTAAACCCGCACAAACAAAGGAACGATACCAGAGGACGATCGAGGAGGAGGACGATCTGATTCAGCTGGAAAAACACAGGAGCAAAGAGACTGAAGGCGGGAACCCAGGAGCTTAAATAAGCTCTTACCTGGGTCCCCGCCCTTCTGAGCCATTGGCTCTTCCCGTGACCCACCAGACCAGGTGCTTGCCTCCTCTCTCCTCCCCCACGTGCAAGCCTTCTTCCTGTTTCCACATAGGGGCCATTGGAAGTTCTTTCCTTTAATTCAGTCATTGTTATTTTCTACTTCTCCTGTCAGAATTAGGCTTTGAAGACAGAGATAAGGAGCAGAAACTCTATCGAAGTAACTTTTCCCCTGGATGGTACTGTATTCAATGACAGAAATACTGAAGCATTTTTAAAGGCAAAGGAAAACATGGAGGGTGATCTGTCACAAACTCAGCTCCTAAGAGCCTTAGCAGACCATTTACTAGCCTAAACAGTCACCCAAGGAACAGACAGAGACCAGCAGCCACAGTACATGGTTTTAAATTCTGAAGGCCAACATAAATGCAATGCTGCAAGCTTAAGTATGGGTAATAAGTCAAGAGATGCTAGAACCAATGCAGTGACTTTTGCCTTTCTGTAATGAATGGCTTCTTGGAATAAGTTATAAACTTGGAGCTTGAACAGCAAAAGGTAATCTCCATGAATTTCACCCCTGTGTGACAATCTTGCAGATTATGTCCTAAAATGCACTAAAGGATATTATGGGCAGAATCCTTACCTCTGATGCATCCAGCATATGGGGCTATGCATGGTATGGGCCAAATTAGGTATATACAACTGCCACAAAAAATAGCACAGAAAATGGCAACTGCATGTTTAGCTCTTTGCTTCCCATAACTCCTAGTAGGAGGTATCCATATTGTAGAAGAGGGATGTGTAGAAGAGGGATGCGATGACACCGTACTGACACTTTAGGACCAGACGCATAAACCCTTTTCAGGCTAAGCACCAACACTTAAAAACCTGAGGGGAGGGTCAAATGAAACTTTTCCCCTACCAATGAGGGAAAAGATTAATACAGGTCATTAAGGATCTATTTTGAATGTATGATACTGTGGATACAAAGGTGTGTGTAGATTTAACAGTAATGCAGGTTAATAACACCAAGCTGACACGTAGGATTTGGGTAGCAAACAAAATAAAAATAAGTTTATTTTAATTCTCAAAATCTTAGTTCCAGAAAATAACTTTAAACCTGCCTACACCAAACATTTTGTAATTAACCTAAGTCCCTATAACTCTAAATACTTTCACTCCTCAGACAAGCACTGATTTCTCTCAAAACTCCTGACAGACAACGCACGAAAAACCCAACTAACCTAACTCCCTCACTCCCAACACTCCCCACACTCACTCCTAACACCAACCTCAACACTCAACTCAAACACTCCTTATATACTCCTCCCCCACCCTTTCCAAGACATCACAAACCACACCCACTCAGTTCAACATTCTATACTCACTAAACATACTAATGCAGACATACAACAGGGAACTGAATTGTGGGGTTATGCCACAGATGTCCCCGTCCCTCTTCTACACATCATGATGACATGGGTAAGTTTTACTAGACATTGTAGGGGAGTGGGATAAATGCACCATTGAAACTTTCTGTGGCAGCCACATGTTTAGTGCAATGTCCAGGATAGTCCAGAGAGCTGTTCGGTCTACAGTATCAAAGGCCTTAGCAAGATCAATAAATGCCATATAAAGGGGTTGATTTTGCTCCCAGCATTTTTCTTGGAGCTGACCTGCAGTAAAAATCATGTCTACTGTCCCTCTAGAGGGGCGGAAACCAGGGAGGATCTCTTCTGAAATAGATAGAAGATGGTTTGCGAGAATCCTGGCAAATATTTTACCTGCGGTAGCTAAGAGAGAAATGCCCCGATAGTTTCCACAGTCTGTTCTATCACCTTTCTTAAAGAGGGTGATAATTATGGCATCCCTGAAGTCTTCTGGGATCTCTTCTCTTATAAATTTGTGAATATCTTGCGACTTCTCCATGACAACATGATGGCTACGGTCTTGGACAACAACGGCTCTCATGGTGCTCCATTTAAAGTGGGATCAGGTGTTAAACAGGGATGTGTTATTGCCCCAACATTATTTGCTATTTTCATCGCCATGATTTTACATCTTGTCGAGGGGAAACTTCCCACTGGTGTGGGAATTATATATCAAACAGATGGAAAGCTTTTTAATCTCAGCAGACTGAAAGCAAAAAGTAAGGTAATTACAACCTCCGTAGTGGAACTTCAGTATGCTGATGATAATGTGGTCTCCGCACATTCAGAGGATGATCTCCAAACTATCCTAAATGCTTTTGCAGAAGCATACGGAAAACTTGGTCTCTCACTTAACATAAAAAACCCCAAAGTGCTTCATCAGCAAGTGCAAGCTAACCCTTTGGTGATGCCATCTATCCAGCTTGGTGGGACAATACTGGAAAATGTCGATCATTTTCTCTATCTTGGCAGCTATCTTTCTGTTATAGCTAACATCGACAGTGAAATCCAGCATCGTCTGAGCTCCGCAAGTGCCGCGTTTTCTTGAATGAAATATAGAGTGTTCGAGGATCGGGATATTTGTAAGAAGACCAAAACACTGGTTTATGAAGCCATTGTATTGCCAACTTTATTGTATGCCTGCGAAACATGGACTATCTATAAACGTCACCTCCAACTCCTTGAAAGATTTCATCAACGTTGCCTCCGGAAAATCCTGCGAATTACTTGGGAAGATAGGCGAACAAATGTCAGTGTACTGGAAGAAGCAAAGACTACTAGCATTGAAAAAATGATCCTTCAACGCCAACTTCAGTGGACCGGTCATGTTGTTCGAATGCCTGACTGCCATCTCCCAAAGCAGTTACTTTATTCCCAACTCAAGGATGGAAAGCGGAATATCGGTGGTCAATATAAGAGGTTTAAAGATGTTCTTAAGGCTAATCTAAAAAAATGCAATATAAACATCAAAAACTGGGAAGCTCTGGCCCATGAACGATCTAACTGGAGGTTGGCCTTTCACAAAGGTTCTATGGACTTTGAAGAAGCCCGACTGCAAGGTGAAAGGGTAGGGAGAAACGTGCTAAGCGAAAAGCACGTCAAATGAATCCTTTATAAGACCATCTTCCTTCTGGTAACCTATGTCCTCACTGTGGGAAGCTGTGTGGATCTAGAATTGGCCTCCACAGTCACTTACAGACCCATCGCTAGAGTCTACACAATTTTCTTTAGAATTCTCCTCCTTTTAAAATCTCCTTTTTGTAAATTTTCTTTTTTATCCTGGAAGACAATCTTACTCGGTCACGAGTGATCACCTGACTGACTGACTGGCAATGTCCAGGTTAACCTTCTGCTCCTTGCTGGATCAAGTACTCCATTTCCCGCTGAAAACTGATGCTGTCACCATAGTTTGACATTATATGCATACACACCGGCATCAACATCAGCTCACATGGTCCTCCTCCCTTTCATACATGAGGGAAGAAGATACAAAGCTTCCATTTTTGATTAGCCATAAAGCATGATTTGTCACTGTTTCTGGACAGCAAATTGTGGTTTGTTTAAGCTGCAGTTTCTTAACAAGCCAGAATATCAGATCCTGGTTGATATCCTGGCTTGTTAATGAACAATGGTTTGCTGTTGCATCCAAACTTGATAAATGATGGTTTGTTCAAACCACCATTTGCCATGTTTGGATGTGTTGCTAACCATGAACAATTATGTTAAATAATCTTCTCTTGTGCACGAGGTGTGATCCCAAGGCTTGTGCCAGCTTCAGTGCAAGTTTGTGCATGAAACAAAAAGACCATCTGAACAAGGGCATAATGTATACACAGAGCAACAAGAGAATACTTACGGTACCTTGATATATGGATGGCATACACAGACACCTTTACTTGACTTTCATAAAGAAAACCCACTTTAATTTTTAAACTAAAACAGAGAAGCACAATGACTAAGACCAGCCAGCATCACAAATGCTGACATTTCTCCCCAACCCCTTTTCCTATACCCCTGCCCTACCCTCTTTTCTTAAAATACTTGCATTATATTGGGTTTTCCCCACTTATATTGTCCCTTTGTCTCAAATACCCTACCCTGCCTTGCCTGTTCTTATGTTAGAGGTAAAGTGTTTACTCTAAGTTTGCACTGATTTGCCATTTTTCAAAAGACAGAGTATAAATAAAAAGTGTGTGTGTGTGTGTGTGTATACTATATATATATATATATATATATATATATTCCTTCTGTTTATAGATTCAGGGTTCAGAGATATCTCTTCTCATTTTAAAAGGCATTAGTACCAGCCTCCCAAACAGATGGTGTTTCTCCTGTCATTTGGTACTCAAAATTTCAAACTCAAAACTCATCTTCCACCCATGCTGAAAACAATTTCAGCTACCGTATGTTGTTCATATTTAACTCCACTGGAATTCACTTTGTCTGTATGACATGCTGTTGAGCTGTTCAAAATCATCATCATCATCATCATCATCATCATCATCATCATCATCTTGCATTAGTTTTTCATCTCTACTCTGGATGCTTGTCCATACTGTATATCTTCGATATGGCAAGATAAGGGAAACATGGTATTTACTTTTCAGGGACGCAACGATGGCTGTTTCAGGAGCAGTGGTACAGCTAAGACTGGACCTTGAGGCTGAAGTCCAGGGCTCTGCAACATGGGGTGTGTGTGTCAAATGACCACCCAGAGAGCAGCAAGTGATGGGGCAGTGGCAAACAGGACTGGCAACAGCACCTGGTCCATCACGGAAACTGCTCCTCTTAGTGTCCTTTCTTTCTTCTTATTTTAAAAGCATTTTATAGTTGGCGTGGCCAGCTGGGCATGTACATGCTTACAGGTGCTCATTGTATTATTTTTTTTACTTTAAAAAATAAATTTTCCTTTTCTACAACAAAATGGTGCTTATTTCCAAATAAATGTGTTTAGCATCAGGGCAGCAGAAGCAAACTCCATCTTATTCTGGTAGCCATGGTTTACATGAGTTTTAAATGTGAAACTGTACATGCTCAGAGTACTTGCCTTTTATGAGGATTGGCAGACAAAAACATTTTGTTTTGTTTTTTGCTTAACCATATCAGGAACATGGAAGGAGTTGTAAAGCATGGAATGGCGGGGGGGGGGGGGAAGAGAAGAGAAATCTTAGTTGTATCATTCACAACTGAAGTAATGCACATGGCTGTGTAAAGGCCCCCGCCCCCATAAGACCATTAAGTCCAGGGTCTAAAATTACCGAGCTGCACCACTGTACAGGAGGAAATACAAAGGTAAAAAATAGGCATGACAGCTTGATACTGATTAAAAGTGTACCAAAAGAAACTCTTTCAGGAACAGTTAATCCTTTAGAAAATATTGCTGGAGTAGTCTGGGAGGGAATTGGAGAGAAACTGACTGTTACCGCTTGTGCCTGGCAACTGTGTGTCATACAGCAGGAGCTCTTTCTGTCCCCACTGTACAGCTGACATTTGGGAAATCTTCCTTGGTTCAACAATATGAATGCCCTTTCTTCATTTTTTTATGTTATCACTCTTATTATTATTTTGCATTAGTTTTTGCATCTGCTGACTTGGTTCAGTCCTAGGTTTCCATAACAAGGCCATGCCGTATTAGGGACCCACTTTTTGATCTGAAAATGTCAGGCACATTGGACCAGAATTTATTCATTTTTTAAAGTAGAACATTCTTCTCTCCCCCAACAAAGTACCTTGGAAAAATGTGCTCCTAAGCATGTGAAGAGTACCTTTCTCTTTTGTTCAATTTTGATATTGGATCTTGTCACTGCACATGGATGCCAAACACTAAAACTAGCACCACCCCACCACCCACCCCGCCTATAGTTTCTTAGTGCCAGTATTTTTACTTATTTATTTATTTGAGAAACCTATATAACTTATATAATAAAATCCCTAAGCAGCTGCTCATGGTAATACAACCAACATATCTCTGGAATATATTTCACACCGTAACATAAATTAGTGGTAAATGTGTCCATTTTAAAGCATTAAAAAAATCAAGAGTGAAAGAAAATGTCAATAAAATTCTGTGTGGTTCAGGGATCTTGTGCTTACCTTTGTTACAAGATGGCCAAGAGGTGTGTGTCCTGTCTTCCATTGCACAGTTTTCTCTCTGGCAGTCTTCAGCCTCCCTGGCTTCCTGCACTTTAATTAAAGCCCAAGTGTAATTCCTCCAATGGGGCTTCTTCAGATTAGGATGTGTGGGCAGCCAGGAAGGAGAAATGTGTAATAGAAACACAAACACACGCACAAACCCTCACAGCACCCTTGGACAACTCACAATATTAAGGTAAGCTAAAAACCACTGTGGTAAAATATAATTTCAGTATATGATTTCTACGGTATATAATCACATAACTTGCAACAAATATTTCCTATGCTTTACTTGTATTAAATCCTATGCTACTTTGTCTGTAGAAAGGTCTATCTCACATAATGCTGATACAAAGGGGCCTCTTGATTTCTTGTGAACTGTTGAAGTAAACCAGTTTCTAACAGTTAATTGGTATTGAGATAAGGAGAAGTTACTTCAAAGATGCCTTTCACTCCCTAAAAACTCCTCAGTATACACAGGTCAATTAACTGTTATTTACTGCTTGAAAGAGAGACCAGGTATTGTAAAAACATCATTATGTCACAGTAGAAAGAAAGAATGAGCTCACCTTGTAGAATTTGTTAACACGCATGCGCGAAAGTAAGGCGCTTGTAAAAAGAGTATAAGAATGCTTGTATTTCTAATGGTGGATTTGTCTCACTCTGCTTTGGAGTGGAACCATACAGCACTGTATTTGAATAAAGGAATTCTTTTTACCCGCTCTGGTTGATTTATTGGGCCATAAGTCAGCTGGAAAACGAACCAAGGAAGTGGCTTAACTTCCTTACCACAATTTGGCGACTCCGCCGGGACCTCCAGCCCAGAGTTTTGGACATTCTTCCTCCATGACAAATTACCCAGCCGGCAATTGGTGAGTTCACCTCAAGGGTTTTTTTTGTAAGGGAGGAGATTGGTCCGGGATTCTGCTAAGGACGGTCTAAAAAGGGTAAACTGAATTCCGGTCTGGTAAGGCGCCTAGGAGGTGGACTGACAGAGTTCAGTCACTAGGGGGAACCAGGAACTTCTGTGTGAATCCAAGCAGTGGGCAGGGTGACAGGAGTAAGGTTCCCAAACTGGAGAACAACAGGTTTTTCAAGAGGGACGCCTCTTGTCAAACAGTTCTCCTAGGATATGGGCAAAATTGAACTGAAATACCTCCTTTTCATTTTTCTCTGGGTTTTGGTTATTGCATTGTGTTATTAATATTGTGTTATTATTATTGCATTGTGTTATTAATATTGAAAGGTATAGGATTTAGGAAAAAGGGAAACCTTCAAAGAGGGGTGGCATACATGTGCATGTGAAAATGTCAATGTGCGTGTGTCATTAGAACCATGAACTGTTCGGTTTCTGAACAGGCAGGGAAAGTAAGCATGTGGGCGTGTGTATGTATGTCATTAGAACCATGAACTGTTCGGCTTCCCGAACAGGCAGGGAAAGTAAGCATGTGTGTGTGCGCGCATTATTAGATTTATGAGCTGTTACTAATACAGACAGATCCACATCTCTCTCTCTCCTCCATTTATTAGAATTTATGAGCTGATGGAATAAGGGCTGGTCCTAGGCCACAAGCTGAATACCGCCCTTCCACCAGACAGGGTCTCCCTCCCCCCCTTTCCAAATCTCCCTGCTGAAGAATGTATATAAGTCACTGGGACTAAATCAGATCAAGACGCCCTGATCTCTGTTTGCGAGGGGTAAAACCCAATGACCGGCAGAGCTTCAAAAGCAAGTGGGCCTGATTGAACCCCCTCCCATGATCCAGTGACGTGTGAGTGTTGTGTGTTTGTGTGTGGACTGAACAAAAAGCACTACACACACACCAGAGTGAGGAGATCATAAAGGAAGCATTCTGTGCCACAATACATCATGGGTGGGAATCAAAGTGTTCCAAAAGGGGCACCTTTAGCAATAGTGCTCCAAGAATTTGCCTCTTTACCTAGAAGTAAGACTTTGTCAAAAACACGGTTGCAAACTCTTTGTACTGAGGAATGGCCATGCATAGGGGGAAGTACTTGGCCCAAGAATGGGTCCTGGGAAAAACAGATCCTAAGGGACCTTCGGGTAGCCCTAGAGGACAAATTCCCAGGACAATTGGATTATTGGTATGCTTGGACAGAGGTAGGATATCGGAAGGGCTACCTCAAGCCTTCCGAGGTAGAACCTACCGCACCTCCTGCAAATAAACCCCCACCCTACCTTACTCGTCAAGTTGGTCTGTATCCACTCTTGACCAACACGACACCAGTGTATATTCCTCCAGTGGCAGCAGTTGCACCGCAACTAGGAGGGGAGGGGCAGGTGATACAGGCTGGGCAAGAGGCAGTCCCTGGCCGCACAGAACTCAGGCAGACGTATCAATACGTCCCTCTGAGTACACAAGAAATCCTCCTGTGGCAATCCTCAACCCCAGGATTGACAGAGGACCCAGACCGTTTTGTACAGCGT
The DNA here is from genome assembly GCA_021292165.1 of Shinisaurus crocodilurus. Taxonomy (NCBI): domain Eukaryota; kingdom Metazoa; phylum Chordata; class Lepidosauria; order Squamata; family Shinisauridae; genus Shinisaurus; species Shinisaurus crocodilurus. The sequence continues at coordinate 85,820,473 of CM037878.1, read as the reverse complement.
ATAAAAACCATTTTTCGCTCACATAAGCCTGATTGGTCAGACACTTTGGCCATTTTAGAAGCACTCCTTCAGCCAGAACAGTACCACCGACTAAAAGCCCTTGTAAATGATGCTTTAGGAACGCAGGCAATTGGGAACATCATAGCCTTCCCAAATGCTGATCCAGGCTGGGATATAACTGATGCTGCTGGACAGGCCTTGTTTGAAAGGTTTAGGGACATGTTGGTAACTTGTTTAGAAAAAATGGGGCGAAAAACTGTGAACTGGGCAAGGGTTAAGGAATGTTTGCAGTTGTCAGCAGAATCTCCAGCACAATTTCTGTACCGATTAAAACAACAAATCCGCTTGTTCGGAGGAATAGACCCTGAAGCCCCAGCCAATGAGCCTCTGGTGGTTTCTCTGTTTGTTGAGCATTCCCAAAAGGATATAAGGGAATATTTTAAAAAGCATTCCCCTGGATGGCAGGGCAAAAATTTAAACGAGATCCTGACCACTGCAAACCACGTTTTTCACACAAGGGAGGAGCTGGAGAAAAAAGAAAGGAAGAAAGAGACAGAGGCACAAGCCAAAATGTTGGGGGCTGCTATAGCACAAGGTCTTGGTTCAAGTCGAGGGAGGGGGCAGGGCAGAGGCCGTGGGAGAGGAAGAGGGAAAGGCTGGGCAGGAACAGACACGAGAGAAAAGATAGGACGGAATCAATGTGGGTACTGCCGACAGGAAGGCCACTGGAAAAGAGATTGTCCGGTACGCCCCCAAGGTCTGCCAACAGGAGGCGCTGTAGAAGCAGTAATGAGAAGTGGGAACAGTGAACAGGAAGACTGACTAACTGAAGGAAAATTTTGTGATGCAGAGAGAGAGGGAATGAGTATTTGGAAGTTAAAAAGTGATGCACCATTTTTAACAATGCAAATTGGAGAACAAAGGTTTTCATGCTTAGTAGACACAGGTGCTACAAAATCCATGCTTGTAGATTCAGCTAAGAAATTGCCCAAATCAAGGCAAGGGGAACGTATTATGGGGATTGAGGGAAACCCTGAATGGCAACCCCTCAGCAAAGATGTACAGGTCCAATTGGGTCCCCTAACCACCAAACACCAATTTGTACTAATGGAAAATGGTCCTGTTAATTTGTTGGGTCATGACTTGTTGTGTAAACTAAGGGCTACAATAAAATGTAGTCCCAATGAAATCTGGGTCTCAATGCCATCTAGTAGTCTCATGGCATTTGTTGGGTCTCTTGGGGATGAAGATAAACAGGGCATTCCGCCTGTATTGGCTTCGGTACCAGCAGAATATTGGGCGGAAGGCTCAGAAGAAGTCGGACTCTTAAGGTCTGCTTCTCCAGTTCAAATAGAAGTAAGACAGGATATGTTGCCCCCTCGGGTAAAGCAATATCCCATCCCTCGAGAAGCAATAAGTGCTATAGACTCTTTGATAGAAAAACTGAAAAAGCAAAAGGTTTTAGTTGAATGTATGTCACCTTGTAATACCCCAATCATGCCAGTAAAGAAAAAGACTGCTCCAGGGGAGGCTCCAGCATATCGGCTGGTGCAAGACCTCCGACGAATTAATGAGTATGTTGTGGCCCGTCATTCTGTCGTGCCAAATCCAACCCTCATTACATCTCAAATTCCTGCCTCCTCACGGGTATATACAGTCATAGACTTGAGTTCAGCTTTTTTTAGCATCCCTCTGCATCAAGATTCCCAGTATTTGTTTGCCTTCACCTGGGGGGGGCAAGGCCAAGGGTCAGGTCAGCTCTGCTGGACCCGACTCCCCCAAGGGTTTGTTCAGAGCCCAAGTATATTTTCCGGAATTTTGCACAAGGACTTGCAAGACGTCCATCTCCCACGTAAATCAATCCTTGTGACTTATGTGGACGATTTGCTGTTAGCTTCTAAGGACTTTGAACAATGTCAGGAAGATTCCCTGGCGCTGGTTCATGCGCTGGGTGAAAAAGGACATAAAATAGCGAAGAGAAAATTGCAATGGTGTAAACCCATAGTGGAATACTTAGGTCATGTTTTGGACAAAGGGGAACGTAAAATCTCTCCAAAGCGAATTGATGCTCTCAGGCAGGCAGCAGCTCCGTCTACAAAATCACAAGTAAGGGCATTGCTTGGAATGCTAGGCTACTGTAGGAGCTGGATTCCTGGGTTTGCAGAAATTGTGAAGCCATGGGTAGAAAAGACAAAAGCCAATAGCCCTGATTTAATTGAATGGACATCAGAAGATCAAAAGGCTTGGACTGAAATTCAAAGATTATTGAGCTCAGCACCAGCGCTGGGTTTGCCAGACTATGAAAAGCCCTTTGTTTTGTACGTGCATGAGAGGAAGGGTGTGGCTTCAGGTGTGTTAACTCAGTCTTTAGGACCTTATCAGCGCCCTGTTGGCTACTATTCGGGACAATTGGATTATGTGGCTAAGGGAATGGCAAGTTGTTTAAGGTCAGTTGCTGCAACAGCCCTTTTACTGGAAAAAACACAGGATCTAGTTCTTGGACATTCTTTAACAGTTTATGCCCCACACTCAGTGGTGGCTTTGTTACTGCAGAAGAATACCCAACATTTTTCAAATGCTCGATACACCAAGTATGAGTCCACCTTGCTAACAAATCCAGCTATAATTATCAAACGTTGCACAACATTAAATCCTGCTACGTTACTGCCAGATCCAACAGAAAAGGGGGTGGACGAGAGAGGGCATGATTGTTTACAAGTAGTAAAGGAAGTACAGCTACCAAGGAATGATCTAAAAGACACTCCCTTAACCCATTCAGATTTTGTGTGGTTTGTGGATGGATCATCCAGAATTGTGCAAGGGACAAGAGAGACAGGCTATGCAGTGACAGATCAATGGAAAGTAATTGAAGCGAGAAAACTCCCAGGAAATAAGAGTGCACAGGCAGCGGAGCTAGTAGCTCTAGCCCGGGCATGCAATTTAGCTGTTGGAAAGATGCTGTCAGTTTACACTGACTCCAAATATGCCTTTGGTGTTTGTCATGCAACCGGAGCTTTGTGGAAAGAGAGAGGGTTCCTTACTGCCTCAGGACAGAAAGTGGCAAATGGGCCAGAGATCTTAATGCTTTTAAACAATATACATGCCCCGAGGAAGTTGGCAATCGTGCATTGCAAAGCACACACAAATAAAAAAGATCCTGTAAGCATAGGGAATGATCTGGCAGACAGAGCAGCAAAAGCTGCGGGGGGAGCCCCCCCTTTAGCTATGCTGCAAGCAGCAAATAGCGCCTCTCTGCCAGACGCCGTATCAAATTGGCAGCAAAACGCTCCTGCTGAGGAGAAAAGGCTCTGGGAACAAGTAGGTGCAAGAAAAATACAAGGACTTTGGACTTTACCAGATGGGAGGCTAGTTCTACCACGTGTTGGCCTTCGGATTGTAGCCTTAGAGGAACATCAAAAGGGACACCAAGGGATAAGCGGGCTGGCGGCAGCAATAAACAGAGTGTGGTTTGCTCCTGGAGTACATCAAGTGTCAAAAGCCATTACTGCCGCTTGTCCTGTTTGTGCGAAGTTAAATGCTAAGGCAGCTGCTCCTGGGCCAGAAGGGGGGAGACCCTGGGTTCAACTCCCTTTTGAAGCCCTACAGATTGACTTTGCTCACATGCCAAAATGCCAAGGATTTCAAAATTTGCTTGTTTTAGTGGATCAACTATCTGGATGGGTGGAAGCTTTTCCTTGTCGAAAGGCCACTGCAATGGAAGTGGGGAAACATTTGCTCAGAGACATTGTGCCAAGATTTGGGATCCCCTCCCATTTGGAATCCGACAGGGGCCCCCACTTTATTGGAACTATTATACAATATGTGGCAAAGACCATGGGTATAGAGTGGAAGCTACATGTTCCATACCATCCTCAGTCATCAGGCCAAGTGGAGAGAATGAATGGAATACTGAAGCAAAAGATTGTTAAACTGTGTAAGAACGCAGGACTCACCTGGATCCAGGCCCTTCCTTTAGCTCTCCTAGCAGTCCGAACAAGTCCCAACCGCAGGTTCAAGCTGTCACCTTATGAACTCCTTTTTGGGAGGCCTCCCCCAGTTGGGCGAGGCGCAGTTGTTCCACATGTTTCACTCCTAGAAGGTGATGAAGCCCTTCGGGCTTACATTATAGAACTCCAACATCAGTTTAACAGGTTAAGACGTCATGTTGGAAACTCACAGACTTTGCCTTTAGATGTTTTCGCCCACAGGTTCAGAGCTGGAGATTGGGTCTACGTGCGGAAGTGGACAGCAAAACCCCTTGAAGGACTTTGGGAAGGGCCATATCTCGTCCTACTCGTGAGCCAGACAGCCTTGAAAATCGAGGGAAAAATACCGTGGATCCACTACACCCATTGTGCCAGAGCTGCGCCTCCGGAATCCAGCCCCCCCAATCTGGAGGAAGGGGGGCCAGAAGTAGACGCTCGCAGAGGACAACGAGGGAGTACAGCCAGGGTTACCCAAAAAGTAACCCCAGAAGCAGATGACATCACCAGGAGCACAGCCAGGGTTACTGACCAGGAAAAGGTAACCCCAGAAGCAGATGACATCACCAGGAGCACAGCCAGGGTTACTGACCAGGAAAAGGTAACCCCAGAAGCAGACGATAGCAGGCAACTTCCAGGGAGCTCCGCCCAAACCTCTGAGATTCCAGGAGTGGACAATTCCAACCAACAGACTGGGTGGACTGTGTCTCACTTGGACGGCCTCAAGCTCAAACTGTCACGAGGAAAATGATTTTTCCAGTTGCCCTAATATTCTCCCTTTGGATTTACACCTTTGCAGGAGGAGGACACCCCTACCTAGGGGTAGTGCGGAGTATTGCAACCAATTTCAACTTGTCGAACTGCTGGGTGTGCCAACACCTAACTCCTCAAGCAAGGGCTGAAATTTGGGCCCAACCCAGTGGATACAAGACTTGGCTAAAGTTAAACACCACCACATGGGAACCAGATCGTCTCTGGGATAAGGGATCCCAGAACCATGTTGGGAGGGGGTAAAACTTCCACCTCTAAGCCAGGGTCCCCATGGTACACAATCACTCGACTGGTGGGAAATTTTCAATCTGCTTATGAAAGGATAAAGGCACAGGCCCAATTCGGGGGTGGGTCCCTCTTCATCACTGTAAACTTAACCAGACAGACTGACTGGAAACGTCAAACTATCACAACCTTACAATGGGAAAACGAACTCCACATCACTTACACTGATCATGCCCCCCAACCTCCTAGGTTATAGGTTCCCTGGGACAGATGGATGGGTATAATGGGACAAATTTGAAGTAAAGGGGTGAAACCTGGAACCCTAAACTTCACAGTGGGAGGAGAAGTTTTCTGGATAGGTAAGAAACAAGGTCTCCTAACTAAAAACTTGTCTTTAAGTCACTCTCTACCTTGTAGTGAGTGCAGGTGTAATGAGCCTCCATTGCTATGGCAACTGACCAAGCAATGGTATTGTTCTCAGGCCGTACCACACCGACCTTTTAAGACCAGTTTTGATGCTATACACCAAGTTCAGTGGTCACAAAGATTTCATGGTCATGATTCAAGATGTCTAGGCACCTGGTTTTCCGTTGCCACTGACAAAGTGGCCGATTGGGACGGAAACCAATGGTGGCTGGAAGACAGTAACTTGAATTTGGCACTAACTGGAGGGGGGACATATTTTTTGTGTGGAAATAAAGCATACAAAGGCTTGCCTCCTTCATGGGTTGGGCGATGTGGGCTAGTGTACTTAGCACCAGACATTGACACTCGGCCAAGCATAAATGCGTCTGAAGTACTGAATCTGGGCTCTTTCATCCATCGCATCATACCTACACACACAAAGCGTAGTGCCAACCCTCTAAGTTACTCCTTTGGGCCAGTAGGTGATTTCTTTCACTCTACCTTCCGATATTTGCTCCCTTGGTTTGGTACATATGAAATGGAAGCAGCTATCCGGAACATCTCAGCAGAACTGGAGATGGCCTTTAATGCCACAAATAAAGCCCTCCAGGATTTACAGCAGGAAATAGATGAGGTGGCTGCAGTAACACTACAAAATCGTCGTGCCTTAGACCTATTGACAGGTGCCTTGGGAGGAACATGTGCCATGTTGGGTGAGACATGTTGTTTTTATGTAAATCAATCAGGACAGGTAGCACGAGAAGTGCAAAAGGTGAAGGAAGCTGTGCAAGTTTTCCATTCAGTCAACCACCCAGAACGTGTAAACCTCCAGAGTTTGTTAGCCTCTTGGCTAGGAAATCTGTCCTGGTTATGGAAAGGTCTGTTAGTTTTAGGATTATGTGTACTCTGTATTATTTTTCTTTGTTGTTGTATTCAATGTATTCCAGGGCTTCTCCAAATGATTCGTCCTGTACGACCACAGATGTATATGCAAATACCTCTAGAAGAAGCTTCAGTTCGTATTGCTCTAGAGAAGCTAGTTAATTAGAAATGATCCTCAGTGTGTTTTTATCCACTAGGATCAAAGAGGGGAATGTGGTAAAATATAATTTCAGTATATGATTTCTACGGTATATAATCACATAACTTGCAACAAATATTTCCTATGCTTTACTTGTATTAAATCCTATGCTACTTTGTCTGTAGAAAGGTCTATCTCACATAATGCTGATACAAAGGGGCCTCTTGATTTCTTGTGAACTGTTGAAGTAAACCAGTTTCTAACAGTTAATTGGTATTGAGATAAGGAGAAGTTACTTCAAAGATGCCTTTCACTCCCTAAAAACTCCTCAGTATACACAGGTCAATTAACTGTTATTTACTGCTTGAAAGAGAGACCAGGTATTGTAAAAACATCATTATGTCACAGTAGAAAGAAAGAATGAGCTCACCTTGTAGAATTTGTTAACACGCATGCGCGAAAGTAAGGCGCTTGTAAAAAGAGTATAAGAATGCTTGTATTTCTAATGGTGGATTTGTCTCACTCTGCTTTGGAGTGGAACCATACAGCGCTGTATTTGAATAAAGGAATTCTTTTTACCCGCTCTGGTTAATTTATTGGGCCTTAAGTCAGCTGGAAAACGAACCAAGGAAGTGGCTTAACTTCCTTACCACACCACCAAAAGAATATAAGAACATAAGAAGAGCCATGTTAGATCAGACCAAGGGTCCAACTAGTCCAGCATTCTATTCACACAGTGGCCAACCAGCTGCCCAGAGGAAACCCACAAGCAGGACATGAGTGCAAAAGCACCTTCCTGTCCATGTTCCCCAGCAACTGGGGTACATAGGCATACTGCCTCTGATACTGGAGGTGGCATATAGCCATCAGGACTAGTAGCCATTGATAGCCTTATCCTCCATGAATTTGTCCAATTCCCCTTTAAAATTGGTCCAAATTGGTGGCCATCACTACTGTGAGGGATTGAGGCCTACACAGGATTGGGTTTGTTGAGGCCTACACAGGCTTCAGTTTGTTGAAGCCTGAAGGCCCAAACACTTCCCTCGAGTAGTGAAGCCTGAAGGCCCAAACACTTGGATGGGAGGGGGAGTTTGAGAGTTTTAAGTTACCCAATAGAAGTTAAGAATTAGATCTCCAATTCAAGATCACATGATTATAACCTTCCATTCCTGGGAAGGCTATATATGTGGGGTGTGGTCAGCTAGCAGTCAGTGTGGGTGCTGAGAGAGAGCCAGAAGCAGCAGCAGAGAAACAGCAGAGTGAAGGAGAGAAAGAGAAACTGGTTGCATAGCAGATAGGTAGTCTGAAGTTTAACTAGAGACCATTGGATTGTTTGTTTGTTTGTTTTATTTTATCATACTTGCTTTTGAATTATAACCACTCTATTAAGTAAAGACCCTAATATTAATAGTAAAGTGTTGTTGTTTACCCTGGAGTTTGGAGTGACTTATTCACCATGTCTACAGCCTACACCCACGTTACTGGAAGCAGGCAAAGGACTTGATAACCTAGAGAGGGAGAGGCTTTGGGAAGAGGCAGAGGATCTCCCAAAGGCAGATCAAGGGATCCCTGCAGTAGCGGAACCTTGACAACTACATCTTGTGGAAGTGAGTTCCATAGTTTAACTATGTGCTGTGTGAAGAAGTACTTCCTTTTATCTGTCCTGAATCTCCCACCAATCAGCTTCATGGGATGACCCCAGGTTCTAGTATTAAGGGAGAGGGAGAAAAATGTCTCCCTATCCACTTTCTCCACACCATGCATAATTTTGTACACCTCTATCATGTCTCCCCTTACTCACCTTTTTTCGAAGCTAAACAATCCTAGATGTTTAACCTTTCCTCACTGGGGAGTTGCTCCAACCCCTTAATCATTTTAGTTGCCCTTTTCTGCACTTTTTCAACTCCACAATGCCCATTTTTAGGTGCAGTGACCAGAACTGTACACAGTATTTGTGTGGACACACCATAGATTTGTATAAGGGCAGTATGATCTTGGCAGTTTTATTTTCAATTCCTTTCCTAATTATGCCTAACATGGAGATTGCCTTTTTCACAGCAGCTGCACCCTGGGTCAACATTTTCATCGAGCTGTCCACCACAACCCCAAGATCTCTTTCTTGGTCAGTCACTGCTAGCTCGGATCCCAGCAGTTTATACTTGAAATTGGGATTTTTCACCCCAACGTGCATCACTTTACACTTGCTTACACTAAACTGCATTTGCCATTTTGATGCCCATTCTCCTAGCTTGGAGAGATCCTTCTGGAGCTCCTCACAATCCCTTTTTGTTTCCATCACCCAAAATAACTTGGTGTCAATCAGCAAACTTGGCCACTTCACTGCTCACTCCTGATTCATTTATCATTTATGAATAAGTTGAAAAGCATTGCTCCCAAAAAGCATTGGGACCACACAGTTTGCATCCCTCCATTGGGGGAATATACTATTTATTCCTACCCTCTGCTTCTAAAAAGAATTTCTGAAGCACCCCAAGAATAAGGCAGAACAATGGAAGGCTTGCTTGCAGGGAAAGAAAGAAAAAAGCAGGAGATTGGAGGGCAAATTTCTGCAGAATATTACAGTATTTGTAGTCATTATATAGAATTTGCATTGTTCCTTCTGTATATCCATTCTGAAAAAGGTTCTGTTGTTCTTAAACATGAACTCTCTTCTAATGTGCAATGGGGGCAGGGGGAGAGGTTGGAATCAAAAGTCTTTCATTTTATTTTATTTCTTTATTTATTATTTATTTATTTATTACATTTCTGTACTGCCCAATAGCCGAAGCTCTACATATTTGTAGCTCTACTTATTTGTACCTCTACCACCCAATAGCCGAAGCTCTACTCATCACTTTTTTCGTGCATTTGGGGCTTATTAATGTCATAAAAATGTTGCCTGCATGTAACATGTGCAGCAGGCTACAAAGTTCAGAGCTAAATCGCCTAAGAACTATACATTGGCATTTTATTTTGCAGGTGATTCTGTTTCTGCCAGCATCAGGATGCACTGTACTCTAGGTCAGTGTTCTCCAACCTTCAGTTCCCAGATGTTCCCAAAAACATCTGGGTATCCAAGGTTGGAGAACACTACTCTAGGTAACAATTGGGTTTGTGCGTGTATGTGTTTTAAAGTGTAGGTGTGGGCTGTGTATTAATATTCTGTAGGAATTCTACTCCAAAGAGAATTTTAAACAAGGTGTGATGTGCTTCTAAGGTTGTTGATGCAGACATGTAAGGAAAGTGTTTATACTTATAATAGGAGCCACTTTAAAAGGCTGCCAAAACACACACACATGCCCCATGTATGTACTACTGCAGCAGTCCTTTAAGCAGTATTGTATTGTATAGCACATAAATCATTCTCCTTCTCATCGGTATGATGCAGTGGATAGAGTGTTGGATTTAGACCAGGGAGACCTGGGCCCAAATCTCATAGGAACATAAGAACATAGGAAGCTGCCTTATACTCAGGGCCGGATTAAGAGCATTATGGGCCTGGTGCTGAGGATTTTGGTGGGCCTTTTTATGGAAATAAATAAAATGAAGACGCAATTTTATATTAAAACAAATTAAATATTTTAATTACCATTAAAGTGCCAAAACAGAAACATATTGAAAATATTTCTTTTTTTGTAAACAATAAGCTTGTTAACTCAATAAAACCGTTATAAATAGAACATTCACAACAACCATTTTTAAATAAACATAAACCATATAAACAATTTAAATATAAGTGTATGATGTTTGGCTCATAAAAATTTGTTCCTTAAAGTATTTATTATTATTATTATTATTATAGCATCATAATCAATACAGCCTGCGTTATGATTATGGTGCAGAGAGTAACTCTTGAAATAAATAGCAACCACTAGTTTTAAACACACAAACAAGTTATTCACTGAACTCTAACCTGCATTTAAACTAAATGAATCAAGCTGGTAGATTAAAATAAAATTACACATTAACTTTTCTTGCTTTTTTACTTGCAAATTCCTCAATTGTAGAATCAAGATTAAGCTCGTTCAGCAAACCATTTTCAATGCACAACAGAGAGAGCGCATTTAAACGCTCCTGACCCATGGAAGACCTTAGTTCATTTTTCACACGTTTTAATGCTGAAAATGAACGCTCACCACTGCAGTTGCTGACCATTAAACACAAATACATGCGGAGGGTCACAAATGTATTTGGAAATGCACCAACTAGAGATTGTGCAATCATAAACTTGTACATTTGTGTTTCTTGACTCCCATGAATGTCTTGATTTGCAGTGGAAGATTGGTACATTTTGAAAATAGATGAAAACTGTACAATTTCGTCTGCAAACAGGGGTTCAAGATCTTCAGGATATTTTGACACTAGTGTAGTGGCTCTGGAACGTAGACTATCAGCTGCTAGAGTGCATATTTCTGATAGAAATCCAAATCTTTCTTGAATTATATTGTATGCTGCTTGCCTGTGCCTCAGTGATTCTGTCAATTGGTCAATTATAGGATAAAAGGTATGCACTTTAAACCTCTCAGAGGGTGTCATAGCAGCGTTAGCATCTTCTGCATCACCATAGTCCCACCTCCTATTTCTTTTCACTTTCCTTCCACGTTGTAGCTGGTACTCCTCGCAGCCGGAAATATTTTTACCCTGCTGTTCAAATTCAGAGAATCTAGAACGGAGAGACTGCACAAAATCCTTTAGAGAGTTCAGCATGTCTGTTGCTGTATGCAGATCTAATTTTGCATCTTGGAGACACTGACTGGTTCTGTGAAACCTTGGTAAAATGACAGACCATACTTCAACAATCATTATTCCAGTTTCCAATTGATCCATGACATTATTTAGGCCCTTTGCTTGTAAACAGACCTCTCCCTTTGTGGATTCATCATTCATAATATTTGAAAGGACATCTCTGGTAGTACTATAGCCTTTTTGTAAGGCATTCACAGCATCATGGTGAGCAGACCAACGTGTATCAGATAACCTTTTTAATGTCGGTATACCACATAGTTTGAAACTATCTGTTAACAGATTCCATCGATGAGTTGAAGCAGAAAAAAAACAATAGAACTGCTGCACAAAATTAAAGAACGAAACTGCAACTGGACAGCTGTTTACGGCATTTTGTCCAACAAGATTAAGTGAATATGCACAACAAGGAATGTATTCAGCAAGTGGGTTTTTTCCCCCAAATTAAGGCCTGCATACCATTATATTTGCCACTCATATTAGATCCGTTATCATAAGACTGACCCCTGCAGTCTTTGATGGAAATTCCATTTTCATCCATGAACTGCAAAATAATGTTTCCTAAATAAGCATTAGCTCCATACCAGTGTGTCCGTGCATTGGAATGAATTTCGTAAAACGCTCCACTGGACCACTAGGTAGTACATAGCGAAATATAATTGTTAGTTGATCACAATGTGCTATGTCAGGGGTGGAGTCAACAGAAATTGAATAATATTTGGCTTCTTTTATCTCGTTTATGATTTGCTGCAGCACTTGCTGACCAATCAGTTCAATAAACTCATCACATATCGTTGATGATAAGTACCTCCACGTTTTTTAACCTCTAGGGCAGTCTTCCCCAACCGGGGCCCTTCCAAATGTTTGGGGCCCCAGCTCCCATCTTCCCCAGCCACTGGCCATGCTGCCTGAGGCAAATGAGAACTGTAGTCCAAAATATCGAAGAGGGATATTTGGTGAACTCTGTTCTCTGGGGTTTTTCAAAATAAAACTTAAAATGCCACACAATTCCCCATGAAAGCACACGTACACACACACACACACACACACACACAGTATTAGCCAAGCAGGTGACATTTTGCAGGCGGCAGGAGGATCAACACCCCCAAAAGGCAGACACCCACACCCACAAACACACAGCCCTCTCTTACGTTCAGTTTGGCTCACAAAAGAGGGAAAGCCCTTTTACAGAAAAAAAGGAGAAGGAGAAGGAGAACTTGCAGATCAAAAGAGTCAAACTTTTGAACCTTACCTGTGCAGAGGAGGGCCATCAGGACCAGCGGCAGGTAAAGACCATCCCAGAGGTTTGTCCCATAGCAAGCAGAAGTCATGGTGGAGATTTTGGAGGCGGGTGGGCAGAGAGGGGTCGCTTGACGGAGCAAAAACTCAAAAACTCCTGCAGCTCATCAGTAAGGGTCTTCCCAATTTCCCCCAAATTATTTATTAAAAAAAAAAAAAAGCAGTCACAACATAAAGCCAGGAAGCTTTGCTTGACCAAGAATAATTGTGTTGTTCTTGTTGCTTTTTTGTGTGTGTGTGTGTTAAACTAGCATTTGGACAATTGAGCTGCGAATCAGAAAGATCTTTTGCTCGAGGCTGGAGAGAGAGGTCCCTTCTAAATCTGAATATTACAGACCCTAGCAAGCCCCCCATGTGCTAGACGTTCTCACAAAGAAATGTAGTAACAGTGATTGAAATGCAAAGATACTGAAATGCTAATTTGAGAACAACAGTTCTTGCTAGGTCTTGCCTCAAGCCTGTAATGCAGATGTGCTTAGAACACCTTTCTAATCTTGAAAAAATCATTAATCATGCTGAATGATAACGATCAGAGCTAACTCCGAAGGGGGAAAAAATCGCCGCGTGTCCCTATAATTGTGGGCCTATTTTCTGTTAAGGGCCTGGAGCTGCCGCTCCAACAACCCCTAGCTTAATCCGGCCCTGCTTATACTGAGTCATCTAGCCCAGTACTGGTCCCTCTAGCCCAGTACTGCTGACACTGACTGGCAACAGCTCCCCAGGGTTTCAGGCAGGAATTTCCCCAGCACTACCTGGAGATGCCAGGGATTGAACCTGGGACCTTCTGCATGCAAAGCAGGTGCTCTGCCCTTCCCTAATTCAGCTACGACACTCGCTGGGACACCTTGGGTCAGTCACCATGACTCAGCCTCACCTACCTCACAGGGTTGTTGTGAGGATAAAGTTGGAGGTGACCATGTTGCCACTCTGCTCCTTGGAGAAAGGGTGTGAATATATATACACACACACACACACACACACACCTATTCGGTTTAGAATGGGCACTGTGGTCCATTGCAACAATTTCTTATGGGCAACATTTTTCTGTGCCCTTGCTCTAGAGTAGCCAGATGCCCTTTATTTGAAAAGTGTCCTTTACTTCAGCGTATGAAACAGAATATAATAATGAACCCTTTTATTTCAGACATCAGAGCTTTGAACCTGTATTTCTCTTTGAAATAGGCCTGCCAGGTGTCAACTCAGAGATCAAACCTGTACCATTAAAAGGTCCCGCCTCCTCCCACGCCAGCTCTGAAGTAGAAGGAGGGCAGTGAAAGGACTGGCAGCAGAGCAGGTCAGTGTCCGTATCTTCTCTTGCTGCTTCTGACCTTTCAAAAGAATAGTTGTGATCCAACAGCTAGCAAGACTACTTTGCAGGGTTGACCTGAAAGTGCCAGGCCTGGACTGCCTGCTCCTGCTGTTCCTGTTCAGGGTGGGTCTGGGTACCCATTTCTGGTGTAGATATATGATAAAGCATACTTTGAATTATTTCTTTCTTAGATTTGTATACCACCCAACCAGCAAATGCCCTTGGGGCAGTTTACAATCATAAAACCAAACAACAAAATACACACACCCCAAAATAAAAAACAAAAACAAAAAATACAACAGTAAAAGTATCAGAATAATACAATGTTAAACATTACATATATATATATATAAAAAAAATTAAGGAACCAACAGTAAAATTAATAATCAGACCAACAGATTAAAGGTTAGATGCCTGCTTGAAGAGGAAGGTCTTCGGCATCTAAATATATACAATGATGACGCAGATGGGGGGCCACTACAGAGAAGGTGCTTTCCCTGGTAGCCACCCATTGCACCATTGTGGGTGGCGGCACCCAGAGAAGAGCCTCCAAAGATGCTCTTAGCAATCAGGCAGGAACATATGGGAGAAGGCGCTCCTTCAGGACCAGCCGAAAGCCCTTTAGGAGGACTTTAAACATCAGCACCACTTTGAATTGGGCCCAGAAACTGTCTGTCAGTTGATGCAGGGCTCTGGAATAATATGTTGAAAACAACTGGTCCTGGTAATCAGCCTCGCTGCTGTATTCTGCATTAACTGAAATTTCTAGACCATTTTGAGAGGTAACCTCACGTATAATGCATTGCAATAATCCATGTGGGAGGCAATAATGTCTAATTATTAGAAAATCATGCACATGTCCTCACAACAGTGAAAATCCCTAGGGACTTCACCAAAGCCTCAGCCTAGGCGTAACCAGATGTGCTTTGAGCCTCCCTGGTTTGGGCTCCCTTTTATTGCCCATGTTAGGCAGGTATGTGCTAATTAATGCTTGTTTTTAAAATGTGATATTTTACAAGTGGGAGCTGCAACAAAATGTTGCAGTATGGAGTGCTCCTGTTCATGATGTCAGCCAACCAGCCATGCTTTCCTCCAGCATGCTCCATTCCTTCTCCTCCCCCTCCATATTTTTCCATTTCCCCCAATATTATTCCAATGTTATTATTCCAATAATGACAGTCAGTTATCATTCTGTGGCCACTAGGCATGCTCAGTCTTTATTGGGCTGTTTCGGGGTTCTTCATTTTTGTTTGTTTGTTTGCTAGTTTTTTCCAGAAAAAAAATTCTATTTCTGCAAACCTTTGAGATCCCTCAAGCTTGTTGATGCCTCCTTCTTGGGTGTGGATGGTGGAATTTTGGCTACATGAGAATTAGCACTTGGAGAACAGAGTTCACTATTAGTATATATGATACTTTGAATGCAGTTTTCTTCTGTGGGTTTTGTTGGGTCATTGTTGTTTTACTGAGCAAACTGAGGACTCAAGACAAATACATGGGTTACTTTGTTACATTGGTTCCCTATCTTTCCTGGAAGGAGGGGCACATGTGGTGGTTCCTAAGCATTTCCCAACTAGACACTATCCTGAGCTTTGAGATGAAACTCCATCAAAGACAATACGTAGTTGTATGCACCCTTATTTAGCTATCCTATTGTCTAATGTGGTGGTGTTCATTCTCAGAAGCAGTTTGGAGACTGGGATCTTAAAAGATGCTGAATCTACTCTCACAATTAATATCCACTCTCCTTTTAAGTAGCCATGTCTAGTCAGCCCAAAATGGGTTCATCTAACATTGTGTGAAAGCTCTACATTGTTCACTGGATTTTCCTTACTCAGCTTCAACATTGGGTGCCCCCATCTGTGCACCATTAGTAGTCCTGCATGTTTTCCCCTCCCCACATTTTATTGGAAGCAGAAAGTTCTGAAGGGGCATTAGAAAAATTAATGGAGGATAAGGCTATCAATGGGTAATAGTCATGATGGCAATATGCTACCTCCAGGTTTAGAAGCAGTATGTCTCTAAATTACCAGTTGCTGGATAATGGAGGTCCCTCTGTTCTGGAGTGGACTTTGAGGGTTTGCACCTAGTGTTGGGCCAAAGAGACAGACTAGGGATGCTGGTGATTGACCTTCCACAGCCTCCTTGCCTGAGCTGGCTGAGGAACTTCAACATCCACACAGAGGCTGCCATGCGTGGGCCAGCTTGAGATTTCATGGTCTCCGTTACAACCGTGAGGCTGTCTCAGGTTGTCATCAGCCCAACACATAGAGCAGGGCACACCCTGGATTTAGTCTTTGCCCCAGGATGTGAGAGGGATGGCTCGAAAAAGGGGGGAGGGTTCAAGTAACCCCATTGTCATGGTCAGACCATTTTCTGGTGGGTTTTCATTTCACAGTGACAGTTCCCCCCTTGCAGTAGCGGAGGACCCATTAAGATGGTCCACCCCTGGAAACTTATGGGATTCCTGAATACTCTGCGGGAGTTTCCAGTAGATAGAGTTGGTGATTCTGTCTAGGTTCTCATCTCACTATGGAATGGTGAGATGTGATGGGCCAACAACACAATATGGCACACTGGTTGGTTGGAGGACTGTTCCCCAGGGTGCCGTGCCTGATCCTTTTCCCATGATGTGCCTATATTGGGGAGACTATTGGGTACTAGTGAGCATGTTCAGTAGTACCCCAGGAAGCCATGGAGCCTCCGGGGCGCGAAGGACAAGGATACTGCAACCAGGCAAATGCAGCAACCAGAGCAGGCTCGCTGTGTTTGCCTTAAAAAAAAAAAGTAAGTCAGGGAATGGTTGTGCATGGCTGGACATGGAAGGGGAGAGGAGGGGTCTGGGGGTCACTGTGGGGAATTGCCATGCCCTGTATGAGCCGTAGCTGCATGGCCCTTAACAGCCATAATTTCCAGGCATTTTGGAGCTTGAGTGAACATAAATACATAAATGTTGATTTCTAATGCCCTTTACACCAAATGGTGGGACATATGAAACATATACAATAAATACAACAATACAATACAACAATACAATACACTTGCTCGAGAAGGGGGATCATGCCCTTGCCCTTGTCACTCCCCGAAGGAGCGACCCAAAGGGGCGCACCCCCTTTCATGTCACCCCCTTTGGTGTCACCCCCACCGGTGGCAGGCCCACCCCCACAACCAGCCGGTCTATATGTCCCTTCCAGGTAAGTGGCAGGTGAAGGTGGTCAGCAAACACCAGTTCAATACCTGGGGGCCTGGTCCTACATGGGGTGGTAGTCTGCCAGGTAGGAGTCCAGAGGTAGCTCTGTCAGGCAGAAGTCCACAGGAAGAGAGCGGGAAGAGAGCAGTGTTGATGGTGGTGGCAGCAGCAAGCACGCAAACAGCAGCAAATACTCCCTCTTTCTAGGTGTTGTGTTCTCCACCGTCCCCCTACAGATACCGGAAAGCCCTTAACATAATGTGTTAAACCGAAAGGGTTTTTTGTTTATTGAATATATATATATATATATATATATATATATTCAATTGGCACCAGAGGTGTCAGAATTTGTCACCATCAAAGCAAGCTAGTCCACAAAACACCGTCTGGTGGAAATTGTACAGCTGCCATCAGTGGAAAGTTTGAGGACTTTGCTTTGACATTGCCATCCATGAGCCTGCACAGTCAACGTGAGAATTAATTAATGCAATAATGATCTACAGGTATCACTTTCAGAACTCCACTTGTAGTCAGCACTCAGAAAGGTGCCAGCCTCCCCTTTCCAAAACACAAAGAAAATATAACCTGCATAAGTATCTGTTTATTAACAATGGGGAGCTGTTAATTAAAATACACTTTTAATGCATTGGTTCACTTGAAGTAACACTATCCTCAGCAGGATAACAAAAAGCAGCTCCCTTTGCCCAGTGATATTTCACATCCCATCATTTTGTGCTTCTGCCACCACCTCCAAAATGTATAATTAATTTTAGATTTATAACAAGATCAGGAGAATTCCTCCTTCTAAACCATTCTAATATAAAGAGCCCCAGCTAGCAGTCCCTTAATTAAAAGGTAATTTTAATGAACTGCCTTTCATTGTTACAACAGATTATGTTATGCAGATTATATTAGTTTAGCTTCTTAACAGATGGCATTTAAATACTAACTCTGCAATGAAGAGAATATATAAAGGCCTAGGGATCTGGAATTAACTAGTAATCAATTTAGATGGTGTACTCTGTTTGTTACAGCGCTTCTCCTGAGTGAAATTTAAGCATCTACCTTTGGAACTATTTACATTTTCAAATTTTAAAAAGTTGAAATGAAAGACAGCAGGGGGCAGGAGCCATTTTAGGCCATACCCAGATGTACCTAGATTAGGAATTCTCCACGCAGTTAATTCACAGTGATGTTTGATGAGGTCTTGTATAGGAGAGGTCTTCAACTGATTGGTCATCATGAGCCCCAAAAGTGTGCTTGTTATTTAAACAATCTGTTTTCTGCCGTGGGCTGTTCCAGACTCCAGTGAGTGAAATCCATAGTTGAGTTATTAGAAGGTCTAACATATGTCACTTTTCTCACATATGCAACATCACTTCTAAGGTCTAGTTTAGCCAAGGAATCAGATCATCTGGTGTGGCCCATTCCCAGTACAAGGATTGGCTTGAGAGTATCTAACTCCCATGAACTGAGTGGTTTAGCCCTGTAGGGACGGAGTGTCAGAGGAGAGCTAGCAGCAAAAGTGTCAGTTTGTTCTGCTCAAGAGCTGAATGCTGAGGAACTGAATAACAACTATGGGGTCTTACAGGGATGTTGAAGAGTCCTTGGTCTCGAGTCACGAGTCGAGTCACGAGTCTTTGGACCCGAGTCTCGAGTCCAAGTCCAAGTCCTTGGTCCAAAATGGTGACTCACGAGTCACGAGTCACGAGTCACTCCCAAAGCTGACTCCACGAGTCCCTATTAAAATCAATGGGAGGTTTTCCCAACAAAATAAGGCTACTTCAGATGTGTGGCTTAAATAAATTCTAGGCACAAGTGTGCCTTTTTATCTCAAAACTCTGCCACTGATTTTGACAAGAACAGACCAGGCAGACAAACCCAAAATAACCAGGCAGGGAACCCCAAAACAGGCAGGCAGAGGCCTTTGTCTTGGACAATTCAAACTGTGGAACTGGTTAAGAAGAGACCAGGCAGGCAGAGGAGGCAGGGAACCCCAAACAGGCAGGCAGAGGCAGCCAAACCCAAAATGTCTGAAAGGTTACATTAGTAAAATGGTTTTAAAAAATAAACTTGGATTGTTACTGCAACTAGGTCCAGACAGCACCTGCAGGTGGCATCAAGCAGGGATGTTGACGAGTCTTTGGTCTCGAGTCCCGAGTCGAGTCTCGAGTCCCATTAAAAATATTGGGACTCGAGTCCGACTCGAGTCAGAGGGGGGACTCGGTCTGACTCACGAGTCGAGTCCTCGAGTCCGAGTCCCCATCCCTGGGGTCTTATCACCTTGGGTAAGGGCTACATCCTTCCAGCTGCAATTTGCTGTGGTTGTCCTGTTGCTTTGGGACTAAAGCTGTTTTCAGATAAGCAACTCTGAAGCATCCAGCACCTTGGTGGATTACAGAAATGTTTTGACTGACTGACTACAAAGTTTGCAAGCAAGAATTGTCTAATTTTCTCTTTGGATGGGTTAGAATAGCCCTTAATGTAATACAGCAAAGTCTTCAAGCAAACCTACCGATGTTCAGAGTTGAACACATTGTTCCCACCCTGTCTGAGTGCAGGCATGTTCGATGGTGCCCCTAGGCATGGCCCCTGCCATGGTATACCCCAATAGCCCCCATGAGAGGGGATCTGTTCACTCTATTCCCCGGGGGGGGGGGGGCTAGCCAACAGCAGGTGGCAAAATGCCTCCAAAGTGCACACCTGTAGGCTCCTCTTAATATGCATGGTTTCATGGTCTTGTTGCTATGGTGCTGACGGATGGAAGGACAGACAGACAAATACACATGTTTTATTATTATATATGCATGTTGCTGTATAACAGCAATAACTGTATTGTTCTGTATAATTGCGGTTCTAACACTTTTGTTCACTTTAAATCTTTGCAAGTTTTTATTCAAAAAAAGCCCCACAGGACCCACGCAGGCAGAGGTTACAACTTACAAGCACTCAAAAAAAAAAAAAAAAGCCTGTTCATTTTCTGATATGTTCAACCTTTTATTTAGAGGTTATTGCAAATAGATTTTGAAATGCTGATTTTCAGGCTCCATTCTGCCTCTTCAAAGCTGGAAGCAGTGGAAGATTTTTTCTGTGACTTCTTAGAAAATTGCTGATGCATTTCTAGTAAGGTGAAATAGGTTGACCCTTTTCTTATTAGAAGGATGTTTAAATTGGACAAGCCACATTTTAAAATAATAATAAAAAAATAAAAGAAGGTGATTTGAGACATGATAATCTTTTGCCAGGGCAGCCAACAAGTAAGTGGAGACTTTATCTTTGCTGGAACCTGTTATTTACAAGTTAACAGCTAAATATCTGGCCCAAGACTGTAATCACTAGAAAGATTCCAATTTCCTGTACTAGAAACCAAGAGCAGCTCTTGGGAGATCACTTTCCATTTGATCTGAAGCAATTCTGTGGACATGACAAACAGATTTCCATGCTTGGAAAACCCAAAGCACATATCAAGCATAAGATTATTCTTATACACATACTGAAGGAGATTTGCAGAAGCTAAGCTACCAGAGTTCCCACTGGAGAAAATTGCATATGCTATTTTTGCTGATCCCAATTCCAAATGTTACACTTATATACCACATTCATACAATTCTAAGAAGAGAAAAAACAAAAGATTCTCTTAATAACCTGTGGCTGAACAGAACAGGGCCACAACCAAAAATAAGCAAAATTCTGGTAATTCGATTACCTTAGAACTGACTTGTGCAGTGCAATCTGATAATGTCTACTCAAAATAAGCCCCACTGCTATCAGTGGGACTTACTCCCACGTAAGTGTGTATGGGACTGCAGCCTTAGTGTAATCATCTGAAAATTAAACATAGAATACTACTTTGGAATGCAAAACCCCAATAGATCTTATGGGAAATATTGGCAACCAGGATGTTAGATTCCTGTTCATCCTGATCCACGGTTCTTTCCTGCAAAAGCCAGATGGATTGTGATTCCAAAAAGAACATATGCTACATCATATAAGGTTTATATGTCTGCTGCCAAAGGGTTGGCTCTGATTATTTCAAATCAATAATAGACATGTCACCCAAGTTCATATTTGTTGGCTTGGAAATACAAATATCTGTCCTCAAATATGAGGTGAACATGATGAACCCATAATTCTTCTCTGCTCCCACCTAGCCAGATCCCCCAACCATACATAAGATCCTAAGAACATAAGAATATAAGAGCATAAGAACTTAAGAACATAAGAAGAGCCATGCTGGATCAGACCAAGGGTCCATCTAGTCTAGCATTCTGTTCGCACAGTGGCCAACCAGCTGCCCACAGGACCCCACAAGCAGGATATGAGTGCAACAGCACACTCCCACCCATGTTCCCAGGCAACTGGTGTACATAGGCATACTGCCTCTGATACTGGAGGTAGCATATATAGCCAATCAGGACTAGTAGCCACTGAATGCCTTCTCCTCCATGAATTTGTCCAATTCCCCTTTAAAATTGGTCCAAATTGGTGGCCATCATCACTACATCATGTGCAAGTGAGTTCCATAGTTTAACTATGCAGTGTTTGAAGAAGTGCTTCCTTTTATCTGTCCTGAATCTCCCACCAATCAGCTTCATGGGATGACCCCAGGTTCTAGTATTATGAGAGAGGGAGAAAAAAATGTCTCCCTGTCCACTTTCTCCACACCATGCATAATTTTGTACACCTCTATCATGTCTCCCCTTACTTGCCTTTTTCCTAAGCTAAACAATCCCAGCTGCTGTAACCTTTCCTCATACAGGAGTTGCTCCAGCTTCTTGATCATTTTAGTTGCCCTTTTCTTCACTTTTCCAACTCTAAAATGTCCTTTTTTAGGTGTGGTGACCAGAACTGTACACAGTATACTAAGTGCGGTCGCACTATAGATTTGTATAAGGGCAATATGATATTGGCACTTTTATTTTCAATTCCTTTCCTAATTATGCCTAACATGGAGTTTGCTTTTTTCACAGCAGCCCCACACTGGGTTGACATTGTCATTGAGCTGTCCAACACAACCCCAAGATCTCTTTCTTGTTCAGTCACTGCTAGCTCAGATCCCATCAGTTTATACTTGAAGTTGAGATTACTTTTTCCCTCAGAATGACACTACGTCATGATGTAGCCTCACATGGAGGGGGGATTGTGTGCGTTGGGGGAGATGATAGCTTCTAGTTGACTGTTGCCAAGAGACGATGCCACCAGTGCTGTTGAGTTTGGCCGCTTTATTTTTAGGGAGACCATTTCAGCTTAACTCTAAGAGGAATGGAGTTACGGTAAGTCTTTCCCCTCTCCCCCTCCAGCACCTGAAACATTATCATGCAGAACACCAAGCACAAGTAGACCTGGGGAATGTAGTATTCCCAAGGGCAGCTGAAGTGCAGAAATACCATCTATCTATCTATCTATCTATGTGCTAATATCCTGAAGAAATTATTATTACTTGGGATGCAGACTGGCTTGTTTGATTCATATTCTGTATGCACATACTCTGCAGTCCCAGCAGGTGTCTGTTACCAGTTTTGTAAGCCACTTGAAGAAGCGAGCGCATCACATTTTCTCCAGAAGTTACTGTGTTTATATACCTCCAGAGATATTGTTTTGGTGGCAACAACATTAAAACAACCCTTGAAATCTCTTTTCACTAGGTGCTTCTACCAGCTGTTAGCCAGCCACTAAGCATGCAACCCTATCAGTTGACACTCGCCTAGATGGAAGCCTCTGATCTTGGAGGCTTCTGAGTATCCTGTGCCCTGCCAGGTTGCTGCCAGCAGGGTGGGACTGGGAGGAGTCACAGGGGTGATCTTTGCCTTTCCGTCTCCTTCTTATTTTAGCTTTTCCCTCTAGAGAGGGCTCTGAGCCTGTCGAGAGGAGGCAGACAGTTGGGGCCAGGGCCAGGGCTGGAAAGACCAAAGGATTTAGTGCAGGGCTCTCCAACCTTGGGTTCCCAGATGTTGCTGGCCTACAGCTCCCAGCATACCCAGCCAGCATGGCTAATGGCAAGGGATTCTGGGAGCTGTAGTCCAGCAACATCTGGGGACCCAAGGTTGGAGAGCCCTGATTTAGTGTATCCCATCCCCTCCCCACCCACCAGAAGGCCCCCTTTTTGACCTTTACGAGGCCATCCATGGCCACTTTTGCAACCTTGTAAAGCAGGCACCACAGCTCTTTCTACTGTGGCTGCAAGGAGAGGGGGGAGGGATCAGATCTTGGAGCCCCCCTCCTAAAGTCATAGCAGTGTCTATGGCTTTGGGAAGGGGGATCCAAATAATCCTATGATCCCTTGGGTGCTCTCCAGGGATCATAGGATTCTGCTGAAAATGTCATAAATACTCAGAGGTAAACATCATGTAGTGAGTGAGCAGACTTAACTCACTTTTTACTTCATTACCATCTCTCTCTCTCTCTCTCTCTCTCTCTCTCCCCCCCCCCCCCCACACACACACCTCTTTAAAATCATTTGAGTGGACTCCTGCCTGAATAGTCTCAGTGGTCTTAACCTTCCTGATAGATGGCTGATTTTATTTTATTTTTTATGTTTCTTCTTCTGCTCTTGGCAAAAAGGAAAACAAAGTAGTGTTAAAAGCTAGTGTTGAATGGAGAATGAGCACTGAATTGAATAACAACATCTGACGTGTTTCAACAATGCACTGGTGGTATTGAAAAAGGAAGTAAAGAAGGGAATAAAGTACCACTCCTGCAAATTTCAAGACTACCTGTCATCCCTTGTATGCAATTAGGAACAACTTTCCTGAGATACAATAGTGTTAAGCAGAATAAAAGTGTGCTGCCTTATTCATGCTAGTTAGGTATTCTGAAGGCATGAGCCAAATTGCCACTAAAAATGATTTATTAATCCTAGGTCTTCTGATACTTGACATTTTACACGCTGCAACTGGAAGATCTTAATTAGGAGCCACTGAGATCTTACTAAGCATTCGATCTGCTGGATTTCACTGAAGCCATACACGCAAAATGTTTGATTGCTGACTCCCAGGAGAGAAGAACTGGAATGTGTCATTTGCTCATTAAATGTAGCTCATTTCCACATAGTGGGCATTCTGCTCATCTAGGCTGATCACTGAGCTTTTCTCAGATACCTGGTATGCTAGCAGACAAATAACCACAAATGTGATGCTAGAGATCAAGGGCTCATATCCCTCACAATAGTCTACACAGTGTTTTCAAGGTGTAATGAGAATCTGAGCCAGGGGAAAAAAATACAATTAGGGCACAATCCATAAGGAAGTTCTGTTGAAATGCACAACAATGGTGTGAACTGGCTCTCCACACAGCTGGGGCGATTTCAGCCATGCCTTCAGTAGTAACCACAGAAGGGTTACACACTACCAGAAATAATCACAACACAGTGGGAAGGTGCTTGACGCGAAGAGCAAGCCACGCCAACCAACCTCTATGCCAGTGGTTCCCAACGTTGGGTCCCCAGATGTTGCTGGCCTACAGCTCCCAGCATACCCAGCCAGCATGGCTAATGGCAAGGGATGCTGGAAGCTGTTGTCCAGCAACATCTGGGGACCCAAGGTTGGGAACCACGGCTCTATGAAGTTGCCTTCCAAAGTGGCACCATGCTGCAAGGTGCAGAGGTGAATCAGAAATGAAAAAAGTTCAAGTGAGGAGGAAGCCAGAGTCAGAAAGCTCTTTGGAGAGAAGTGCATACTCTCTGAGCCTGAACTGTTTCCTGCGAGCACCGTATCAGAACATAATAATATGCAGATTCCACTCCACCCCTACCCACGGTTCCACTGAACACTTCAAAGATGACAACAATTTCCTCTCTGGAAAACAGAGCAGAGAAGAATGTTCACAGGCCGTCACCCTGTGCCAGGGGTGGGCAGCATGAGGCCTGCATGCTGCATGTGCCTCCCCCTTGCTGCGGCCCCCGCCACCCCTTGCAGCCCCCCCCCCAATTCAAAAGGGTCTAAATTAGCTTGCAAACAGTGTTTTTTTAAAAAAACAAATTTCAGCGCCCATGGAGGGCACACTGGGCCTGGGGGGGGGGGGTCCAAGGGTAAAAATGGCCCACAGGCCTCCTAAAGTTGCCCGCTCCCCCTACCAAACCCAGAATTCAGAGCATTAGAGAATTCAGACTAGCTCTTAAATCAGGACTGGGGGAACTTTTTTTTCCTGTCATAGGCCTAATTTGGCGATAATCTGTTGGGAGCCACATGCCAGTCATGGATGGAGCTGAAGCCAGTGGTGGCACAATGCGAGCCAAAGATTTGTGAGGCCACCACATGTTCTCTCTCTCTCTCTCTTTCTGCCACCTCCTTTTTCTCTTTTTTTCCCCTGACACCCCACCCTCTCTCTCTCTCTCTCTTTCTCTCTCTCTCTCTCTCTCCCTCCCCACCCAGCAAGCTGCCAGGGAGAGACAGATTGCTTTTGCCAGATGTCTGAATTGATCACTTGCAGACAGATATTGAAATTAGGCCAAAAGCTGCATGTGGCCCTATGGCCTCACACTGGCCACCCCTGAAATGGATCTGCCATATATAACCCTTGAGTTAGAACTCAGGACTGGGTTCATTGACTAGCGGTTATTTTCCTTCTATATTCAGTTCTGGCTTGAGCCCCCACCCCACCCCCAAACCCAAGAAAACCTGAGGCCCCAATTAGGTTAGCAGGGTAGCTGTTTCCACCACCACCCTCGCACACCTGAGACATGGCCAAACAAGAGTACATATTCAAATTAACAAACAGCAGTAGCAACAAGAAGAAGTTAGCAATATAGACAAAACAACAGATATCCCCAAGTTCAAAACTTCCAACTTCTTCTCTAGGTCTAGATGTGCCAATGAAAGCCTATGGCCTTACGCAAAAGCGACCTCGGAGAAGCAGATGGCACAGTTCTTTCCACACCAGCTGCAAGGTGGGGGAAGGGGATCCAAGCACAGATCCCCAGGTACGAGGTCAGAGTGAATTTCCGACCTCATAGTTTGGAATCTGAAAAATCCTATGGCCATCTAGATGCTGTCTAGTGACCATAGGATTGCGCTGCCCGATGGTGGTTCTACCTTGTTAATGGTTTCAAAAACTTCCATTACAATAGAGTTAGCCAGTTCAGATCTGTACCACTACTGTAAAAAAGGGGGGGGGATTAAACTGGGAAAGTGGGTTGGAGATGAAACCTAGCAGGGAATTTGGGTGGTGTAGAAATGTGATAAATAAACATGTTGGTCTATTTTATTTATTTATTTCTTATATTTATACCCCGCCTTTTTTCCTGCAAGGAACCCAAGGCAGCTTACATCATAATCCTCCTCCTCTCCATTTTTATCCTCACAACAACCCTGTGAGGTAGGTTAGACTGAGAGTCAGTGACTGGCCAAAGTCACCCAGTGAGTTTCATGGCCGAGTGGGGACTAGAACCCGGATCTCCTGAGTCCCAGTCCGACACTCTCGCCACTACGCCACACTGGCTCTATGACACACTGGTCTATGACACACTGGTCTATGTCAGAATACAGGGCTTCTCTAAAGATCTACATATATAAAGGAAAACAAAGGTGCAGTTTCAAATAGCATGCCCCTTCTCCCCTCAAGAGGCTGTCTAATTTTTAATCAGAGTGGAGAGGTAATAAATTGAAATCTATCCATTTCCACCACTATGGCCCATCATTGTCATAAGCACTCCAGCTCCCCTGTTCATATAGCCTCCTAACCCCCTGTCTTGCTATTTCCATAGTGCCTCCTTCCACTCCTTAGAATCCTTTCTGTGGAAAAGCGGCATACAAATAAAAAGTGATGATCATGGAATAGTAGAGTTGGAAGGGGCCTATAAGGCCATCGAGTCCAACCCCCTGCTCAATGCAGGAGAACAGATGTGGTCAGCCCAGGCAGTCACCCATCCAAGCACTGACCCGGCTCATACCTGCTTAGCTTCAGCATGTGGCCTGCATTATATGCTCTCGACACCACCTGCAGGTATATCTTGTTTGGTAAAGACTAATTCCTCCAATGTTCATCTTCCTTTATCTTTCAGTTATGGGCTCTTAGAACTAGTATACTGGTCCATTTTCTGAGAGTTTGTACACCAACCAAGTTGTGTCTGTCTTTCTTTTATAACATGTATGCATGAATGGGTGTTAAGAACAACATCTGTTTTTAAAAAAGCCTAATTGTTTAGACTTTAATGAGTGTTTGAGCTAATTTCTCCATTTTGTTAGGTGCAGTGCATAAATCTGCAGTGTGTGCTTCATACCTCTGCTAAAGGTCCTCTTAGACCCATGTTTGTCATTATAATACGTGTCTGTGTGCATGAGGACATGTGGCAAATGGCAATACATCTCGCTCCCAGTTGTTTTCAGTGAAGAAGCCTACACATAAGCAGGACTCTGTACTATTTGGCATCTGGTCACTGTAAGTGGAAATCTTCAGGAGAGGATCAGCTTGAAAACCAGTATACTATTTGTTGATAGGGTGGCCATGTATGAAAGAGGACAAGAGAGGACACATATTTGCATGAAATTTGCATATGCTAATTTATATGTATAGATGCAAATTTAGAAATGATTATTATAGCTTAAATAGAAATAGAGTACCGCTCACTATAGTGTGGAAGACAGACCAGTTGACCTGTGTGCCTGCCTGTTTAGTCTGCTGTCCAGGTGCTAACTAGTGACAGGCAACAATCTGAATGGTTCTTTATCTTTAAACTGTAATTGGACAGGACAGCCTTTCAAATAGAGGACACCTTCAAATATTAAAAAAGAAAAGAAAAAGAGGCACATGGCCACCCTCTTTGGAGAGTTATATTTCCAAAGTAACATCATGTTTATGATCCTGCTCAGCTGAATTCTGGCTGATAGGTGAAGATAAGAGCTATCACACAGCCTCACACATATGTGAAATGATAGATGAGAAATCTGAGTTGCACCAGTGTCAAGGTTCCACCTGTACCAGGACACCTTGATCAGCTCCTTAAAGATATCTGCCTCTTTAAGAGCCCCTCCTGTATCAGGATGCCAATTCTCCCTAGGGATGTAGCCGAGCAGCCCGTCAGACAGGAGCAAAGCCCGAACTGGGCCTGCTCGTGTCCGACGGGCTGCTCAGCCCTGCGCGTGGGCTTTACCTGGGCTCTCCGCCGAGCAGAGAGCCTTCCTCCCTGTCCGATGGGTCCCGTCGAGTCACTTCTGGCGCGGCTCCAAAACAGAGCATGGGCGGGGGTCCAGCGTGCCGGAGCAGTGGCTCTGGTGGCGGCGGCGGCACGCAGGAGTGGCGCGCAGGACCAGGTAGGCGGTGGGGAGGTCCTGGCGGCAGCGGCGGGGGGGTTCTCCAGCGGCGGCGCAAGCAGCATGAGAGGCGCGAGCAACGCTCCGTGCCGCTCTGAAGAGCGGGATCGGTCCGCCACCGCTCGCGGGGGGGGGCAAGCCCAGAGCAAGCCTCCAGCCGACTCCAGCTTGGCCCCACCACTATTCTCTGCCTTTTACCTTCTCTTCCCAATAACGTGGGATGAGGCCTTAGGCGTGGTGCAAAAGACACTCCAGCAACTGAATTTTAACAATAACTGTTTACTTTAGTAAATTTATTTATTTATTATTTACATTTATTTATCGCCCATCTGGCCAGCAAACCGGCCACCCTGGGCGATGTACACAAGATAAAAACAGAATAAAATATATTTAAAACAGTATAAAATTTTAAAATCTTAGCCCACCCCATATTCCTGCCTGAACAGCCAAGTTTTTAGTGAGCAGTGGAAGCTCAGCAGAGAGGGGGCATGGCAGAGGTCACTCGGGAGAGAGTTCCACAGTACGGGGGCCGCCACAGAAAAGGCCCTCTTCCTAGTCCCCACCAGTCTAGCTGTTCTGGCTGAAGGGACAAGGAGAAGGCCATCTGTGGCAGATCTTGTTAAGCGGCCTACTGTAGCTTCCGAACCGTCTTCAAGGGTAACCCCACGTAGAGCGCATTACAGTAGTCTAGGTGAAAGGAGACCAAGGCATGAACCACTGATGTGAGCAGGTGATTAGGAAGGTAGGGGGCACAGCTGCCGTATCAGATGGAGCTGATACAGCGCCACCCGGCTCACAGCTGACACCTGAGCCTTCATGGACAGCTGGGAGTCTAGAATGACCCCCAAGCTGCAGACCTGGTCCTTCAGGGGTAGATGTACCCCATTCAGCACCAGGTCAACATCCCCTAACCTTCCCTTGTCCCCCACCAGAAGTAGCTCGGTCTTGTCGGGGTTCAGCTTCAGCATGTTCCTTCCCATCCAGCCACCCACTGACTCCAGGCACTTGGACAGGGTCTCAACAGCCAACCTCGCTGAGGATTTGAAAGAGAGGTAGAGCTGCGTGTCATCCGCATACTGATGACACCACACCCCAAACCTCCTAATGATATCTCCCAGCAGCTTCAGGTAGATGTTGAATAACATCGGGGAGAGGATGGAACCCTGCGGCACTCCACAAGTGAGGAGGTCCAAAGCCTCCTCCCCAAGAACTACCCTCTGGTACCTTCCAGAGAGGAAGGACCGGAACCGCTGCAATACAGTGCCTCCCATGCCCAACCCCTCCAGGTGGTCCAGGAGGATACCGTGGTCAACGGTATCAAAAGCTGCTGAGAGATCGAGGAGGACTAGAAAGGAGCATTCACCCCTATCCAAAGCCCTCCTCATATCATCCACCAAGGCGACCAAGGCCGTCTCCATCCCATGTCCAGGCCTGAAGCCCGACTGGCATGGATCTTACACAAATAGAGCTGTAAGATTACAAAAAGCATGTATAATGGAAATAAAAGGAAAAATAACGCAAGGTTCTCTAACCTAGCTACACTGTCACCTGTAGGCTTAGTAAAGATTCCTTCGCCCCAGCCGCTCTTTGGCTGTTCTTCAGTTCTTCAGTGATATTCAGACTCTCTTCTCTGTCTGCTTCTTGGTGCCTGAAGAACCCCTCTTCTTTCCAATTTCGCTCTCTCTGCCACACACTGCAGCTCCAGATCCATTTGTTTATATACACTCTCACAGAACTAGAAGGTTACAATCCTGTGACCTCAAACTGGGGAAATGAAACTTAACTCAATTAGGGGGGAAAGGAGACTTCTCTCATGAAAAGGAAACTTTAACTCCAAGAGGGGAAAATGAAACTCACAAATGCCCCCCCTCCCATCAGAAGATGTTTGGGCCTACAGGCTTCAAACTAATTCAAGCCTGTGTAGGCCTCAATCCTTCACAACCAGTTCCTGATGTAACTAGTGCAAGATGTAAAATGATAATTATAGCAAATATGCTTTTCCACCATGCAAACAGATGGCTCAGTTAAGGTGTGAAGGAGATTAATTTTGACATTGACGTATTTTATCTTCCATACTTGTCAAGAGACACATACAATGATATACCAGGATCTTCAGTTGTCACTCAGAAAGAGATAACAGGAATAAACTGATAAGCCATAGCATAACAGGCTGTCACAGCTGCATTCATTTTTATCCTTGCATAGTAAAAACAACAACACACAGCAACATTTGGCTGGTCATCCCATGAGGTAAGGTGAGAACTTCATCTCATTCATCAGATCAGGACAGGTGGTGGATCACACCTCTCCACCATCAGAAGGGTTGCCCACCACTGCTGCCTGCCTGCTACCAGCCAGGCCCAATGCCTCACTCTGAGGAAGGATCCAGTCAGAGCCATGCCAGCCACTCATCTACTGCAGCAAATGAACATAAGAAGAACCCTGCTGGATCAGACCAAAGCCCTATCTAGTCCAATATTCTGCTCTCACAGTGGCCAAAGCTCACAAACAGGACATGAGCACAATAGCACTGGCTTGCTCTTGTTCCCTAGCACCTGGCATGAAGAGGCATACTGTCTTCAATACTGGAGGTAATATATAGCCATCATGACTTGTGTTAACCTCTATGAATTTGTTTTTTAATCCCTTTTAATCCCCTTTTCAAGCCAATCAAATTCATGGACATCACTGCATCTTGTGGTGGTGAATTCCTTTGTTTAACTATGTACTGTGTGAAGTACTTCCATTTATCTGTCCAGAATCTCTGACCATTTAGTTTCATGGGATGACCCTGGGTTCTAGTATTATGAGAGATGGAAGAAAGCTTCCCCCTATTAACTTTTCCTGCACTGTGCATAATTTTATACACCTCTATCATGTCCCCCCTTACTTGCCTTTTTCTAATCAAAGGAGTCCCAGACATTGTAAAATTTCATCAAAATGGAGTTGCTGCAGCCTATTGATCATTTTGGTTGCCCTTTTCTGCACCTTTTCTGGCTCTGCAGCACCCTTTTTGATGTGTGGTGATGAAAACTGTAACAGTATTCCAAGTGTGGTTGCAGCACAGATTTGTATAAAGGCATTATGACATTGGCAGTTTTATTTTTCATTCCTTTCCTAATGATGCACAACATGGAACTTGCCTTTTTCACAGCCACTGCAAACTGTGTCAAGATCTTCATTGAGGTATCCACCACAAGCCCAAAATCCCTTTCCTGGTCTGTCACCACCAGCTCAGACCCCCATCAGCTTATATATGTTTGAAGTTGGAATTCTTTGCCCCAGTGTTCTTTGGCCCAATCACTTTACACCTTCTTGCATTATTGAATCACATATGCCATGTTGACGCCCATTCCCCCCAGTTTTTCATCCATTTAGAGCTATTTACTGTCCTTTTTTTCTTTTTCTTTTTTGCTTTAACCACCCAACGTAATTTGGTGTTTTCAAGAAAGTTGGCCAACTTACTCCTACTGTAATTCCGTATAAACGTCACCTCCAACTCCTTGAAAGATTTCATCAACGTTGCCTCCGGAAAATCCTGCGAATTACTTGGGAAGATAGGCGAACAAATGTCAGTGTACTGGAAGAAGCAAAGACTACTAGCATTGAAAAAATGATCCTTCAATGCCAACTTCAGTGGACCGGTCATGTTGTTCGAATGCCTGACTGCCGTGTCCCAAAGCAGTTACTTTATTCCCAACTCAAGGATGGAAAGCGGAATATCGGTGGTCAATATAAGAGGTTTAAAGATGTTCTTAAGGCTAATCTAAAAAAATGCAATATAAACATCAAAAACTGGGAAGCTCTGGCCCATGAACGATCTAACTGGAGGTTGGCCTTTCACAAAGGTTCTATGGACTTTGAAGAAGCCCGACTGCAAGGTGAAAGGGAGAAACGTGCTAAGCAAAAAGCACGTCAAATGAATCCTTTACAGGACCATCTTCCATCTGGTAACCTGTGTCCTCACTGTGGGAAGCTGTGTGGATCTAGAATTGGCCTCCACAGTCACTTACGGACCCATCGCTAGAGTCTACACAATTTTCTTTAGAATTTTCCTCCTTTTAAAATCTCCTTTTTGTAAAAAAAAAATTATCCTGGAAGACAATCTTACTCGGTCACGAGTGATCGCCTGACTGACTGACTGATCATTTACAAGAAGTAAAAAAATGGACTGGTCCCAGTAGAGATCTTTAGGGGGTCTCACCGTTTACATACCCGCATTGCAAGCACTGACCATTTGTTCCTACTCTCTGGTTTCTGTTCTTTAACCAGTTTCTGATCCATAACAGGACCTCTCCTCCTATGCCAGGGGTGGGCAATTTGTGGACCTCCAGATGTTTTGGCCTACAACTCCCATCAGCTCTAGCCAGCACAGCCAATGGTGAGGGATCATGGGAGTTGTAGGCCAAAACAAGTAGCCCACCCTTGCCTTATGCCCATAACTGCTATGTTTGCTCAGGTGTCTTAGGTGAGGAACAGGAACATTTGCATTTGAGAACAATCCTAAACTGTAAAGCACTGTGGGACAATAGGCCTGATCGGTTTTAGAACCATGTAAGATATGAGGAGTGCCAGCTCAACCTTTTTTTCTTTTTCTTTCCTCATAGACAAATTGAGGCAGCCACTTGTCTAAATTATGATGAAAATGCCAAAGTGCATTGCATTCAGTAATGTAGTAAATGGGACTTTCTGGACTCAAAAGTGGGGAGAGAGAGAAGAGAGAAATATCAGATGAGGTAGCAGTTCTGCTTCCAGTACCAGTTTATATGAGCATCTTACTTAAAGCCTCTGATTAGATTTGTATTAGCTCAGCAAGTTTACAGCTAAAAGAATGCCAAAATATAATTTTGGAAGAAAAAAAAATGTCAGCAACTGAACATATTGAATGGCCATTCAGATGTTTTCAATTAAGCTCTTTTTGGCCATCAGCAGTTCTGTGTATGCAGCATCTCTGCTAACGTGCGGTTTTTGTTTGGTTTCATTTGTTTGAAATCCACACACTCGCTTATAAACATTGGCATCTAATTACCCTGACCCTCCCCCCCTTCCCCCCCTATTTTTTTGCTATAATGAGCACAGATTCAGGATAAGCCCTGGGAAGCCTGGGCTACTTAATTGCCTGATGACAGCCCAGGAAGAAAACAGCCTTACAAGCAGGCCAAGCTGGATGGGACTGTAAACAAAAAGATAAAGATAAGAGACACTGAAAACAAAAAGTGGTAAATCAATAAATAAAATTCCCCTCATTTCTTCAAGACCGGGTGCATTCCACCTCTCTCAGGTTGCTTAGCATAATCAATTACACCATTCATTAGGACAATTTTTAAATATATTTTTTAAAATAATAATAAATACTGCATCTCTTTCAAGTTGGAGGCCTATTAATAGTTTTCTTCTCCTTTGTTCCTTCAAATGCAGGACTCTGAACAACTAAACGATAGCAGCGGCGTTGAATATCAACTATTGCACTGCAGTGATGATGTTCTGTATTTGTGCTGGCCAGAGAGTACATCGGATGCAACCGAGGGGGAGGGAAATGAGTCATGCTGCAGCAGCTTGCCTGAATGCTCGAATGATCAGGGAAATGCCAGTGAAATCTGCAGACAGGAGATCATGTCCATTCAAACTCATGGTTTGAAAATGACTTTATGGGACAATGCCAGGTAGGGTGGTGCTCTACTAAGAGTTTGTGGCAGGGCAGATCTGCTTTGACAAGAGGCTGAGATCCCTCTACCTTCCCCTGTTGCTGCTACTGAGATCCCACCACCATCCCTAGCAGTGTTCAGTACTCTTGAGTCACAGCTCAGCATCAGAGGGAGGAGGAAGCGTGTCCACATCACAGCAACATCTCCCTGGAGTACCTTGGGAACTGTCATTCTGTGAAGGGATTAAGGGATCTCTAACAGGTACAGCTTTGCTCAAAGTAACAAACAGGCATAACAGGTAGTGATGGGCAAATGGACACATCCACCTCCAGTTTACCTCAACTTGCCTCAGGATAAGTCAGGCCATTACATCACCACCACCACCACAAATATAAGACCTTTAAAAAGTGTTCCAAACTGCACTTCAAGGGGTGGGGGGGGGGGCGGGGAGGATTTATATCTCATCATTAGTGATGTCAAGACTTGATTGCTCAAGTCACACAATTCTTATCACAGGAGTGTATTTATTTATTTGTTTAATCCATTTATAGAATAGCTCCTTCACTGGAGGTATTTAAGCAGAGGCTGGGTGGTCATCTGTCAGGGGTGCTGTAGCTGCACCCTGCAGTGCAAAGCCTGCATTGAGTAGGGGGCTGGACTAGATGATCACCGAAAATCCCTTCCAAGTCAATGATTCTATATCTAAAAGACATCTCGGCATGATTTACAACATAAAATTTGTATTTTATGGTATTCCCTGAGGGGAGGCTTAAATTTTGCAAGTATGTCCTGAGGTATTCTAAAAACGTGGAAACACGAGTCTTCTAATGACAGTTGAACAGGAGAAGAAGAACATGAACAGACATATTGCATGAGGAAGACAAGGCTATTTCCACATCCCTGAAAATGAGACATCTGTATAAGCCAGAGGTGGGCAACTTCTAGCACTCCATATGTTTTGGCCTACAACTCCCAGCAGCCTTAGACATCATAGGCCAGGGCTCTCCAACCTTGGGTCCCCAGATGTTGCTGGACTACAGTTCCCAGAATCCCTTGTCATTAGCCATGCTGGCTGGGTATGCTGGGAGCTGTAGGCCAGCAACATCTGGGGACCCAAGGTTGGAGAGCCCTGGCATAGGCAATGGTGAGGGATGATGGAAATTGAAGGCCAAAACATCTGGAAGGCCATAAGTTGCCCACCCCTCAGAACATCCATTGAGCTTTTATTTCCTTTGAAGAAAGGTGTGACAAGAGGGTGGGCTATGGATCTTTTTGTCTACTGTTTTCCTCAAGTACAGTGATGGAAAACTTGGAAAAGGTACTTGATAGGTCCCATGGAACCTATCCAAAACTGGGCTTTCCAAAACTGGGCTTCAACTCAAAAGATAAAGTCCACAGCAAATTCTATGGCAGAGGTGAGCAGAAGGTAGATCTTTTGGTGATTTTCAATAGATCAGCAAAGATTTCCAACTCCCAGATGTTTAACAATAGCAACAACAATATGGCTCCACACACACATGGTTTATTCTCCTGAAATGAAGAAAGCTTACATTTTTGTGCCCCCTCAACATTCTTTACTTCTAAGTTCATGTCTTTTGTACAAAAATAAAGTAGATCCCACAAGCCTGAAATCTGTCCATTCCTGTTCTACAGCATCTGTAGCTACAGTAAGTAGATAGAAAAACAAAATATTGTGCTTGTTCCAT
Organism: Shinisaurus crocodilurus; assembly: GCA_021292165.1. Classification (NCBI taxonomy): domain Eukaryota; kingdom Metazoa; phylum Chordata; class Lepidosauria; order Squamata; family Shinisauridae; genus Shinisaurus; species Shinisaurus crocodilurus. Next base: position 85,784,933 of record CM037878.1, on the reverse strand, counting down.
GTTATTTACACCCTTGAAACTATTTCATATTGCTGAATAGTTTCTAAAATGTGAGATTCTTGCAGAGTGGTTAGGAATGCACCCTTCCCCAAGTTACTCCCACTAGGTGGGGGTAGGATTGTTCCTAAAGCCCCTGCACTTCCGAAGCCAAAGGCACACAGGCACAGTGCATCTATGGGGCCATATCTTCAGGCTCAGCTGGTGACACACCCTTGCACTAGCGGAATGCCATCTTGAGACCACAGAAGCTATCACATGCAACATTGCATGTGATGGCAACTCTGCCTTCATGTCATTACAACTATGACCGCACACAAATTGGGAAGTTGGTGATGGGGACACTTTTGACAAAGGAAGCACTTAGAACCAATGGCACCTAATAGCCGGGGGGGGACACAACAACAGTCAAGGAACTATAAATATGAAGATAATAGGTTGATCTACATCATACTACTTTCTTGGGGCAGTACCACATAAGAATGCAGGTTAAGGATTGCTGGCATGAGAATGCTGTGGACAACTATTCTGTCTGGGAGAAAGTTTGTAGCATGTCCTTCAACTTGAATTCTTCCTACTCACAGTATTAAATGCACACGATTCTTGTTTCACATTGAATCTGGAAGTCCTATGAAGGCTTCACTAGGCCTCAACAAAAAGTTAGTTGACACAAAAAGTCAGTTCTCTTTCTTTCTGTTGAATTCTTTTGCTCTCACCAGGAGATAGGCAAGGATGTTTCATGAATGTCCCAAAACACATGAAGACAGAGGAGGGCTGTGGAGTCTAGAACTTGATTTAGCTTCTGTGGTGTACAAGAAAGGATTCTCATTTAAGCCATGCTGGTGGTCTTCATCTGGACTACTGTACGCCAATTGTTCTTTCCTGCTTTATATCCTAATAGGGTGGCTACTTACACATTGCCAAAAAAAGAGAGGAATTGTATCACCAAAAAAGAGTACAAAAGAGGACACCAATTTTACATATATTTTCATATGCTAATTATATATGTGTGTGGAAATTTAGAAATAATAACTATGATTTAAATAGAAATACAAGACATCTCACCATAGTTGAGAAGACTGGTGACCTGTGTGCCTGATCAGTCCGCTGTCCAGGTGCTAACTGGTGATGGGCAAATTCAAGGCCCCTGTTGCTCTCCCTCCTGAGGGTTCTTTGACTTTAAACCAGACATAGACTGGAGAGACCATTAAACACCTTCACATGGAGGACTGCCCTCTGCCAGCTCTCCAAAATAGAGGACTGTCCTTTGTACAGTAGGACACCTGACCACCCTATATCTTAGCCTGTTGTTGTTGTTGTTGTTGTTGTTGTTATTATTATTATTATTATTATTATTATTAGAATAGAAGCAGCTGTGTTAAACAGTGCAGGTTATTTTTGAAAAGGCAGCATTACTTAAATTAGACTATTTTCACATCTGTATAAGAACTGTCTAAATAGCCAGCTTAGAGTAGCAAATTTTCATTAACTAGTGCTCTCAAGCAATGCACTGGTATTAGAATTGAATATGGGAAATGGGCATTCATTTTCTCCCTTAGGTACTTTGCTTCTACTGTAAAGACTTTAAGCCAGCACTGGGACATTCCTCTATATTCCCTCTTTGCATTTGGATTTGTCATCATAGTTCAGAGGACTGCAATCTTGAATCACAATTGTACTGGGGAGTAATATAATTGGTGTCAACTAGTGACTCTTAACTCTGGTGTATTGACTGAAATTAAGGTTGCAGAATTTACCTTTCTTAAAGTAAATTAAATAAAAAGTGTAATAAATATGATGAATATATCATATGATGAATATATCATATCACAATGGATGTATAGCCTCTGTCATGGATTAGTTGAATGAATGAATTGATTGATTGATTGATTGATTGATTGATTGTCTCAACTTTCCACTACAAATGGAAATGAGTGGGGTCATCTAGAGTTTGAAGTGTGTTGCCATCAGTACACTGATGACATGCAGCTCTATCTCTCCTTTTCATCTTCAGCAGGTGAGGCTGTGGATGTGCTAAACCCGTGCCTGACTGCGACAATGGACTGAATGACGGCTAACAAACTGACGCTCAATCCAGACAAGACTGAAATGCTGTTAGTGGGTGGTTCCTCTGACTGGATAGAGGGTGTTTAACCTGTTCTGGATGGGGTTGTACTCCCTTTGAAGGAGCAGGTTCATATCTTGGGGGTCCTCCTTGAGCCATCTTTGTCACTTGAGGCTCAAGTGGCCTCAGTGGCACCGAGTGCCATCTACCAGCTCCGGCTTGTGGCCCAGCTATGCCCCTATCTGGACAGCAATAGCCTGGTTTCAATAATCTATGCTCTGGTGATCTCTAAGCTGACTACTGTAATGCACTCTATGTAGGGCTGCCCTTGAAGACTGTTCAAAAGCTGCAGTTTATGCAAAATGTGGCAGCCAGATTAATAACTGGGACCAGGAGGTCTGAACATATAACACCACTTCAGGCCCTCTTGCACTGGCTGCCTATATGCTTCTGAGCCCAATGCATGGTGCTGGTCTTAACCTATAAAGCGGTACCCGGCTTGGAACCACAATACCTGATGGAATGCCTCTCCCAACCACATTCTACCAGGACACTACATTCAACATCTGGGGCCTTCCTCCAAGCCACCACTTTCAAGGGAGGCTCAGAGGGCAGCAACAAGGAGGATGGCCTTTTCTGTGGTAGCCTCCCAACTGCAGAACAAGCTCTCCACTGAGGACCACCTGGCACCAACTCTACTATCCTTTTGGAATGGGTTTAAGATTGCCCTCCATGCCAAGGCATTTAACAGCTCCAAATAATACAAGGGGGTGGTAGCTATGTCAGCTTTTCAACAGGACTAGTTTTATTACCTTGTTCTTAGCTATTTAAGTCATTTTATGTAGTAGTGAAATGTTTATGATGTTTTTTTATTGTTTGTATTTTATATTGTATTTTACTGTATTTTATAATTGTTGTAAACCACCCAGAGCTCTGGCTATTGTGCAGTATAGAAATAAAATAAATATATGAAATAAAAATAAATGATGATCAAGACAGTTTGCAACAAAATGAAAGATAAATTATTATTATTATTATTATTATTATTATTATTATTATTATTATTTATTGTCAATTGACTCATACATAGTAAATACAGTTTAAAACAATTTAAGAACAGCTTTGACACAATAAAACAATTGCGCAAGGTAAATTAAAAAAAGAAAACAGCCTCCATAATAGATAAATAACCATTATTTAAAATAAATGATCACTGAAATAGCTTTAGCTAGTAGACATGGCGAGTTGTTCTCTAAGTCGAACAGCTATTGACAGATATTTTTTCACTTTCAGGGACACCCTGGGGTTTCTGTCTTCCAGTAAATATTTAACATAAAAACAGGCTGACCTTCTTGGTATATTAGCCAATAATTGACTGATCATATATTGTCAAACTTCCGTATAAAATTTGCAAAACAAAAGAACATGTTTGATTGATTCAAATGTAGGGATATGCGCAGAGCTCGATTGGGGGGTGGAAGTCCAGCGAACTCACCGGGCTTGACCTCCCGAGCTCCGCTCGCCATACCTTTTCCCCGGCTCGTCTCGCATTCTTGCGAGCCGAGCCGGGGAAAGCGACCTCTGGATTCCAGCACTACATTGTTTACATAGAAAATGGCATAACATACGTTAAAAAATGGCCTAATTTGCACAAATTGCTGCCTAATTTGCACAAATTAGGCTGTTTTAAATGTATTTTACACTATTTTCTATGTAAACAACATAGAACCGGGGACCTGGAAGTCCGGTGAGTGCCTCAGCTGGCACTCGGGTCAGCTCACATGGCAGGAGTGCTCGGCTTGTGTGCTGCAAGCCCAGTGCCGGGTGGGTAGCCCATTATCTTGGCTATTACAGGGGCATAATCTTAAGGGGAAAGGAGTACCAGCAAATCTGCCACTAAGCACTTAAGAGGGTAGAGCATTAAATCTAGCCAGGGTGTATGCTCTTTGATATTTGGGTACAAACAAATTCCCTAGGTATGCGGCCTGACAAAAGGGGCCGGAGATTATAATAATCAAAACATAAAACCAAACCAGTTCAAAAAACATACGCATCAATAATAATAATTAAAAAAAACCCAGCACTTGCCAATTAAAACAAGACAACAAGTAGTGCAAAGACTCAAAGCCTGTCGGAATAATAACATCCCTGCCTGATGGTAGAAGAACATCAAAGATGGAGCTAGCCTGGCCTCCCTGGGCAAGAAGTTCCAGAGCCTGGGAGCCACCGAGAAGGCTCTTGTTTGCATTCCCGCAAAATAATGATGGCAGCACAGAGAGAAGAGGCTCCCCCAAGAAACCTAAAACCTTTCAAATAGCCTCATCCCAAGTTGTGTAGGGCTTTATAGCTCATAATCAGTACTTTGAATTATGCCTAGAAATGGACCGATAACCAGTGAAGCTATTGTAACATGGGAGTCACATGCTCCCTATCATCGGTGTCTGTCAGTAATCTGGCTTTAGCATTGTGGACCAGCTGAACTTTCAAAACACATTTCAAAAACAGCTTCACATGGAGCCCATTGCAGTAGTCCAAACAAGATGTAACTAAGGTGTGTGTTACTGTGGCCACATCTGATGTTTCCAGGAACAGGTGCAGTTGGCACACTAGCCTTAGCTATGCAAGTGCTTCCCTGGCCACCATCGAAACCAGGTTATAGATTCATAGATCATAGAGTTGGAAGGGCCTACAAGGCCATCGAGTCCAACCCCCTGCTCAATGCAGGAAACTAGTTCAGGGCTGAATCCAGGAGTACACCTAAACTGTGAACTGGAGTTTTCAAGGGGAATATGACCCCATCCGAGACACATTGAACGAAGAGTGTGTTGAAAGTAAGGATGCACCGACGCTGTAAGATCCGTTCCATTTATGTTTTGCATATTGTCAGATGTCTTTCATTCCATCGTCCACTCATTGATGGAATCAGATTTTGCGAAAATCCATTCGTACAGATTTGTGCAAATTTGGAGTTGCACAAATTCGCACTCCCAAAAATGTGCAAATCCCCCCAAAATACACCAATCTTCAAAAAAATGTGTATTTTCACGCTTTAGACTATGGGGGGGGAATGCACATTTTTGGTCTATTTTATGTATTTTTCTATGACTAAATTTGCATAAAATGACATAAAATTTATTTATTTTTAAATGGTCTGCAAGTCCACAGAATCCATGCAACCCAGGAAAAGCCAGTCCGCTGCAGAACAACGGGTCAAATTCTTAGAATTGACTAAGCGAAGTGGTTGCCTTTAGCTTTGTCCCTGACACATCATGGCTCTTCCCTGCCATCATCCACCCCTAGAGGTCCACGTGAAGACTTCCTGACCTCAGATGTCCACACATTAGTGTGATCATCTGAGGTCAGGAAGTCTTCATGTGGACCTCTAGGGGTGGAGGCATTGCTGGATCCTGGAACCTTGATCATAAAAGGCTCCAGGATCCAGAGAAGCCTCTACAAGTAGGGGTCTGTGCATGAAGGCATTGATCTCCATGCCAACCTGAGGACAGCAAAGGTCAGGCCAGGAGAAGCTGCATGGCATCAGGGACAGGGCTAAAGGTGTGACTTCATAGCCCTTTTCAACATGCTTTACCCATTCATGTGAGTAACATGTCTAGGAGTTCCCTACAAGACCCTGTCTCCCAGAGGTCATTAAGTTCAGACTTTACTGAGAACCTCTCAAAACATCAGCTGCCACCACCTACGGATTCATAGAGAGCAGTAGGACACTACTCTTTTGATCCTTAGTTATGTAATTCAAAGCCAGCACATGGGGTAAGATATGCCAACTTTCAGATCCTCCCAGACCAGAACACAGTTATTTGGGGGGGGGAGTATTCATGTAACAGGTCAACATTCAGAACAAACAGTAGTTGATTAATAGTAATAAATAATGGTTCTAAAAACTTAACATCACATCTCTGCTTTCAATAACTTTTCTCCCTCTCTTCTCATTCACACCCTGTCTCTGATTCTACTCACTAAAGGTGCAATCCTATGCATGTTTAGACAGCAAAAAGTCCTACAACTCCCAGCATTCCCCAGCCAGCATGGACCTTTTGCTGTCCAAACATGCATAAGATTGTGCTCTGACTAACTTAGGCTGATTCATTCCTATACACACTCCCTGGGAGTAAGCCCCATTGAACACAGTGGGATTTACTTTTGAGGCGGCATGCATAGGATTGCACTGTTAACTAGCTAACGCTGGCCCCTGATTCCTTCCACTGTCTCTCTCCATCCTAACTCCACCAACTCTCTGCCTGACCTCTCACTAACCATCCCTCTCCTCTTTCCAACTGGCTTTTTCCAACTGTCACTAACTCCACCCATCATTCCATTCTGGCCTCTTCTGACAATCCTTCCTCCACTCACTTGTCTGTCACACATGTGAAGGGGGCTAATGTGTAGTTTGAATGTATGCATGAGTTCTGACTATGACAATACTACAACCAGCATTTGAAAGAAGCACTGTTTAGCTCCCCTTTTGCTGTTTTTTCTCCAGCCCTACTATATCCTTTTTCAAATGAATTCTTTCACAAGCTTGCTCAATACTGGAAAAGGCCAACAATACAATTCTCCTTGTCTGCTTTTGTATATTTCAACTGGCATTCATCCAAAGAGACAGAAAATTGCAAGCAATCTTTTCAAATAATTAATCATAATTCTTAATTATCTTTTAATTAAAAAAGGCAGCATGGCATCTCTGGGGGCTTTCATGCCAGTTTGCTTTCTTACCAATATTAAATTGTTCCATCTGAAGTTTGTTGAAATCCCCTTTTAGGGCTATCTGTGTTCCATGTCCTTGCAAACAGCATTTAGCTACTTGCAATGAATTAAGACTACTGTTCTGGGTGAAACCTTCTATTTCCAGAAAGTCAAATACTTGCTCTGAATGAAAAGACATTTAATATTTTACCTTGCATCATATATTAGCCCCTCATCAACACACAGATGTGATAAGCCCATTCATTCTTGATCCCATTTTATTAGCATGACCCCTGCATCTACAGTATCTGCTAATCCCCTTAAATTGGATCAATGTTTCCAATATTCAATTAAATTTGACCAATGTTTCCAGTGTGTGTATGCATGTTTTATTATATTGTATTATTTGTACATATTTATTATTGCGAGCCATCTTGAATACAGATATTTTTACCTATATAAACAGATGACCAATCAATTCAATAAATAATCAACTAGATAAGCAAATAAGGTTGCAGTCAATCTCTGGGAGAAGTGAGGGACTCTCTCGGCCACGAAGCAGTGCCAAGCATAGCAGACTTGAGAAACAGCTCCTGACCTGGAGAAGTGAAGGACTTCCCTATGCTGTATCAAGAGATTCAAGGCACTGAGGGGGGGAAACTCAGACACAGTGTTGCATAAATATGTGCGTTATAACCAGTTCAGACATTTACAGAGCTATCTTTTGGTCACTGGGAGGGCATCCCAGGGACCACAAGATATGGGAGATTCCCACTCCTGAGGCTGTAGACACTGCTACACTCTTGGGAGGGGAGCCCAAGATTGGGCCATTCCCCCTCCGCCACCCCCTTGCAGGCATGGCAGAAATCACTGCAGTGGCTGCTCTTCTGAGGAGGCCAAAAAGGAGGCAGGACAATTGGTGGGGTTGGGAGGGACGGGGAAAGGAGAGGCATGGATCCACAGGACCCTACAGCCTCTCTGTCACCATCCCTGCCCACCACTGGTAAGTCAGCTAGATGGGGTAAGAGGTCCATCTAGCTGAAATGGCTTCTTAAAATATATATATATTTTTTTATTTAAGAGGAACAAGAGGCAAAATCACCTCTATCATTCCTCCCACCCAAAGACAGGAGTCTGTTGGACTTGCTCCTCCTCTTCACCAGTGCAGCCTAATTGTTGACCTGCCTCTCACTTTTCCCCAGAAGATGGTGGTTATGAGAAGGATGATCAGGAGATGCCACTGCCTACTTGCTCACTGGCTGTCTGCATGTCAAGCAAGCAAATGGTAGCAATGACGAAAAAGAGGGTGAGGAACAAGAGCAGCTGGTGATAATGGTTGTGAGAAGGTACGTATATTCACTGAGAAAGGGGAGATGTTGCCCAAGTGCCCTCAAAAACCTGGAGCTGGCACTGATTGCACTCTTAGCCAGTAAATGTGTCTGGGGCTGCAATTCTGCACACCTACTTGGAAGTAACTCCCAGTGAACTCAGTGGGACTTACTTCTGAGTAGACATACATAGGATTCTGCTGAGATTCTCAGGAATACACATCTCCACCATCACAGAATGACCACAGAGAGGTGAACCAGGCATTTGTATGTTAGCCCGGTATAGCCGTAGCCCTAACCTCCCCGTAAGGAGGAAGAGGCATCATAGATATCAAGTGAGTGATGCATACTTCTGTGCATGCAAGAGCCCTGCTCATGGGGTGAAGGGCATGCATGTTCCCAAAGTGTAGGCCCAATCCCCACCATGCCTTGCAGCTTCACCTGCCTTCACGCCTTGCTTAAAAAGGCCCTATGAGGAGGTACATTGGAGCAATCCGCAGTGGACTCTAATGGGTTCAAATTCTAAGAATCTGAGCCATGGATTCCACACTGACTGGCTTTTCCTGAGATGCGCGGATTCCACAGACTTGCAGACTGGTGTTTTTTTTACTTTCCATAATTTTACACAAATTTAGTTGTAAAAAATATGGAATTTTTAAAAAAATGACCAAAAATGCATATTTCTCCCATAGGCTAAAGTATGAAAATGTGCACTTTGGGGGCATTTGCATATTTTGGTGGGATTTGCATATTTTGGTGGGATTTGCAAATTTTGGTGGGATTTGTGCATTTTCAGGAGTGAGAATTTGTGTAAATGCACATAAATGCAATGGCACAAAATCTGATTCTGTCAATGAGCGGGCGGCGGAACGAAAGGCGCCTGACAGTCCACAAAATGTAGACGGAATGGATTTTACAATGTCTGCACATCCCTGCCTATGAGTGATAGTACATATTTCTCTATATGCAGGACTAGCTGTTGCCCGCGGCTGCGCTCGCGTGGATTTTAGGATTTGGTACAATGGAAAAGATACAGTGTCTCTGACTGACAGTGCAACGTTTAGGCTGGGTGCTGGCAGCAGAAAACTTTTCTGACAGAAATATCTGATCTTAAAGAAAAATCAGGTTAATCCTGAGAGTCTACAGGTGATGAAGTGTGACCGTGCCAAGTTTGGGGTAGATCCGTCAAAACGTGATGGAGCCTATGCAACGATGCCCCACACACACAGCAGTCATTCAGTTATTTAAAAAGTTTCCCTCCCTTTTCACCCCCTCAGAGGACATTCTAAATGGCCTAGGGGAGATTTGCATACCCACCCCTATTGGCCCCTGCAGGAATTCATACGAACATTCTAAGTGTCGTATGGGCTATTTGGATAACTGCTCCTATTGGCTCCTGCAGCAATTCTGAAGTGAGGCTGACTTGCATAACTGCTCCCCTGTTGTTTTGCCCATAGGAGATATGAGAGTGGGGTGATTTTGCCCCCTTTTTTCACCCCCTTAGGGACAGATTTTCCAAAAATCCTTCCTTAGTGGGGGTCTACGTCATAAAAACAATGTTCCCTCAAAATTTCACGTTCCTAGATTAAATGGTTTGAGCTGGGCGTTGATGAGACAGTCAATGAATCAGTCAGTCAGTCAGTCAGGACACCTTCTTTTATATTTATTTATTTATTTCATTTTTATACCGCCCAACAGCTGAAGCTCTCTGGGCAGTTTACAGCAATTAACAAGACAGTCCCTGCCCGCAGGAACCTGCTCATCTCCTGATGCCTTCAGCACCAGAAAAGGGGAGGCTACAAGGATGAGAGAACCTCTGCTCACCTTGTTGTGTACACACACACTATCTGGATACTTATCCTCTGGATCCTCATTGGCACAGAGCAGGGTTCAGCAAGCATTTCTCATTCTGATGTCTCTTCTAAGTGCAGGGGTTTCTGAAGTTGACTTCTGCAGACCTCGGGTGCTCCCCTGAACCTGCTGACACCTCCCTCCTGCGCGTGGGTGGTGCCATTTTGGCTACATAAGTATCCACACTCAGGGAATGAGTTCACTATTACTATATGGAATAGTTTCAGTGAGCAGATCAGCACACAATCAATCAGGAGGAGAAAAGACATCATGGGCCTCACTGTGATGAAGAGCTTTTCTACATGAGGCTGTTAATCCACTGTATCTGCTTTTGGTTTCGTCGCAGAATTGATATCCGAGCACTACACGAAGAGCATTTTGTTTCCTGCTTTTCCACTACATAGCCTCTAGGTGGCACTGTGGTGTAGTGGAATGGTGTAATTGCACCAGTGGAAAAAGCATTGTCTTTCACTTTCACAAATAATACTGCATTTTCCATGCTCTAAAAACATGCACCAGAAGTGCAGTTTAAAAACAGAAGTGATGGAGGGTCATGACTAGGCATGTCTCCAAGGCCGGGTTGTGCCCCCAACCCGATCTTCCGTGGGGGGGCGCCGACCCGACTCGATTTTCTGAGCGGCGGACAGAGGTTCTCAGCGCCGCTCGATCGGGCTTCTCAGGCCCCGTCCATCACTTCCGAGACCAGAAATGACGCAACGGGACAGGACAGGCCGCGCGGGCGGCTTGCCGCGGAGAGGGCGAGCCGCCCCGAAGAACAAGGTAAGGCCTCGCCAGGGTGTGAGCAGGGCCAATTCCAGCCTCGTTCTGCCCGGCGATGCTCGATTACACAAGCCTAGTCATGACATCATCTAAAGAACCCATAAGTAGGGAATGATGAGTGCAGAAAAGCTCATAGAGTCATACATGCATTCCTACCTGTTCTGCGCTATTGCTTGCTCTAAAAGTAATCTAGAAGCAAAATCATTCCAGGACATGGTGGGTGCTACATATCTACCATAGTATAGTCTAAATCTGTCAGGTAAACAAACCTTTCCCAACCAGATGTGTTAGACTACAACTCCCATCACCCCCAGCCCTCCCAAATCCACATTCACAGCCAGTCGTAATATGCCAATGCTCCTTAAGTTCTAAAATGTCATTCAGAATATAAGCAGAAATACAAGAGACTTTGGATCAGGCCCGAATCAGCAGCTAATAATTACACTGCTGATTTCATTAACACCCTACATTTAAACAGCTGTGCTGTTTGTAATGAATGGAAATATCTGCCGAGCTGCACTACTGAGGCGCCACTTCTGTCTCCTTGCCGCGTGGGCGAACAGCACCGACAAGCAGCTATTTTCCTCCACAGAGCCAGAAATTATTTGTGCTGGAAAAACAAGTGAACTTCTCTTTAGCACCTGGAAGATGTATTTGGGTTGGTGCAATTTTAAGACTGGTTTGGGTTTTTTTTTTTAATACAGTAAAGTATATTTACGTTCAGCCTTCCACACCAAGGAATACTAAATTGCTTGTCAATGCTTGCTTTAGAGCCAAAATTAATAAAGAACCATTACAATTCAAGCATAAGAACAAGCAAATATTGAATGACACTTGTGTGCTTCCTAACAAAGGGGTCTGTTAGATACAGTCATGCCTTGGATTGAGAGCATAATTCGTTCCGGAAACGGTGCTTGTAATCCAAAACACTCTTATATCAAAACGAAATCCCCCCAAAAAAATTTGTACAGAGATTTTTAATTTAAGCTGTACTACAGTGCTTGTATTGCAAGACGACGCTTGTATATCAAGTAAAAAAAAATTAAATAAATATTTAAAAATTTGCTTGTCTTGCAAAACGCTCTCAAACCAAGTTACCTGTAATCCAAGGTATTACTGTACGCCTTCACACGTGCCCAGCTTGTCTGGGCATGGAAGGATATTGCAGCTGGAGGGAGAAGGGAGACAGGCAGGCCCAAGCAGCATGCCCAGCATACACATCATGTGGGGTGAAGGGTGGGACTTACAGGGCGATATTAGCCCGCGGAGCCCCACCCTCACCCTCTTTGGATCTTTTGTCTCCCTCTCTCCCTCCCTCCCTGTATGCAGTGTGGTGTGGGTTTATCTGGTCACCTATTTGGGGCCGAGTAGGAATTTTTGGCAGGCAGCTTGATTGGCCAAGGGCTGCTTGTTTTTTCACCTACTCCACACTATTAGTGGGATGGGTAGTGTTCATAGGTTAATTGGTTTATAGCAGGGGTCCTCAGACTTTTTAAACAGGGGGCCAGTTCATTGTCCCTCAGACTGTTGGGGGGCCAGACTATAGTTTGAAAAAAATATGAATGAATGGATCAAGTAAAAAAAAAAGGACCCGGGTCCCTTTTTTTTTACTTGATAGGGGTGAATTTTTTCCCCTTAAATGGAAAGTTATTTTATTTATTTATTTCATTTTTATACCGCCCAATAGCTGAAGCTCTCTGGGCGGTTTACAGCAATTAACAAGGCAGTCCCTGCCCGCAGGCTTACAATCTAGAAAGACACAACACACAAGGAAAAAGGAATGGGGAAGGAAGAAGGGGGAATATTAATGAATACTCCTGGCAGGGCTGGTGGTATTTACATATATAGTTGCACAATTGTTTCATGCCTAACATGAATATACTTTTGTTTTTGCCATCACACAAATGAGCATACTCGACAAAAGAATCGGCGCTTGAAGCGAAAGAGTTTTTTAAACGTCTGCTTCCGCCGATCGGCCGCCGGGCCGGATAAAAAGGCAAGGTGGGCCGGATGTGGCCCGCGGGCCTTAGTTTGAAGACCCCTGGTTTATAGGTTGATCTGGTCACATTTAGGCAGGTAGGTGTGGGTATATTTCAGTTGGGGTTAGGGTTGGTGAGCATCCAAAGGCACCTTTATGGTGATTTGCAATTCCGGAGGCTTCACGCTAGGGATGTGTGTGGAACTCGATTGGGGGGTGGAAATCACCCCGCTAGACACACACACACCCTGAGCTCTGCACAACTTACCTTTTCACGGCTCGGCACAACTCCCCGCAAGAGGAGCCGGGGAAAACAACTTCCAGGTCCCCGGCGCTTCACTTCCAGGTCCCCGGCACTGCATTTTTTATGTAAAAGCAAGGTAACCCACCTTAAAATGACCGTAGTTTGCTATTAGTGGCAGTTTTAAGGTAGTTTACCTTGGTTTTTATGTAAAAAAACGCAGCGCTGGGGACCCGGAAGTGACGTAACGGGGACCCAGAAGTCTGCCGAGTGCCGCACCGTGGGACAGATCACACAGCAGGGGTGCTCGGTGAGCGCCCGGTGAGTCGGGTGGTGGGCAGTTCGCCCACCCCTACGCTCAGGGTTTTGCAGCCCAGTGCGGAGATATGGATTGCCTTTGAGGGTAACTCACCTCCCCACTCAGAGTTTTGTGGCCCCGGGAGGGGGCAACATGGGAAGACTTCCCAATACCAGGATGGTGTAGACCTGGGGTGGCAGGTGCACAGATGCCACCTGACAGGGCTTGGATGTTTCACCCGATATCATTACAGGTTAGTTGTCTGTAGAGAGTAAAAGCCCTCATTGTCCCCATCCTTTGCAGATCTGTTTTAAATAAATGTGGCCCAAGTTTACACCAAAGTCCTGTGTCTGTTTTGTTACTTCCTCCCTGCCCCCCACCTTTCACTCTTAATAAGTCTGAATCCTATACACGCCTACTTGTGTATACCGGAATTGCACTGCAATTTCTTCCTTGAGAAACACCGAAAACATATTTTGTGTCTATTCGGAGCAAATATGTAAGCCCTCAGGGAGAAAGGGTGTGTGTTTGTGTTGTGGGTGGGGAGGCCAGCAACAGTCTACCTTAGATTTCTCCAACCCGGCACTCTCCAGATGTGTTTGATTATAAGTCCCGTCATCCCCAGCCAGCATGGTCAATGACTGCACTGGCTATGGATCAATGCTGGTTCCATGTTTTTGAGGGCCCTTGGGCAAGACACCCTCAGTGGGCTGCCTCTCTCAGTCATTCTACCGTCTCACCACCACTGTCGCCAGCTGCTATTGTTCCTCATCCTCGCTCTCATCATTGCTAGTACTTGCTTACTTGACAGGCAGAGAGCCAGTGAGCAAGCAGGCCGTGGCATCTACTGCTCCTACTTCACACCACCACCACTGTCTGGGCCAGAGCAAGAGGCAGGTGAACAAGCAGGTTGCAAGGGTGAGGAGGAGGAGGAACAACTCCAAGGGGCTCTTGTCAGTAGGCCCATGCAGTGGTGTGTGGGCCCTTGGCAAGTGTCCAAGCATACCTACCCTTGACACCAGCCCTGCTGTGTATGATGGGAGTTATAGTCCAGCACTTCTGGAGAGCATCAGGTTGGGAAAAGTTGGTCTACCTGGACAGAAAACTGTGCCTATCCCAAAGGAGATGGTGAGAAGGGGAGGAGCTAAGAGTTAGGGAAGCCTAAGCCACCTTCTAACATCTTGATGGGAGATGGCACTCTAGTACTGGATATAAAGGCTATGGTTGAGCCAAAAGTCTGCTAGCACATTTTCTAAGAACATAAGAACAACTCCTTCGGGTTCAGACTAAAGACCTATCTAATCTAGCATCCAGTTACATGGTGGGCAACAACCTGGTTGGGGTCCTGGCACCCATATCAAGGCAACATGATCACCCGCCCCACTGCCTTGTGATTCATCAAGCTATGCATTTCTCCACCCACTCCCAAATGTCCCTGACCCAGCTGTAGAGTGGCATCAGCACCCTGGTATGGTCTCTTAAGTACTACAAGTCCCAGAATTCCATAGTTCATCATGGCATTTTCTGTGCACTTGCAGAAGTCCACAAGACAGCTCACTGGCTGCAGGAGAGGGAACAAACACAAGCAAGCAGAGATATTGATCCCAGTAAGAGTGGGAGCCATTTCTGCTGCTAAATTTACAGGCCACAGAAGATATGTGAGTAAATAACCCATCATTAATTTATAAGTGTATAAGCCTATTAGATTTATGCCTAATGGCATTTTGTGATAAAAATTCTTTCAGAATTCTGGACATTTTTAGAGTAATGCTAAGTTTCCATAAATAACAATCACCATTTCATATTAAAATTCATGCATCATGGTACTTCTTTATTGAAATAAATGGGAGTTAAAGAAAATTGAGCTAAAAGTGAGTTCTGAATAAATGAGTGTGCTTCTATGGGCTTACGGAAGAGAAACCCGCTCATTGTATTTGAAAATGAAAAATGGTGCTAATAGGCAATTCATCATGTTTCACACATATCTCATGAATCAACTTAAATTTTAACTAGGGGCAGCACAATCCAATATGGCTGCCCATAACCCTCCAAACTCAGAGGATTATGGGCATCCTATCTAGGGCAGTACAGGTGCAGAAGTGTAGTTTCCCTCTGCACTTCTCCCACCCTGCAAAAGACTTAGATGATTACCAATTTCAGCCGTCCAAGTCTTTAGCCCCTGCTCATGAGAAGGAGGGACCAAGGCACCAACAGGATACATCATATCCCAGAAGAGCCTCTCTCCTCCCATCCCTGTCCCCTGGAACAGTGTTCTCCAACCTTGGGCCCCAGATGTTTTTGGCCTACAACTCCCAGCATGCCCCAGCCAGCTATGCTGGCTGGGGCATGCTGGGAGTTGTAGGCCAAAAACATCTGGGGACCCAAGGTTAGGGAACACTGCCCTGGAACACCCATCAAAGGCCAGCTCCGAGGTCGGTCTTCTGACCTCAGAGCCACAGGCTGCACGGTTCTTTCCATGCTGGCTGTGAGGGTGGAGGAGGGAGGGTGCTCCGAATGTGCAGTCCCCGCTCCAACCTTGGAGCGAGTTTCTGAGGTCGGAGCTGGGACTCGGAATTTTCCTATTGCTGTTCAGACTCTGTCTAGCAGACATAGGACTGTGCCTTTACTTTCTTTTTATCTTAATTTTTAAGTAGCTGAAAATGGAAATATTTAACTTTTAATTTGAGTTAATTTCAAAGGCTGCCAACTTCTAAGTTTAACTGGTTAATTTTTTCATTAATTTTTCCCATGACTGACATCATGATGATGAGTGATGTTTGTACATGTTACAGAGGAAGAGGGAGAGAAATAAATAGAGGGCTGCCATTTTCAGTGGCTTCCCTTTATCACTTGCAACATGTAGTTCTTCCCTACACGATTCTTTCCAACAAATATTTGAACGGTACATCAGCAGCATTCTGCATCCCAACTTATTAAAGGCTAAGCTGTTGGGTTTTGTGTTGTTGTTTTTAACCCGAGCAAAAGTAGGGATGTATGAGAATTTCATTTCAGTTTGCCTATCAGCAGAACTTGCCCCATTCACAACCCTGACTGTGAACGCAAAAAGGAGTGCATTTTTTTCAGAGAAAGTCCTCACATTCCTGAGCTTGCGAGCGCATTTGAAAAATTTACATTTTTTAAAAAAAATAGGTACACTTTAAAATGAAATTTCTTTCAAAAGATACACATTTTCCTGCTTTAGCCAATGGGGGAAGTGTGCACTTTTAAGAAATGTGCCCCGAAAGGTGCACTTTTCCCATTCAAAAAAAGGTTGCAAATGAAAACAGGAGCAAGGCGAACCAAGCTTCAAAGTGGAGTTCAGAGACTGTTGGTGAGCCCTAGCATCCCTGGTTTTCCCATCCCCAATTAGTTCAATGTTTTCTCTAAATATTGTTCAAGCCACTGACATCCTCCAGTGCCTGCAGGGATTTACTGTCTTTACTGTGGTATAATTTAATGTTCATATTGAAAGCTTTCCAGACCTTTTTTCAACATATGGATAATACGAGTACTTCTATGTAGGGATATGTCAGATAACATGCCCACCTAGGTTTGCTATTAAAACAATATTGCTCTGCTACCACTCGCTTTGGGCCATATTACTCTCTGCTTGTTTGTGAGTTATAAATAGACAGGAGCTGCTTACTTGCTGTCTGCTAACATTGAGTGAACTGTGATTTTAATTCCCTCAAACAAGATCATTTCAGGTTGCAGGTCGAACTAGAATGTTTCAAGTTACCTGTAATTTTGTAATGTTATTTTTCCTTCTTCTTTTCTTCCTTCCTTCCTTCCTTCCTTCCTTCCTTCCTAGTTGAGGTCATAAAGGTAAATTAATGCAGATAGAGATTAAAACTGAAATAGAAATGTCTTGAGCTGTCGGGAGAGGCCACTTTGCAAATAGCTCTCCATATTGGAATGGGCTTTTCCCTTTTAAAATCCCCTTTCCCCCTCATTCCCTTTTAAAATTTGGTATTCAACAGAGGGAAGGAGTGCATCTCCTTCTCTTCCCATGAATGACAGGTTCCCCAGATAAGAGAGGGTACTGACTGAGCAGGTGGGAGGGAGGGAGGGAGGGGGGAGGGAGGGAGGATGCCACTAACATCCTAATATATATACTCTAGGACAGGGGTGAACAACTTGTTGTAGCCCTCCAAATGTTTTGGCCTACAATTCCCATAATCTCTCACAATTGGCTACGCTGACTTGGGCAGATGGGCGTTCTATTCCAAAACATCTGGTGGGCCAGAAGTTGCCCACCCCTGCCCTAGAGCTTACATGAAGAGATCTGAAGATTGGCGCAAGAAGTTACAAACAGCAGGTTGGGGCGGAATGGAGGTGGGGGGAGGAACTGACATTGAAGTCATGGTGTCTGCATGATGATCACAATTTTGAGATGGAATGGAGGAGGAAGGGTCTGCAGGCATTCAAATAAGGTTTGAGCGCTGATGGTGTGATGGTTTCAGGGTTCACCTGGAGTTCCGGGAGCTGCCCCTTGGGATGCTGGGAAAAACAAAGACAATTTTTGATCCTCTGTTTTTGAAAACATAAAGCCCAGCTGTTTACTCAGAAATGTTGTTGTATTTCCTTTATGCGTTACCCAGAAAACCTTTTATGGGACAGCTATACAAATCCAGTCAGTCAGACATAAATGCCCTCCTAAACAACCAACCAACCATGAAACTGGAAGTGTCAAAGATAAGCCTGGAGAGAGAAAATAAATCACTGGTTGGCTTGAGCAGGTTACTATGTCACAACCCTCATTCCCCACATGTAAGAGAGACGTCAGTGGCCTAGGTTACAGAATTATTTAAGGTGAAATCCTATGCAAGTTTAGACAGAAAAAAGGCCTACAACTCCCAGCATGCTCCATCCAGCTAGGCCTTTTTCCTCCCTAAACTTGCATAGGATTGCAGTCTTAGTGGCTATAGAATATAGAGAGAGTAGCATTCTAGGCATTTCAAGATATTATTTTCTTCCATTATAGACACTTACAACTGTGTAGGAAATGGTGGGCATCTTATTATACACAGGCTAAGCATATCTTCATTTCTGCTATAGCTAAAATGGCCATTGTCTGCTGATATAAGATATGGGATCCAACCAACACCCAGCTGCTATGTAGCTGTCATATTGCATCATACCTTGTGATCTTCTTCATAATCAGATCCAATCACAAGAAACTTACAAAGGCATGAAGGCAGACATCAGCACAAGTCTCTGAAATGTGCACATCGATCGCTTAGAATTGCGTCAAAGTTGGCCCATGCTGGTCAGGTTCAGGTACAAACTCACCAGACAGATGGTCAGTGCAATAGCTTTGACAGTGCCGGTTACAGAGCAAAGCAGCTATTCTTTTTTATTTTATTTTATTTACTTTTCAAAACAAAATATAGCAAAATACAAGAAAAACACAAAAATATAACTTAAACTACATACAATAAATCATAAAGTGCACCCCCACCCTCCTAGGGACCAATTTATATACGGTACTTCCATCCCCTTGATCAAATGAATTCCAAATTCCAAAAATATAACATATCCTGAAGGCATACTCCCCTTCCCCTTTATTAATACATAGTCTAATAATTGATTCTATATATCCATAAAATTATTCTTCTTTAACTGTCCTTTTTTGCATTTGATGCTACAAGTTACTTTATCATTTAGGGCTATATCCCAAACTTCCTTATACCAGTCAGTTATTAGGAAAACATGTTGTACTTTCCATTTTCTCGCTATCATTAGCCTAGCCGCAGTTAACAAGTTTACAATTAATTCCTTCGTATTTTGGTCGCAAATAAGTTTCTCTGTTATTGATAACAATGCTAGTTTTGGACAGACCTCTAAGTTAATACCAATAATTTCCGATATTTCTGTAAAAACCTCTCGCCAAAAAACCAGTACATTTTTACAACTCCACCACATATGAGCATATGTCCCTTTTTCCTGACATCCTCTCTAACAAAATGCAGAGCAATTATTATCTATTCTATTTAATCTTACTGGAGTTAAGTACCATCTCCAAATTAGTTTATAGAAATTCTCCTTTATCCTAGTTGACATCAATTCAATCAATCAATTCTGTTTATTACCGTCAATGACCAGTATAAATTACAAAAGATAAAACAAGATACACGATGTTCATACATACAATACAGTGTTAAGAACATGCTAAAATCACCTGTTGACGGATTTTAATGGCAGCAGTACAAAATTTAGCTACTTGTAAAGTAATTGTGGGAAATTGATCCGAAAGGAGTAATGACGTATAAAAGGCATCTGAGCGTCCAGGGGAATTTTGAAGAACTGGATCAATAAAGGTTCTCCACAAATCTCGGTAAAAGGAGCAATAAAGGAGAACATGAGTCACAGATTCAATCTCACCAGAGTCACAAGGGCATTTACGATTGTGATAGGGAGTTTTCTGGTATCTGCCCTCCAAAGCCTTTGAGGGAAGGATATTGAAACGTGCCAAAGTAAAAGCCCTACGATGTTTTGGGACAGAAAGCGCAAAAAGATAGTTAGGTGGTACAGAAATTTGGGGCACTCTATTGATGAAAATTTGGCAGGACACAGTACTAAGATCAAGCTGACGGTCTATATCCAAGATACGCTGCTTGAAAATTGCCCTGGCCTTCTCTGGGCCCATAGAAATAAGATGCTGCAATGAGAGACCACATTGCTGGATCTTTCGGGAAATTGCTTGCTTCCAGGTAGACTGAAATCCATCCCAGAGGGTGAATTGAGCTAAACCAGACGGGAAGAAAATTAGCCTCAGTCAGAAGTTGAAAACCATAATCCAGGCCCTAGCTTCAATCTTTTGCAGGCCCGTCTCAAGTCATACCGTTGCATTTGACACACATGAGGGGACTTGCAAAATTGCTCTTAAAAATTTGGATTTTGGTCACCTCTTCAAATTCATTATCCCATACTGTCTTTAGCTGGTCATCTTGTTCTTCTGCTTTTTGAATCAATCTATATAAATCCCTTGTTATACCTCTTGTTGACACATTACCTTGTAGACCATCTCTAGACGTAACTATCTTTTCAAATTTAGTTAAATCTCTCTCATACTCAGTTTTTCTTTTCCACTTCTTCGACCACTGCTATTCTTTTTCAACTGAGACATGACCAGCCTAAGTGCCTTTCCATTGTGCCAGTATCTCAAATCCAAAAAGAAAGTCTTAACACATAGTTAACGATAAGTTCATTACAAGCTAAGAAGGACCTGGGAAACCAGACAGGAGTAATCAGAGTCAGATGTGAAGTTTAAGCATCCTGTTTTAGTTTAACATCAGGACTTTTTCAGACAATAGCCATTCTCCTTTATAGAATATTCAATTCATAGTAGCATTAAGCAAAAACAATGCAATACAACTGAGTTTCAGAAAAGTTGCAGAAGTCCAATATTTCTTTTAACAAACACAAACTTTTTATTCTGCTCCATGTGAGGGCTCCTGGATTAGTATTCATAATTTGGGATGCAAAAGTATTCAGCAGTTGGTTTTCTGAATGTTGGTTCTTGCCAAATTATTCATTTTCAATATTCAGTGTTCTGTGTCATTATTCATAATGTGTGTGTGAGTTTTTTATCTTTACCACAGTGTGAAGAATATGTTTTTGTTTCAGTCCTCTCAGTGTCAATCTGCTCTGCAACTTTTCCTTACCTAAAGGAAGACGTGTAGGATCGAAAGCTCAAATAAGTCTTTGGAAGAATTTCCAGCAGTCATTCTGTCAGGTACAGTGTGTGTGTGTGAGAGAGAAAGTCTTACTCAGTTGTTCTAATTAAAGTATGAGTAAGACTGAGTAAAGCAAACTGAAAGGAGGAAATTATATATTTTATGATTGAATGAAATGGAACAGCAGTGCCAGTCAGCAGCTTGCATAAATTTAATAAGATTCTTCTGAACTAGACTGATTTATTGTATCCACCAAAAGAATGAAATCTGAGACACCAAATTTCAGTTCTCAATTTTGGGCTGTTTTAAAAGTCAGATTCAGAGATTGTAAAAATGGCCTGTGTTCTTCCTAATCATTAAAAATGGTTATTGGAATGGTTATTATTTCTGTAACCAGAATGAAATCTATTAAGTTTCCTTTAGCTTCTCCCTGCTGATTTGTGAACAGATGATTATCATGACGCTAAACCATTTCGGCCTCCTGGATAACCCTCTAAATAGATGATGATGATGATGATGATGATGATGATGATGATGATGATGTGCATAGATAGCAAGTAAAATTGCTTCCACTTCAGAAATAGATTGTTCTTTCCACAAAGATAAGACTCCACAATCACTATGCTTGTCACACTTACACCTTGTCTTATTTTGGCTGCTTGAGCCCCACCGGTACTGGACAGTGTCCTCAGAGGCTTGGCTGGGAACACGTAAGCATACAAGAGGCAGCAGGAGGTGGTGCTGGTAACTGTCATGGTAGCACAGAGCAATCTACAGGGGAGCAGGCCTCCAAGAGTGAGCAGGTGCTACAGACAATCTTGGGCATGAACAGCTCAAAGAGGTGGCAGACAACTTAATCTGACACGCTACAGAGCCCTGCACAACTGACTACATAAGTCCAGGATCAGAAGCCGATGGCTGTGAAGGTCTATATTTATTTAACATATTTTCCCCCCACGCCTCCCATCAAAACATAAATAAATCCCAGGGCAGTTTAGAAAACACTAGAAGCAACAATATAGAGGAGCCTCATTCTGATTTGAGCCTTGCATTCTTGTGGTGCTCTGTACCTTCTAGGCAAGTCAATCAGTGCTAGGGTGGCCACTTGGGAATCGCCAAAAAGAGGAAATCCTCCTCCAAGAAAGAGGACAAAAGATGATACTGAGTTGCATAAAATGGTCATATGCTAATGTATATGTACAGTTGCAAATTTAGAAATATGTATTATAATTAAATAGAAATACAGTACATCCCACCATAGCAGGGAAGACTGTGACCAGGTGACCTTTGTGCCTGACTCCATCTGCTGTCCAGGTGCTGTTGATGGGTGACTTCAAGGCCCAGCTCTTCCTTCTGATGGTTCTTTATCTTTACACTGGACTTGGACTGGACAGCCCTTCAAAGAGAGAGAATACCTTCAAAATAGTGGACAGAGTCCTCTGGCAGCCCTCCAAACAGAAGACTGTTCCTTGTAAAAGAGGACACATGGCCACCCTAACTTCAGGTAAGAATTCACAGGGGATCCCCCCAAAGGACTTGAGAACCTTACTTAGTTGGTCTTACTGAGTTTAGAGCTTGAACCCAACACTGGGTCTTCTTCCACAAAATGGTCCATATAGTCTGCTCCTCTTCAGATGAAGTGACTGACCTGGTTTGCACACACACACACCATGACAACCCACCAGGGATAACCAGCCATGGTGGGTTGTTGTGTCATCCGAACCCAGCAGGGCAATTTTATTGTGAGTTGTTGAAAGGGGCTACAGAGCCACTCAGCAAGAGTGGCATAAAATCCCTTGCTGCTCACTTTTCATGATCTTGCCAGTGACTGCTCTTCCACTGATTATGAAATAACACTTTGGAAGGACCGACACTCATTTCCTGGCTTTTTAAAAAAAATATTTTTCAGTGCCTCAAAAATGTTCAATTGGGGTCATATTTTTTAAATTATTATTACTGGTTGGTCTTTTGCAAGTACGCACTTACGGCTAACTGATATGAGTCCTGACAAGACAAGGTTGCCTACCAGTTGTGAAGGACTGGGGGAGAAATCACAGTAAGAGAAAGGAGGGACCCAGTAGCGCAAGCCAGAAGCACCAAAAATGGGGGGGGGAGAGGCCAAAGTAGTTAGTGCACCAAAATGGGGGCGGAGAAACAATATCACCCCCTTGGCAAAGTGATCCTCCCACTTTTAAGTGTTCAACTGACACTTCTCAGTGCCCTCCACCTTTTCAACACTTCCCCAACTCTCCAGCTACTCCAGAAAGGGAAGATATTAACTCCCCAACCCCTCTTCATGGATCTTTTTCAGAGCGCGTACAGCTGCAGTTACTGACAGTTAAAAAAAAACACCAAAAAAAACCCCTGTAGAAATATATGTGCATTTAATGGCTGAGAAGTAAATGGAGGCAAAATTTGTGCAAATTTAATGGCAGGGAAGTAAATGGAGGGGATATTTGCACACCTGCATTAACTGCTCCATTACTTCCCAGCCATTAAATTTGTGTATATTTCTGCGCACACATGCGCGTGCGCACACGCGTACACACACACACACACACACACACACACATATATATATATATATATATATATAGAGAGAGAGAGAGAGAGAGAACGGTCAGGGACCCACAGTAACTGCAGCAGTAAGTGCTCTGAAAAGGAGCTGCAAAAATGGGAGGTGGAGAGTCAGTTCAACACTTAAAATCGAGAGGATTACATTGCTAAGGGGGAGATATTGCCACTTTTGCCACTTTCCCCCCTTTACTGGTGCTCTTTTCAATTGACAACTTGGCAATTGGTCCCTGGCAACTGTTCGCAAATTAGCCTATACACAATCTCACCTTGCCAATCTGTTCCTATTCCACTTCACCGCTCCCTTTGACAGCTGAAACAGACAAGGAAATTGAAGAGGTAAGACTGCACATATAGGACAGCCATTAGAACGCATTTGTAAAAGATTGACAAAAATAATAATAATAATAATAATAATAATAATAATAATAATAATAATTATGCCCCCAATTGTGTAATTTTCAGGGTTGGAGAAAAAATAAGACCCCAATTGTGCTATTTTGAGGCTCCGGGGGAAATGGTGGCGAGGTAAATGAAAAGGGGTAGCGATCGGTGCAGGAAGGGGAGAGACAAGACAGGTTCTGCTGCAGGGGACACTGGGATACCAGCTGGAGGACAAGGGGGAAGGAGGGGGAGAACATGGCGAGCCCAATCATCTCTGAGGCGTACCGTGGGTTGTTCAGCGAACAACTAACCCACCGTGGCTTATTCGCAGGGTGGCTTAGTGTGATGTGCAAACACGCCCACTGTTTCCATTTGATGGGAACTTCCCAATACTGTCTCTTTGAGGCTGGTGTCAAAAAGTTGCTATTTAGGGCTTGGAAGGAACATTTGTGTATTTAATATATTTCTAGTACCCTCAAGGTGGTCTACAAATTAATGTTACAAACAAAACAATTCAAGGAACATAATTAAAAACAACATCAGATTAAAAACACACATACATGACCAGCAAGAAGCAGGTCAATAAAAAGCAGGATGTTAAGGCCACTTAAAGACCACAACAGAGATAAGCAGAATTCTCAGAGGAGAGAATTCCATGAGTGAGGGCCAGATAAATGCTGGGCTATCAAGGGTGGACCAGGAACTGGAGACAGATGCAGCAGTAACAGTGGGTGACAGTGGCAGAGCTAGCACCACTGCTGTCCCTGACCATTGGCCATGCTGGCTGTGGCTTATGAGAGTTATAGCCCAAAATATCAGGAGGGCACCAGGTTGCCTACCCCTAGTGAGGAACAGTATTTCCTTCCAATTTCTTTCTCCTCGTTACAATAACACTGTCGGGCTGTTTTTCTCAATAAACGCTTACTGGAAATCCTGCTGAATTTTGTAATTGTATTGAAGCGATGTGTTCACTCCCTCACCCCACTATCTTCATTCATACCAACCCACTTGTTTTGTAAACCATTGTCTTCCTTCCACCCCTGTTTCTCCACGTCTGTGCTGCCTCCTGTATCCATGCCTCTTTCTTTTAATAGAAATAATAGGATAGAATTTCTGCAGCAAAGTTGTTTGAGAGCCCTAATAACTTCAGACTGCCAGGACTGACACTGAGAAACATAGTTTGTGAAAGTCTGAATTTGGAGGAGGGTTTTGTTTCTGTTTTATCCCCCCCCCCCCCGGCTGTTTGCCAGTGCTCAGCTTTCACCATAAATCGATATGAATGGCACCATCTGCAAAATGAGGTTTGCATAAATGTTATATCACAAATGGCTGATCAAATGTCACAAAAATTATGCTATGTGGTAGCTCAGCTTTGCTTAATTGTTTCCATATGTTAAGGAGAAGAACATACAATGGTGACTTTTCATTTTCCTAATGAGCTACATCTCTAAATCTTCTCCCTTGTGATGCTCTGAGAGTCAAGCTACACATTACATGAATTATATAGCATGTGGCACAGCAGCATTGCCTTTATTTTTACTTCACAGTGGGTGCATGCAGCTCTGATCCAGATTGGGAGAATTAAATCTTTACCCACACACACACAAAAAAACCCGATTTGCTTCTTAAAATCTCTCTCTCTCTCTCTCTCTCTCTCACACACACACACACACACACACACACATACACACACACACACACACACACACATGAGTTTAAAAAAGAAGAAAGAAGTCTCCACTGATGCCCCAACTGGGAAATGGAGTTATAATATTATCGTCCTCTCATTGCTTCAGTCAACATTGCTGCTGGGAAGAGCCAGGAACTGTAGACTATCCAGCTTCCCTAAAGGAGGTGCCGCAGCTCCGGGGCAGAAACATCTGGTGTTACCTGGCCCTGATTTCTGGGTACTTCACTTCTGGTGTGTGAGGGGACTCTTTTTCCCTATGGCCATTGCGGAACCTTGAAAGAGCAGCAGCTGGACCAGTAAGAGCAACATCTGAGGTAGGGATGTTGAATCTCCTTCAGCCCAAGGGCTGGATTCCATTTTAGAGACGCTCGCAGAGGCCGCATTCCAGTGATGGGCAGGGCCAGTGGCAAAAGGGGGAGGGGCAAAAGGCAAAAGTGCGGATGTCAGAGAAATCTTGAATGGATTAACATGAGTTTGGATTTCAATGAATCCGACCTATAGTTTCTGCAGTGGACCAGATTTTTTCAAGTCTTACAGATTCCGTGGACTTGCAGACTGTTGGGTTTTTTTTTACTCTGGGGGAGGAATTTGTGCAAATGCACACTTGCGCTAATGCTGCATTAGTGCAAGTGGAATGATGAGATTCTCCTACATCCCTAGCAGTCAATCAGCAGATGACAGAACAAAATATGCCTGACAATCTGCAAAACAGATGGAAGCCATTTAACAAAATCCATACATCCCTAGGCAAAAGGAGGAGCAGGCCCCAAATACCAAAAATGCTGGTATATTTTACTTTAAAGTTCTCACTGCCTGGAACTAAGCCTTAGAAGAGGCATTTCAACCATTTAGAAAGGGGGGAGGACTGCCAAAAAGTTGGGAAACCACCAAACCATCAGTGGTTGGGGGAAAGGGGTGGGGGCAGGAGAAGCAGGAGTGACCATGTGAGCAATCCCAGTGGGCCAAATTGGGACTACAGGTAGGCCAGATTTGGCCCCTGGACTAAGGTTCTGCACCCTGATCCAAGGCCTGGGGAAATAAACACTTAATAACACTTGGGGGTTATTCAGAACCACAATAATAAGAGCTCAGCTTGAATGGATACCCCAGATCAGCAAAGGTACCACCAAGTCCCAAGAGAATGCCAGCATTGTTAACAAGCAGTGTCAAAGAAGCAATAAGAGGCAAGAAGGGTTCCGTCAAAAGCCGGAAGACTTGTCCAACTGAGGGCTACAAAATGGAATACGCATTTTGTCAAAAGAAATACAAGCAGGCAATAAGGGGGGGGGGCAAAAAGACAGACAGACAGACAGACAAAGCCTGCAGTAGAAAGAGTCCAGGTTGTCTTTCTCTGCTAGCCTTCCACAAGCACTCAGTATACTTGGATCAGATTAAAGCGAATGGCAGAAACCAGCCAAAGTTTAGGCTAAAGAGGTGGACAAAGGAGGAGAAGAATAGAGCAAAAGTATGTAAAGTAAAGGCAAGAGAGAGATCTTAACTTTTATTTTCCTTCTGAGCTCCTTTTCCTTTCTTACTCTTTCCATTAACCACAGGCAACCTCTTCTTTCGTACGTTCTTAGCTTGTTATCATCGACACACTGCTGGCTCCTTTCTTCGTTTGCATTCATGCCTTTTCAAAATCTAGCTGAAATCTTATATAAAGCTCACCTGAAACTCATGCCACTCCATACCCAATGCCTGACGAGTAAAAAAAAAGTAGCAGGTGGCTCAGAAAGTGTGAGAAAAACAGAATATTTTATGATCATCATGGGGTATGTGGTGTGGAGAATGAATACACCCTCTCTTCTCAATCTGTTTAAATATTGAAAAGTAGCGGTGTAATTAGCCTGTGCCAAGGGAAATATATGATCTGTACTATATGTACGTACAGTGCTTTAATGGTTATGGCTACAATCCTAAGCATACAAACCTGGAACTCAATGGGTCTTCTACATCAATCAGTTTAGGACTATAGTTTCAGTGTATCACATACACATAATTCAAAATCCATATCTATGATAAAAGCTAACTAGGCTTCTGCAAATGTTCATGGACAGGACCAAATCCAGCAGAGGATCCTGATAGGGGACGGGGGGGAGGAGGCAATTTTTGCCAATCCCCCTTCCCCCCGTAGCCCTTCCCCACTGTTCTACAGGGTCCCCAAAACCTCCAGAGCAGATTTTTGGGTGGGCACAGTGGGCTGCAGAGGGAAGGAGAAATTGGAGAAAGTTGCCTTCTGTTGGCGAGAGCATCCTATGAGTGGAAGTCCACTCAGGGGATGCTCCCATCAGTGGGAGCAAATGCAGGATCCCAGTCATTACAAGCTGTCTGTGGTGGAAGAAAACACACATACTTCGGCATTATAATGCAAGTGGGACCTGCAACAAATCACCGTAGTGTGTTCTCTCTCCTAACAGGAGTGCTCCTGTTAAGGGTTCCAGTCAGCCATTTCCTCCAAGCAGAGCACTCCACACCTAAAGACAGTCACCTACCAGGCGGCAGCAGCGATGTCTCACACCAGGGGAGCTGCAGGTGGACTAGCTCACTCCTGATGGCTCCAAGCAGACATCCCATCCTTGCATCAGTGCCTTCCAGACAACAGCCTTTTATAAGGGTTAGAGCTGCATCTTCAGCCTACCGGGTGGCGGTGAAGGCAGCAAAAAAGAATTTCTATGCTGCCTCCATTGCGTCTGCAGAGTGCTGCCCCAGGAGGCTGTTCCAAGTGGTCCGGAGTCTGGTCAGTCCAGTCGCTCCAGACCCACTGGAACAGTCAAAAGCCTCCTGTGAGGCTTTAGCGAAGCACTTCGCAGATAAAATCGATCGGATTAGGAGTGGGATATCGTACGTCGTGGACACAGGGAGTGAGCGGGAGGAGGCCAATGGCAGACCGGTTTTGTGGGATCGGTTTCGGCTTCTTCCTTCTGATGAAGTGGACAAGGTGCTTTCATCTGTGAGGCCGACCACCTGCTTGCTTGACCCTTGCCCGTCCTGGCTCATCATGAGCTGCAGGGAGAGACTGGGTGAGGGGATCAAGGCGGTGGTGAATGCCTCCCTCGAGGAGGGAGTGATGCCATCAGCCCTCAAGGAGGCAGTAATAAGACCGCTTCTAAAGAAGCCCTCCTTGGATCCCCAGGATTTAAACAACTTTCGCCCAGTCTCCAATTTATCATTTCTGGGCAAGGTGATCGAGCGGGTGGTGGGTGCTCAGTTGAAGGCACACTTGGATGAAGCCGATTATTTGGATCCGTGCCAGTCGGGCTTCAGGTCTGGACATGGGACGGAGACGGCCTTGGTCGCCTTGGTGGATGATATGAGGAGGGCTTTGAATAGGGGCGAATGCTCCTTTCTAGTCCTCCTCGATCTCTCAGCGGCTTTTGATACCGTTGACCACGGTATCCTCCTGGACCGTCTGGAGGGGTTGGGCTTGGGAGGCACTGTATTGCAGTGGTTCCGGTCCTACCTCAAGCCGCTGGGAGCTATCATCAGGAGGTTTGGGGTGCAGTGTCATCAGTATGCGGATGACACGCAGCTCTACCTCTGTTTTTAAGTCCTCACCGAGGTTGGCCGTTGAGACCCTGTCCAAGTGCCTGGAGTCAGCTGGCTGGCTGGATGGGAAGGAACATGCTGAAACTGAACCCCGAGAAGACCGAGGTACTTCTGGTGGAGGACAAGGGAAGGTTAGGGGATGTTGACCTGGTGCTGAATGGGGTACATCTACCCCTGAAGGACCAGGTCCGCAGCTTGGGGGTCATTCTAGACTCCCAGCTGTCCATGGAGGCTCAGGTGGCAGCTGTGAGCCGGGCGGCGCTGTATCAACTCCATCTGATACGGCAGCTGCGCCCCTACCTTCCTAATCACCTGCTCCCATCAGTGGTTCATGCCTTGGTCTCCTCTCGCCTAGACTACTGTAATGCGCTCTACGTGGGGTTACCCTTGAAGACGGTCCGGAAGCTTCAGCTGGTACAGAACGCAGCGGCTCGCCTGATTAAGGGCAGCCGCCGGCGTGATCACATCACGCCAGTGCTTAATGAGTTGCACTGGCTACCAGTTGCTTGCCGAGCCGAATTCAAGGTGTTGGTTTTGACCTTTAAAACCCTACACGGCTCCGGCCCAGCTTATCTCAAGGAGCGCCTCCAGCAACATCAAGTAGCCGCTCAACAAGGTCTGCCACGGACGGCCTTCTCCTTATCCCATCAGCCAAAGCAGCCAGGCTGGTGGGGACTAGGAAGAGGGCCTTCTCTGTGGCGGCTCCACATTATGGAACTCCCTCCCTAGTGACCTTCGCCATGCCCCCTCCGTGATGAGCTTCCGCCGTGCATTAAAAACATGGCTGTTCAGGCGGGAATATGGGGTGGGTTAGGTTTTTAATGAGAATTTTTTATATTGTTTTAATTATTATATTTTATTGTGTTGTTTTGTTGTATTTTAATTGTACATCGCCCAGGGTGGCCGGGTGACCGGCCAGATGGGCGATTGATAAATATAGTAAATAAATAAATAAATAAATAAGATCCCTGGTGGGGTGGGGTGGGGTGGGACAGGGCAGGTGGAAGAGATCATCCTGATGTTCACCAAACACAAGCATCTCCCTGTGGCATTTTGTGGCTACTGAGCATGCCCAGTCCTCATTGGGCTGTTTTGTGGGGGGTTTGCCCCCTCGTGTTTGATTTTTAAAACATTCCTTAATCCCAGGGCTCCCATGATGAGCATGATGACACCTCTCTCTTGTTTCTCAGCGGCCCTGTTTTGGTTACAGTCCTTGCGACACTACTCACCACATGAGTTCACTCTTAGAAGGAATGATGTGTTTATGTATTTAGCACACAAGATGAAATCACTGAATTTCTTTTTAAAGGGGGGGTGTTTTTCTTTCCTTGAAAATAGCTTGAATTATGAGCAGCGTGAGTCCAACACACAGCTATAAATATAAAAACAAATAAAATAACATACCACTACATTAAATCGACTAGAATTGTGATACCACTAATGAAGTTGAGAGTTATAACAATGTACCTCTAATATAATGAGGTATAAATCTATCTCTAATACCTGTAACATATATAAATGTGTGTGTGTGTGTGTGTGTGTGTGTAATTAACATAGTCTAAAGGATTTTTGAAAGCCACAAAAATGTACACAATTTTTCCCCATTACCTACACCTTGACCTTGCTTATACCAGGTATGTTGAAGAGTTCTTGGTCTTGAGTCACGAGTCGAGTCACGAGTCTTTGGACCCGAGTCTCGAGTCTGAGTCCTTGGTCCAAAATGGTGACTCACGAGTCACGAGTCACGAGTCACGAGTCACGAGTCACTCCCAAAGCTGACTCCACGAGTCCCTATTAAAATCAATGGGATTTTTTCCCAACAAAATAAGGCTATTTCAGATGTGTGGCTTAAATAAATTCTAGCCACAAGTGTGCCTTTTTATTTCAAAACTCTGCAACTGATTTTGGCAAGAACAGACCAGGCAGACAAACCCAAAATAACAAGGCAGGCAGAGGAGGCAGGGAACCCCAAAGCAGGCAGGCAAAGGCCTTTGTCTTGGACAATTCAACTGTTGAACTGGTCAAGAAGAGACCAGGCAGGCAGAGGAGGCTGGGAACCCCAGACAGGCAGGCAGAGGCAGCCAAACCCAAAATGTCTGAAAGGTTGCATTTTAGAAAAATGATTTTAAAAAATAAACTTGCTGTACTTCCTAAAACTTATCCATGTTGCATTTGAGGAACATGATTTTTTTTCTAAATGTTTGGCCCCCATTCTGGAACGGTGAGATCTCATCACAATTCCACCCTCACTGAACACCCGCTCCACTGGTGATGAATTTGCTGGAACCAGAAACACACTCAGAGCAGCCACACAGAGTAATCTCAGGTCCTTCTTCTGCCTCTCCCAAGTACGCAACACATCAATCAAAATAAATCTTGACACACTGTTGGGGCTGCACTCCTGGTAGCCGTCCATAGTGGCCGAGCAGCGGCACACCTCGCTTGCATGCACTCTTTGCTGGTGAACGCGCTCCTCTCCACTCCTTCTGGCACAGCCCAGGGATGTTGAAGAGTCCTTGGTCTCGAGTCCCGAGTCGAGTCTCGAGTCCCATTAAAAATATTGGGACTCGAGTCCGAGTCAAGTCAGAGGGGGGACTCAGTCCTACTCACGAGTCGAGTCCTCGAGTCCGAGTCCCCATCCCTGGCTTATACGTAGTTCCTTCCTGAAATCAAGATGTGTCTCTATGGGACCCTTGGTCAACAGAGTCCCATTGACTCGGCATTTCCATTTGTCCAAACCTCTGAATAGTCAGAAGTGTATTGCAGGCCTCTTATAGTGCTAACTTGTGTGCCAATATAGCAGTATCTAAGACTGCACGTGTTTAGAATAACGGGGTTACAAAGGAGCAGTTTTTGAAACAGACCTGGCAGTCGCTGAATCAGAGAAAAAATATGGGAGAGATGAGAGCCAAAGAAAGGGTAATGTAGTTTTGAAGGATGTGAGTGGGGGAAGCACAGTTTCACACATTTAGAGTGCAATCCTATGGCCACTTCCCTGGGACTAAGTCCCATTGAACTCAATGGGACATACTTCTGAGTAGACATGTATAGGATTGCACTGCACATCTTCCTGAGCAGAAACATCTCTATATTCTGTACTAATTTCAATCAGGGTCCCTGTGACAGAAAAGCAGCTTATAAAATTTAGAATAAATAACCAAATAATATTTATATTGATGTTCATTTAGGATTGTAGTCTTCATTAACATTACAATTTAAGATTCTATTTATTTTTTTGTCCTAGCTATAGACTTTAGAGAGCTGAGAAAAATGCTGCTGAATGGTGAACAATCATGGCGAGCTTTCCTGAGCAAGTCTTGTACAAGTATGGTTTCTGCCAGTTGAAAGGTTTCCTTTTAGCTGTAATTCAACTGATTCTTTTTCCTGGCATGGAAATTACGTAGAGTCTTCTCAAGCATTTGATCAGGGATGCTCATCAACACAAGCATCTCTGATTGCTTGAGAGCAGAATCAGAGTGAGCAGGGCTAACAGGAATGTGTTTGCATCCACTGCCTCTCCTTTCCCCTGCTCCAAGGCTACCCATCAGCTTACCCGGGGGCAGGAAGAAAGTAGAGATAGCAGTGGAAGTGACCTCAGCACAAAGACCCCAAGGACCTTCTCCCTCTGCAAGAATGGTGTTCATAACATCCTTTTCTTGTTGGCTAATAGACCAGGATTCCAGATCTCGACATCCACAGTGGGAAACTGACGGTGTGTGCATAATTCAGAACATAAGAGCCACGCTGGATCAGACCAAAGACCCATCTAGTCCAGCAATTTATTCACACAGTGGCCAACCAGCTGCATGTGGGAAGCCCATAAGCAGGATATGAGCACCATGGCACCCTCCTGCTCATGATCCCCAGCAACTGGTATACAGAGGCATGCTGCCTCTGATACTGGAGGTAATATACAGCCATCATGATGTAGGGGTGGGCGATCTGCCCACCACTCGACTCGCAGCATGCTCGGCGAGCACTGCTGCCACGCGAGCCAAGCAAAGTCGGAAGCGAGCACCAGCTGAGGCACTCACTGGACTTCTGGGTTCCCGGCACTACATTGTTTATGTAGAAAATGGTGTAAGATACGTTAAAAGCAGCCATGATTTGTGTAACTTGTGCAAATCACAGCCGTTTTTAACATATCTTACACCATTTTCTATGTAAACAACGTACGGCCGGGAACCCAGAAGTCGCTTCCCCAGCTTGGCTCGCGAGAATGCAAGTCGAGCTGGGGAAGCAGGTACGGCAAGTGGAGCTCGGGGGAGTCAAGCCTGGTGAGTTTGCCAGACTTCCACACACATACCCCCCAATCGTGCTCCACACACATCCCTACTAGTAGGCAGTGGGAGCCTTATCTACCATTCCTACCAAAGTAGTGGAGACTGGGATGATGATGATGATGATGATGATGATGATGATGATGATGATGATAGTTATCAATAACTTATCCCATTAATTTTAGTGGGTCTACTCTAAGATGGCTAAGTCTGGATTCAATCCACTGAGTTGTGCAATCTAGCCAGCCAGCATCCATTGAGTTGTGCAATCTAGCCAGCCAGCATCATAGCTCAGCAGAACTGCATTCTACCTTGGCCCCCTTTCATGCCATAAAAGGTGGGCAAAGCAATTGTCTGGATGGGCACTGGCCCACCCTTACGCCCCTCTGGTGCCATGTGTGCAATCTGACTACCTCTATCTCTTTATATCTGTATCTCCTCCCCACAGGTGCATTTTTGCATTGTTTTCTCTAGACCTGGCCACCACTTGGCTCAACCTGAGGAAGTATCTTTTTTACTTTATAGTCCTTTTTTACTTTATAGTCCTTTATAGTCCTCTCTTTCCTTAGTCTCATCCTTGCAGTTTATTGATTAATACACAAAGAAACAGGCTAGCTCACGCTACTTCTGGAAACTCCATTTGTCATCGCTGTCGGCAATCAGCCCAGTGTGCTATCAATTCATAAGTGCCAGAACTATTGTACATTTTGTATTTTATCCTCCACAGGCAGAGGCATGACTTGTCAACCAGATTTGTCACTGGATGCCTAATCATCATATAATTTCTGCATTTAAAAAAAAGTATATAGTACTTTAAAAAAATTATTAATAGAAGGTGAAGAAAAACTTAACTTGTAGACATGCAGATATCAGTTTATCAGATGCTATTTGTGTAATTTATGTACAGTAATACCTTGGATTGCAAGTAACTTGGTTTGAGAGCGTTTTGCAAGACAAGCAAATTTAAATATTTATTTATTTATTTTTTACTTGATATACAAGCGACGTCTTGCAATACAAGTACTGTAGTATGGCTTAAATTAAAAATCTCTGTACAAATTTTTTTGGGGGGATTTCGTTTTGATATAAGAGTGTTTTGGATTACAAGCACGTTTCCGGAACAAATTATGCTCTCAATCCAAGGCATGACTGTATGTATAGATAGATATAGTTTGATATTTAGGGTAATAGGCTGAAGGGACCTTTATTAAAACTTATTCTGAAGCATGGGGACCTAGGTGGGGATATTTTAAGGGAAAGAATTGTTGATGAAATAATTACAGCACCTTAGGTTGTAATGATGTGAAAGCTGGCAAGGCTTGCATTTTGACTTTGCAGCATCCACAATCTGCTTTAAAATTTGATCGATGAGTCCAACATCTGCAGCATGTGTAATGAAGTCTATAAGTCTGACAGTTAACTGGGGCGGGGGCAGCACTGTCATATATTCACTGGAGGAGAAAAGGGCTGGCAAATGATTCCATGCTCAGTCGACAGCTTGTGGCTGCTATAATTGGCTAGAAGTAAGTCCCTTTGAAGTGTAACTGTAATTCCTGATCACAAGATGTCAATAGTAGGAATTCTGCCATTTGTGACTTGTGATATGAACTGAGCAATTATACACCTCCCGAACTAATGTGCAGAGCAGAACCTGGTTATCCACTTTCACACTTCCTGAATGGTCTGATGTAGTTCTCAGCTCAAAAAATGTATCAAAATGCATTAAAAATGTGTATTTTGAACACGAACATGAGAAGAACCCTTCTGGATCAGACCAAAGGCAAATCTAGTTCAGCATTCTGTTCCCACAGTGGCCAACCAGATGCCTCTGGGAAGCCCACAAGTAATAGCACTTTCTTGGTCCTGTTCTCCAGCAACTTACTGCCTCTGATACTGGAGGAGGGAATATACAGCCATCATGACTAGTAGGCAGTGATAGTCTTCTCTTCCATGAACTTGTCTAATCCCCTGTTAAAGCCATCTAAGTTGGTAGCCATCACTCCACCTTGTTTGACTTTTTTTGTATATTTCCAGTCCAACAGCATGCTGAAACGTGTTTCACCATGCACATTCCTTTCAATAGATCAAGGCAAAAGGCAGCTTTTAGTTGTTCTGAATCTCCCCCTTAGTGTGTGTTGTGCCAAAAAGTCTCCCACATTTAAAAATATTTTTTTTACCATTCTCATTAAATTTGATAGAAGATAAATTGCTTTTGAAAAGAAATTCAATGGTGAAGAAATTTTGGAGGGATTCCATGGGTTGGGTTTCTTGGGCTTACTTAGGAGGTTGCCGAGGAGTGAGTGAGAGTATCCTGTTCTTCGTTGTACAATCATCTCTCCAGCAGCCTGTAGACTCCTCAGCGAGTTTGAACACTCGCAGTGATTACATAACACCACAAAAATAAATTAGAAAACACCCTGAGAATGGGGCAGAACAATGGAAGCCCTTTTCATGGGGGGAAGAACACTTTTAGGAAATTGGAGGTTAGATTTTGGAACAGCACTAGCTCCACTTCGTCCCTGGAGCTGGATACAACACTGCCCACCCCCAGCACACATGCGCTGTGGTGGATGTAAAATGGGGGCCAGCCTGCCATCACAGCTGATGCTGTTGCAGCACAAAAAACAACAACACCCGCAAAACCCGCACCAAAAAAGAAAGAAGAGGGAGCCCTACCTATGAGAAACTGTTAGGAATTTCTCCTCCCCCTGGAGAAATTTGATGAAATTGTCTCCCAAATGTCTCTGCCCACAAATAAGGTGGAGAATTTTGAGAGGCCATTTGCGCACAGCTCTTCTCCCACCATTCAGCTTCATGGGGTGACCCAGGTTTCTAATATTATGTGAGAGGGAGGAAAAACATCTCTGTATCCTCCACACCATGTACTGTATAATTTTATACGCCTCTATCATGCCCTGCTTACTTGCATATTTGCTAAGTTAAAAATCCCCAAAGGCTGTAACCTTTCTTCATGGGGCAGTTGCTCCAGTCCCTTGATCATTTGTGTGGCACTTTTTTGTGGAAACAAACAAACAAACAAACAAAGAAATGAGACAGGACACATGCAAAACTGACATGGACTTCAAATAAGACTGATTTGCCTGTGTCCCTAGTCAATAGTACTAGACTTGAAGATTAGAGGAAACCCTAAAGCAGCCTTCTCTAACTTGGCACCCTCCAAATGTGTTGGACTACAAGTCCCTCCAGACTACTGGCTGGGAATGATGGGACTCACAGTCCAACACACCTGGAGGGCACCAGGTTGGGGAAGGCTGCCCTAAAACATGGAAATGTTTACCAGCAGAGATCAGGAATCAGGGGCATTGTACTGTCCAGCACTTTTCCTGGTTGGAGCACTGTCTGAGTCAAGCTAGCAAAGGCGGCATATACTTGACTCAAATGTTATACTGCAGTAATGAACCATCCTCTGGGATCTTTCCTACATGAGGCTCTTAATCTGCTGTATCTATTTAGGTTTCATTGCAGAATTGAGATCTGAGCATTTCCTTTCCTGCTTTCCCACTACATGTCCTCTAGGTGGCACTGGCACTATTCTAGGTGCAGCCTAGAATAGCTCTGATATACTAGTGAAAAAAGCATTTTCTTTCACTTTTACAAATAAATACCACATTTAATAACAGCCAGTGTTGTGTAGCGGTGAGAGTGTTGGACCGGGACTCAGCCATGAAGATCACTGGACTGGGTGAATTTGGGCCAGACATTGACTCTCAGCCTAACCTACCTCACAGGGTTGTTGTGAGGATAACATGGAGCGGAGGAAAAGGAGGGGGATTATGTAAGCCGCCTTGGGTTCCTTGCAGGAAAAAAGTTGGAATATAAATATAATTAATAAATATAATAAATAAATTTTCCCTTCTCTAAAAAAAACTCGCAGAAAGTGCTCTTTACACATCGAAGTGAAACTGGAGGGTCGCGAGGTTGTCTAAAGAACCCATAAACAACCATGAGTGGGGAATGACAGGTGCACAATAAATGCCTCATGTAGAAAAGCTCTATGTTTATTGAGGGATGGCTTGCTAAGATCTGCGTAAGTTTATAAATGATATAGATGTGCAGGATTTTTTTTAATTTTTAAACCCTTCCAGCAGCTGGGGAAATTGCTATCCATTTGAACAATGGGGATGCCACTCGCTCATCACTTTGATGACTTTTCTATGTGAAACTACAGAATTAAGATGGACAGATCTGTGCATACAAAAGAACTCATGCCACCAGCAATAAAATCTGTAAGCCAAAGTGACTGGCAAACCTTTCCTCCCAGCATGTCAAATGCTGTACTTCTAAGATGGTTTAACAAATACCCATTGTTGTTAAGTATGGGGAAATGCCTGGAAGATTAATACACAATGGCAGGTAGCCTGCATCTTCAGCTCCACCTTTGTGCATGGCAAATGCAGTAGGTGGAATAAAAGTGGCCTTTCATTTGTTGTGGACTGGACTGAGAGAGGAGGAGGAGGAGGAGGAGGAGGAGAAGAAGAAGAAGAAGAGAGCTCTTCAAATTACAGTAGGTAGCTGGTGATGGCTGCTTACTTTCTTCTTGGAAGCAGACTCTGACTTTATTCATATTAAATACATATGTGCAAGGCCTGCAGGCAATATTTGAGATGAGCAGAACCAGTAGGTTCCACCCCAAATGGTTTGGGTGGGTTGAGGAATCTGTTCAATCTGTTATTTCATCTGCATATTTTATCTGATTTAGGGCACAATCCTATGCAAGTTTAGACAGAAAAAAAGGCCTACAGCTCCCATCATGCCCCAGCCAGGTATGCTGGCTAGGGCATGCTGGGAGTTGTAGGCCTTTTTTCTGTCTAAACTTGCATAGGATTGTGGCTTTATATGATTTATGTGCTGTCATTGTTTTAAGAGTTTAATGTTGTTATGTGAACTTCTTACGTTGTTTTAATATTTTAATGCTATTGTTTTTGTGTGAACTTCTTATGTTGGGTCACTGACTATTGTAAACCACCATGGGAGGATAATTTATCCTGAAAGGTGGTTTAAACATCTATTAAATAAAATAAAATTAATTTCTGTCAAATTCCAGAGTAGGGTGCGGCACCCAGAATGAGATTTGCAAGGGCCCATAGCTCAGAGGTAGGGCACATGCTTTGCATACAAAAGGTTCAATCCCTGGCATCTCCAGGTAGGGCTGGAAAAACTCCTGCCTGAAACCCTGGAGAGCTGCTGTCAGTCAGTGTCAATAATACTGGACTAGATAGGCCAGTGGTCTGACTCAGTGACCAGGTTCAGAGAACACGATAACCCACACTCAAGGGTTGAGTTTGAGTTGAGTGTGGGTTGTTGTTGAACCATGAGTTGTTGTTGGAACATGGGTTACTGTGTTGTATGAACCCAGCTACACTAACAAACAATGGTTTGTTAATCATGAACAACCCATGAAGAGAACCCATAGTTTGTTGCTAGGTTGTGAACTGTGAGCTGTTTGTGGTTAAAAAAAACAATAGTTAATTAGTGTGGCTGGGTTCAGACAACACAACCCATGGTTCAACAACAACCCATGGTTCAATAACAACCCATACTCAACCCTTGGGTGTTGGTTATCATGTTGTCTGAACCCAGCCAGTATAAGGTAGCTTACTGTATTCCTATGAATGAAATATAACCAGAATCTGAGAAAACACTGAATTGGAAAGCAGTTTTTCAGGGGAAGTCCTCTGCTCAAGACTTAAAAATCAAACTGCAAAACAGACCTTCTCCAGCTGGTTTCACCAACCTATGGTTGGATGAATCTGTGAATTTTGCTTTCGCCCACATTCATTTTTTATTTTTTTTAAATCAAGTTTCCATCCTGTTTATGAAGAAATGTGCAAATGTGGGGATTCTTATCAAACAAGAAACTGGGGGGGGGGGAATCTCACCCATCTGTACTGACCAAATTTAATAGGTACAGTTATTCCTAGCATGGAAAGAACCATGTTGTGCCTGCCTGCCATTTAGCTGTTAAAGATGAGGAGCTTGTCAGAAAAAGAAGGTGGGAAGCCTAATTCAGCACTTCAAAGATGGTTAGATACACAGGGATTCAAACCTAGACTTTTAAGAGCTAAGCACTCAAAGCCCTCTGCCTGGTTGGCAGAAACTGTTAATTTCACTTTCTCCTACATTCATTTAAAAAATAAATAAATCTCAAGTTTATTTTTCCATCCCATCCCTTTCCATCCCATTTGTGGAGAAATCCCATCCTTTCCATCCCATTTGTGGGATGGAAATGGGATTTCTCCATTGGTGGAGAAATCTACAAATGTAAGTTCTTCTCATAAAAATTAACCA
Source organism: Shinisaurus crocodilurus (assembly GCA_021292165.1). NCBI lineage: Eukaryota > Metazoa > Chordata > Lepidosauria > Squamata > Shinisauridae > Shinisaurus > Shinisaurus crocodilurus. The sequence continues at coordinate 85,745,229 of CM037878.1, read as the reverse complement.
AATGAAATGCTCACCCCTACATATGCCTTAATTGAATTACAAGGGACTACTGGAGGCAAGCACAGGAAGAAGGATGGTCCACAGTGTGGCAAAATGGAGGATTGATGGGCTGGAGGAAGCTTGTAGTTGGCTTAGCTACTTGCAGGCATTATTTTTGACAGCTGGTATTGATTGATTGCTTCACTCTGTACTGGGGTGGCCACCCTTGAATCAACAAAAAAGAGGAAATGCATCACCAAAAAGGAGGACAAAAGAGGACACTGATTTACACAAAATTTGAATATGCTAATTTATATGTATAGATGCAAATTTAGAAACAATTATTATAATTTAAATAGAAATACAGTCTATCTCACCATAGTGTGGATGACTGTAACTGCAACCTGTGTGCCTTGCTCAGTCTACTGTCCAAGTACTGTTGATGGGCAACTTCAAGGCTCTTCCTTGATGGGCAATTCCCAGCTCTTCCTCCTAATGGTTCTTTATGTTTAAACTGGACTTGGACTGGACAGCCCTTCAAATAGAAGACATCTTCAAATAGAGGACAGTCCTCTAGCAGCCCTTTAAATACATCACTGTCTTCTGTAAAAGAGGGCACAAGGACACCCTAGTCTGTACAGGTCCATTGGGCCTGTGAAAGCAGTTAAGTAAAGCCTCCTAGACTGTCTGTATGGAAGCCATCAAAATGGACTTTGGAATCAATTGCAGGGAAATTTAGAAGAACAGAAACACATGGAAGAACAAAGACTTTGCAGGCTAATGAAGGAGAAAGCGACAATTTAAAATCTGAGGCCTAGTAGTGGCAAACCTTTTTGTATGCTATACCTCTTCAGACTGCACATGGAGAGTCATGTGATTGAATCCTGGGCAATAACTGTGAAAAGAATGTTGCTGCAACACCTGGAATAACGGGATGAGCCGTGTGTCATTGAATTAACTAGGGCCACCACTTTATTTAACTTTAACATAACAGGACTTGCAACAATCGTGACACTGTGTGGGATACAACTAATTCAGGAGCCACCTCACAGCTATCCCTGCCTTGAATTAGGACAAGCCATAACTATACCCTCCCCACTGACCATACTGCTGGTGTTGAAGGAACCCAAACAGAGTATTGACTCTTTTGGTTTCTCCTTCATTTCTTTTAAAAACACACACAAAATAACAACAACAACAACACCCCAAGTTCTTTCCATCCCGTTTAGGAAGAAATTTGCAGATTTTGTTAAATTCTTATCAGAAACACAAACCGAATCAAATTTTCATCCATCCCTAGTTCCATATATACATCTGCATTGATGGATGTGATCTGTTATCCTCAGAGCAGCAGGCTTGTACTCACCCTCCCTACATGGAAGATCTACACTGCTGTGAGTAGGCTGTGTTAGTTTTGCATTGAAATGCACAATGTTATGCTTTGTTTTTAGGAATCTAAATTAAACTAAGCTGGCCAAAGTTGAATACAAAAATGGAAGATTGTACCAAATGAACAACTATTGTACATATGCTGCAGATGCCACTCATCAGAGATAGTAGCAAGTTTGAAGCAAAGTCAGAGGTGGTGCACAACATAAAGATAGGACAAACACCTGCTAATTTGAGATGCTTGCCCTGATAGTTATGATTATACTGCAGCCGAATGTTTTTGAAGATCTCTCATGGTTGCCTCAACGATATTGGTGATTTGTTGATAGAAGAAAATCCAGCATTAACAGAGGTGGAAAAACCATGTCAACAAACTAGATTGAAGCAACTCTCCCCTCTGCCCAGAAGGATTCAAACAGACTGAACTAGCTTGGCACGAATATTAGTTTCTCTTCAGTCCACCCTGCTCAACTGAAAAAAGTATGAACTGAAACAAGGATGGGGTTTATTTCCTGCTAGCTGAAACCATCTTAGCTTATATCCATATTAGAATTATCATCAACTTTCACTTACATACATTTATTTCTTTATCACTTTTGTATTATCCTTCATTATTTTGTTTGGATTCCTATTTCTTCAGAAGCTATTATCATTGTAAGATGGAAAACTTCTCCTTGAATTCACTGTATTCATTTCTTATATTGTTTAGTAAAGTTTGCAAAATCTGTCTGTTACCTGGGAGCATCAGTTCAAATCTAAAGGGGAAGTGACCTAAAGTTCACCCTCTTGGATTTTGCTTTTTATATAATCGCAGACAAGCAGCATGTCGAAACTGTCTGGTTTCTCCATGAAGATTGCTTTCTATAGATCCTGGCAAAATAAATAAATAAAAAGGTAGTGGGGAGAGAACCTTAATATTATATCTAAGCATTTCCAGCAGGGAAACAGTCTTTGTGATCAAAAACGGCATTGACTCAGAGTGAAGAAAGAGTACCACCTAGTGAAATATCAGAAAAATACTACTCTGTTGTTTATTTATTTATTTTTAAAAAGTGAAAGCTATGCTGTGAACTGCAACAACGGTGGACTGCAACAACGGTGTGTGGACAATAATACCAGGCTGTCCTTGAAATTACCAGCATATGTTTTTATAGGAACATCAAGAATCTTATGTCACAAGTTGATCTTACTCTGGAGGATTATTCTGCATTTATTTTCATTTTTTAAAAAGGTTTTCATGTAGTTCCTTGCCTTTTTTGGCTCTATAAACACTTGCTTGCCACTCAGAACTGATTTTCCAAAGTCCTCCATGTGGGTTGTGATATCAGAAATTTGTTAAGGGTGTTTGTTTGTTTTTTGTTGTTTTTTTAAATAAGTACAGACAAAAATAAATATTTCTTCTGATAGAGGGAAATGAGGGATGGACCCAGAAGATCTTAACAACTTTAGGCCAGTGACAAATGTCCCTTTCCTTGGCAAGGTTCTTGAGCAAGTGGTGGCCAACCAACTCCAGGCGCTCTTGGATGAGACTTACTATCTGGATCCATTTCAGTCAGGGTCCAGGCCTGGTTTTGGCATGGAAACAGCTTTGGTTGCCTTGTATGATGACCTATGTTGGGAGAGAGAAAGGAGGAGTGTGACCCTGTTGATACTCCTGGATCTCTCGGCAGCTTTCGATACCATTGACCATGGTATCCTCCTGGGGCGACTGTCTGAGCTGGGAGTAGGGGTACTGCATTGCAGTGGTTCTGTTCCTACTTGGAAGGTCAGCTCCAGAAGGTGGTGCTTGGGAAATATTGCTTGGCCCCGTGGATTCTCAAGCATGGGGTTCCTCAGGGGTTGGTTTTGTCCCCCATGCTTTTTTACATCTACATGAAACCACTGAGTGGGGTCATCCGGAGTTTTGGAGTGTGTTGCTATCAATATGCTGATGACACGCAGCTCTATTTCTCCTTTTCATCCTCAGCAGGTGAGGCTGTGTATGAGCTAACCTTGTGCCTCTCTGCGACAATGGACTGGATGAAGGTTAACAAACTGAGGCTCCATCACCATCACTGATCTAGGTTCATTGGATCTCTGAGCGACGAGCTCAGAGATTTCATAGATTTCATAGATCATAGAGTTGGAAGGAGCCTACAAGGCTATCGAGTCCAACCCCCTGCTCAATGCAGGAAACTAGAGGAGGGGTCTCCCATCCAAGTAACAACCAGGCTTGACCCTGCTTAGCCAATCCAGACGAGACTGAGATGCTGTTAGTGGGTGGTTCTTTTGACCAGATGGAGGGTGCTCAACCTTTTCTGGATGGGGTTACACTCCCCTTGAAGGAGCAGGTTTGTAGTTTGAGGTCCTCCTGGAGTCATCTTTGTCACTTGAGGCTCAGGTGGCCTCAGTGGCACAGAGTGCCTTCTATCAGCTTTGGCTGGTGGCCTAGCTATGCCCCAAATGGATAGGGATAGCATGGTTTCAGTAATCTATGCCCTGATAACCTCCAAGTTAGATTACTGCAAATGCACTCTACATGGGGCTGCCCTTGAAGACTGTTCAGAAGTTGCAGTTTGTGCAAAATGTGGCAGCCAGACTAATAACTGTGACCAGATGGTGAAAACATATAACACCAATTCTGGCTCTCTTGCATTGGCTGCCTGTACAGCGGTGTTCACAAACCTGGGGGGGGGGGCTCACCTCTCCGCCACCTCGCCTCTCCGCAGCGGCGGCCCCTCCGCCTCGATCTTCTGAGCAGCACGAAGCAGTCCTTCTCCGCGCTGCTCGAGCCGCCGGCGCTGGTCCCGTCGCGTCACATCCGGCCCCGGAAGTGATGCGACGGGACCCTGCGCAGGCGCAATACGTCATGCGGGGGTCCAGCGCGCCTGCACAGGGTCCCGTCGCGTCACTTCCGGGGCCGGATGTGACGCGACGGGAGCAGCGCGGGCGGTGCAGGCGGCTCGCCGGGGAGAGGCGAGCCGCTGCTGGAAAAAGGTACACCCGCGCAGACGTGAGCGGGGCCGATTTCGGCCCGCTACGCCCACGTGAGGCAAGCGGTTACATCCCTATAATATGCTCCCAAGCCTGATTCAAGCTGCTGGTTTTAACTTATAAAGCCTTACACAGCTTGGGACCGCAATACCTGATGGAGTGCCTCTCCCAGCCAACATCTGAGGCTTTCCTCCGAGTGCTCCCTCCGAGACAGGCTGGGAGGGTGGCAACAAGAGAGAGGGTCTTCTCATTGGCGGCCCCCAGTTTATGGAATGACCTCCCCAATGAAGCTAGTTTAGCACCAACTCTGTCATCTTTTCAGCAACAGGTTAAGACTTCCCTCTTCTCCCAGGTATTTAGGGGTATTTAATGGTATGATGGGGCATTTATGTCAGCTGCTTTTAACAGGTCTAGTTGTACTAAAATCGTTCTAGCTGTTAATTGTTTTTTTATTTTTATTTTGTTTACTGGAAACATGTTTATGTTGCTTCCACACTATTTTTATTGTGTTTGTGCACTGTGTTTTATGAATTGTTGTGAACTACCCAGAGAGCTTCAGCTATCGGGCAGTATAGAAATAAAATAAATAAATAAGTAAAATACGTTGGAATGGATAAATCAGTCTGTTTCTAGTCCATGTTCACCCATAAAGTTGTATCCAATGTTAGTCTAACTTTAGTCACATTCATTTCAATGGGTCTACTCTGAGTAGGACTAACATTGGAGACCACCTATACATTTGTTCTACCCCATTTCAACCCCATTAATCTGCATTTCTTTTAATCCTCATGGACATTCACATTTCTAAATACTGCCCCAAAAGGCCATTTTGATGTGTTTGAATGTATGATTGGCTCACAGGTCTTTTTGTGGAGTGCAACACAAACTGTTTGCTTTATACAGCATTACAAGCTATAGCTGTGTGCAAATTGACGACATGACCCTTTTCAATTTAGGACCACAGTGCATAAACCCTTCTCAGGCCAAGCATCAACACTTGAAAACCTGAGGGGAGGGTCAAATGAAACCTTTCCCCTACTAATGAGGGAAAAGATTAATGCTGGTTATTAAGGATCTAGCTTAAATTTATGATGCTGTTGGTACAAAGGTGTGTGTGTGGATTTAAAAGTAAAGCAGGTAATAACGCTAAGCTGACACGTAGGATTTTGGTAGTTAACAAAATAAAAATAAGTTCATTTTAATTATCAAAATCTTAGTTCCAGAAAATAAACCTGCCTACACCAAACACTTTGTAACTAGGCTCCTTCCAACTCTATGATCTATGAAATCTATGAAATAACCTAACTCCCAAACTCCCAACTCTCCCCACACACTACAAACACTCTCCCATATCACACTAACTCCAACCACCTAAAACTCTCTAACCCAACTCCACACTCCCATAACTCGACTCACTAACTCGACTCACTGACACAAAACCTAACTAACTCAGACATCACTCAAACACTCCTTATATACTCCTCCCCCCACCCTTTCCAATACATCACAAACCACACCCACTCGGTTCAACATTCTAGACCAGTGATGGCGAACCTATGGCACGCGTGCCACAGCTGGCACGTGGGGACCGCTGTGCTGGCACGTGAGCCATAGGTCGCTTGAATAGAGATCAAGAGCAGGGGGTGGGGGCGAATTGGCCGCTCCTGGCCAGTCTCTCCCAGCGGGCGTGAGTCAGCGTCACGCCGCTGGTGAAGGTTTTTTGCAGAGGAGGTGGAGCAGAGAGTTTTTGCAGAGGAGGTGGAGCTGGAGCAAAGACTGGTGAAGATTTTTTGCAGAGGAGGTGGAGCAGAGAGTTTTTGCAGAGGAGCTGAAGCTGGAGCAGAGACTGGTGAAGGTTTTTTGCAGAGGAGGTGGAGCAGAGAGGTTTTTTTGCGGACGGCAGCGGAGGAGGGGAGGAGGCAGAAAGACAACGAAGAGGACCCGAGTGGACCGGAGGCAGACAGGTAGGCAAGAATGATTTTCCTTCTGCAGGAGGGGGGAGGAGGAGGAGGGGAAGCAGGAGAAGGGAGGCAGGGCAGGCGTTTTATAAAAAGTTTAAAATAGAAAAAAAGAAGCACCGGCCAGGCCAACTCCAGTGCCTGGCCGGCGAAGAATAGGGTTTTTTTTGCCCCTTCCTTAACCCGGCGCGAGGACGTGCCACCACCAGCCTGGGCCCGGGCGGGGAAGCCCCGCCTGGCGCTCCTGAAGCGGCGCCGGCCGGGCCAACCACCTAATTAAGCCTAACCTACCTAATTAAGCCTAACCTACCTCACAGGGTTGTTGTGAGGATAAGATGGAGAGGAGGAGGAGGATTATGTAAGCCGCCTTGGGTTCCTTGCTTCTAAAGAAAGCCAAGGAAGCGACAATGTTAAACATTATTATAACAATAACTTAAAATGAGAGAGCCAACAACAGCAGTAAATTCAGAGCTTGATAGAGGTTAAAAGCAGAACAATTTGATTTGCAGCTAGGAGGAGGAGGAGGAGGAGGAAGAGAAGGGAGAGGAGCCGCAGCCCAGCGGACCCAAAGCAGACAGGTAGGCCGGAATGGTGTACTTTCTGCAGGAGGTGGAGCAGGAGGAGGTGGGGAAGCAGTTGCTTAAATAACCAAGAATGTGAAAAGGCTGTTTGCACATATGGCACTGGTAAAAATTGCCAGTGGTGGGCGGGACCACAAGCAAAAGTGGCATTTTTGGGCCACTAGCAGACTCTCAGCCTCAGTTACCTCACAGGGTTGTTGTGAGGATAAAATGGAGAGGAGGAGGAGGACTATGTAAGTTGCCTTGGGTTCCTAGCAGGTGCTTCATCTGTCTTTTTTTAAATAAATTTTATGTTTTTGTAGACTCCCAAGACTTGAGCAAACAAAAACATGACTACAGCAAAAAAAGCAAAAGTGAAAACAGATAGTGGAAGATCATTCCAAGAGGCCTGGACAGAGTCATTTGGAGTGATTGAACGCAATGGGAGAGCGTTCTGTATTCTGTGTAATGAAAGTGTGGTGTGTCGCACATCAAGCGTCAGACGTCACCTTGACACCAACCACAAAAGCATTACTGAACTTGGTGAAGCTGAAAGGAAAGCGTTTCTTGAAAGTAAATTGAGCCAATATCACTCCCAGTCTCTTAGTTTTTCCAAGTATCTTTCAAAAACAAATCATCTGACAGCTGCCAGCTTTAAAATGTCACTGTGCATGGCAAAACATGGTAAGCCCCTCTCTGATGGGGATTTTATCAAAACGACTTTATTGGCTGGGAGTGATTCCCTTTTTCATGATTTCCCAAACAAGGATAAAATTAAGCAACGCATCTGTGAGATGCCACTTAGCAGAAATACTGTTAAAGATCGAGTCCTCCGAATGGCAAATGATGTTAGTGAGCAGCTCACTACTGACTTACAAAAGGCAGCCTGTTACTCCATGTGCTTGGATGAAAGCACAGATATAAATAATCATGCAAGGCTAGCAGTAATTTTGCGTTATGCTGTTGGTGACATCATGAGAGAAGAGCTGGTGAAACTGTTGTCTTTGCCTGAAAGAAGACAAGGGATAGAAATCTACAATGCTGTGATGGAGGCTTTTTTGTCACAGGACATAAAAACAGAAAAAGTGGTTTCAATTACTAGTGACGGGGCACCTTCCATGGTGGGGGTAACATCTGGCTTCATACAGTTCTTTGTTAAAGAAGCAAAACATCCAATCATTCAGTTTCATTGCATCATACATCAAGAAGCTCTTTGTGCCAAGGACAGCAGCAAAAAATTAGACTATATCCTCAAAGATGTCACAAAAATGGTGAATTACATTATGGCTCGTGCTCTTAATTTTCGCCAGTTTCATGCACTTCTTGATGAGGTTCAGGCACAGTATGATACTTTACTAATGTACAATAATGTCCGGTGGCTGAGCAGAGGACGAGTCCTGGAGAGATTTGTAGCCTGCTTGGATGAAATCAGGCTGTTTATGAATGAAAAGGGGCAGGAATATCCACAGCTCACTGATATGGCCTGGCTTACCAACCTCATGTTTTTTACAGATTTCACAGCACACTTCAATGAACTGAACAAAAAACTGCAAGGTTTGGAGAAAACAGCAGAAAGAATGTTTTGTGATATCAGAACATTTGAGAGAAAACTGCAGGTTTTTGAAAGAGACCTTGAAAGTGGACAGCTGAAATATTTTCCAAATCTAAAAATGCATTTGGAAAATTCTACGATGTTTGCGGACAATCCTTCCAGCCATCAGGAAATCTATACGGAATTTTCTAGCATTATAGCAGCTGCGAAGGAGAATTTTAGTAACAGATTTTTACAGTTCCGTAAGATGGAGACAACCCTGTGTTTTCTTACTTCTCCAGATAAAGCCAAATTTGAAGAACTTGATCTTTCCTGCTTACAATGGTTAGATGTTGGAAATCTGGAAATGGAGCTATTGGAATTTCAAGAAAGCTCTATCTGGAAAAATAAATTCTATGAACTGCGTGCAACACTCGAGAAGATTGAGTGTGAGGGGATGACAAAGGACAGCACAGTTGGTAGTTCTGAAAATGAAATCCTTAAAGTGTGGAATTCTCTGCCAAATACTTTTAAATCAATTAAAGCACTTGGGATTGCTCTTCTTACTTTGTTTGGGTCATCTTATGCTTGTGAGCAGCTCTTTTCAGCTTTGAATTATATCAAATCCGCTACCAGAAACAGATTAACGGATGAGCTGAGTGCTGCCTGTGTTGCTCTCAAACTAACAGAGTATGAGCCAAAGTTTGATAAATTATCAGCATGCATGCAACAGCAAAAATCACATTAATTGTGTGAAAGCATGCCCAATACAAACTTTTTCCTATTGCAGTGTTTGCAGTCCAAGACATAAAGGTTTTTTAAAATATGTTAAGCACGTTTAGTTTTCTTGTTTATCTTGCTCATCCTAGTACAGGTTGACTTTTACTTTTACTAATCCAACACCTGTAGAAGCATCAGAGTAAAGCTTGCCCCATACAATTTCAGTCTGGCATATAATCATATTACAAGTTGATCCTTATCCAAAAATACATGCCCCTTATTATTTAAAAAGTTTATCTAAATTACCTTCAGGCAATGTCATAAGCATGAAGGTAATTTAGATAAGGATAAGGGATTCTCAACTTGTAATAAGATTATATGCCAGACTGAAATTGTATGGGGCAAGCTTTACTTTGATGCTTCTACAGGTGTTGAAAAGGTGTTTTACAGTTAGTAAATGTAAAAGTCAACCTGTACAATGTAGTACTATTTTAAAAAATCGAGTTGATGTTTTTTTCAATAAAAAGCAGTTTGTATCATTGAAAGCCCTGTTATTGTGTTTTTCTTTTAAGACAAAAGATGTTAATTAGTTTGGACAACTGTATGAGTTGTTTTTACTAAACTAAAACCCTGATATTCAGGTTTAATTGCAGTGTTGGCACTTTGAAATAAGTAAGTTGGTTTTGGGCACTCGGGCTCAAAAAGGTTCACCATCACTGTTCTAGACACACTAAACATACTAATGCAGACATACACCAGGGAACTGAATTGTGGGGTTACGCCACACAAATGGCCACTTGAAATCTCTACCCTATTTGTGGACAGATAAATGCATTGAATTTATCCAGGGGGAGGAGAAATTCTCCAACAGTTTCTCACAGGCATGGCTCACCATCAGCAAGGCTTATAGCACAGCTTCTTTCTTTTTTCCTGATAGATTTTGGGGTTTTTTGTACTCCCACTGCAAGTGGCAACAGCACCAACTGTGTTGGCAGCCTGGCCCCGATTTTGCATCCTCCACAATGCCTCAGACCTAGCATCATTCTGAGGCATTGTGGGAGGAGAGGAAAGGCCACCACCATACCCCCAAAAAGGTGAAGAAAATTTGGAGAAAATTCTGCGAAGTGGCCTTTTCTTTGTAGGGGAATAAGAAAAGAAAAATCTCAGCACTTTTCTCAGAAAAATGTCTTCTGAGAAATCTTGGCTCAGCTCTAGTTATCATTCTTCAGGGTTCAGCACCTTCCCCAGGGTCTTCCAAACATTAAATTTCTGAGGGGTTATTGTGGATACAATCTTGTCTCTAAAAATCAGATGCTTATAATGCCACTACTTCCCTGAAAACCCTATAACAGGTGTGTGTGTGGGGGGAGTGTTTTGTCCAGCTCCAGAGAAGAGCTGGAGCTAGTGCTGACTGTGCCCAAATCTGCCCTCCTATTTCCTAAAAGTTTTCTCCCACCATGAAAAAGGGTTCCATTGTTTTGCCTCATTCTCAGAGCCTTTTGAATTTATTTTGGTGGTGTTTATGAGCTTACCCAATCACTGCAAGGTGGCCGAGGGTGCTGTGTGTGGTTTTTCATTCCATTACACATCTTTCCATTGCTCTGCAGCCCCCCAGGCTGCCAGTGCTTCCTGATCTGAAAAAGCACTATGGGAGGAATTACCTCACCTCATGTCTTCCCCAGACATTAATTGAAGTGTGGGAAGCTGAAGCAGCCACAGGCTGTCGGGGAGATGACTGTACGACGAACGAGAGGATACTAGCACACACTCCTTGGCTTCCGCATAAATAAGGTAAGCACAAGTACCCTGAACCCAACCCAGGATCTGAATTTTTCTTCTCCTTTGCATTTCTTTTTGAAAGTAATTTTATCAAATTGAATGAGAATGGTCAACAAAAATGTGGAAGAAATCTTCGGCACAGCAATATTACAAGCCTAGCTGGATTTGTATTCTGAGCTGTTTTCAGATAATGTTCGTATCTCTGATTGCCTTATACTGGATTTCCTGAAATGCATTGATGCCACTCTTAAAACTTGAGGGAATCAATAAAACCTTGTGCAATGTACTGGGGAAGAGACAGGGAGAGGAGTACAAGTTAAGAAAGTAATGGGGGGAAATCTGTACTTCTTGATCTCCCTGAATCATTGGATGGAAGAGTCTTGATTCTCTTACAGCACAACCTTAGGCATGTTTCCTGGAAAGAAAGCCCCAGTGAGTTCAATGGGACTGAATCTCAAGCAAGTGTGCATAGATTGCAACCTTTCCTGCAGAGGACAGGAAGAAGTCCAGTCCCTGAAAATTTTTGGGTCCTAATTTCATAGCCTGTTGGTCTATTTTAAGAGTGCAGGGCATTTCTATGTCTCTTTATCAGACCAAGACAGATATTAACTTAGTTAAAGGCCACCATTAGACCATCTGGGTTCTTCTCAAACTTCCATTTAAGAACATCACAGATACATAGTTCCAAGCTGATCAGAAATGGATAACATTCCATTCACAGAGCAAAATCACCACCTAGTGGACGTATTCAGTATATCAGCTCAAGGCTTTTTAAACTTGGTGATGGCGGCTGGACTTACACATTGAACTTTTAAAACATGCCTACTTTTTGTCATAAAGTATATTTTAGTTGTGCATACTACATTCAAAGGAAAATCCTATGACCCTGGCTAGGTGAAAGATAAAGCTAAAGCAGCTCTACATAATCTGTTCTCCTTGGTCTGAAAGTTTGCTTTAGTTTGATAAAGTCCAGTCTCTGTTGTTACAGGCAGTTTTATAGAGATGTATGAGGATTTCATTGAGATGGATGAGAATTTCATTTCAGTTTGGTTTTGATAAGAATTTACTTAAATTCGCAAAGTTTTCCATATTTGGGACAAAAAGAACTTGTGATTTTAAATATCTGAACATGGGCAAAATTGAAACTGTGAGATTCATCCATCCAGGACCAGGGTTTTGTGTGTTTTGCTCTTACAAGTCTGGATTTTGGTTTGTTTCTGATAAGAATTTACCAAAATTTGCATAGTACTTCATATTCAGGAAAGAATTTACGGGGTTTTTTAAAAAAAAAACTGGGTGCAGGAGAAAGCAAAACTGACAAATTCAGCCATCCCTACTTCACTAGTTTGTTCTGACGTAAGGCTGAAATTGAAGTCCAACACATCTGGAGGCGAGGGCATCAAGTTGAGAAAGGCTGCGCCAGGAAGACAGGAAGAGAGGCATCCTGTTCATTTCCCTGGACCTCTCCACAGCTTTCAATACTGTGAAGGCTTTCTGGACTGTTTCTGTGACTGTTGGGAGTAGGAACTTTGTGCTGGTCTTGCTCCTACACTGAAAGGAGGTATCAGAAGATGTGCTGGAAGAATTTTGCTCTTCCTCAAGAAAAATATCCTGTGGAGTTCATCATCAGATCAGCATCTGCTAGTTTCTCATCCTATTTACCATCTACATGAAATCATTGGAGAACGTTACACACTGATGACACCCAGACGCTGATGACACTCGGCTGTGTTTAGGGATGGACAAATGCCTCAGTTTATATTTCTCCCAGTTTCTTATTTTTCTACACTTTGTTCCATCCTGTTTCCCCATCAGTTTGCAATGTAAAATAAATTAATTAATAGTTCACATGGAAATGTGTATGCATTTTTTGTGCACATCTTTAGACATATTTTTTTACCAGTTGTGCATTTTATTTTACAGTATTTCTTATTACATTTATATTCCGCAACTTTTCCTCTTGCAAGGAAGCCAGGAGGTTCCTTGCAAGAACCTCCTCTTCTCCATTTTATCCTCACAACAACCCTCATTAATATCAAGTGAAGAGGAACTTTTCTGGATCCCACCTACGGCGGAAGCATGGCTAGTTGGGACAAGGGATAGGACCTTCTCAGTTCCTGCATCATGATTATGGAACTCCTTGCCCCATGAAGTTTGGGTGGTCCCTTCCCTCATTGTCTTCTGCTGGTGAATGAAGGCTTCTTTCTTTCTTTCTTTCTTTCTTTTAATTCTAGCAGGCTTTTAACTTTTAGCCTGCTACATGGTTTAACTATATTATATATATAGTTTGTGTTTTACCTGCTGTGCCTGCCTTTGTTGTATTTTGTCTGATATTACTGTTTTATTATGAGGTTGTAATTTTAACCATTGTAAACTGTCTAGAGTAATGTACAGTCATGCCTTGGATTGAGAGCATAATTCGTTCCGGAAACGTGCTTGTAATCCAAAACACTTGTATATCAAAACGAAATCCCCCCAAAAAAATTTGTACAGAGATTTTTAATTTAAGCCGTACTACAGTACTTGTATTGCAAGACGTCGCTTGTATATCAAGTAAAAAAAATTAAATAAATATTTAAAAATTTGCTTGTCTTGCAAAATGCTCTCAAACCAAGTTACTTGCAATCCAAGGTATTACTGTATATGCATAACAGAAGCAAAGCAAACAAATTTAAATAAATAAATAAATAAATAAATACAAGGCAGTCTCTGCCTGCAAGCTCACAATTTAAATAGGTTTGATATAGGAAAAAGGAATGGGGAAGGAGAATATCAGGGTTTTCCTCTCCCCAGCACTGCCACCACCTATGGGGGAACTGCTCCTTCTTGGCGAATCCCACATATGGGGTTTCTTATTTCCAGCATATGCTTAAATTTCAGGGCCTAAGGACCTCGCTGCCACTATATCTCAAAGCTCCACAAGCTGACCTTTTCCCGCTACCACCAATCCTGTTAGAATGCAAAACCTCCTAGTAGACTGGTATAAGAAGGTGAGGTGTGAGTTTGGCACCAAACACTAGAGAGAAGATGAACAAGTTAATGTATTAAAGGGATATTTTGTACATAAGGGAATATTAATATTTACTTTGGGGTTTTCAAAAGACTGCCTAGTAACAATTCTTAAGGACTCAAGAGACACTGTTGCTGCTACAATCCTCTTAGTGATTTCTTTTACCTCAGGTCAAATTTCCGAAACCCCAGCCCAGCCAAAAACACCCATAACCAAATCCAGCTCTTGAGTACAGTCTTCTTCCTCTGACTCATTGAGGTGTATGATGTGAGCATGTCCTGCAGTGGGTTCTTTTTCGTTGGAAGTTATTGCTCATATAAATTTTGGACTTGAAAAATCTGTGATAATAGCGGATGTACACATGCTTTTAAACTACATCCCTGTGATGTGGGATGTTGGGCCCCTGACATGGGCATTAACAGATGGATGGCAAAAGTGGATACTGAGAGCCCTTACAGTTGGAAAAAGCCATATCGTTTCAAGCCTGGAAGTATAAACTCCCACCACCTCTTATTCAATGTTCTGAAGCTCTTACTGCTCTTGCTACATTTGAATGTATTTCCTACAACTGCCAATTTCGTGTGGATGCTTATTTAGATATATGAACCATTTATATTAACATATACATTTGAAATACAGTCATGCCTTGGAGTGAGAGCATAATTCGTTCCAGAAACGTGCTTGTAATCCAAAACACTCTTATATCAAAACAAAATTCCCCCCCAAAAAAATGTGTACAGAGATTTTTAATTTAAGCCGTACTACAGTCCTTGTATTGCAAGACGTCGCTTGTATATCAAGTCAAAAAAATAATAAATACTTAAAAATTTGCTTGTCTTGCAAAATGCTCTCAAACCAAGTTACTTGCAATCCAAGGTATTACTGTCGAAGTGTGCAATCCTTCCCCCCGTTCTCTTTCTTTCTTTCTTTCTTTCTTTATTAAGGGTGATGTAAATGATTATAGTGTATGGATATGTCTTATGACAGGTTCTTCTTCCTTTCCCCCCCTTGTCATCTCCCCCCCCCCTTTCATGGCTCCCCCCACTCTTTTTTGTTATTGTTATATTTACAGCTAATTAAAAAAAAATAGGGGACACCTTCAAACAGAGGACGGTCCTTTGGCAACCCTCCAAATAGATGACTTCCCTCTGTAAAAAGAGGACACACATGGCCACCCTAGCAGACTCCCCCCCCCCGATATTGTGCTAATAGAAATTGATGGTGATTTTGTTTTGTTTTATAATGATTTGTGACGAGCACGCACATTAAAATGCAGCAGGCAGCAAACAATATGGGTGATATCATTTAATGTGAATACACTTAGCTGAATATGTTTGCAGTTCACAGAGCAATACTGTGGTCCGTAGACAGCGCCCCAGGGGCCATATTATTGTCTAGAATGCCCCCTCCAAGGTTTTAGACAGAGTTCCAACTTCAGAGGGGTTTCCCCCGATGTCAGAACCCCACTCCTGTACCCACCCAGCTAACGTGGAGGTGGAGGTTTCCGCAGTTGCTCCTTCGATGACAGTGATGGCGAACCTTTTTGAGCCCGAGTGCCCAAACTGGAACACAAAACCAACTTATTTATTTCAAAGTGCCAACACTGCAATTAAACCTGAATACCGAGGTTTTAGTTTTAGAAAGACAACTCATACAGTTGTCCGAACTAATTAACATCTTTTGTCTTAAAAGACAGAGTCCCGGCTCTGACGTTGAAGCTGTTTTCTGATGCCAGAGCTGGACTCCAGAAAATCCTATGGGCCCTGTAAAGGCTGTCTAGGGGCCTGATGGGATTGCTCTGTCAGAGGGCTACTTTGATGTTCCATTTTATTTTAAAAGTCTCTGACTCTTTCTTGGCTTCTTTTTGCTTGGTCCTTTGATGAATATATTGAATTGGAAACTGGAGTTGATCTGATTCTGTCGGACAAACCTTCCTGCTTCTCTGCTATGCAGCTTGTGGGTTCCTTTCTGTTATTCTAGTCCAGTATTCTCCAACCTTGGGTCCCCAGATGTTTTTGGCCAACAACTCCCAGCATACCCCAGCCAGCTAGCTGGCTGGGGCATGCTGTGAGCTGTAGGCCAAAAACATCTGGGGACCCAAGGTTGGAGAACACTGTTCTAGTCAGTGAAGCTAGGAAGTGGTCTGGCACTTTGTCAATCATAGGCAGGCAGAGGGGAAAGGCTTTTACAACCCCTGCCTAGTCTTACGTATGCGCTGGACTGCTTGGAATACAGGCTAACCTGGTTAGGAAAGAATTTAAAGAAAGCTCTGAAACAGGAGTCTCTACTTCTCTGCATATAAAAGTCATTTGCCTGTATTCTCACATAGGCAAACTAAGGGACATGGTGCCAAGACCATGCAACCTAGACTCCTGAGACTTGGAGCCAGTGTGGCGTAGTGGTGAGAGTGTTGGACTGGGACTCGGGAGATCTGGGTTCAAGTCCCCACTCGGCCATGAAACTCACTGGGTGACTTTGGCCAGTCACTGACTCTCAGCCTAACCTACCTCACAGGGTTGTTGTGAGGATAAAATGGAGAGGAGGAGGAGGATTATGTAAGCCGCCTTGGGTTCCTTGCAGGAAAAAAGGCGGGGTATAACTATAATAAATAAATAAATAAATAAATATTAAGGGGACTGTAGGGGTGCTCACCTTGGGTTTATTTTGTTTTTAAAATGCATTAATTAATTGTAATGAATTTAAATGTGTCCATGTAGTTGACAGCCGTGGTAACATTTTCAGCCACTGGGGGCAAACTTCCCTAATAAGAACAGAGTTTTTGCAGTCCATATAGTGAATTTTGAAATCAGTAGGCCAAGGAAAAGAGTTATATGCCTGCCCTCTCCCAGCTTCTGTGGGCCAGCCCCCCTCAGGGAAATGGAGTGGACAGACCCCTCTCTCGGGGGGCTATAGAGTTGCACAGTGGCAGGAGATGTGCCTAGGTGGGTGCCAGCGGGCATGGCTTCCCTCAGACAGGGCACGCACAATGTGTCCAACTCTGACAACTGTGTAACTTGAAGGCTTCGCTATATCAAACTAAGGGCTATTCCAACCCAGCGCTGTGCCAAAAAATCCTCCTACCTATTTTCCGATCATTCTCATTCAATTTGATAGAAAAGAAATTGTTTCCGAAAAGAAATTCAAAGGAGAAGAACTTTCAGAGAAATTCTCATGGGTTTGGTTCAGGGTTTTTGTGCTTACCTTACTTATGAGGTCGCTGTTCGTGAGTGCCCTGTCTCTCATCATACAATCATCTCCCTGGCAGCCTGTAGCCTCCTTGGCTTCCACACTTCCCACGCAGGGGAAGATACCCTGAGGCAATTCCTCCCATAGGGCCTTTTCAGATCGGGAAGTGTTGGCAGCCCAGGAGACTGCAGAGCAATGGAGAGACGTATAACAGAAAGGAAAAGCACACACAGTACCCTCAGCCACTTCACATTGATTAGGTAAGGTCAAAAGACACCACAGAGAGAAATGTGAAACAAATTATTAAATGGCCTGAGAATGAGGCAGAAAAATGGAGGCCTCTTTCATGGGGGAAGAAAACTTTCAGGAAATTGGAGGGCAGATTTTGGAACAGCACTAGCTCCATCTCTGCCCTGGAGCTCTATTTATTTATTATATTATATTTATACCCCGCCTTTTTTCCTGCAAGGAACCCAAGGCAGCTTACATAATCCTCCTCCTCCTCTCCATTTTATCCTCACAACAACCCTGTGAGGTAGGTTAGGCTGAGAGTCAGTGACTGGCCCAAAGTCACCCAGTGAGTTTCATGGCTGAGCGGGGACTAGAACCTGGATCTCCCGAGTCCCAGTCCAACACTCTCACCACTACGCCACACTGGCTCTGTATGCAACACTGCCGCCCTCACACCTGCTACAGGGTTTGCGGGGAAGGAGTGGTATTATCAGCACCTGCATTAGAGACAAGATGTATCCACAATAACCCCACAGAAATTTAACATTTGGACAACCCTGGGGAAGGTGCTGAACCCTGAAGAATGGCAACTAGAGCTGAGCCCAAGTTTCTCAGAAGACATTTTTCTCAGAAAAGTCCTGAGATTTTTCTTTTCTTACTACCCTTGCCCCCAGAAATAAAAGGCTACTTTGAGAATTTTCTTTTCCACTATTTTTTGTTATGGCTGCTTCCCTCCCCCACCCCATGGCATGGAGTATTGTGGCAGATGCAAAATGGGAGCCAGGCTGCCAATAGAGTTGATGCTGTTGCTACTTGCAGTGGCAGTGCAAAAAAAATCAAACCAACAAAACCCCGTAGAAAGAAAGAAAGAAAGAAAGAAAGACACTTTGCTACAACCCTTTCCCATGGTGAACCCTACCTGTGAGAAATTGTTGGAGAATTTCTCTTCCCCCTGGAGGAATTTGGTGATTTTTGTCCCCCGGTTTTTCTGCCCACAAATAGGGTGGAGAATTTTAAAAGGCCGTTTGCGCACAGCTCTATCCAACCCACGCAGAGTCCATTTACTTGTGCATGTATATTTGTGCATATGTGTATATATTCACACACATACACACACACATGCAGGGTACACATTCTATTTATCCATATCACTTTTTGTCATTAGAGACAGGAATATCTCCCCATCCATTTTATAGTTACTTTGTATTTTACACAGTTATGGCAATCTTTTTTCAATTTTTAGCATGTGCTTTTCTTAACGTCTCATATCTTGAATAAAAAACGAAGCACTAATATAAATCAAACTTTAAAGAAAGAAGGGGGGGGAACCAGCCCATGCTTTTTCATTTCCAGCATGTATCTGTCTGTTGAGCTGCATTGTGAGCTTAGCGTTAGTGATCTAGTAGTTATTTTAACTGCTGCTGGGCTCCAGCTTACTTGATATATTGGTTATTTTTATATATGGTGGGCCATTTGTGTGACTGATTTTGCAATTCATGCCGCCTGCTGAAGGACATCTTTTGAAACAGACCTCAGAGCTGTATTCTCAAGATAAAAACAATTGGACAGAAGTACCTTTCTGAAAAGAGGAACCTCAATTACATTTTTTTTCCCCTGAATTGCTTGCACGAGCCCAATTGGTTGGCTTACTGGTAGGAATGAAACAGAGAAAAATTGATAGGATTCAGGTGTCAGTGTGAGGCATTAAAACCATTTCTTATACTTAGCAAATGGTGAATGTTGTCTCATATCCCAGCATATGGGCAAAATATAGGACAAGAGAGAAAATGGCCAGGGCTAGCAAAGGGTCAGAGTGAGAGATAGCTGCCAGCGCCTGCAGACAGTACATCCAATTTACATGGTATTGTTATTTTAGCAGGCACACTGCTCTGTTCCCCTCCAGTTACACACACACACACACACACACACACACACAGGTATTGCATTTTCTGATACAGAAGGCACTATAAAAGCATAGCAGGCATAGCTGCTGTAGCAAATATAGCGCAGAGAGGCAGCAGGGAATCAAAGGACTGCATCATAAACAGACATCAAATAGACAGTTATGTGCTGAGGGTCATTGCACTCCGGTATTAATTGATAAAGGAGGAGGAGATAATGACATCACCGGTAATTTCATTTTAAAAATTGCTAGTCTTAATTCCGGTACTCAAGAATTATGCTTAAATATGCATAATTTTAAGCATGACTAGTATTAAAACACGCAGAGCAATGCTAAGCACATGTACTCAGAAGTAAGTCCCAATGACTTCAATGGGACTTACACCATAGTATTGATGGATGGGGTACTGTTGTTAGTAAATTTTTGAGTGAATTATAATTGATAAACTCAAGTAGTTATGCTGAAATTCTCAGGAAGCATTCACACACACACACACACACACACACACACACGCACACACAGAATCCATCCAGAGTTGTACTGCTCTTGGGAATGTGCATTTAGAACATCAAACAATCACCAACATAGCTTGAATCCAGTTCTCACTGCTGCCTCATATGCCAAGATGACACCACAGGTGTGTTAGAGAAGGCCCATGTTCTGTTTTGTCTTTAGAGGCAAACCAGAAGGCCAAGAAAGAGCATGCCAATTGAGTGTCCTGGAAGAAACAGTTTCACTTTTGCAGCAGAAGCCTGTATGAGTGGTTGGGCCTGAGAGGCCAGAATAATCCTAGGCCAAGATAGACCAGTGAACTGGGACAATTCTTGCTAAATTGCACTTGTTTTTTGTCTCCCAATCCAAGTTTTTTCTGTCCTGGACATTCTAAGAGAATTGTAATAATAAATAGTTGCATTTTGGGAAGTAGTCTGGTGCATGCTGCTATTCTCACATGCACCAGACTACTTCCAATGTGTGCCAAAGGCATGTTACACAAGCACAACAACCTTTTTCCCAATGTCATTCTGATAACACTAGGATCCTGATCAAGCATACTGGGTTGCATGAGCACTAGGCTCTTGCGTAACATTACACAACATATCGTGCACTCTTACTTCAAGGCCAGATTTCAATCTGTGCATGCTGCACTACCATTTGCACAATGTTTTCGTGAACTGTGCCGCCGCTACAAGTCTTCCGTGAGTACATATCTGGTGCCAACACTATAAGCACAAAATGATAAAAAATATGTTTCTCCAGCTTTTCCAGCAGTTTCCTGCCAAGTTACTGAGATCAAAGTGTTCCTTTGTGACAAGGATGGACAGAATATTCACATCCTTGGGAATTGTGATCTGGATGTCCGCTATGGATCTGACAGACAGAGGCTACCCCTCATGGCCTCAAAATAGGATTGCAAACATCTTCAGGGGAGCAACTGATTGCTCCCTTGGAAATCAGTGTTCAAGATGTGGAAAGACTGGAAACACCTACCTTCATGAAGGCCAGAACTGTTCCTTTCACCCAGCACCAACCCAAAGATTGATACGAAACTAAATCAGCTGATCTCACAAAGAGTCATTGAACCAGGAGCACATACAGATTCGGCCAGGCCTATTATCCTTGTCCTGAAACCTAATTGCAGCATTCGCATCTGTGGGAATTACAACTGCAAAGTAAATAAGACACTAGAGCCATATCCAGTGATGGCCTTTAGCCAGTCACTGTCTGTTCTTACAGGAAGGATTTTTTTTTAACCAAACTTGACCTCACTCAAGCCTATCAGGAACTGATAGTGGTATGTATATATATATATATATATATATATATATATGAAACAAAACTTCCCAGGTGTAGAAATGAAGTATTAGAATAAGAAAATAAGAAATTTACACA
Organism: Shinisaurus crocodilurus; assembly: GCA_021292165.1. NCBI lineage: Eukaryota > Metazoa > Chordata > Lepidosauria > Squamata > Shinisauridae > Shinisaurus > Shinisaurus crocodilurus. Next base: position 85,724,120 of record CM037878.1, on the reverse strand, counting down.
CAATTGGATTTTAATAATCTTGCACATGCACGCGCGCACACACACAATCAGCATGTTAATCTACCTCATGGAAAAATGTCTGTGTTAAAAAATATAGATTGTATAGATTGCTCATTAAAACAAAAACAAAAAAAGACAGTCAAGTCAACTTTGTCACTTTTGCTGCTTTCCAGAGCAATCCAACAGGGACAGGGGCAGGAGAAGAAGTGGCAAAGGAGCCATCACTTCCTGTGCCTTCCTAGGCTTGTGCCAACAGGGCAAAAGATGAAGGCGGTTGCTTTTTTGCTTTTTTTGTTGGCCTTTTCATTTTCTTTTTAAACTTTTCCCTCCCATTGATGGGAGGGAAATAAACTGTTCCAGCTCCTGGCCTGGCATAATCCCACACACACACAACCTTGATCCTGGGGCATGTGAATCCAAAGTTTCCCTGATCCACCCATGATATTCCCCTGGAACGCCTCCTTTTTGCCCTTTCTACTGTTCCAACAGTGGAAGAGCAGAGGTAATGGATCTTCCTCACTCCATTCAGAGAAGATGTGTGAGGATGGACCTCCTTCTCCACCTATGGACCTCCCTGTGAAATTAGAGTTCCAGATGATGTAAAAGCCTTCACATCAGGAATGGGGAACCTCTGGCCCATGGAGATTCCCCAGCTGGCTCACAGAGTCTCGAGCTCCCACCAAAGCACTGCTCACTCCCCTCCCCAAGCCCCGACACACACACCCTGGCCTGGAGGCTACTGAGGACTCAGGGAGGAACTGGGGAGGTAACAAGCAGATTCTCCTGTGCGCCAGTCCCCCTCCCAATGGGATGGCAAGTGGCACAAAGGGGCAGGACCGGTGCAGGGCAGTTTGGCGCCCCAGGCGAAAAAATATTTAGCGCCCCCCCCTCTCCAAAGCAGGAAAAAAAAAAAAACTGCGCCGCCACCACCGACCTACCTTCCCCCCCGCCCTGGCTGCGGCGGCGGTGGCGACGGCGGCTGCTGCTGCTGCTGCTGCTGCCTCCTCCTCCTCCTCCTGAAGCGACGCGACGGGACCCCCGCGCTGTTTTTTGCCGGGGGAAACCATGGCAACAGGGCTGTTTAAGCCCTTCTGCCCTGGTTCCTCCCGCCAAAACAATGCGGGCGGGGCTCCGGAAGCGACGCGACGAAGGTAGGTGACGGGGGGTTGGGGGGGGTGACGGGGGGTGGCGATGGCGGTGGGAGGCGCAGCGGCGAGCGAGCGGGTGGGCGGGGGGGAGGCGCAGCGGCAGGGCGGGCGAGCGAGCGAGCGAGCGGGTGGGCGGGGGGAAGCGCAGCGGCGAGCGAGCGAGCGGGCAAGCGGGGGGCGGCACGGCGGCGGCAGGCAGGAGGGTGGGGAGGCGGAGGCCTGGTGGGGGCGGCGCAGCGGCGGCGGAGGCCTGGTGGGGGCGGCGCAGTGGCAGCGAAGAGGAGCGCAGCTTTTCCGCGCCCTCTTCAGCCGCGCGCCCTCTTCAGCCGCGCGCCCTAGGCAACCGCCTAGTTGGCCTAGCGGTAGCGCCGGCCCTGCAAAGGGGGATCCCCTCATTATCTCCAATCACAGAGTGGAGATAGCAAGGGGATTTCCCTTACTTAATGTGAAGCTCCCCCTCCCAATTGGCCAGAGCTTGCTGGCACTCCGTTGGGACATAGGTTTCCACAGGAATGATGGGTGGAGTAAAGGTTAGGCACCCTTTCCACCCTGCCCCACTTTTTACTGAAAATTTCCATAACCATTGACATTTTAGAATGGAGATAGCCACTGAGTATACAATATAAGTTACCTACGTTTTTTTCCTACTAAAGATGATTGTGTATGCTGTCATAGCAGAGCTCAAAATAGATCTGAAATTAATATGTTGATTTATCATCAAAGTGCATATTTTAACCATTATAAGTTAATTTTATTTCCATAGTTATCTTCATGTAATCATCTGGGTTTCATCTTATTGGGGTTGTGATAAAATGAGTTCTGTAATATGATCAAAGCTTTTTTTTCAGAATCAAACTGCAATGTTAACTACCTCAAGTATAGAACAATTTCATTACTAACACTCTGCAAAATTGCAACATAAATTAATTTTTGGAATGTATTTAGCACACATCCTCAGAGAAGGATGCAAATACATTTGTTTTAATAAAGCTCCCATGCAGTGTAATCCTCAGCTTGTTTATTTAGAGATTCTTCCCAGTGAATTCAATGAAGTTTATGTCCTAGTTAAGTATGCTCAGTATTGTCTAGGGGATCCTAAATGCTCTTGGGGAATAAGTAATTTGCAATGTATCTGGGTAAATACACTTAGATTGTGCCACATGTCACTCATGGAAACGGTTTGGAGAACTATTGATAGTATCAAAACAGAAGCATGACAGCTTCTCTGTGTGCATAAACTTCCTAAAAACATGACTGCTTCTCCCTTTTACAGCCGGAGGTGAATCTGCATAATAAAAATAAGGCATAACTCTACATTCACATTCTGTTCACACATCTGATGTTTTTACTATAGTCTGTGTCTCTCTTTAGGAATAACATTTTTAGAGTTCTAACGTAGGGGGGAATGCAGGCAGCTGAGCTGGTTCTTTATGATAATGCCTAAGCAGGAATTGTATCATAATATCCTTATTTTGCAAATTGTGCCATAATGTCCTTATTGGCACCTATTAAAAACCACAAAAAAGTAATCTATCTTTCAAGTTTCATGGAACTCTTCCTCAGGCTTAATGTTTTAACAAAGGAGAACCAGGGGAGAAAGGACCTGTCTGTAATATGTTACAGACTTAACATGGTGATTCTGGGAGCACTTTGCAGACTAGTTAGCTTAGGTCAGCCATGCCCATCCTGGCACCCTCCAGATGTGTTGTACTACAACTCCCATCATCCCCACTTGGGGATGGGGACCAGGTTGGGGAAAGCTAGCTTAGGTTTTGGCCACTGCAAAAAAAAAAAAAATCTTACGTCCTACCATAGCATACTGGGACAGAGAAGCAATGGTCACTCTGCCTTTGGTCCAACGTTTGGTTTACAGAGTGTTATAAATCAGGGTGGACAGAAAGTAGATCTCCAGATGTTTGAACTTCAACTCCCAGCATTCCTGGCCATTGGCTACACTAGCAGGGGCTTCAGGGAGTTGAAGTCCAAAACATCTGGTGATCATAGAATCATAGAAAAGTAGAGTTGGAAGGGGCCTACCAGGCCATCGAGTCCAACCCCCTGCTCAATGCAGGATATTCTGCCCAGCCCTGTTATAAACAGCGAGGAGGTTCTATAGTAGTTCTCATGCCTGTACAAGAGATTGTGCACATGGAAGAAGAATATTTTGGACTGAGTTTCACTTTACTTGTGCAAAAAATAATAATTTTAAAAAATCCTTTGCACAAGGTGTAAGACAGCCTTCCTCTGAAAACATCTTTCCACGTGCACCTTTCTAGGCACTCTCTTGAAAATGTTAAAAGCTTTTAAAAAATCTGCTTTGGCAAGAATTCACAAAGGTGCTGTTGCAATGTTGAAGAGTGACATATCTTACTGGGCCAACTTTTTAAGTTTCTCCCCTCCACACAACACTTTGAACCATGGAACCTCATCAAATTTTCTTTGATTTCAAAAGCAAATTCTCCTGTGGCATAGGGGAGGGGGCACTGCTGTTTGAACAACAAAAACAACAACCAAAACAGTCCTAATGCCCCCTTGCACTAATGGAATTCATTTCATAGTTCCTTGGATCTTGACCAATGTTTGCCAACTATATGTTAATGAACCAACAAATCTGATAGCTTGAGTAACACTTCTGAATCTCAGGTTACCAGATGGCTATCTATATAATGCCCTGCTGGCTGAGCTTTCCAGAAGCTTCTGGTCAGCCACTGAATCAACATTCAAGCAAGGGTACAAGACTAGATCGACTATTCAACAAGGCAATTTGTATGCCATTATATTCTGATGAGTGACAGCAGAGGTAGGCAACAGAGTGCCCCCCAGATGCTTTGGACTACAACTCCCATAATCCCTCACCATTGACTATGCTGACTTGGGCTGATGGGAGTTGTAGTCCAAAAGATATAGAGGGTGCCACAGGTTGCCTACCCCTGTATTACATCACATGGGAGTCTTTCCAGGTGTATTGGAAGCTATGAGTCACACAGCAAGTTTTGCCTGCAATACTAGGATTAGTCTGTAGAGGGCTACCTCCAACCACTCAAAAGGCTACCAAGAATGGTTTAACATTTTAATCCCCTTCTTTCAGCAAGTTCCTCTTACCACAGATGCCAAGGTACGTATGCATCACCATCAATGAGTAACTAGCGCTGTATGAATTAGTGATTGTAAGGAGCCAAGAACAGTGTCCTTTGGAAGGAGATTATTTTCTGAACTGTAATCTTTCACGGAGGATGTTAGACAAGTGAACCAACAATGCAGGAGTCAAGGTCAATAGTAAGACTTTCTGACATTTTTGTTTTTAGTCTCAAGCCAATGAACACTTTGGTTTTGTCAGTTTTTGCAGCAAAATATTTAACTTCCAAAGTAGATGGCATTGGCAATCGTGTAAGAGTGAGCACTGCAAAATAAGTAGGACTGATCACTATTTACTGGACAATCATGTCATTCTATTCATGTGCGTGGGCATATGTGTGCAGTATTAACAGGGAAAGTACAGCATGAACCGGCCACAACAGTGGGGGGGGGGAATCATGGAGGGATTAGTAAGACATGAAGTCAAGCATCCTATACAGGCCTGTGGCTTACGCTGGCTCAGCTTGTCTGAGCGTGGAAAGCTAAGCAGGGTCAGGCCTGGTTATTACTTGGATAGGAGACCCCTCCTCTAGTTTCCTGCATTGAGCAGGGGGTTGGACTCAATAGCCTTGTAGGCTCCTTCCAACTCTATGATCTATGAAATCAATGAAATCTTCCACTTCAAAATACTGTCTGGATCTTCCAGCTTAAATTTAGAGATGGGACGAATATTCAGAAGGGGAAGCTTGAAATGTGACTCCCGCCCCCCTCACTTGAATATACGAGCCTCAATTGAAATGGGGCTCAGAATATTAGAGATGGGCCAGAATTTAATTTCAGTTTGATTTTGATATACATTTACCAAAATCTGCAAAGCTTATTTATTATTTATTTACCGCATTTTTAATGGCTCCCAGAGTGGCTTACAGAGACTAATAATAATAAGACAGTCCCTGCCCTCAGGCTTACAATCTAGAAGACACAACACCAAAGGAAAAGGGTTGTGGAGACAGAAGGAAGAAAGCAAAACTCAGGCACCAGTTCTTAGTTTCAAAGTTCTTACAGGTGTTATTTCTGGCAGGGAAGGGTGAAACCAGCTCTCTGCAGCTGTTCCTTCGCTGGCCGATGTATGTGGCTAGGTTGGTCTCCCCCTTGCCATGTTGTTTATCCTGGGAGGCAGGGATGTGCAGCTTCTCAGTGACCCTCAGTTCTGTGGCCAATGGATAAGGCTACAGACTGCCATCCCAGGGAACTCCATATTCAGAGATAAAAAGAACTTGATATAGTTTTTTAAAAAATGGAATGTGGGAGAAAGTAAAACTGAAAGATTCGTCCATCGAGGCCCAGGGCATTGAGTGCATAACTCTTAAAGGTCTGGGTTTGAATCCTTGTGTATTCAATCATGTTTGTGGGGCTGGATTAGGGTTGCCATTTCATTTCAGTTCATGTTCTATAAGAATTCACCAAAAGTTGCAAACTTATTTATATTTGGGAGGGAAAGAACTTGAGATTTAATATATCTGAATGTGGGAGAAAGCAAAACTGATAGATTTGCCTGCCCCTAGTCTCAGCTCCATTCATGCAGGGAAGTTCATACAAGGCTTTTTTGAGCATTCGATTAGAATGCTTCAAAAGCCCAGTTTATTTTCTGGGCAAGCACAGCCCGACACAGAATACTCTGCGCAGATGACCCCACATCATCCAAGTAACTAACTGGGTCCCAAAGAGCTAATGGCTAACATGCATCGGGACATATTAGAGCTATCTCAAATTCTTGCTCTCAAATATTTCTGAGGCAAACAGGGGGGTTCAGGACTGTGAAATCTCCCACAGGCCCTCCCCCAATACCTTTTCTGCTAGTATTCACTGCAATTCACAACTTTAATTTTCTCCCACTGCCACTCCTCTGGTGCCATTTTATTGGCCGGGCTTACTTCTTACTTGAGCGATCCCAGCCAATCAGGGATCATATCCCACATGTGGTGACACCATGTATCTGATTCTACTATGCTATGATGTAACAGAGGGCAAATGAAGCCCATGTTCTGTCCTCCATTAAAATTGATATGGGGTGGAGATAGAACATTGCTTTTGCCAGGGTAATTGTACTGAACACTGGCCCATTTGCCTTGAAAGTGGGCATTTCTCAAGAGTGTGGAAATGGTCACAAAACTGGTTCCTCCTTTGGGCTCAACTTTAGGAGACTGAACATGTAACTTTTAAAAAAAAAAAGAAAAGAAAAAAAGGATGGGTGAACTTCATCAGTTCTTACTTGTTTGGAGTTTCTGATTTATTTGCCAGCCAGTCACCAGCCAGTACATTAGGAACATAGGAACCTGCCTTCAGGGATGGACAAACAAATCTGTCAATTTCAGTTTCTCTCAGTTTCTCATTTTCCCAATGTTAAGTTCAGTTCATCCCAAACTCTGAGAATTTTAAAAAACAACATTTGCATGAAAATTCATGCACATTTTTGTTTGTATGCATTTTTGCCTAATGTACACTTTTTTGCAAGCAATTTCCCTAATATATTGCACATTTGAACATTATTTTCCCAAATACATGCATTTCTTTACAGATTTTTGAATGGAGAACTCCACTGCAAAATTTGGAGAAGTGCGAATTTTGAAGGATAACTGAGTATCAGTTCACATCATGGTTCAAAAGTGCGAAATTAGCTACATTTGCATTAAAATGCAAACTGAACCAATTTCTCTCCCATCCCTATCTCAGTATCATCAACACTGACTGGCACTGTCTCTGCAGGATTTTAGGCACAGTAGCTCTACCTGGAGATGCCAAGGATTGAACCTGGGACCTTTTACATGCAAATCATGTGCTCTACCACTGAGCTATAGCCCCTTTGTTAATATGGAGTCAGATTTGTTCTGATAGCATTGTTGTTCTGGATTTTTGGCTTCTTTCTTGACTTTCTTGGCCAAGAAATGTGTTTGATAGTTCTATTCTACCTTATTATGATGCTTTACTGCAATACTATTTTCAGTGCCACTTATTATTGCTACCATCTGCTTTATGGCATACAGGTAAGCTTCAATTTTGCTACTGCTAGGTTTCTTTTGTAAAATAAATTCAGCCAAATCTCAGCAACTTTCTTTGATTTATGCTTAATCTGAGTGTACAGTCATGCCTTGGATTGAGAGCATAATTCGTTCCGGAAACGTGCTTGTAATCCAAAACACTTGTATATCAAAACGAAATCCCCCCAAAAAATTTGTACAGAGATTTTTAATTTAAGCCATACTACAGTACTTGTATTGCAAGACGTCGCTTGTATGTCAAGTAAAAAAAAATTAAATAAATATTGAAACATTTGCTTGTCTTGCAAAACACTCTCAAACCAAGTTACTTGCAATCCAAGGTATTACTGTATTATAAGGTGGGGGTGACAATATTAGTAAACCATCATAATAAGGCAAAACAGAACCATCTAGTATATTTCCTGGCTAAACTGAGTTTATGAGGTGAGATGTGATTTCTCTTTCTCTAAGTATTGTCACCTGAATTAAAATCTGTGATGGGATATATGTGTAAGAGCATCTTCAAAGAGGATTAAGGGTTCAGATTCTATCATACATTTTTGTTTCTTGTGTGAGGCAATACTATATTGAATTCTTCTGGAGGAATTAAAGCAGGCTGAGCCTGTGTGTGTGTGTGTGTGTGTGTGTGTGTACGCACATGTGTGTGTGTGTGTGTGTGTGTGTGTACAATGCTTCTTACAATTTATAGCTAATTGGCAGGTGAGCAAGATAAGTAGCACTGGATGCCACTTGATGCTGCTCATGCCTAAGGAGCACCCAGAAGCCTTTCACACAGGAAGAGTCTATTCAGATATACTGGGAAGAGGAGCAGAAAGAATGTTCACCTGAGGGGGAAAAGGCAAGGGGTTTGGTTTACCATCCAGAAGAAATCAGACTTTTGCATTTCAGGAAATGGAGGAGAGATGACGAGAAGAAACCTGAGCGCTAGAAAGCCTTTAAGTTATTTCACTGCTTGGCTGAAATTACAGAATAATGATACTTGACTTGCAGTCTAGCTTAAGTAAGCTTGTAGAGGCTTGGCCCTCGAATTGTTCATTAGTTGATTTGCACTGGAAATCAATTCACACAACAGAGCCAGTTGAGGGCTTGGTAGCCCACTGGAATTTCCTGGCTAGGTTGCAGACTGCCCATAGTAAAAAAAAACATCATGAGAGCTTTATCATGGCTGGGATCATACTCCTAAAAGGGAGTTGAGTGTTTGCACACATAAGCACAGTGGAGCCTTCAGATGGCCTATTAAGTAGAAGTATGGTAATCTGCCACCCATCTATCCCCCATTTGGCTTCCCAAGGAATCCTCTCTAGCTATGAGTTAATAATTCTCATGCAGCATGTTGATTGTTGAAGACTTGTGGCAAATTAAAACACCAGGGGTTGGAACCAGGATCTGCCTTCTGCGAGAGTAAGGGACCTTCCATCAGAGGAAGTGCTCTGCTCACACAAGGTCCTTCTTCCTGATCCTGGTAGCAGAGTCCCTCACAGGTCAGGAAAAGCCTGTGTGAACAAGTGTGTTTTCAAGAGGTGTTTAAAACTAGCCACCATTTCTGCCTCTCAAACTACATGTGGGAGAGTAATCCAAAGAGTGGATGCCACCACTGAGAAGGCCCACTTACATGCAACTACCTGGTGGGATTCCATTGGCTGCAAAATGATCAATAATGTCTCTTCAGAAGATTTCAGGGGTTGACTAGGTATATATAGGGGAAGACAGTCAGCTAGATATCCTGGTCCCAAAGCATTCAGGGCTTTGTACATCAACAACAAGACTTTGAACATGGCTTGGTGGCTAATAGGTAGCCGGTGCAGTTCTTTTAATACAGGTGTAACTTGTGAATATCTAGGTGCTCCACTGAGCATCCCAGCTGCTGCAGTCTGCACTAGCTGCAGCTTCCAAACCAGGCACAAGGGCAGCTCCAGGTAGAATGCATTACAGTAGTCTAATTGTGAGGTTACCAGTGCATGGATCACACACAGTGGCTAGAATATCCCTATCTAGGAATGGAGGTAGTTGGTGTGCCAGCCAAAGCGGGTAATGGGCACTTGGAGCCACTGAGGTCACCTGGGCCTCTACTGACAAAGATAGATCCAGGAGCACCACCAAACTATGTACAGTAATACCTTGGATTGCAAGTAACTTGGTTTGAGAGCGTTTTGAAAGACAAGCAAATTTTTAAATATTTATTTAATATATTTTTTTACTTGATATACAAGCAACGTCTTGCAATACAAGTACTGTAGTACGGCTTAAATTAAAAATCTCTGTACAAATTTTTTGGGGGGGATTTCGTTTTGATATAAGAGTGTTTTGGATTACAAGCATGTTTCCGGAATGAATTATGCTCTCAATCCAAGGCATGACTGTACCTGTGTTCCTTCAAAGGAAGTGCAACCCCACCCATAACAGGTAAACAACCCAATACCTGGTCCTGGGAACCATCCACTCATAGGGTTTATGCCTTGTCAGGATTCAGCTTCAATTTATTAGCTCTCATCCAGCCCATAACTGCATCCCAGCACCAGTTCAGAATATGTGTGGCCTTCTCCAGTTCAGGTATTACAGTGAAATAGACCTTGCCTCAAATTTCCTAATGACCACTCCCAATGGCTTCATATGTTAAACAGCACTGGGGACAGAATAGTGCCCTGTGGTACCCCAAGTTCAACTGCCAGGGAGCCAAGGCAGTCACCCAGCACTATTCTCTAGACCCAACCTCATAAATAAGAGCTGAACCACCATAAGATGGTGAGCCCAACTCATGGAGCTGGTCCCAGAGTATAATGTGCTCAGCAGTATCAAAAGCTGCTGAGAGGAGAAGAATTAACAGGGTCATACTTCCTGTGTCCCTCTTCTGAAGAAGGTCATCCATCAGAGAGCCTAAGGCTGATTCTGTCCTGAAACTGGCCTGAACCCAGACTAGAATGGATCGAGATAATCAGTTTCAATCAAGAGCTCCTCCAGCTGAGACACCACACCACTCTCTCAAGCACCTTACCCAAAGCGGGAGTATTTGTGATCAAGCAATAGTTAGTATAAATCTCTGGATCAAGGGAGTTTTTTTCAGGAGTAGTCACACCACCACCTCCTTCAAGGCAGCGGGAGCCACACCATCACACAGTGATGCTTTCACCATTACCCTGATCCAGCCAGTCAATCCCCTGTGGCTAGCTCAAAGAAGCCATGATGGGCAAGAGAGAGCATGTGGTGGGTTGCAGAGATGCAAGCATCTTGTTCAGCTCCTCAGGCTTCAAAAGCTGAAGCATGATTGAATCTGGATCCAACCCATTGTGTGCAGATGATCCAGTTTAAGGGTATTCGTTTAGTTTAGATCTATTACTGTGGTGTTTTCAGTGGTAATGGGTGGTTTTTTGTGTGTCAATAAGATATACACAGAGGCTTGTAGAAATATAAGCACATGGTTGAAAATAATTTGTCTGAGAGGGCATATCCACACCACAAACTTGCATCAGTTATACCACTTTAGCTGTCATGGCTCCCTCCTGCCCAAGAATGCTGGGAATTATAGTTTGATGATGGCCATCAAACTTCTGTTAGAGATCACTAGCCTTCCCTACAAAACTACAGTGCTAAAGGTATTTTTTAAAAATCCTACCTAAATTAAACTTGATTTTTCTCCAGAAGGAATCAACTGAACTTCCATTTTAGGAAGGTGGGTGAAGAAATGGGAGGATTAACTTTTTACTCCCTTTGTGTTCAAATATCACTCCAAACTTCACATGACACAGAGTTTAAATGGATCACTGCTTAGTCATCTGAGATGCCCTTTGGCTCAAAAATGTCAAGTGTAGGGCAAGCACCTGCATAGTTCAAATCTGTATGAACTGCACCTCAAAAGCACATTAATGCTCAGTGTAGTAACAGAAACTGATATGAAATAGAATGACAGCTCTTCTGTTGTGTTGCAACAACCATACAAATACAAATACAAATACAAATACAAATACAGGCCTGTGGCTTACGCTGGCTCAGCTTGTCTGAGTGTGGAAAGCTAAGCAGGGTCAGGCCTGGTTATTACTTGGATGGGAGACCCCTCCTCTAGTTTCCTGCATTGAGCAGGGGGTTGGACTCGATAGCCTTGTAGGCTCCTTCCAACTCTGTGATCTATGAAATAATAGCAAATAACTTCAGATCCTCTATGAAATCAATTACGCTTTCATATGCAGCATGTTTACTCAGGAACAGGTCAGACTGATTTTGATGGAACTTATGTACTCCCTACTAAAATTGCTGCTGCCTGGGAATCAATTATGCTTATGGTCATATAATAATAATAATAATAATAATAATAATAATAATAATAATAATACATTTTGAATAATTTATTTGTATAATTAAGATCAGCCTTCCCCAACCTGGCACCCTCTAGACATGTTGGCCTACAACTTCCATCATCCCCAGCCAGCACAGCACACTGCCTGGGGTGATGGGAGTTGTAGTCCAACACTTCAGGGTATCAGGTTGACAAAGGGTGACTTAGGTAATAGATTATTCTTACAGTGGTTTTAGTACAATATCTTAGAGGAGAGAAGGAGTTGTGGATCAGACAGTCCTTAGCCTAAATCTCACTTTATTCTTTAATTTACTGGATGGCTCTAGACAAAGCAGTGTCCCTCAATTTCAACCCCATCAGTACTTTGGGAATCACAGCCATATTGTGCTAGAGCAGTGCAGTGGTTAAGTAACAGTGCTGTGTGTGTGAGTCAGGAAATTCCACTTTCAGATCTCACCACTTTCAGATCTCACCATGAACTGCCATGAACTCACTAGGTGGTCTTAGTTGTTTTCTTTACAGCCTCAACTCTTCATCTACAATTTGGGATGGGACAAGCATTCAGTGCCTCAGTTCTGCTCACCTGCTGTCCTGCTACCTCACCTTGGGGAAGGGGCATGGCACAGCAGGCAGTGGAAGGCTCCGACAATGATGGGAGAGACACAAGCAGACCTCTCCATGGGCAGGGTATGTCCCCCTGAGGCCCTTTAGCTGTAGGGGTGATGCAGGTGCATTAGAAGCCTCTACACCTGTTGGAAAATTATAGAGCATCATTTCCAGTATGAGGAAAGGCCCAATAGGCCTCTTCTTGGCTAGAAAAGACATTTGAGTGTAATTTCACATAGAGGGTGATGGGGCTTGTAGTCTAGCATCATCAAACCCTGCAAGAAGAGATGCTTAGAACATCATTGTCCACCTAAGGAGAGGCCCATTGGCTACCAGCAATGCTTCACCTGCTACCCACTCCCCATTCCCAAATTTGAACCTCAGGCTTGTGGGCCAAATCCAGCCTGACTGGGGTCCCTATCCAGCCCTCTCAGGTTCCCCAGGTGGCCAAATCTCCTTTTCTTGGCTCTGCCTCCTTTCCCCTGACTGCCAATCATACGTTGGTTTTCCAGCTTCTGCACACACATACACACACACACACCAGTTCTAAAAGGTTGAAATGCCTCTCCTAAACCTCAAATACTGGAAGCAAGAGCTTTGAGCTAAGGGGGCTGGCATTGCCCCTTTGAACATTAAATCAAATACTCGGAGAACCGCCTTGAGGATTATGGATCCTTTGACGTTAGCACTCAAAGGGATGCAATTGATTTTCAGGGTGAGCAGAAGGATACCCCAGGGATGGGGACTCGGACTCGAGGACTCGACTCGTGAGTCAGACTGAGTCCCCCCCAGGACCGGTGCAGGGCAGTTTGGCGCCCCAGGCGAAATAATATTTAGCGCCCCCCCCTCTCCAAAGCAGCCCTGCTCTGCAAAAAAAAAAAAACCTGCGCCGCCACCACCAACCTACCTTCCCCCCAGCCCTGGCGGCTGTGGCTGCTGCTGCTGCTGCTGCTGCTGCTGCTGCTGCCGCCTCCGCCTCCTCCTCCTCCTCCTCCTCCTCCTCCTCCTGAAGTGACGCGACGCGACGCGACGGGACCCCCGCACTGTTTTTTGCCGGGGAAACCATGGCAACAGGGCTGTTTAAGCCCTGTTGCCCTGGTTCTTCCCACCAAAACAACGCGGGCGGGGCTCTGGAAGCGACGTGATGCGGAGAAGGTAGTTGACGGGGGGGTTGGGGGGGTGGCGATGGTGGCGGGAGGCGCAGCGGCAGTGGCAGCGAGCGGGAGGGCGGGGGGAGGCGCGGTGGCGGGCGGGCGGGGGGAGGCGCGGTGGCGGAAGCGGGCGGGCGGGTGGGGAGGCGCGGCAGCGGCGGGCGGAGAGGCGGAGGCTTGGCGGGGGCGGCGCAGCGGAGGTGGAGGCCTGGCAGGGGTGGCGCAGCGGCAGCGAAGAGGAGCGCAGCGTTCGCGCCCTCTTCAGCCTCGTGCCCTAGGCAACCGCCTAGTTTGCCTAGCAGTAGCGCCGGCCCTGGTCCCCCCTCTGACTCGAGTCGCACTCGAGTCCCAATATTTTTAATGGGACTCGAGACTCGACTCGTCAACTTCCCTGCTTGATGCCACCTGCAGGTGCTGTCTGGACCTAGTTGCAGTAACAATCCAAGTTTATTTTTTAAAATCATTTTCCTAATGCAACCTTTCAGACATTTTGGGTTTGGCTGCCTCTGCCTGCCTGTTTGGGGTTCCCAGCCTCCTCTGCCTGCCTGGTCACTTCTTAACTAGCTCCACAGTTTGAATTGTCCAAGACAAAGGCCTCTGCCTGCCTGCTTTGGGGTTCCCTGCCTCCTCTGCCTGCCTGGTTATTTTGGGTTTGTCTGCCTGGTCTGTTCTTGTCAAAATCAGTGGCAGAGTTTTGAGATAAAAAGGCACACTTGTGCCTAGAATTTATTTAAGCCCCACATCTGAAGTAGCCTTATTTTGTTGGGAAACCCCCCCCCCCCTTGATTTTAATAGGGACTCGTGGAGTCAGCTTTGGGAGTGACTCGGGACTCGTGAGTCACCATTTTGGACCAAGGACTTGGACTCGGACTCGAGACTCGGGTCCAAAGACTCGTGACTCGACTCGAAGACCAAGGACTCTTCAACATCCCTGGGATGCCCATCCAACTTGTTCTGCAGTAATATTGACCTACCTGGAAGGATTGTGGTAAGAATGTAGATATTTAGGAAGCATGTTGTTTACACTCTAAAGTACTATATAAATGCCAACATATTTTTATTTTTTAAAATACATATTCAAATTCATGGTTCTTAAAATGTTGATTAATGAATATGAACAAAAGCTCAGTGAAATCACAGATATTTTCCATGATTCCATGATTCAATCATGTGATAGAAGTGTAGTGGAATAACTGTAGTATAACTTCAAGAATTCAGACAACTACATCCCCAGGTCTTCAGGATTCCAGATACCAAACACAGGATATGCCATATTAATTTATATATGGATGGAATTTGATTGGTCAGTGGTCTTTTTTGGCAGAGGCCATCAGAGCAGCCATTTCCTTATGCCCAGATTTGAAAAGTCAGGCAGAGGTTGTTGGACTCACAGGTCTTTTGTTGGGGGGTGGGGAAATGGTGCTGATTTACACTATCCCAAGTGCCTGGGGAAATACAAAAGTTGGGATTGTAAGAAATTGCACTAGGGTGCATGCTACTTTTTACAAGTTTCTGTGACCTACTACAACAATGAAATAAATAAACATGGGGAAATGCAGTAAGTTCTAAATATCAGGAGATTTGGTCAACTGAATAGAACTGCAGAGAATTCAAGGCCAACTTTTTGAAAGTAGATAATCAGAGTTTCAGTTTCACTGTACATTTGTATTAAACTGAGGCATATATTCGAAAACTGACATTTGCCCTTTTCAGACCTTCTCCGTGTGTACAGTGAACATCAGGGCTGGCATCAAGAATAGGCATGGTCGGGCACCTGCCAAGGCCCATGCCCCAGAAGGCCCAATGACAAGAGCCCCCTGTGCCCTCCTCTTCATCCTTGCAACATGCATGTTCACCTGCTTCTTGCTCTGGCCCAGACAATGGTGGTGGTTGAAAAGGAAGAGCAGTAGATGCCACTGCCTACTTGCTCACAGCCACTGGTGACCATGATGGTGAGAAGCTAGACCCACTGAGAGAGGGGGACCATTGAGGGCCCTCAAAAATGTGGAGCCAGTCCTGGTAAGCATGAGGAGGAGGAGGGAGCAGACCATGCCTGCTGCCGCCACCCCTGATGTCAACATCCCTCTGGCCCCACTCCCAGCTTTCATGCTTAGAGCAGAAGAACTGAAAGTGGGGGTACCTATGTGCATACAGCTGTATTTGCCTAGATGCTTTGGATGATCTGAAATTATCGAGACTGAGTTTGCAGAATCTGTTTTGTTTCCAGCTCTAGGCTTCTGAGAGCCAAAGTACTCATTACACACAGATGTGTGAAGCCAGTGTGGCCCAAGGACTCTTTTTGAAGAGGAAAAAACACCTTGCAGAGGGAGTAGTCCAGAATGGAGAAGGGGTGAGCGGGGAAGTGGTGCCTAACCCTACGCCAGGGCAGGTAACCAGTTTGAAGTGGGGGGGGCTGAATTGTACCCCATTGGGCCCTTCACAGCCTGGCTGACGCCAGTGCTGGCTGCACCTCGCAACAGAGCTGGGGACAGCGGTCTCTCCTCCTAGCGCTGGCCAAGTACCACACATTGCCCGTCTTGTGGCTTCCCCCACTGGGGATGATGCAGGGCTTTAGCCATAGACTGGCTTCCCCCACTCTGTGCCTTCCCCCAACCTGGGTCTTGCGAGGGAGGGTGGCATACTAAGTAAGGGGAATCCCCTTGATCTCTCTGATCTGCCCTATACTTTATTTCCCTGCTCAATTCATCCCTCCCCAGCAGCTTGCCCCTGCTCCGTGGGATTTCAAATGTGTGTCCATGTAAGGTTATGAGGTGTATGTGTGGTGGTGGGGGGGGGAGGAATATGCATCCATCTACCACCATTGCTCCCCTTCTGATGACCACTCAGTAGTGGCTTTTCCTGTTTCTAGGCTGTTGGTCTACCATTCCATGCATTTGCATGCAATGTGTAGTTTAGCACTCAGGCTCATTTGGCCATTTTACAGAAGCAAGTATAGAGGACAGGTGAGTGACCCATACTTCTTTCCCCATGCTTCTGGGTCTCAGGCAAAAAGAGAGGTGTATCTATGCACCGCAGGGAGATAATGTTCTCATAGTGCAAGGCAGACCATAGATCACCCTATGGGGCATAATCATAGCTCTGCTGGATCAGACCAAAGAGGTCCATCAAGTCTAGCATCCTGTTTTCCATAGTGGACAGTCAGATTCTCCAGGAATCGCACAATGACAAAAGCAATACATCATACAAAACACTCTTATATCAAAACGAAATCCCCCCAAAAAAAATTGTACAGAGATTTTTAATTTAAGCTGTACTACAGTACAGTAATACCTTGGATTGCAAGTAACTTGGTTTGAGAGCATTTTGCAAGACAAACAAATTTTTAAATATTTATTATTATTATTTTTACTTGATATACAAGCGACGTCTTGCAATACAAGTACTGTAGTATGGCTTAAATTAAAAATCTCTGTACAAATTTTTTTGGGGGGATTTCGTTTTGATATAAGAGTGTTTTGGATTACAAGCACGTTTCCGGAAGGAATTATGCTCTCAATCCAAGGCATGACTGTACTTGTATTGCAAGATGTCGCTTGTATATCAAGTAAAAAAAAATTAAATAAATATTTAAAAATTTGCTTGTCCTGCAAAACGCTCTCAAACCAAGTTACTTGCAATCCAAGGTATTACTGTAGCTCCCTCCTGCTGTTTCCCCTCAGCAACTGGTGCCAGGGGCAGCACTACCATTAGGCAGAGTGAGGCGGCCGCTTCAGGCAGCAGATGCTGGGGGGCAGAGGGTGGTGGCACGGTGGTGCTGGAGGACAAAGAGGCATGCACCATGTGGTTCTCCTGCACCCTGTAAGCCAGCCAGCTACCTCTGGGTGCGGCGAAGGTTTCTGTCCTGTCGTGAGTGTTGAAGTGAGATTCAACTGCCAGTCTGGTCAGCATCTATACATACAATTGGGGATGGGGCACCATCTTGTCTTTGGCTCAGGCAGTGAAATGACTTGGTGTGGCCTTGACTGGTGCTCTTTGGTCTGAGCCCAGAAGTTCTATTTAGCCATTGTGACTGGTGATAGACCTATCCTGCAGGCACAACTCCCACGCTATGCACAGAGCCCAGAAGAATGGGAAGAGGATGTGTGAGTCACACATACTGCAGGTTTCCTTTCAAATTACAAATATGGAGAAGGCAAAAACCAATTTAAGCACTGTGTATGAAAATGGCACTCTCTCTATTAATGCAGAAGTTCTGACCTAACAGGCTGTTGTCTTTAAAGTCTTCTACTTTCCTCCCTGAACAAGCCACATCTCTCTAAAGCAGGGGTGTTGAACCACTTTTAGTCTGAGGGCCAAATTCCATTCTGGAGAAGCTCTTGGGGCCCGCATGGGTGGGTGGGGCCAAAGGCAAATGGGGAGGGACCAAATATACCAGCCTATTTTAGCTTAAAGCTCTTACTGCCAATAATGAAGTAACCTTAGGAGAGACATTTCAAGCTTTTAGAATGGGTGGGAAAACCTGCATGAAAGCCAGGAAACCACTGAAAGATTGGTGGCTGGGAGAAAAGGGTTGGGCCAGGGGAAGGGGCTCGATTGGGACCCAGGGGGGCAAATATGGTCCCTGGGCCTGAGGTTCTACACCTCTGCTCTAAAGTTATTTCTCAGATATTCCAACACTCCACACTTTCCTTATATTATCTCATTGTAGCTGTTACATCAATTGGAATACAACTGACAGAATGCATCCATTAACATTTACTATTATAGATAGTCCCATTGTTCCATGCAAAGGTGTTAGCATAACTGTGTGTTGTTTTTTGTTATCAACATATGCAAATGATGTAGGGATCTCTGGCGTATGTTCTTACAATCCATGTAAATGATTAAGAAAATTATATTTGTTTTTCGATACACCTTGATCACAGGGTGAGAATAAAGAGATGCCGAAATGTCATTGGACTTTTACATGGGTAATTTAGTCAATAAATCATATTTTAAAAATTATTTCTGGACAACGAAAGGTTAAATGACAGTGATAACCATGGTGTTTGTTCTCGTTTTCTCTCTCTCTCTCTCTCTCTCTCTCACTCTCTCGGCAAGTTTAATAAGCCAATATCAAGACCATCTAGGCCTCGAGCTTTTGAAGATTTAAGACTTTTAAATGTGAAGCACCTCATTATATCTGAATATTTTCAATAGAAAGAGAAGATAAGACATTGATATGACACCAGTTATCAGTGGTATTTGTTTGACTTTGACTTCTATTTGAAATGTGCACCGTTTGCCTTTTTCCCCTCTTTTTTTTGGTGGATAGTGGAATCAAACACTTATGAACTGTACAGTATAAGATGATGTATCAGTTTTCAAATAAGAACATAAAAAGGAGACCGGTCTGTTTTCTCGCTTTGTATAAATAAAGAGCTATTGTACAGTGCAGCATATAACATTTGCTACATGGCCAATTGACTTCCTTCCTCTTAATCAACTACAGTGTTTACCTTCTTATACAAACCATTTCAAAACCATTAAAACTAAGAGGATTAGCATCACATTTCTGGCAAAATGTGCTTTTATTTCAGCAAATACTACTTTCACTCTCTGAGGAGATTAAAAAAAAAACCTGAAGGAAATGGCTTCTTCATTGTTGCAAAGTCACTGAAACAGGTATAAAGTATATCTTCCTTTAAAAGAAAAAAAGTACAGTCCTTTTATCCTATTAAAGAGGACTGAAAATGAGTCCAATTACCAGGGGGGGGGGAAATAGCCCCTGAAATGTGAGTTAAATCCTAACAGTGTGGTTTTAGAAGTTCTGACTTCGCTATATACAAATAGCATAGCACTAGTTCAGAATCCGCATGGCACTTTGTATACAGATGAAAACACTTCCTTTTTAAAAGCATGCTTTGCTGAAGTGTCATTCTGTTAAATGGATTTTAATGGGAGTGCTTAAGTTACGACAATCACTTTGGCTCTCTCTGCTTACTTTTGTGTTCTTTTTACAATCAAATAAGCACTACACTATTTTATTCAATAAGCATGTGCCCCACTCAATATGTATGCGAGACAAGGTATGATGATAACATTTATCATGTGTGTCGGATGCAATGCCATCAATCCATCATGCTTTATGCAGTAGTTGTGTAACTCAAGTACTAACCAAAGAATAGCATCTGAAAAACAAAGACTACAATAGACAGGTACAGGAGACGTAATTGACAGGAAGTAAGATAAACAGGAGATAAGACACATACAGAACTCAGGACAAAAATGGCACTAAGATCAAAGATATCCTGAGAGACGGAATTCAGGCATGACACAGCACAGTGATTTTTTAATTATTATTTCTTGCACAGGTTTTCTGTTTTGAAACCCATGGCTGCCTATGGAAGCACAAATATATAGGAACTTTTTGGACACAATATTTGCACATCCTAGACCCTATAAAACAGATATGGAAGTATGTGAGTGGTATGTTATATATGATTAGGTATGACTCTGTATTGTAGTTTCTACATGCTGGAAACAGATAACCAAGGATTGACCAATGTGCTACTACTGGAAGAATTTCTCTAAATACATACACTGAAAGTAAGGAGGGACAAATCATTCTATAGCTAGTCCATGTTAGTTTTGCATATATTCAGCCATAAGTCCATTCCATATACATGTTAGTCAAAATAACAAATACTCCTCTCTAGATATCACTTGTTTTACACCAATATTCATTCTTAATATCACTGGAATGAATATGCTGGCAACAATGAGAGATAAACTCAGCCATGAAGCTCAGTGGGTGGCCTTGGAGCAGTCACTATGGCTCAGCCTGGCCTACCTCACAGGGCTGCTGTGAGGATAATATGGTGGTGGTGGGAGAACAATGTATACCATCCTGAGCTCCTTGGCATCAGGGTGGGATATAAATGTAATAAATTACAGGATAAAAATACCAAATGCCAATCAATTAGCTGTATCTTGACTTGACGCCCTTTCCTCAAGCACAGCCACCAGAACCTGGAAGATACATGAGAATACTGTGCAACAGATCCCAAGCAGGTTAAATAATACTTTGAGCATTTGCCTTTAACACCATGCTGTACAGATTGCATACATCAGTGCTACAAGGTTTAATATGCAGTAGTGCCTAAAAGAAACTTAATTTAAGTCCTTGTTTCTGCTTAAAGAGTTAAATGTTATCATGTCCAATCTTTTAAGCTGGCTAAAGGGGGCGGAGGGAGAGATACAATAGCTTCAGCTACCTATACTGTATATTAAAAGGTTTTCTGATTTTTTCAAAATGATAACCTGCTGAAGGAAATGATGTACCATGCCACAGTACCTGGTTGTCTAATTGAGAACCATGCAACCTTATCCCCGCAGAGATTCCCAGATAAAACGCCACTGTCATCACCTCCACCCTCTCTGGCTCCACTCTTTGTGCTCTACAGCAGGTAAGACAAGGAACGAGGCCTGGCAAGTTTAAAAGGTAGGGTACATTTGAGAAACCGGACAATTACGGATGCCCGCGTGGACCCACGTGCAAAGGGAATGGAACAAGTTAGTGACAGAAGGCCTTTCAATTGGGCAATATTAAAAGGCAAGGCTTGGCTTCGAGAAGAGCAGTAACCTTGAACTGCTGCATGTTCGGGGCCTCTTGGGACCAAAGAGGACCTCGAAGAGCCTGTCTTCAGTTTGAGGAGTGCATTCTTTCCATTTCAAAATGATGTTTACAATGAAGTTCTCTCCATAGATGTGCGGGAAAATCTGGAAATCAAGATACCCTGAGCACGCACACACACACACACACACACACGCACGCACGCACACGCACGCACTCACACACACACCATTGAACCACCACTAAATTTACTAGGTCCCCTGAACCTCAAAAGTGCCTACGTTCTGCAGCCAGTGTGACATTTCTACTTCAAATACTCAGTTCAAGATAGGGTCCACACAACATGATAACCCATTGTGGCTTATAAGCCAGGCTTGAACTCACTCTGGCTGGGTTCAGATAACATGACAAGCCACCCCTGCCTTACAAGCCACCATGGCTGATTGTGTTGTGTGAACCCAGTCAATCAGGGTCCCCACTCTATGAGCTTTTCTACATGAGCCATTTATTGTGCACTCGTGATCCCACATGCACAGATGTCTGTGGGGCCTTTTCATGATGACGTCATCCTCCAGGGTCTCTCCCCTGTTTTCCAGCAATTTATTGCGGGGGGGGGGTTTAGAGTGAGGAAAGTCAGGTGTTAAATTTCAAATCCAGAACAAGCCAGAATGAAAGTCTCGTGTATTGTTGCAATTTCGCTATACCACAGTGCCACCTTGTGCTTGGATAATGAAATATATAGAAAGGCACAGAGAAAGACAAACCCTGAGGGGAAAAAACCCTGTGTAAAGGACACACTCTTCCTCCTGCAAAGAAAACAGAAGAAGAAGCCTCAGTAAAGTGGTGGGTTAAACCCCTCATATAGAGAAGCCCTACATATCACTTCTTCCCCTTGGCTTTTTCACAAACCCCACTCCCTGCCTATTTTATTTATTTATTTACCTGCGAATGAAAATGGGGGGAAACCCTGGATTTTTTAAAATCATTTTTTTTCTTTTTTTTCCCTCAGGGATTTTTGGATAATTTGGGGGGGTGGGGAGGCACATATTTTTGTTCAAATTTTCACCTCCCCCCTTTCCCCTCCCCCACCGAAGGCTTCATGTCTCCAGCCCAAAATAAGTGACAGAGCAACAGTCACTGATTCATAACTTCTCTTCCCTTCCAGCCATCCCATTGGACTCTCAACCTATGCTTTAGAATACTTGAGCCATAACGAATTATTATGAATAAGATTAAGGAGACCAGCTTTTGTTTTTTAAAAAAATACTGGATCCTTTTGTAGAAGCTGATGGCAGAGCCAGGGCAAAAGCTGCCAGGGGTGGATCATGGGCACAGGGGAATCTAGAGGACTAATTGTTCATGTGTCCCCAAAATTCGGTATTTATTTCCTCCCGGCTGGATTTTGCTACATTCGGTATCAGAGCATGCTCAAATCATCTGACTATGCTCAGTAACAGCTACTGAAGCAGCTGCCCTAACTCAAATCTGGAATTTGTGACGTGAAGAGAAAAATATTTAGACATGCATAGAAGAAAGAGAGGCACCCTCGTGGGTGATGTTGTTGTTTGTGTGTTTGTTTTTGGTCTATCTTTATAAGCAAGCCTGAATTTACAGGTGTTTTTCTGAATGAAATTCCAGGTGTTTTTCTGAATGAAACCTCTTGCTATTTATTCTGAGATGTATCCTTCATTACCAACAGGTTTATGAATCTCATCTGAAGCAAATTCTTATTTAAGTTGTGAACATACATACAATATTTCCACCTAGCTGCATTGGCAGACATGGCTATAGACTATTGCCAGCTGCAGCAAAACAATCTCACCTTTGTTTGGAACCAATCAGGAAATTGGGTTGTTCTTATGTTTTGCTACAAATAATTATCGTCAGTTCAAGTTCATGGAAAGAGTTAAAGGAGAAGTTGGATACATTTTTGGTTTCACATTTGAACAATGTGTTTTGCAAAAGGAGTATAAAACGTCTTCCATGGACAACTAAATGCAAAAGCGATCAGTTGGGATCAGTAACTAAATGCTAAATATTATTTACACAGAACTTTTACTGTTAACTGTTGTCACTAGGTAGGAGCCATCAGGCAATGCCAAGATTCTTTTTTTAAATAGCTATTTCTGTTCTTCCTGACCAGCTTTATATGCAAATTAAAACCTTTCTGTTTGACTACTGTTTTTGTTTGAGCAAACAGAATAAGTAAACCATACTTGAAACTTTCTGAACCTCAAGTTAAAGACTTTTCTGTTGTGAAGAAACAATGTTCAATTTTGTTTGGTTTGATTAATTTTATATTTAAACAATATAATGATGTTATCATTATTTGCCCAGGATGGGATAACAACACACAGTTCATAGGGACAAGTATGGTTCCTGTAAGGTAGCAAACACAGTGAGATCCACATTAAAGCGAGATCATACATGGAATAAGCCAATCTATACAAGGTATGGATTACTCAATAATTTCTCAGGAGCTCTTAGCTGTATTTCTTAGAAGAATTCAGTACTGGCAATGTAAGAAGCCAGATAGTAGTCCAGTTCAGACCTGATGATCTCAAATAAATCATGATTTATTAGACTGAGAACAACTGCTGCATCCATGCACACCCTCCTCCCTTTTTTCAATCTTGCACTCTTAATTCAACATTTGCAGGGTTTCTTAAACTTCAGTTTCCCATTAAATACAAATTAGGAAACTGTGGCATTTGGTCGGGGCCAGCCTTACCATTAGGCAGAGTGAGGCAGTGGCCTCAGACAGCAGATGCTGGAAGGCAGCAACAAGGTATTGGGGAAAATACCTGTGTGCTATGCGACCTGCTGTATGCTTCCTAAGTTAGCTAGCTGCCTTCAGGTGGAATGGGGGAATCGGGCTGCTGTCCCATCACCAATGAAGAAGGAAGATTCAACTGCCAGTCCAGTTGGCTTTTATACATGGAATGGGAGGGGGCACCATCTTGTCCATCTCAGGCAGCAACATGTCTTGGGTCACCCCTGCATTTGGTTGTATCTAATGGTCTCATTCTGCCAGCAGGAGGAACCTATTTCTCCCACCCCCCTGCAGCCCCCTGCATGCCTCCAAGTCTGTTCCAGAAGGTTGTGGGACCCTATGGAACAGATTTGGGGCATGTGGAGGCTGCAGTGAGGCCAAAAGGATGGAGAAGTCCTGCCACACAGGCAGAAGTCCTGTTATGCAAGCAGAAGGGTTGGATCCCACCAATTATCCCCTACTTCATCCTGGTTTCATATTCTGGTTTGTTGTCTGAGATTTCATGCACTGAGAGGGTAACCAACAAAGAAGTATTAAAGAGAATGTATGAAGATCGAGAAAGTATAAAACATATAAAATGCAGGAAAAAACTAGAATATTTTGGTCATATAATGAGAAATGAAAATATAGACTGTTGCAGCTAATTATACAAGGGAAAATAAATGGGAAAAGAGGTTTTTCAGTCTTGGCTGAAAAACCTTAAATGGTTTGGGGGCAATACAACTTCATTGTTTACAGTAGTCATATCTACAGACTGTTTAGCCATGGTGATGTCCAACCTCTGGTAGGAGAGGAATGAGAAGAAGAAGGAGTCTGAGATTAAACCAACATTTCCCAGTTCAGATGTAATGGGAAATTATGGTTTAAGAAACCCCAGAAATGTTGAATTATGGCATGCGAGAGAAGGGAGAAGGAAAGGAAAGAAGGGAGAAAGGAGCATGTGAGTGTAGTGGTTGTTCTTGGTCTAATAACCATGGTTTATTAACCAAGATCATTATTTCTGAACTGGGACACTGGGTGTCTCTCTTGGTCCAATCCAGTACTTAAGTGCCAACATCCAAATGCCCAACACTCTAGTGCCAGTTTGTGGGGGAAGATGAAAAGTGAATGTGATGAGGAAAAAGTCACCATATAGTAACTATCCCCTATTATTCCTCCATAGCCAAACTCTTCTTTTACTACCTCATTCCGAGGATGGTCAAGCTTATATTTAAGTGCTTCTTGAAGAATGGTCAGACATCTTTTAAAATTTTGCTTAAAGATAAATCTCATCCTTTGATAATACATTAAAAGGAAATGGCACTACAGACAAATGAGAAGGGAAAGTATTACACACACACACCCTCCCCCAGTCATGTCAACCCACTCCTTGAGTGAAATGTTAGTTACACTTCTGAGGACTTGGCTGGTTACTAAACCTAGCCTGATTAATGTTAAAATTAATCCTATGATTAATCCTAATCATAACTAAAATTATGAGTGAGTGTCTATCTTGCCTTTCAGCAAGTACTCCCATATTTGTGCCAGTCCTTGATAATATTAGGACTTTTGACAGCAATTATGTACCAAGGAATAAGTGTCTGAAGTAACATCATAGGAAAATATCCCCACACACTGATCCTTTAGTTGCTAGCTACATGGATTAAATCAGCCCAAATGAAAAATACTCACTTGTTGCTTAAGAGTTGGAAATGGTCCATTAAACACATTTACAGCTAAATACTTTGCAACTCAGGATTCAGGAAGCAAAGATTTGGTTCCAAGGAACTGCCCCTCTGGTTTAAAGGTGGTGTGTGTGTGTTTTTCTCCTGGCATGCAAGAGAAGGAGGAAAGTATACCCTAGTCTTCTGTCTCAGTGCAAGCGTCAGTTATGCAGGAAGGAGTGGGTTGTTTTGTTTTTTACAGCACTGTGACAGATTTGTGCCTCCCCAGCTCTGGGACTTGAATAGAGAGGGAGCTTCAGGCCTCCTTGGATTTAAACAGTTTTGTTGTTTACTCTCACAGGCTAGCAGAGGCGGGCAGTTTGAGAAGTTGCTCTGTTTATATTCCATGGCCTTACCAGCAAGAAGGTTACTAGGCACTTAAAAAAATTCAGGGTCCAGGCCCATGGGACACAAATCTGCATAAAATACACATATGCTAATTTATATCTATATATAGCCATTTAGAAATGATCACGAGGATTTCTTTAAATCGCACAGGGGGAAAGCCTGCCAATTAATTTCTCATGCAAATTATTCAGTTAATTTGCAACCTTACCCAGTTCATCCCAAACCAATGGAAAACATTTTCTCTTAAGCTTAACTGCCATGCTGGGGAGGGGAATGTGTGTGTGTGGGGGGGGGGGTTTGCAGCATATAGGAAGGGGTGAGTTAACCCTTCCCTTCCCAGCAGCAATTCCCCCTTGAAAATTGCCCCCTGCATGGCAAGTAAGCTCGCATTGGCCCCAAACTGACACTCAGAGGGGCTCTGTGGAATAGATCCAGGGTCCTGGGAAACAGATTCAGGGTAGGACCCCACGCACGGACCCAGGTCTAGAAATGCCCATTCTTACCAGGGCTGCCACTGTATTAATTGCAGAGCAGAAAACTTTCCAAGTGAATAATCCAAGGCATGGGCCAGAGACTCAAACGCGATGTAGCTGCTTCTCCTATGGCAGCCCTTCAAATGGAGAACTGTTCTCTGTAAAACATGGTCACTCTAAGCAAGGCCCACGGTCCAGTGCTGACACCTACACTACACTCCCCGTGCCAGGCTTCATTTCCCACAATGCCCCAGAGTGCCTGACATAGCATTGCTCTGGGGCATTGTGGGAAATTAAACATTGCCCCATCCCCAGTAGGAGACATTCCCAACAGGTTTGCCCTTCGCTCTGATAAAGGCAGCATGATGGTCCTAAACTAAATGTTAATCACCTTTTCCTTTTCCTCCTCTTCCTCTTCCTCCTACTCCTACTCTTCCAACACCACCTCTTCATCTTCCATATTTAGACAGTAATTTAAGTATTGGATACCGTATGTTTTTTTCATCTGATCTGCTGCCCCATCCCAAATAATCAATATATAAACATGCAAATGCCCACCAAGTCTAAAACCTCCTGCCCAAAAACAACAACCCAGTTTTAAAGGTTGGGGTGAGGGGACGCATCTAATTATATTGGATGTCTTGTGGTTACATGTTATTGCATGTTTCATATTAAGCATTTTAAGATAGCAGAAGCCCTTTGGAATAGAGGCTCAGTAAATTGAAGAAATAGCTTTTGTAAAAATCTAAAGGCTATTATACAGTTAACAGAACTCTTCTTCAACCTCAGTTAAAGCCTTACTGTAAATGAAAACAAGAGTGTCAACTAGTCAGATACTGCAGGAGTTCAAGTTGATATTGACATCAAAGCATTCTGCATATTTTCCATTCCTTCTTCTGTAATAAGCAGTGATGTTTGACAGACACACAAAAGCTCCATAGTGTTCCCTTGGAGCTTGCAAGGCAGCAACAATTTCAAACAGAAGCATTTTCCTTGCTAGAATCTTTACAATTCTCTTGATACTGTATATTTAATATTAATGTTACAGGATGCCAGGTGAGATCTAGTCTAAAGTAAAAGAAAAGAAAAGTCTGAATTTGTTCTGTTTAGTGTTTTCTACCACTATGGATCTTAATAAAAACACTGGAATGTAAAAAAAAAAAAAAAAGGAAATCAAATCATTTTTACTTCTTTTGTTCTAATAGCTTTGGGGAACATCCAAAGTATCTGCACAATCAGATAAGGCTTTGATTTCTCTCTCTATTTCTCTCTCTCTCTCTCTCTCTCTCTCTTTGAGGAATCAGATGGCCACAAATAGAGATAAACGGAGTGAACTAGCAGATGCTAACATGCTAAGAAACGTTTCTCATCAGTACTTGGACAGGAGTTGGGAAAGCTAGTGCATCGGTCTTGTACAGTATTATTTATTTATTTATTTATTTATTTATTATGGGCAGGTCCTAATAGGAACAGATGAATCTGCCCATTTCCATTTCTTCCAGTTTCTCATTTTTACAATCTTAAATTCAGTTCATCTTGAATTTGAGAATTTTTCCAGTCTTAAGTTGGGTTTGTCCTGAACCTTTGGGCATTTTTTTTAAAAGTTCACATGAAAATCCATACTCTTTTTTGTGCTCATTTCTCCAACTACATGCATTTCTCCCCCCCGCCAGCCCCCACAATTTTGCCTAATATACACATTTTCCAAGTAATTTCTATAATATATTACATGGTTGAATGTTATTTTCACTGATATATGCATTTTTGCATGCATTTTTCCTAATATTTTTCTATGTATTTTTTTTATTGGAGAACTCCATTGCAAAATTAGGAGAAGGATAACTGAGTTTCAATTTGCATCTAGGTTCAAAAGTGTGAAATTAGGTAAGTTTACATTGAAATGTAAACCAAATGGATTTCTCCCCCATCCCTAGGAACTGTGCAAGCAGTTCCACATTTCCAATACGGGCCTGGGCTTTTATATCTTGAACAGCTGTCCTCCATGCTATATAGCAAAAAAATCCTTCAGAGCTTTCAAAGAAAGTTTGTGCTATAGAATGGAGGGGGGACGACAAATTTGCCATTCAAAAGAAAAGGTAAAAATCCCACTGGGCCTGCCAAAGTCTTATGGCATGCCTAAAAATTGCTATGCCTATTTAGATCCCCTTCAGAACTGATATACTACTAGATCTTAGCCAGAATGTCACTCAGGAAAAATGTGGGGGTGAGATGTTTAAAAAGAATTCAGCCTCCCAGAGAAGACAGATCTGGCCACAGTGATCCATGCCTTAATCACCTCATGTTTAGATTAATAATAATAATAATAATAATAATAATAATAATAATAATAATAATAAATAATTTTATTTCTTACCTGCCTCTCCGTCTAGATCGAGGCGGGGAACAACAAAAATATAAAATACACAATACATACTATTAAAACATCTTAAAACATATTAAAAACATCATAAACAACATCATTAAAACATCATTAAAACATCATTAAAACATCATTAAAATATCGTAAAAACATCTTAAAGGCAACCTAAAATTCCGCCGGATAGGCCTGCCGGAAGAGATCAGTCTTTATGGCTTTTTTAAATTCCAAAAGACTGGTGAGCTGACGAATCTCCTCCGGCAGGCCATTCCATAATCTGGGAGCAGCAGAAGAAAAGGTCCTCTGGGTAGTACCCGTCAGCCTAGTTTTGGCTGACTGAAGTAAATTCTTCCCAGAGGACCTGAGTGTGCGGGGTGGATTGTATGGGAGAATGCGAACACATTAGATTATTGTAATGTGTTCTACATAGGGTGGCCCTTGAAGAGTGTTCGGAAACTGCAGCTAGTGCAAAATACAGTGGCCAGATTGCTTCCTAATGTTTTTGAATGTTTTTAAACATTTTTAAATTGTTTTAAGTTTAAATTGTAAGTCATTCTGGGGGCCCTATTTGGGCTGAAAGGTGACTAAGGACTTTTCTACAAGAGGCATTTATTGTGCACTGATGATTCCTTACTCATATTTGTTTACAGGCTCTTTAGACAACATTGTCCTCCAGTTTCACTTCCGTTTTTTCAGAGCCTGTTTTCCCATTTTTTTTTAGAATGGGGGAAATGAGCTATTAAATTACAACAGGGAAAATTGTGCTCTTTCTCCTGGTGTATTTGCGCTATTCCATTATAACACAGCTCCACCTAGAGGTTGTGTAGCAGAAAATCAGGAAAGGAAGAGCTCTTTCTGTAGAGCTTGGATCTCAATGCTGTGACGAAAACAAAAGTAGATACAGCTATTAACAGCCTCATGTAGAAAAGCTGTTACACATTTATAAAATAAACAAACAAACAAAGGCAACTAAAATAGTCCACCTCCATGCCACATTGCAAACTGCTTTGTAAACTCTCTCAAGCTGCAACTTGCAAGTGACCTGCTATGCTATGTGAGCTGAGCCAAACAATCAGCAGAATTGCATCAGGTAACTGTTATAAATAATTCAGTCTACAAGTAAGGAGGTTAGGAAACAGAAGAATGTAAGAAACTGCTTATACTGTGTCAGACCATTGGTCCACCTAGCTCTTCATTGTCTACACCAGGGGTGGGGAACCTCAGGCCAGGGGGCCAAATCCTGCCTTCTGAAGGTCCCAATCTGGCCCTCAGGGGTTTCCCAGAAGGCCACGCCCCTTCTGCTGCCCCACCCCTTCCCCCCAACCTCTCATCATTGGATGGCTTCCTGGCTTTTGTGCAATTCTATCCCCATTCTCAAATGCTGGGATGCCTCTCCTAAGGCTTAGTTACAAGCAGTAAGAGCTTTAAGCTAAAATATACTGGTAAATTTTTTTTGTATTTTTGGCCCCACCCTCTTTTGCCTTTGGCCCTGCCCACCACTGGAATTTGGTCCCCCAGAGCTTCTCCAAAATTGAATTTGGTCCTTGAACTCCTGGTCTATGCTGAGGGCCAAACTAAATGTTCCTTTAATCACGCATAGCTGAACTATGTGTGATTGTCTCCCCTACTCTCCTGCAAGCATACATGGCCCCAGTTTGGATTGGGACCATGGTGCCTCAGTAGAGGAGGGTTTAAGCTCCACACACCACCACCATATTCATCCCAAAATTCCAGCCCCACCCCACAGACGCAGGGTTAAAAAAGGAAAAGTCCATTGGAATCAAGAGTCTTTTCCAACACTACTACCACCAGGAGATGCTGGGGATTCAACCATGTGCTCTGCCAGTGAGTACTCAGGACCTAACTATACATTACTTTAAATCCATCCTCTTGAAGGTACGACTTGGCCAACTTTAACCAAGAGCATTTTCTCCTTCAAAAGTGTTGCTTGTGAAACAAGATTATACAATTATTATGTAAAGGGTGCCCCCTTCCCCCTGTTGTCCCACTGTGAGTTTGCCATCTAATTAACACAGGAAGGGATGATATTTTTACTTATGACAGAATTTGTCTCTCCTGTTTAAACATGCAATTACTAAACAACGACAACAAGAAGAAACAAATTTTCTTGGGGGGGGGAGAGAATTCCTTAGGTTACAACTACATCGTAACCACCTTATTAAAGTATTAAAGAAGTGTTTCTGAGATATTTTATCTCAACATGTATCTCCAAAGCTAGATAACCTCGGACCCTAATCCTAATCAATTTCATTTTTTTAAAAAAACTAGCAAGAATTACCCACAATGACCCACCCCACCATGTAATGCACCATGCTTACTTCTTCTGTCTTAAAATATAAACTACACACACACACACACACACACACACCAAAAATACAGGGGGGTGGGTGTTTTATGATTTTACTTCAGACACAGGCAGAACACAGTTACAGTGGCTTACTTTTGTCCAATCTCAGCAAGACTTTGGAAGACGCCAAAGTCATTTCCAAAAGCATGCTTGGATCACAACAAAATATATGTATGAAGAAAGATTCTCTTCTGACATTAAAAGCTGCTGAAACAAAGGGCTTTAAAAGAGAGAGAGAGAGAGAGAGAGAGAGAGAGAAGATGAAAACAATATATTCTGAAAGAAAGAGAGATTAAGACAGAGGAGTCACTTCCAATCAGAAAGCTACCATTTAATTACAACACACAGGAAATTACAGAGTGAATGGCTAGGACAGTGATAAGAAACTGACACTGGTGGATGACAGGTACTGAAATTCGACCACTTCATCACAAAGCTACTTATCACAAGAGCCTGTCTGGAAGGCTGACAATCTGATTGTACTGTCAACTCAATTCATAATTAATATATTTATCAAATTAATTACTGAAAAAATCTCACTGGCGCTCGCCATAAAACAGTGGCTAAATTCATTGCCCGTTGGCTTCGTTTACTGCTAATAACTGTGCTGTCAGTTTAATGAGGGCAGTGATTGGGCCCTGTTTTAGCTGCATGACAGACAAATTGCCCTCTTATAGGGAATGATACAGAGAATTTAAGAGAAGAAAAGAAATATGTCATTGTTTGGTGACAACCACAATCGCAGCCTTGTCTCGGAAACTTAGCATCAATTCGGACATACATGAAAGGGAGGTTGGGAATTCTTTTGGCAGTTAAATAAATACTTTATGAAATTCTGACTGAGCCCTTCATCTGAAATGACCTAGCACCACAGTGGATAACTTTCAATAATTCCCTGTTTATTACAATACTTGGCCAACGTCCATTGCTCAGCAAAAGAGAAAAAAGTTGAGCTGAGCCACATTAGGGTGTAAATAAAAACTAGGCAAACTAAGCCGTAATTCTGTACATTCTTCTGTTGCTTGAAACCGAGAAATCTGATCGATACGAACATGCAGGTAAGATTACCTATATCTCTGTGTGCTCAAAGGCATGCCTTGTCAGCTCAAAAGAATTACAGGACCTGAGCTGTAGTAAATGGGTATCCTCTTTGTAGTTACACCTGGTGACACAAGTTGAATATTCATTAGTGCATTGTTCTCAAATATATGTGTGTCATTTTATAGGATACAGTACTGTGAAGGCTACATGTATTTGGAACACGGTGCTGGTTAGCAGAGGAGAAAGTGATGAACAGTTGTACCAAACATTCACAGCAATGTTAATAGTCAGCAAATGTCATTGGCCCAAAATGGCAACATCTGGACGTTGTGGCATAGTGGTGAGAGTGTTGGACTGGGACTCGGGAGATCTGGGTTCTAGTCCCCGCTCGGCCATGAAACTCACTGGGTGACTTTGGGCCAGTCACTGACTCTCAGCCTAACCTACCTCACAGGGTTGTTGTGATGATAAAATGGAGAGGAGGAGGAGGAGGAGGAGGAGGAGGATTATGTAAGCCGCCTTGGGTTCCTTGCAGGAAAAAAGGCGGGGTATAAATATAATAAATAAATAAATAAATAAATGATCCTCTCTGAATTTTTGCATTGCTCAAATGGGACAACAAACAACCAGGAAATGGCAAACTGGTCTGGTCGAGATTATACATTGTTCAGATCATGTGACAGAGCATGTCACTTTCCAAAGAAACTAATTAAAAGCAGGTGGAAAACTGAGTGGGGAGGAATCCTCAAAGAGTATACAGTTGTGAAAAGTGGTAATAATGCTAAAAAAATAATAATACACAGATTGTAAACAAACAAACAAACAGATCAATAACATACCGTGCACCTATCTGATTACATTCAGTTGGGCAGTTCAAAGTACATTCAGGGCTGGCCCTACCATTAGGTAGAGGCAACTGCCTCAGGCAGTGAAACCTAGGGCGGAGTAGGGGCAGCCGCCGCCATCCCTGGCCATTCCTGCTGACCCCACCCCACCCCTCCACACATGTGCCACACAGCCTGCCCTGCATCTTCTAAGCTAGCCTGCTCCCCTCATATGCAGTGGAGGGCACTGCCCCATCCAGTATGGAAATAAGATTCAACTGCCAGTCCAGTAAGCTTCTGTATGTGTTATGTGGCGGAGGGCGCCATCTTGTCCTTCCCCGCAGGCAGCAAAATGTCATGGATATATTACTTGGGTATAGTATACATCCCTGAGAGTATGGATTTGGGATGATAGACCTCTACCTCTGTCATATTATGTAAAGCAAAGATCTGTTTTAAGATTAACTCATTTGTGGAACAGTGATGTCCAAGAATTCTAAAGATATATTTTTCCAAACAAGCACACAAATTAGCTTGTATACCAAATACCACAGCTTGGCACAACAGGATAGAACAACAGTTTAAAACTAGTATAGAACAGAGCATGGGCTTTGGTTTTAATAAGTTCCGGAGGGGTAGCTGTATTAGTCTTTTGCTGAAAACAAAAAGAGTCTTGCCGCACCTTAAAGGCTAACAAATTCATTATGGCATAAGCTTTTGTGGAAGTGAACTTCAGTCCACAAAAGCTTATAAAATAGTAAATATATTTGTCTTTTTGTCTTTAATGGTGATGCATATCTTTCCCATCCTTAGGGTCCACATTTTGACAATTCTCATGAATATCCCATGAAAGCAAAGTCAGTGTAACCAACAACATCAGTGGGGAACATCCAACATCCTCATGAAGCAGGTAAAGATGGGTTTACGCGCTAGTTTAAGTCAATCTAGTTATAATTTGTCAGGGATTTGTATGAATTATCTATGTGTAATTAGGTTTTACACAGCTTTTTTCCCCCTTGTTAAGTGAGCAAGCTTCAATAAAATGTAGACAAGCAGGAACATTCTTTTCAACAGGCCAAACCATAAAATTAATGCTGTGAAAAATCTGGGTAGCAATCTTATGTGCTACACATTAAAATCTTATGTGTGGTATAAAGAATATGTACAGCTACAATCACTGAAAAAAACATTTGAGAGAAGAGATAAAGTAGCAGTCCTTGCAAATTAAACTGTTCTGGGTTCTTTCCCAGTTTAATCAGATAATCAGTCTCAAGCATTGCTGCTTTGTAGAATATCTTATAATGGTCACACACAGAATTTACAACACAATCTTGTTTACTCACAGGTAAATTCCACTGACTTCAATGGAACATACTCCCAGTTAAGTGTGCATAGGACTGCAACCTTAGATATTTTAAGGCACAATCCTATGCATGTTTACATGGCGAAAAGGCCTACAGCTCCCAGCATGCCCCAGCCAGCATAGATTTCATAGATCATAGAGTTGGAAGGAGCCTACAAGGCTATCGAGTCCAACCCCCTGCTCAATGCAGGAAACTAGAGGAGGGGTCTCCCATCCAAGTAACAACCAGGCCTGACCCTGCCATGTAGGCCTTTTCTCCATCTAAACATGCTTAGGATTGCGCACTTAATTATGTTCAAGGTAAAAGTGCTGACTTTATAATATAGGTGCTTAATTGATAGCTATTAAATTGAAGTGAATAGAACTACTCAACCAACAATGTTGCTTGTGAAATATGATGGAATTATTCAGGGCACAGTCCTACCCTGTTGTAGAAGTAAAAGTGTTATGGGTAGAATTCTGAAGTAATTCAAACCAAATTACACTACAGCCTTAAACCTTGCTTATATTGAAATTTAGTCATATCTAAACTTATGACCAGTCATATCGGTGGTCCCAATTTAGTTGTATACCAGTGATTGTGGTGTCCTAATATGTCTGTGAATGTAAGACAATGGCAAAATGCCCATTGTTTTTTAGCAAAGCTGGATAGCACACCCTGACTCATGTATCTGGTTAGCATCTTAATCAGATCGGGATAGCACACCTTATTTATGTATTTATTTATTTAATTTGTTACATTTATATACTGCCTTTTCTCCAAGGAGCCACAGTGGTGTTCATGGTCTTTTTCTTCCTATCCATTTTATCCTCACAACAACCCTGTGAGGTAGGTTAGGCTGAGAGTCAACAACTGGCCCAAAGTCACCCAGTGAGCTCCATGGCCAAGTGGAGACTGGAACTCAGGTCTCCCCAGTCCTAGTCCAACACTCTAACCACTGCATCACATTACACTTTGACTTGTGAATGATCCTATACCTCACATAACCAAAGATCTGATGGCATTCTAGGGTTTAGAGGTGCCAGTAGGATCTGAACAAGATATTTATATGGTCTATGCATAGGATGCATAGGTCTCCCCAGTCCTAGTCAAACACTCTAACCACTACATCACATTACACTTTGACTCATGAATGATCCTATATCTCACATAACCAAAGACTGATGGCATTCTAGGGTTTAGAAGTGCCAGTAGGATCTGAACAGGATATTTATATGGTCTATGCATACAATGCACCTGTTTACAACAGCAAAAAAGTCTGAACTGAATCAATGAATAAAGTTAACATATTCTGACATAGACAGGGCTTCTGTCACTTTAAGATTTGAAGCTGTCTCAGACATTCTCCCTGGACAGAAGTTACCCATATTTGGTATTTTCTGTAGGCAAAATCTGGCTTGCTCTGAAGCCAACTCGCTGAATCTACGGCTCTAATTTATTTTAAAGTAACCCCCACCCACATACACACACAAAACCCTGCTCAAAATTGTTAACACTAGGATGCACTTCTTGGCTTCAGAGACTTAGAGTGTAAGCCTATACATGTCTACTCAGAAGTAAGCCCCACTGAGTTCAATGAGACTTAATCCCAGATAAGTGAGTATAGGATTGTTTTTCTGTAGCTCACCAGAGGATTGAATAGAAAATATTCATAAACAATGGCCATTGTGCACATTCACTGGACCTCTAGGAAAATGTGTACGTACAGTATTAGCATCTTGGATGGGGAATTTTGTACATTGTCTGGTCAATATGCCCAAATTTCAAGTAATGTAAGAAACTTATAGGGTTACACACATTGGCTGGTGAATGCCCTTAGGGTCCAAGTAGAGAAGATGCTATCCATAGTGATCAGGCAATGTATTAAATCCTCAGTGAATATGTTTAAGCAATCAAGTTGTGAACATTCGTATCATGGCAAGGGAAAGTCCATCCTGGCCCCATAAGTTAGCCAGAGAAGGAACAGCTGCAGGGAACTTCCTTTCACCTTCCCTTCCAAAAAGAACACCTCTTAGAGCTGAGACCGAGCTAGCCCCATCCATCAGCCGGATGGCCAGAGAAGGAGCTGCAGCTCCAGTGCTTGTTTTCCGCTCCATACCCCATTCCTTTTGGCTTTTATATCACAGCCCTATTCAGGCATTCAAAAAAAGAGTTAAAACCAACACTTGAGGAGAAGGAGGCCGCAAGCCCTGCCCCTCTCACTCATTGTGTTTGTTGCTCTCAACTCGTGGTGGGCAACAGAGCAGACTGAAGAGGAGACAGAGCCTCCTGTATCCATGGAGGCTCTCCACATGAGCCAGGATGCTCACTGGCAAGGACTGCCTTATCTTTCAATATCTCTGCAACATTTAGAAAAATGTAGGCACTTCAGCGTGAAATGATAATAAATAATCACAATAGATTGAGCAATATGCAAACTCCATTGTCGGTGCACATTCTCTGCAGCGTTTGGTGAATGTGCACAATGGCTGGTTTTTATGCACATTCTCCTCTCCATTCGATCATATATATCATTCGGTATGTGGAAGCCTAAACTTTGATACTGCATACTGGGGGCAAAATGTGTTTTGTCACATTTTACTCTATATCGAGATAAAAGAAATAAACATGGGGAATTCAGCTAAAATTTTAAGCCACTTACTTGGAAGCAAGTTCCAGTAAAATACATTTTCTACTGTGCATAATGAGTATCCTTCAGTTCACTGAAGAGAATGAGGCAGTCAATACAGATGCAGAGTTGGATATGTGTGTGTGTCTGAAATTATGGATTGCCATTAGGGGTCAAAATGGAAGTCATGTACTGTATTGAGTAAAAATTGCAAAATGCAAAATGGTTTCTATATCAGTTGTGAGAAAAGTATTGATACTTGTGCTCATAGGAAAAATTCACAGATTTTTCCATAAGTACATATACGGGCAATGCGTAACTGACTCAACTTATCTATAGAGGGCACCCTCCTTCTTAGCAGACAGCTGACTTAAAAACAATGTGTAGGATGGTTCAGTTTCCTTATATAACCATGTGTATATAAGGACACCATAAAATTAAGTAGGATTAAGTAGCCAATTTCAGCCATCTAGCTGAGGCACTTTGGAGCTGGAGGGAAGGAGGTTGAGGCGCCAGCAGGATACCTCGTATCTTGGCAGCGCCTGTCTTCTCCCCCTCCCTGCCCCCAGGAACACCCCCTAAATCCCATCTTCGAGGTTGCAAGAGTTACCTTGAAGATGCAGCCGGCGCAGTTCTTTCCATGCTGGCTGCAAGGGGGGGGGAGGGTGCACCAAGTGTGAAGACCCAGCTATGCGGTCAGAGTGATTTTCCGACCTTGTAGCTGGGTCTCTGAAAAATCCTATGGCCATCTAGACACTGTCTAGCGGCCATAGGATTGTGCTGCCCTTTTCTCTCAAATGAAAGGTAAATAAATACCTACAATCTTTCCACCTCCTGTTGCTCTCGTATATATTCTAAGATGGAATACGTTTCATCCTCACATTTGCTACTGATTTTATTTATTTATTTATTTATTTATTATATTTATACCCCGCCTTTTTTCCTGCAAGGAACCCAAGGCGGCTTACATGATCCTCATCCTCCTCTCCATTTTACCTTCACAACAACCCTGTGAGGTAGGTTAGGCTGAGAGTCAGTGACTGGCCCAAAGTCACCCAGTGAGTTTCATGGCCGAGTGGGGACTAGAACCCGGATCTCCCGAGCCCCAGTCCAACACTCTCACCACTACGCCACACTGGCTAGTCAAAATGTGATTGTATTTTGGCTATTATGATGATCAAGATGAAGTGTAAGTGAGTAAACTGGAAAGTTCTGGGCCTAGCATGTGATTTTGTATACTGTCCGTCCTGTCTCCCCTTATTATGACAATAGAGTCTTCCACCTTGTCAACATACTTGCATATTTGGAATGCTTTTCAACAAAAGATCTGTATGATTTTTATAAGGCTAAGTTTTTTCCCCCCAATAGTTTTTTCACATCTTTGTTGTGCATTGAATGCACAATTGGTTTCAGCATGCATGATTCCCTATTTAAAAGCACAGACATTTTGGATGTCATTTCCCATTTAAGAGCAGGGGCCTGGCTTACTTGTGCATCTCATTCACCATTTAAAAGCACAGACTTCACTTAATTTCATGTTCCCCACCCAATACCTCTCTGAATCATTGCTATGCATATGGAACTGTTCAACAAGTTTCACAAGAAGTCACCACCACACCTTGGAATCAACCATACTGTTTGCAAATCTATCACTTGGCCAGGAAGGACACTCATCCATGTTTATAAATAATTCATCATCATCATCATCATCATCACCATCATCATCTTCCTCCTCCTCCTCCTAGAAAATAATAGATATTTGCACCATCTTTAAAGAGAAAATGCTCATAATATTTACAAAAAAGTCACTTTGGATTCATTAAGCATATGCCCTGGACTTACTCCTGCTCCCATCACCTGCTCCCATCACCTGCTCCCATCAGTGGTTCATGCCTTGGTCTCCTCTCGCCTAGACTACTGTAATGCACTCTACGTGGG
This sequence comes from Shinisaurus crocodilurus, assembly GCA_021292165.1. NCBI lineage: Eukaryota > Metazoa > Chordata > Lepidosauria > Squamata > Shinisauridae > Shinisaurus > Shinisaurus crocodilurus. Next base: position 85,685,400 of record CM037878.1, on the reverse strand, counting down.
GTTACCCTTGAAGACGGTTCGGAAGCTACAGCTGGTACAGAACGTGGCGGCTCGCCTGGTTAAAGGCAGCCGCCGGCGGGATCACATCACACCAGTGCTCAAGGAGCTGCACTGGCTACCAGTTGCTTGCTGAGCCGAATTCAAGGTGTTGGTTTTGTTTTGAGCTTTAAAACCCTATACGGCTCCGGTCCAGTTTATCTCAAGGAGCGTCTCCAGCAACACCAAGTAGGCCGCTCAACGAGATCTGCCACAGACGGCCTTCTCCTTGTCCCTTCAGCCTGAGCAGCTAGACTGGTGGGGACTAGGAAGAGGGCCTTTTCTGTGGCGGCCCCCATACTGTGGAATGGAACTCCCTCCCTAGTGACATCTGCCATGCCCCCTCTCTGTTGAGCTTCCACCGCTCACTAAAAACATGGTTATTCAGGCGGGAATATGGGGGGGGGGTTAAGATTTTAAAAGTTATACTGTTTGGGGGAGGAGCCTGCGCTGGCTATGGAGCAGTAGCTTTTCTGCCGAGCTCCCGGAATGATTTGAAAACATCTGCAAATACACAGGAGAGACAAAGCGTGAGTTTAAATTCCTTTGCTGTTTGCTTTCTGGAAGGTATGCAGATATAGAGCTAACAAAGAAATAACAAGAATAGCTTTCTTTTGATGTGCTTCGCTCTGGATTGTTTATGAGCTCCAGACGGGTGAAAAAGTCCCTACCCCCTCTTTGGAAACGCGATCGGGCGCATCCCTCGGATAACAGTTTGAAAAGGCTAATTAGGATCCTTGACACTAAAGATATTGAATGTTCTTATCAAACTGTGCAACTGGGTCCTGATAAGAAGCCACGAGGTAGTGAAAGTTTTGAGACAGCGAGGGGGAAGGGCGGAAAAATGGCGGATTCAGCTGGCAAATTCCCTGCTGGTGCCAAGCCAAAGTCAATATCTCCAGCCAAGCTTAAAGGGGCAGCACCAGATTGGGAGAAAATTCTATCACAGTTTCAAAGCTCTATGGAAGCAGGCCAGCAGAAACAAATAGAAGCAATTGAGAAATTTCAAAATCTGCATCAAGAGGATATGAAGCAAATGCGAAAGTCCATAGATCATTTAGGGGTTCAAGTTAAAGAGCTGCAAGTTAGAGTGGATAAGGTGGAAAAACTCCAGGTGAAGGATGAAAAAAGTTTTGAAAAGTATGAAATGAAATTTAATGAGATGGAAATACAGATGATTAACATGCAAGACAGGCAACGTCGTTCCAACATTCGGATCAGAGGCTTCCCCATGGAGATGGGGGAGACTGGATATAAGTTAAGAGGCAGTATTTTGGAATGGATGAATGAAGCTGTCTCTGGAGAAACAATTTTTTGGGATGATATGGACATTGAGATTGTGCATAGAGTGGGAGCATTAAGGCGTGGTATGACATCCAGAGATGTTGTACTGAAATTTGCAAATTTATACAAGAAGGATGTCTTCATGAAAGAGATTAGAAAGAAAGGTCAAGTAGCTTTCAAGGGGGCTACTTTGCAAATCTACAATGATCTTTGTCAGCAAACAATAAAGTGGAGGCGAAGTGTTAAACCGTGTACAGCAGTCTTGATCAGAAAGGGATTACAATACAATTGGGGTTACCCAGTTTTTCTTACTTTTGTGTGGAACAGTAAGAGATACAAGATCTCATCATGTGATCAAGGCATGGGCCTGCTGGGAGAGTTGGGGCTTCATGATGATGCGGAGGGTCCAGAACCGATGGGTCAACTGGAAGAAGAAGGAGCCAGTGGAGGAATTGTATAAGAGGTCGTTTCAACACGAGAAGAAAAAAGAAATAGAAAATGTTTTATAAAGAAGTTATCCGGGAGGGAATGAGGGGCTGCTGTTCGGGCTGGTGATGGGTCCTTCCCCCCCCCCCTGGGATAGGTGGGTAGGTTTAGGGTGGGGCAAGTTGCCCTGGCTAAGCAGGGGGGATAGTTTAGATGAATGTGGGGGTGGGTTAAGGGGTATGTTATTGTGTATTATTTTCACCTTTGGGGACCAAAAAAGAAAAAATGTTGTTAATAGATGGATTATAAGTTAAGAATTTCAACTTTAAATGTTAAGGGGCTAGGTTCAGTTACTAAGAGAAGGCGAATAGAAGCACTTCTTAAAAAGGATAAGGCAGATATTATATTCTTGCAAGAAACGCACCAGGCAAGGAAAGGAGTCAATGAATTGAAATTGAGGTGGTCTAGAATATATGAGATAGCATGTGGATCATCTAAATCGCGAGGAGTAGCAATTATAATTTCAAAGAATTGTGGTTTTAATGTTCTAAAGGTGAAAAAGGATGATACAGGTAGATATATTATAATGTATGGGACCTTGGGAGGGGAAGAATATGTTATTGTTAATGTTTATGCTCCCAATCAAAATCAAGGAGAATTTTATCAACATGTGTTTAAAGAAATGGGTAATTTTCAAAATCAAAGGGTTATTATGGCTGGGGACTTTAACATGGTATTGGATAGAAGAAAAGACAAATCCAATCCGACGAGAGAAGATCAGAGAAATAATCTAACGATCTTGAATAAGTTAATTAGTAAGGAAGGGTTGCTAGATGTTTGGAGAGGGGTCAAGGGGAATGAGGAAAGATATACATTTTACTCATCAGCAAATAAGAATTATTCTAGGATAGATTTTATTTTTGTGTCCAGGACACTGTTTTCAAGGGTCCTGGGCACAGAGATAGGAGTGATAAAAGTTACAGATCATGCTTTGGTTAACATGGATTTGAAGATACATAAGGATTATAGAGAAGCGAAAAGATGGAGATTGAATTGTAATATTTTTCGTTATAAACATTTAACAGAGAAAATAGAGAAGGAATTGAGGGAAATTTGGGAATTTAATCAAACAGAAGAATGTACTGAAGCGATAATATGGGATACAATGAAGAGTGTAATGAGAGGAATAGGATTGAGAGAGGCAATAAATTTGAGGAAACAACAAGAAGTTTTTTATCAAAAGCTAGAGGGGGAGATTAGGGATTTGGAAAAGAAGTATTTAGAGAAGAGGGATAAAAAGATTTTTGCAGAATTACAGGGTAAAAGGAAAGAATTGGAGAATAAAGAACTGGACAGGGTACAAAGGAATTTGATTTACACAAAAAGGGAGTATTTTGAGAATAGTAATAAAAACTCTAAAATGTTGGCTAGATTAGCACAAAAAAAGAAAGAAAAAAGCTTAGTGGGGATGATTAAAGATAAGAGGGGTAAAGAATATAATCTAGTAAAGGATAAATTGAAAATTTTTCATGAATATTACACGGAGTTATATAAGGCAGGAAAATGGTCGGAAGCTGAGAGTAGAAGATATATCGAGAAAAATTTAAAAATAAAAATCCAGGATGAAGATAGAGAGAAAATGGAGCAACCATTCACAGAAATTGAAATAGAAAGTGTTATAAATAAATTAAAATAGGGGAAAACGCCAGGACTGGATGGTCTGGGGGCGGAATATTATAAAGTCTTTAAAAAAATGTTAATTCCGAAGTTAAAACGGTTGTTTAATGATATTTTACAGGGGGGAGAGATCCCCCCGTCATGGAAACAGTCCTTGACCATTTTAATCCCGAAACCAAGGAAGGATTTAGCAGAACCAGGTTCTTATAGACCAATATCATTAATTAATCAAGATGCTAAACTATTGACAGCAATTTTAGCTAGAAGAATGAATAGTTTTCTAAATAAGTATATAGGGATAGATCAATGTGGGTTTATTCAAGGAAGACAAATGGCAGATTTAACAAGAAGGGTTCTGAATATAATTTATTTAATAAAGAAAAATAATTTGAAAGCGGGGGTTCTTGCATTGGATATTTTTAAAGCCTTTGATTGTGTGGAATGGCCTGCATTAAAGATGTTAATAAAAACTATGGGGTTTGGAGAAAAATTTATAGGTATTACTAACCAATTATATACTCATAATGTCACGTCGGTAATTGTAAACGATGGAATAACAGAAACTATTAGCCTAGGCCGGGGAACTAGACAGGGTTGTCCCCTTTCCCCAGTATTATTTGTGTTAGTTATGGAATTGTTAGCGAATTCGATAAGACAGGAGAAGAAATTATTGGGGATAGGAATAGAGACCAAATGTAAGATAAACCTTTTTGCAGATGATATCTTGTTAACATTAGAACGGCCTATAGAAAATTGGGATTGGATAGAGAAACATTTAGATGAATTTAGAGAAGTAACAGGGTTAAAAGTTAATTGGGATAAATCGGAGATAATGACATTTAATTATAGTAAACTGGAGGAAAGGGGATTTAAACAAAGGGGAGTGGATATAAAGATAAAAAATATAATTAAATATTTAGGTATTGATATATTAAAAGATTTGGATAAAATAGGGGAATGTAATTTTAAAAAACTAAAAGATGAAGTTAAAAATCAAATAGAGGATTATAAAAAATTGGGATTATCGTGGTTTGGTAGGATAGCTTTGATTAAAATGAAGATTTTACCGAAGTTTAATTTTTTATTTAGAATGATACCATATAAGATATCAGAGAAAGAAATTAAAGAGTGGCAAGTAATGTTAAATAGCTATTGTAATGGGGGGAAAAATCAAGGATTACTAAGAATAGATGGTATAAAGCTCAAAAATAGGGGGACTTGGTCTCCCTAATTTAAAATGGTATTATATAGCTAATCAACTTAGATATATCATGGATATTATTGTTGGAAAAGATTTTATGTGGTGGGAAATAGAAGCATTTGAATTGGGTAATAGGGTGGATAAATTCTTATTTACAAAACAAGGACATATTATGACAAAAAGATTAGAAAATCCCTTTTTAAAAAATATGTTAGAAATTTGGGGTAGAAATAAGGAAATATTTTTACCAGGTATATCCCCGCTTACTCCAGTGGTGGTTATGGAAGATTTTCCCGAGAATGTTAGACATTTAGAACGAATTTTTAGAGAGAAAAAGGTGATAACTTTAATGGATTGGCTGGAAAAAATGGAGACAAGACAGCAAATAATTGATAGGGTTGGGGCAGGAAGAATTTCTTGGTTAAATTTAATTCAATTAGTACAATGGGGTAAGAAATGGAAGAGGAGACATGAGCATGAAAGGGATTTCACTGCATTTGAGCAGGTGGTTATGTCTAGAGAACTTGTAGAAGGAAATGCATCAGCTAGGGGTCTTACAAAGATGTTATATAAAATGTTGCAGAAATCAGAAGAGCAAGCAGAAAATCTTAAAATAGTTTGGGATACAGAGTTTGAAGAGGAAATATCAAAGGATGAGTGGAATAAGATTTGGGATAGGCGAATATTGAAAAATATGTCTATAAGAATTAAAGAGAATTTTTATAAGCTAATTTGGAGATGGTATTTGACCCCAGTGAGATTAAATAGAATAGATAATAAATGTTCTCCAATGTGTTGGCGAGGATGTCAGGAATTGGGTACATATGCTCATATGTGGTGGAGTTGTAAAAATGTAATGGATTTTTGGAAAATGATTTTTGAGGAAATATCAGAAATTGTTGGAGTTGATTTAGAGGTATGCCCTAAACTAGCTTTGCTAACAATAACGGAAAAGGTGATCGGTTCACAAAATGTTAAAGAATTAATCATAAATTTGTTAACGGCAGGTAGACTAATGATAGCAAGGAAATGGAAAATCCAGCAAGTTTTCACTATTACTGAATGGTATAAGGAAGTATGGGATATGGCTTTGAATGATATGTTGACTTGTAATATTAAATGCAAAAGGGGTCAATTAAAGAAAAATAATTTTAAGGATATTTGGGGTTTATTTTTGGAATATGTGTTTAAAAGGGGGAAAGGGAGTTTACCCTGTCAAGATATATTGTATTTTTGGAATAATGAACAATTATAGAGTTATTGGATTGTTTGGTCCCATGGTGATGGGAGCACAATATTAGTTATGTGTGTATGTTATTTTCTTTGTATTGTTTTAAAATTTAATAAAATATTTACAAAAAAAAAAAAAAGTTATACTGTTTTATACTGTTTTAAATATGTTTTATATCATGTATTTTAAATGTATTTTATCATGTTGTACATCGCCCAGAGTGGCCGGTTTGCCAGCCAGATGGGCGATCCAGAAATACAACAAATAAATAAATAAATAAATAAATATAAATAAATAAATACTCAAGATACAGGGTTGTATTCCATATTAGTCCTACTTAGAGTAGACCCATTGAAATGAATGGGACTTATGTTACACTAACATTAGATGCAACCTATTGGATACAATCCATACTTCTCTAATCAGCTCACCCTGGTGGCTGTTTGCACTGCAGTTCAGGGATCAAACCATCACATTTGTATCACCTCCTGATCATGAATATAGGCAACCATCACCTTTAAAAAGGATCTGATTTTATTTTTTATTATTATCATTCAGATGCTTTTAGGAAATTCATACGTTCATCTATTCCTGGGATGTGGAACATGTGGCCCTCCATAGGTTGTTAGACTGCAATTCCCATTAACCCTCACCATTGGCTATCCTGGCTACGGCTGATGGGAGTTGCGGTCCAACAACATCTGGAAGACCACAAGTTCCCCATCACTGATCTAGTCCAACATCGTGTTTCCCACTGGCTAGCTAGATTCTTCTGAGAATCTCACAAGAGGGCGAGAAGGTAACACCTCTTCCCTGCTGTTTGCCACCCCTATACATGCATCTGAGTTTCAGAGCAGTACTACTGCCTCTAAGCCTGGCCCCATTTAGCTTTTATGGCTAATATCCATGGACAGACCTTTCCTCCATAAATTTGTCTAATCCCATGTTAAAACTGTCTATAAACTGTGACCATCACCATGTGGCATAAATTAATTTTGCATTGAGTTCCATAAATGAATAATGCATTGTGTAGAAGTCGTTTCTTTTGTCTGTGCTGAATCTACTGCCAGTCAATTTCATTTAGTTCTAGTATTATAAGAGAGGGAGAGAGAAAAATATCTATATCCGTTCTCTCCACAATATGCATACTTTTATACACCTCTATCATATCCACCCTCAGTTATCTTTTTCTCTTAACTAAATCCCTTTATTATATTTGTTCCTCCTGTTTCTTCCATTTTAAAATGCCTTTAAATGGATGTATATGTGGTTAACAGTGCAATCCTATGCACATCTACTCAGAAGTAAACCCAATTATGTTCAATTGGGATTGCTCCCAGGTAAGTAGGTGTAGGATTGCAGTCTTACTATATGCTTATGTCAGGTGGACCTTCTGCCAGTTGGGGTAGGTGGCATGGGGTTATTTTGTTGCTATTGTTTGGAAATACCTATATTTTGTCAGTAGGTGCAGAACACAATCCCAGTCTGTGCAAGGCACAAAAATGTTTCATGCGCATATGAGAAACTTAATGTGATTATGTGTAACATATTCAGCTCTGTTAAAAGTATCGGTGGCCATAACGTTCAATAACTGATCAGGAAGGCATGATCAGGAAGTCATGATTTGTCACTGACTGTCATGTATGCTGAAAAAGTACATTTGCTACTGAATTGGATAGTCCATTGCACAAAGAAGTTCTAACTCCTTGTGAGGCAGCTTCTAGGAGCGAACCATTAAAAGCTGCTCATAATTGATCTCCGATACATCAAATGGTCAGCACTACTTTTTTCATCAGTACAAAATAATAATAATAATAATAATAATAATAATAAGAAGAAGAAGAAGAAGAAGAAGAAGAAGAAGAAGAAGAAGAAGAAGAAGAAGAAAGCTGTACTTTTGTAAATATTTTTTTTTAATCAAAATGGCTGCAAACCATTCCCAATTATCATCAGTGTGTAGGAGGGAAAAGACAATAATATGGAAACCCTTAATGGAAAGTCACTTTCTACCAAACTAAAGGCATGAGCAAACACAAATACTCTATTGCTATCTGACTAGCGGGGGCACAGGGGAGGGAATCCACTATTGTGATTGTCCTTTCACAGCATTATTAGAACAACTAAAATAATAGAGCGTATCCTTTAATTTGACAAGATGCTTTGCCCTCAAACAAGTCTGAGAGTAGACCATTTATTTAGAATTCTCAAGCTAACACACTCAAGGCCCACTTCTGGTAACTTGCAAAAATCTAAAACTCCTCATTAAATGTCAGATAAATTGACTAGCCTAAGGGGAAGAGGATATGTGAGCTGGAGAGAGCCCAGTTTCCTGTAATTAATGAGCTCTGAATAAGCAGATCCAATCCAGCCTGAGTGAGAATAAAATTACTGCACCTAGCAAAGTTCAAATAAGAAATATGTGAACTTTAAAGTGCTTGAACACAAATCACGGCGGTCAGTTATTATAAAAACCTTCAGAAGCTCAGAAAGCTGAGGCTCAAAATGACCTTATTCCTTAGTCTTAGCAAAGCCTTTACGCATAGATTCAAGCCAGCAAGTTGTTCAGCCCCCAATCCATGTCTAAGGAAGCTTTTTTTTTTTTTACCTGGTCATTTCACACATTATTCAGAAGTAAATATCTGCATTTACCACGGAGTAAACTGAACCACAGGTGTCCGTTTGGTTTTGATAATAATGTATCAAGAAGCAAAAAGTTCTCTTCTCTATGTTTGCCACAAAGAGAACTTGAGATTTCAACATTTTTAACATGGGAGAAACTGAAACCGACAGGTTACTCCATCCAGGCCCAGGACTTTGAGTGCTTTGCTCTGAAATGCCTGGGTTTTAGAATCCCTGTGTATTCAACCCTATCAGTGCTCAATTTTGGTTGCTGCCTCTATTTCTGACAGGCCCCTCATCTTTTACAGCTATATGGCAGGAGGCAAGTGCATGCATCATGGTCCTCCCCATAAATGTACCTATTGAATCTGGCTGGTGCAGGGGTGTGTGTGAAAAATTTGTTTCAGTTCATTTTTATAAGAATTTGTCTGTAGATATCCAACTGTTGTCCCATACACTGGCAGCCCCTAGTGAGTACCAAAGTAGGCCACCATATTTGGTGGCAGCCATTTTAAATTTCCAAAAATTCATAAAATTCCTCAGAGCAGGGTTTTTCTGGGAAAACCAAAATGGTTACTGTTCCAATTCTATTCCCTGCAAAAGAATGTTACCTCACCCCCACCCACCCACCCCAAAAAATATAGCTGAAAGTGAAACAAAAGATACAATTTCAAGGTGGGTGAAATGGCTGAGAAATGGCCCATGTCCATTTGGTACAGCTATAGTAGATTCAAAAATCTTTAGACCCCCTTCCTTCCTTCCTTCCTTCCTTCCTTTCTCTCTCTCTCTGTAGTCTCAATTGCCATCAACATTGTGTAAGCTCACCAGTTTGTGTCATGCAGTTGTGGGGGATTTAAAAATATTGTTTTCTTTTCATTCATAGACTTCTGTGTGCATAGGGCTTCCTCTGAGTACAGAGGTCACTACCTTATTCTTGGGTAACTCCATTTTGCTTCAAAACTGATTGGCACTCAACCAGAGAGAATCGTGGCTATATAGAATCCCCATGCAGCCGCATGGAATATCAGTCATTGGCAATAACAGTGAGAGAGGACGGTTGCTTCCATGTCCTGTTTGTGAGCTTATCAGAGGCATCGGACTGGCAATTTAGGCAAGAGGATTCTGAACTAGATAGATTTTTGGTCTGATCCAGCTGGGTTGTTTTTATGTTTTATTCTTAATCCCTACATTGATTCAGAAGCCTTGTATTCTGAGCCAATTTTGGACAGACTACGGGCCATTATCGGTGTGTGTTTTTTACATTGTACAAGGTATGTCATTGCTGCCTCTGAGTGGCAATGTCTGATGCCACCACTCTGGCAATGTTTGGAATGCAGAGGCGATATTGAAGGTAATGTATGGAATTCAGAAGCTACACCAAACTCTCCCCTCTCGGGGGCCTCATACCACTCAGGCAATGTAAGAACTACCTCTATAGGTAAAAGCAAACAAAAAGCTCAGTTGTATGCAGACACAACAGCAAAGGCAGCATGTGGCTTTGCCCCTTTCCAAGAAAACCCAAGGTGCTTTGTTTTACCTATTGGAAAAGCAAGTACAAGGATGTGCTGGGTTTCCTTTGACACTTAGGTGCCACATGCGGAATCATTTCCAATCTCCTGCATTTCACCACTACTCTGCAACAAGGGTAATGAGCAGGATTGTCTGTAGCTGCATTGTTGCCAGGATTGGGATTATGGCTTTGGCATCCCAGGTGATGGACTACTTTCTTGGTGTATCTCTGAACAGTATTGGGCTATTACACTTTGGCCAGAACTGGCAGCTAGAACCATTACCTGATCATTTGAACAGTGTTCATGCCATTGTTAAGCCCTCATCACTCACCTAACCTCTGATGGGGATGGTGTGTGTGTGTGTGTGTGTGTACGTGCGTGTGTGTAGAACAGAGCCTCAACCGATCATCTACAGCAGGGCTGGGGAACATGCAGCCCCATGCATAAACATGCAGGCGTGGTTGGATTCCAACTCCCATTATAAGTTGTTACACTAATTTCCCTATATCTTTGGAGCCTCCTTTCTAAAGATGTACAGAAAGTTACTTCCTTGATGGTGTGTGTGTGTGTGTGTGTGTTGGTTTTTTCAGAAGGTGTGTAAGGTACACATCTTCCATCAGACTTTTGGTTGGCAATATTGTTCGCCATGCTTTCTGTGGCTGTTTTTATGCTGTTACTATTGCAACGTTAAGATTGCATTGGTTTTTAAATTGTATTTTTGTTGTGATGTGAACTGCTTGAACCTTTCAGAAAAGCAGCATATAAATACTTTAAGAAATAAAACTACAATAAACACACGCACACATAAACTTCCCTTCAGTGAATAAAATAAGTTTGAACCCAGCTTAATTGCAGGTCTGAGAAAATTATGTAGTACAAGGAAGTTTTTTTTAAAGTAGTGATTGCATTTATGGATGACACAACCCCACCCCACCCTCAAACAACCTGACCTCATTTTGAGCACTGCGCTCAAGGGAGAATTTAAAAATGATGGCACATCTAAAGAAATAATTCTCCCCCCACCCCCTCTCTCTAATAAGAGCAACTTCTCAAAAGACTCTGGTCAACTTCAAGGCTGCTTCTTCTTTTTTTTTTTTCAGACATTCCAGTGGGGAAAAAACAGGAAGAGGAGCTGGACTTTCAAGGTAATACAATAGGAGTTTGCAAGAGTCACAGGGGTATCCATTACAATAAACCAAGCCATGCAACAAGGAGATTAAGATGTGGATTACCGACCACTTACTATGTGTCATACAGAAGAGAATCGTTTCAGATGCAAGCTCAGCTTAATCTGGTACCAGCGACCTTTCCTTGAAAGGATGAATGAGGAGAGGGTTTTGTAGACATTTTTAATGGGCCTATGATAATCAAGATTGAGAAAAGAAACAAGTAACGACAGAGACGTCAACATAAACCATTAAGGGATTTAATAACAAATTATCCATTGCTGAGTTAAACCAAATGACATCATTTATGTGCCCTGCTTAATTAAGGAAACATTGTATTTCAATTAAAAATAGGCTGCTGTGACAATATTGTAGTGCAGATCAATGTGAGCAAATGTGATCAGAACCCAGAATGTACATTGATTGGAAGTGGAAAATAGAGTGTGTTGCTCCCCACCCGCTTCTACTTACAATACTGCTTTGAAATCGATGCATTCCCCCCCCCCCATCTTCACACATTTCTGAACAGTGCAATCCTATGCAGATCTGTTCAGAAGGTACTAATCCTGAGGTACATGTGTACATGGGGAAAAAATCCTATAACTCCCAAGCTTTGCTGGGAATTGTAGGACTTTTTTCTGTCTAAACATGCATGATGCATAGCATTGTGTCCTTACAAAGAAATGGTTGAGAGATGTGGGGGGGGGGGGAGAAAACAACACCTAAGAACAACTTCTAATTTTTTTCAGAGTCTGTCATTTTGTTATTTGCATCTGGAACATTATTTCAAATCTTTTTTTAAAAAAAAATAACAACAACCCTTCTTCAGTATATAGAGGTGAGAGAAATGAAAAATCTAAATGCCCACGGTTCAAAACATCAAGTTTATCAAAAGATAAGCACCCTGTATAAACATCACCAGCAGGAATATGAGAAGTTACATTTGTGCAAGGGGAGCAGCTCAGTACAAATCTTGTTCTATTGATGTGCAGTAACAGCCTAGTTCAATGTGGCTCCTACAGCTAAAACAGCATAAACTGTTTTTCTAACTTGCAATCAAAACTGCACTACAGTATTACAGGCAGCACATCCAGAAGACCATTTCAAAATTGTGTGGAAAAGTTACCTCAAATTGTGTAGCTTAAACAGTACAGTTGAATTACAAAAAAGGGGTAATGATAGTTTTAAAGCATGAATTATATGCGGTAAACTTATCCTGGAAATAAAGTACAGTAATACCTTGGATTGCAAGTAACTTGGTTTGAGAGCGTTTTGCAAGACAAGCAATTTTTAAAATATTTATTTTTAAAAATTGACTTGATATACAAGTGACGTCTTGCAATACAAGTACTGTAGTACGGCTTAAATTAAACATCTCTGTACAATTTTTGGGGGGGGAATTTAGTTTTGATATAAGAGTGTTTTGGATTACAAGCACATTTCTGGAACGAATTATGCTCTCAATCCAAGGCATGACTGTATTTGATTTTGACACATTTGTGTTTTGGCAAGCAAATGCTAGTCTGTGCCATTTGTGTACAAAGCCAGCATTTGCACACTATCATTGAATAACTTTTATTTAAATATCACATACCTACAGTTCTAATCTAGCAATGTGAGTACTTCCGCTGAATTCCAGTTCACTATCCAAGTTTATTCATTGGCTTTGTCTTAATCCAGGTGAGAGACCTAGGCATGGAAGTAGGATGGATTGGGGATGACACATCAATTGGTGTGTTGTGTGTCCACATCACCCTGCGAATCCAGGCCCCATTGAAATTGAGGGAAGTATTGGCTAATATAGACGGGGATACAAACATTGTTGTATGTGGGCAGAAGTGAATTGGGGACAATCAGGGCTGCTAATGTATGATCATTTGGGGCAAACCGCCCTGGGTCCAATAGGAAACAAGCCCAACTCAAGTTAATTTAGGTCCAGTTTGAATGAGACCTGAATTAACTCATTTAAGCTCAAGGCCAATTTGAAATAGGCCCCAGCAGCTCCCTGGCACCAATTCTTCCAGCCACCAGTCTCAGCATTACAAAACTTATCCTTGCAAAGGAGGTGGGGGAGGGAAGTCTTACGGCAGTTCATGTTGCTGCTGTATGGGAGACCTCCTGTTTAAGGCCAATACATTCCTGTGAGTGGGCAAGGGAACATCTACTGACCCCGGGAAGCATTGGGAACCATATTTCCCATACTTCCTACCCCACCCCCACCCCCAAATTGAGCCCCTTTTGAACTGGACCAAAACTTCAGGGAGGACTTAGCAAATGTGAAAGGTTCTTGGGAGGGGACATTAAGGTTGCCTTTCAGAATCTCTTCTCTTTCTGGGTAGGGTTAAGGAACCCCTTATGAGTTCCTTAAAAAGAGGAAATGCATCCCCCAAAAAGAAGGCAAAGGGGGAAACCAGGCTGCATAAGGTGTTCTTAGGCTAATTTATGTGTAGAAGCAAATTTAGGAAAAATTATGATAATTAAAATTAAAATACAGTACATCGCAGCATAGTGTGGATAACTGTGACCAGGTGACCTGTGTGCCTGGCTCAGTCTGCTGTCCAGGTGTTACTGATTGGCAACTTCAAGGGCCATCTCTTCTTCCAGATGGCCCTTTATGTTTAAACCAGCCTTGGACTGGGCAGCCCTTCAAATAGAGATACCTTCAAAACAGAGGACTGTCCTCTGGCAACCCTTCCAGTGGAGGGCGCCTCCTCTGTAAAGGAGGACACATGCCCACCCTAGCTTGGCACCATCACTAGTTATAAATTGGGAATAATAAGTACTGCCTTCACAAATCAGTCTTTTGGAAGGGAAGGAGGTTGTTGCTATTGTTGTTGTTGTTGCTGGCTTGTTAAAGAGTAACGTTAAAATTTTCCATTTGGTCAGTTCATAAATATGCTCTAAGGCACTCCATCCCGACATTTAGAAATGTCAGTGTTTAGTCTCAGGGACACCTGAAGGAAATTTGTTTTCCTGGTGTGAATGAACTTGCCTTAATTCCTTTTGTTGTGATCATTTTTGTGCTAATTCTCCCTACATACACATGCAACTAGGCCTGAGATCTCCTGTAATTGAAAATGTACAGTTTTGTGCTTCCATACTAAAGAGAACAACCCAAACAACAAGCTCCTATTCAGGGCTAATTCACAAAGTGGTTCTGCCGTGTCTCGCTGACTGCTCTCTAACAAGCCCCTCATTCATTGTGGTTTTGCGCAGCTGAGCTGTTTCTACCTGAGCCAGCGCTGCAGACCTTTAATCAAACAAATGTACAAGGAAGCTCAACTACTTAACCGCTGCGCTTGTTCAGTGGACTGAGGTAGCCAACTACAACCAAAAAAAAAAAGAATTTTATCCTGCTTGGGACGAGTACATTTCCTTTCTGTTGTTCTCGACAAAGGGCAGCAGGTACAAATGGTCTCCTATGTGTGTCACTGGGAAGTGGAGAGCAATTTGTTTCTATTAAACAGGATGGGCCTAGCTTTTATTTTGTTGGGCTTTCCCACTCTTTAACCTGCGCCAATTGTGGGCTTTCATCTGAACTGCCCTTGACCGAACCTGCCATGCCATGGAAGAAGAATCCCTTCTTCTTTTTTCTTCTTTCCCCTCCCTGCTCCCCTCCCCAGTGCACATGTAATTGTGAGAATGCAAGCAAAAGCCCTGGGGTATTGGGTTCAAAGCACAATCCTGCCATTCTCAGCATCGTACAAAGAGTAAACTTGAGTGCGACATTGAGTTCTGTCAGACTGCACCTGCTGGTGATCCCTCTTCCCCTCCAGTTCATGGTGGGGTCACCGTACGCTAGGCTATACCCCGGTGGCAATGAGAGCTACTGTGTTTTCTGTTCACCATGAGATTAGATCTCCAGTGTTTGACCTGTCGAATTTATTTTGTGTCTGATGAAGCAGGAAAAGCCACATGAATACCAGGATCTACCAATCTGCTGTGTGTGTGTGTGTTTTAAAGCCCAATTCACTTAACCTGGATATAGATTAAAAAGACATTCAGTGCTGTCTCAAAGCACAGCACAAACATATTTATACCTTGCTAGCATAGATACATTTCCATTTTTGAAATGGAAATTCAGGCAGTTTGGGATGTTTATATATGAGATGTCAATGTTCATTAATGTTTTAATGAACCTATCAGACCTTCATGGTTCTATTTTTTTTTCTTCTTCCTAGCCATCTGCCCATCACCCTCCCACCTAAATAATGTTCTACTCCATATATTTTCTGTGCAGTCATATTTATTTATTTATTTATTTACAGTGTTTGTATACCACTCAGTATCTAAGCAGATTCCGGAGCGGTGAACAATAAGATAAAAACAGATAAAAGAAACAAAAACAATACATTGGGAAAAAAGGTATCATTAAAATGGTGGTTGGACAGCAGAGAAGGCTTCCTAGAACAAGGAGGTCTTCAGCAGGTGCCAAAAACAACACAATGTTGGAGCCTGCCTGACCTCCAGAGAATATGTTCAAGAATGTGATATGTGCAGACTTGAACTTGGGGGAGATATTTATTTATTTACTTATTTATTTATTGCATTTCTATTCCACCCAATAGTCAAAAGTTATCTGGGAGGTTCACAAAGGTTCTTCAGAAGCCCTGTACAATTAGTGTCCCACTGAGATAACAGCTCACCAGCCACATGTATTAGCTTCCTTCTCTCAAGATTAACAAACAAAAGTAATTCCATGACTGAAGCAACATTTTTGGCACATGGTGATCTGGGCCTACCACAATAGTCAGGATATTTTTCTCCGCATCTTCTTCCCCATATGCTCCAATGTTCCCTGTTTTTTAAGGGTAGATCCCATTTTCTGTTATCTATCCTTGGTATCTCACTGTCCCTATTTTTAATTTTGGGGAATGGCATGTTAACATTTGGTTAGTGTATGTTGCTAGACTGGTCATTCAGCAATGTTCTGCTCTCTCTCTAGGATCTCCGATTGGACATGTATGTGGCTGCCCCTTGTCTCTAATGCACATGCACACATAAATGCACAATCACAAGCACTAAACTACCATCTGTGTAGTACATAGTCTGTCATTTCACAGAGTGGAGTGGCTTGCCTTGAAGAACCATTGAGAGACGACAATAGGCATGCTAACCCACCCTGTGAATAAGCCACGATGGGTTGGTTGTCTGCTGAACAACTCATGGTACGCCCAACAGGTGATCGGACTTGCTGTGGCTGTTCTCCCCCTCCTTCTCCCTCAGTCCTCCAGCCATCTCTGGCATGTACTTGAGAAACATGTGGCTTGTTTTTGAGAAAAATAAGCCACCATGCCGAAGCCGCGCCAAGTTTGGATGACACGGCAACCCACCATGGCTGATCACCCATGGTGGGTTGCCATGTCATCCGAACCAGGTCACGGTGTAGGACAAACTCATTGGCTTTTGAAACCATGCAAGGCAGGCTATTTCAAAGTACGGTACTTGCATATGGCAGATGGAATAGTTGTATATAAGGGCAGATACTTAGGCAGTAATCCAGGCCTGGCATAAGCATGCAGCATCCTTGTGCAGCTGGTGGGAACCCAACACTTTGACAGGGCCCACCACTATGCTGATACCTGCCTTGCCCCCTCCCACTGGGGAGGAGTACTTAAAGAGGGAAATTCAAATGGCAGATCCAAGCTGCCCCACCACCGCCTGCTTCTGCGTGCTGCCACCACTACCAGGTAAGCCTGCCAGGTCCCACAGACGTAGAAGGGGGCTCACCATTTTGCTCACTGCAGGGCTGGCCCCTCAGACCTGGAGCCAGCCCTGCAGTGATCCTTGCTATGAGAATAGGGATATTACAATTATGTCCCTATTTTCATCTGTGAAATGTGGGCAGGTCTGAAGGATAATAGGGCGACTAGGCGAGGGGCCTATTCTTGGTCAATGTTCCTAGCGTGCATTTTAAAAATCTAGCCTAGCCCTCTGCAACCTGGTGACCTCCAGATGTTTTGGACTATAACTCCCAGCATTTCTGACCAGACCACTAGCCATGCTGGCTGGCGCTGATAAGAGTTGGAGTCCAAAACATCTGGAGGGTGCCAGGTTGGAGGAGGCTGACCTAGACAATTCTGAGCCGAGAAGGAAATTCAGTAATTTTCTGCATTCAGATTTCTGCCTTGGCCCAGAGTGCTCAGAGACAGTGTGAGTCCATTACATGAAAGATCGAGCACCTACGGCAGCAGAGAGCTTGGGCAGGGAATTTACATTAGGAAAACAGTGCAAGGAGGAGAGTTCAACACTCCCTTTCTCAGTATCACCTCTCTGATTATTTTTTTAAAAAGTAAATTAAAAATTAAAATAATCTTGGGAGATCTGATTGTGGATCTTCTTGCATCGCATCAGTTTAGCTTTCAGCGAACAATGATTACAGGTCAGCAGCTCTTATTTCCTTCTTCCACCCCTGCAGATCCCCTGCAAGCTATAACACTTCATCTATTTGTATATATTTCGGCTGTGTTTGCATCCCCCACGTCCTCTTATTGAGAATGGAAAGCTGTTACCCTATTAATTTTGAAGCAAAAGATACATTGGTTATGCATGGAGGCAGCTTAGGGTGGGAAAGAAGGTAAGCATTTCATTTTTACAGAGCTGCCTATAGAGAAAATGAATGAGAAGATGACCTGTCTGTGAAATAAATTTTGCAAACACTTTTTGAAACACTAGTTGTAGATTGGAATGACTAGGATGTAAAACATTTCTGGAATTCATATAACCTCCCAACATTTTTCCTTTTTTCTTTTGTTTATATTACTTCCTTTCCACATCCCAAAATTAGTTCCCTGTACCAGGTTTCTTAGGTCAACAATCTATGAACTGGTTTTGACACCCAGTACTCCACTCCCAACATGCTTTGTTTAAGGTACAACAAAACAGAATCCTAGTGAGCTCATTCTCCAAGCCGGGATCCTTATGTAACCAAAACAGAATCATCCATGCACAAGAGGAAGGAGTCAGCAGGCTCGGCAGACACACCCACCCCACCATATTGCAGAAGTACAACAAAAATCTTTAGGAAAAAATGTTTGGGGTGGACCAGCCCTGTGAGGACTGAGCATGCTGAGTGGGCACAGAATGGTGGGTGACTGTTGGAGGGGGGAATCAGAAAATCAGTGGGGAGGGAGAATGGAAGGGAGTACAGTCATGCCTTGGATTGAGAGCATAATTCGTTCCGGAAACGTGTTTGTAATCCAAAACACTCTTATATCAAAACGAAATTCCCCCAAAAAAATTTGTACAGAGATTTTTAATTTAAGCCATACTACAGTACTTGTATTGCAAGACGTTGCTTGTATATCAAGTTTTTAAAAAATTAATAAATATTTAAAAATTTGCTTGTCTTGCAAAACGCTCTCAAACCAAGTTACTTGCAATCCAAGGTATTACTGTATCCTGGAAGAGGTTATGGCTGGCCGGAACCCTGAACACTGGTCCATAATATTATCATTATGTTGCATCATAATTATTTCCTTGAGGTCAGGAAAGGGTTCAAATATGGCATGGGAGTGACAGTGGGGTGTGGGGAAGTCTTTCAGAACTCTTTGGGTTGATGTATTTTTCCACTGTTTTCAGCACAAGGTAAGACATTTCTAATCAAGCCAGGAAATTCAGGATGTTAACTTGTTGAGGTCATAGAAGGCCACTTATCATTTCCAATTAATTATTGTAGTTCTTGGGTGAAGGTTTCTCAGCGTCACTGTAGGCCAGAAGTTGAAAAACGCAGAATTTCACTTTGTATTAGTACCTAGGTAAGTAGGTGGCCCACCCAAAATGCCTAAGGTTTTTGCTACTACAAGGCAGTTTTATAGGCTTTGCAGACTTCCAATTCTGCAGCAGAAGTAGGGGTTAAGTTGTACCAGTGGAAAGCAAGCCATTTTTGGATGGTAGATGGAAGGCTCTGTAATTGTTGCTATTACAGGATGGTGAATGAGTGTCTGTGTGACTGAATCCATTGAAAGTATGGGATGCCATTGAAATGATGGCTACCTACAGATATAGGAAGCCAAAGTCTGCCGTGAGCTCGTAGGCATTTGGTAGATATTCCTGCAATTGTGGGAGTCAAGTGGGCTCTAATGATGAGATGGGATGCACATTAACTTTGTTGTATGCTTCATGGGCCCAGCTTATACTAACTTGATGCAGATTTTCCTGACTCAACCACTGTAGGTGTCCTGACACCTTAGACCCCAGAGGAGGGGGAAAGTATTGTTATAACAATTTGTGGATTTAGTTCTCAACTTAAACCAAGGGTTCTGTACAATATTAGTCTTACTTAGAGTAGACTCATTGAAATGAATGGGATTTAAGTTAGACAACATTGGATACAACAGAAAATGTCAATTATGTTTTTCTGACTAATTTCCATTATGCTGATGTTTTGAGTTCTTGTTAATATAGACAGCATTATTTTCTGAATAGTCCTATTTTATTTATTTGACTCTAAATCACAACTGTATGGTACTTGGATGCTGAGTCCAAGGTAGAGCTCAAGCTGTCTCTAAAACAGGGAAAGGAGTGGACTGACATAACTCCCTTATGAGTAGCTTTAGCTTGCATTGAATGGATATAATGTTCTTATTCAATTTGATACAATTACAATAAAAATTGCAATCTAAGGCAAGTAAATGAATTTTGTGTCAGGAGTGAAATACAATCTGTTAAAATTGGTTTGAAAATACAATTTTAGGTCTGGTACAGCAAGTCCTGACATTTCAAATGAATCTGTCCTATAACAAAATTAATGACACTCCAGGTTGTTTAAGAATGGCTGTTAAACTATACTTACCTTATCCATCATGGGATCTTGCTGCATAATCCAGGGAGTTAATAGGTTATTAAGTACAGAACACCAGTTCTTGTTAAGGAAACTTCAACTGGTGTTCTTTGAAAATAAATTGCCTAGCCATTTCAAGCTAAAGAAAGTAAAAATACCCCTCTACACACACACATTTCAAGAATTTCACTGCAAAGTCTGTACATGCTGTATGTGAAACCAGTCATGATTATCCAAATATTTGCAAAGTCATTCAAAATATTTGGATAATAAGAAATCTGGATATAAGTGAGAGTTATATAGAGAGCTAACAAAGATTAGTATTGGGGACCAAAATTATATTTGACAACTAAGCCTGTCATCCTCTACACCAACTGAGACAACTGAGTGGCCTCCAACTGTTTTGGACTACAACTCCCATAATCCCTGATCAATGGACATCAGCAGGGGCTAATGGAAGTTGTAGTTCAAAATATCTGGAGAACACCAGGTTTCCTGCCCCTGCTCTACTACACACTTACCTGGAAGTAAGACATATTGAACTTAGTGGGGCTTAATTTTGAGTAGACATGTGCATAATTACATTCTAACAATGAGATTTAACTAACCACTGAGAAATGATACTTGTGTTCTATGTACTCAGATGTAAATGTAAATATGTACTCAGATGTAAATCCCCACAGAGTTATGTATCATAACTCTGTGGGGATTTGAAGGGCAGCACAAGGAAGTGTGCCACCAGAGGTACTCTTCCAAGTAATGTGCAAAGCTGTGACACATACATCTTCCCCATAGTATGATACATTGGCTACACACACACACTCACACACACATGCGCGCACGCGCGCATGCACACACACACACTCTCACACACACACACACACACATTAGGGATTCATGCATCTTCAAGGGGGAGATGCAAATGATGCTGTTTTGCACATCATGCCACAAGTATGAATCACTTGTGTATCCTCTGTTGGTTTGTCCTTCTGACCTAAGGAGCTGTCCCAAAGGTAATTTTCAACATCATAAAATCTGTCCAGTTTAGCTACTTTCTCGCTCTACATTCAATTTTTAGGCCTATTTGGTGATATCTGCAAGAAAGCAATTTCTTTATTTTCTCTGGACAGTTACTCCGTTTTGTTTGGAGCATCTGTCATGATCTTATCAAAAGCTGTTCCATGTTTATTGATGAATGACTGGTGTCAAGACATTACAAATGTAGCCTTACAGGACACTGTATTTAGCTAAAGAAAAGTTAAAGTGGGCACATGGTGCAACATAGCATTGGAGACAAATTCTTGGTGTGTGTGTGTTTTTGTTTGTTTTCATTTTTTAAAACACGTTTAGAAGTAGCAAAACACTGGTCTCATTAGAACTAAGCCATCTGGATGCCAGCTAGGATTTCCAGTAGGATATGAATGCCCAAATCTGCTTGTGGCAGTTTGACCCGGGTATACATGGTCACTCTTCAAAGCCATGCTGTTCAAAGCCTTGGGGATCCCAAGGCTCAGCCTGTGGCTAAGGTAGCCCTTTGTTCTGCTTTACAGAGGACAGTCCTTTGTTTGAAGTGCTGTCAGAGGACCCTCCTAGATTTGAAGGCAGCCTCTATTTAAAGGGCTGTCCAGTCTATGTCCGTTTAACGATAAAGAACCATCATCAAAAGGAAGAACAGAGGCCTTGAAGTTGCCCACTAACAGCACATGGACAGCAGACTGAGCAAGGTGCACAGGTCACCTGGTCTTCCACACTATAGTGAGATGTACTGTAGTATTTCTATTTAAATTATAGTAATTATTTCCAAATGTGCATTTATCTATTTAAATTAGCAACTGCAAATTGTATGCAAATCGGTGTCTTTTTTTGGTCCCCTTTTTTTGTTGATGTGATGCATTTCCTCTCTGCTGATGATGCATAAGTGGTCATCCAGCTGTGACATCCGCTCCATGTCATGGGACCATGGATAACCTGGAAGACGGGCTTGGGGAGTAGCAGGCTGACTGGAGATGCAAGTTCCCCAAGGTGAACACCTAGAAGGGGACATCTAAAAGGGAAGAGGAAAAATGGAGGCACTAGACAGCCAAGGGCAATGCCTCCATGGTCTGGGAGATGCAGCTGGTCAGTTTTGGGCCGTGTGAGCGGCAAAGCTCCTTTCTTTGATTAGTGAGCAGGGAGGGAGAAAGGAAGAGGGAAGTTGCTGATGAAACCCCCTTCCCAACACTGAAAGGACTGGGGAGCGAAGCTTTGAAGGGCAACTGTCCTGCACTTGGAGTGACTGGGCAAGTAAGAATGGAACCCATGCAGCTTTCGCTGGTGCAGTGGGACTTCCCCATCCTCCCCCTGCAGCACCCCCTGTGCGGCCCAGATCTGCTCCGGAGAGATCCCCCAACCCTCCAGAGCAGATTTGGGGAGCATGTGGTAGACTGCAGGGGGAGGGGAATCCTTTCCAATAGCAGTTTATGTTCTGCACATACTGGCGTGAAGAAGCTCAGGCCTGGAGGCCAAATTCAGCACAACAGGGATCCCCAGAGGAAACATCCCCCTTCACCTGGCCCAACCCCCTCTCTACCAACCACCAATCATTTGGTGCTTTACGAGCTTTTGTGCAGTTCCCCCCCCCCATTCTAAAAGACTAAAATGTCTCTTCAAAGGTCCAGTTACTGGTCGTGAGAGCTTTAGGGCACAATCCTCTGCATATTTAGGCAGAAGAAAGGCCTACAACTCTCAGCATGCCCCAGCCAGCATGGCTGGCTGGGGCATGCTGGGAGTTGCAGGCCTTTTTTTCTGTCTAAACATGCAGAGGACTGTGCCTTTAAATTAAAATATGCTGGTATTTGGGGTGGTTGGCTCCACCCATTTTGCCTCTAGCCCCACCCACCCCTGGAATGCAGCCCCCAA
Source organism: Shinisaurus crocodilurus (assembly GCA_021292165.1). Lineage (NCBI taxonomy): Eukaryota > Metazoa > Chordata > Lepidosauria > Squamata > Shinisauridae > Shinisaurus > Shinisaurus crocodilurus. The sequence continues at coordinate 85,662,569 of CM037878.1, read as the reverse complement.
GAGCTTCTCTGAAATGGAATTCAGCCCTTGGACTGAAAGAGGTTCTGCAGCCCTGCACTAGCGGGTGACCAGCATGGGATCCAACCCATTGTAAGTCAGCTCCAGTGTTTCCTTTCTTAGCTCCATGGAAAGACATTGCTCTTCCTCTGCCCAGGACACACATTGCACTCAAAACAAGCTCACTATGGGCATGTCTGTGTATATGCAGCAGCAGCCAGTTTGACACCTGCGCATGTGCTTGCATGAGTCCTAAAAGCTTCAAGTTGACAGAGGTAGACACCAATGGCAAAAGAGGAAGTACTGTAGTAAGTACATGGAAGTGGGTCTTACTTCTGTCAAGCTGGGCACCCTTTGAAAACGCACTTCTGTGTGCTTTGCTTGCAGTTATGATTTCTCTTGCACTTGTGGAAGTACAGAAGTTGGAGGACACTTCCCTTCATCATTCTGTCTTTTACTCTATTTACTTCCACTCGCTGGCTTGTAGTAATTACAGTCCAGGGTTCAGTGTTGGACCATTCAGATAACCCTTTTAATAAATAATAAGAGTACCATTTATTGATTTAGATATTGGCTGGTTGGGAAACACAGACTGCATGGTGCAATGAAAATAATGTCACTCATTTTTCATTTCAAGCAGCATCTTCTCTGCACCCTACCTGGCTATTTGCTTTGCATAAACTGTCGTAGACCTTATTTTCCTCCCAGGTTACACTACTGTAAATCAGAAGAACTTTACTAAAATCAATGGAGTTTATAAATTGAAACCCTTAATAGAGCCAGGAAGACAAACAGATATAGGTAAACAACACACAAGAAAGAATCCTAGCTCTGCTGGAGTATATATGATAAATTTCCCAGTGATTCCAATGGAGCCAGAAGCTCACCTACAATATCAGGAACAGCCTCGTTGGCTCAGAAATAACTGTGAGCAAATTACCTCTCAAAAATTCCCCACCCTATTTGTGGGCAGAGAAATTGGGGGGACCATGTCACCAAATTTCTCTGGTCGGGGAAATTCTCCAACATTTTCTTGGGGGGTGGGGCTCACTATTACCAGTGGCAATCGCACAACCCTTTATTCTCTTTATTCCTGGGACCATTTTACATCTCCCACAATGCCCGGGAGCATTTTGTTGTGGGCATTCTGGGAGGGGCGGGGAAATGGCAGCTGTCACCAAAAAATGGTGGAGAATATTCTGAGAAAATTCTGCAAAATGACGTCATATTTCTAGGCGGCGGGGGGGGGGGAGAAGTCACATAAATTTCCTCAGGAAAATGTCTTCTGAGAAATTCCAGCTCAGCTCTAAATATATGGGTCATCTATCCCACTTCTCATGTAGTGGCCCAAAAAAGATGCTTCCAGGGGGTTGGACTCAATAGCCTTGTAGGCTCCTTCCAACTCTATGATCTATGAATCTATGAATCTATAAGTCCTTGAATTCTGGCATGGGTCTCCCTAAAGAGGCACAGCCAGATAACAGGAGACGAGCTCCTCCCCAACTACCTTCCTGGAGTGGAAACAGAGTGCGACGTCTTTTCTGGCTGGGGTGTCAACCCTCTCTCAACCTGAGGGCCAAATTCAATTTCAGGCTCTCAGGGGCTGCATTCCAGTGGAGGGTGGGGCTGAAGGCAAAAGGGGGCACCCCCCCCCCAAACCAGCATATTATAGCTCAGTGATGGCGAACCTATGGCACGGGAGCCACAGCTGGCACGCCGCAGGGACCTCTCTGTGGGCACTCGAGCCATTGGTCACCAGATCACGAAAAGACCATCCCCTTCTGCAAAACACTAATGATCTTGTTCTTTCTCACAGTGTGGAACAGAATGATTTTATTCTAGAATTCCTGTTGCAGAATTCTTTTCTACATTGTTATCACATTTAAAAGATTTTGAAGAATGATGCACAGAGCATGGCTTGGATGTAAAGTTCTAACAGTTGACCTGAGTGCTGCATGTGTTGCTCTCAAACTAACGGAGTATGAGCCAAGGTTTGACAAATTATCAGCATGCATGCAATAGCAAAAATCACATTAATTGTGCAAAAGCATGCCCAATGCAAACTTTTACCTAATGCAGTGTGTGCAGTCCAAGACATAAAGTGTTTAAAATGTGTTAAGCACGTTTAGTTGTCTTGTTTATCTTGCTCATCCTAGTACAGGTTGACTTTTACTTTTACTAATCCGACACCTGTAGAAGCACGGAAAGGACCCGGGGTAAGCTTGCCCCAATTTCAGTCTGGCATATAATCATATTACAAGTTGAGAATCCCTTATCCAAAAATACATGTGCCTAGTTATTTAAAAAGTTTGTATAAATTCCCTTCAGGCTATGTGTACAATGTAGTACTATAATAATTTTTTGAGTTGATTTTTTTTTCAACAAAAAACTGTTTGTATAATTGAAAGCTCTGTTATTGTGTTTTTCTTTTAAGACAAAAGATGTTCATTAGTTCGGACAACTGTATGAGTTGTTTTTCTAAAACTAAAACCTCGGTATTCATGTTTAATTGCAGTGTTGGCACTTTGAAATAAATAAATTGGTTTTGTGTTGCAGTTTGGGCACTTGGGCTCAGAAAGGTTCGCCATCACTGCTATAGCTTAAAGATCTTATTGCCAGTAAATATAGGAGAGGTGTTTCAACCTTTTAGAACAGGAGAAAAAACCATGCAAAAGCCGGGAAACCACCAAACAGTTGGTGGCTTTCCTGTGGAGCTAGGGGAAGGGGACATAACCATCTGGGGAACCCTGGAGCACTGGATTGGGACCCAAGGCAGGCTAGATTTGGCCCATGGCCGTAAGGTTCAGCACCCCTGACTTATGGTCTCCATTTTAAAATGTTCCTTGTAGCAACTCTAACCACATGGAGCATGGTTCCAGGAGTGTCATAATACCAGAGGACCATATTTGTTGGAACCTACAAACGACTGTCTAGCTCTGCATGTGGTTAGATCCACCAGAGGAGACCTTTTTAAAAGTAATTTCACACACACACACACACACACACACACACGGTGGCTTTCTGTATCCGAGCCTAGGCTGGGTCAGTTGCAGAGAGCCAACCTTGGTATTGCTTGTTACAGTCCATGATTAATGGGTCAACCATCTTTTCTTTTCCTTTTTTGCCAGTTGATATTTGCTTTGCCAGTTGAAAGCATGTAGATGCCCCTCCCTCCATAGCTCTGATCACCCCCCCCCTCCTGCTGATCTGCTTGCTTCTAAACCAAAGACATGTTGGCACCAATGCATGGGAAGTTAGTCATGCTTAAGTCCCACTGAAGTCATGGCTAATGCATCTCACTGAATCCATGGGACTTTAAAATGCAGCTTCCTTTGCGAACGTAGGAGGGAAATGAAGAGCCGACAAAGAGGGTGTGGGTTGGGGCTGCCGGGCCTAATATTGGCTCCTATAGCCCCGCCCCCTTGCTTACTAATTACCTGCGTCGACAGGTAAGCCTCGACTCACTTCCCCCACGTCCGCAAATTCCTCCCCGCCCACAGCTGCGCGTGTTCCGGGGGAAGGACCTTCTCTTGACTAGGGTCTCTGCCAATCTGCCTTACATACAGCAAACCACTGTTGCCTCAATTTAAGAAGTTCCATCCTGACACTATAACCCTTGCCCTATCGGATAATGTGTGATAAGAAACAGCCACCCCATTCAACATATCTGCACTTGGAAAAGAGATGTGGGAAATTAGAACAACATAAGCAGAAATGTCCTAGCATGTGCTGGACAGTGACTGGAAAGCAGTATCCATATAAAGTAATCCATTGCCCTGACTAATAAAGATTATGGATGTACCAATTTATGAATGGGCAATTTATTTATTATATTTATACCCCACCATTTTTCCTGCAAGGAACCCACGGCGGCTTACACAATCCTCCTCCTCCTCTCCATTTTATCCTCACCACAACCCTGTGAGGTAGGTTAGGCTGAGAGTCAGTGACTGGCCCAAAGTGACTCAGTAGGTTTCATGGCCAAGCGGGGACTAGAACCCGGATCTCCTGAGTCCCAGTCCAACACTCTCACCACTACGCCACACAGTTCAAAGTATCATAAAGAAAGACCTTCTGTTAATTTTAATTGAGGGGAAGTCCATTCTTGGTTAGTGCCCCAGAAGATATATATCCATACATGGAAACATTTAACGATGTAGCTGACTATCAAATTTGTTTTGAAACAGGTGTAGTTTCATTAAAGTAGGCTCTTTGCCCCAATTTTAGACATTTTAAGGTGCAATCCTATGTGTGTTTAGACAGGAAAAAAAGTCCTACAGCTCCCAGCATGCCCCAGACAGCCTTGCTGGCTAGGGCATGTGGGGAGTTGTGGGACTTTTTTTTCTATCTAAACATGCATAGAATTGCACCCTTAGCCTCATACTATACTGCAAATGTATTCCACAACAACAATCCATCTTATTTTGAACTTCTGCACAACAAAATGCACAACAAAACATCTATCCTTCTATTTTCCACATCTTTAAATGGTCAGAATGCTGCATTCTCTTCACCACTCGGAATTTTTATTTGTTGACTGATAATGCTCTTGTGACCAACAATGCAATCTGATTTGAAGACCATATCCCTGAAATAAAGAGATGACGCACAGTAGGTTGGGTGAACTGGGGCCACAACTTCATTAATTAACATTCATTTAATATTAACCTGATCTGCAGCAGTGCAGGATTCTGATCTCTTAAAAGAGTGAGCATACCTGGCCCTAGGCCTAGGGTGGAGGCAGCTCAGCCGCCCCGCCCCCAGCACACCTTAAGGTTTTGACAGGTGCCCTCCTGAGTCACCACCCCTGAGTTCCCAGATTCTAGGTGGGTGAACCACAAAAGAGGGTCCTTCCCTGCCCCAAGTCCCTAGACCCTAGATGGCAGGTACCAGGCGCCTCCTTTTCACCTTAAAGATACCTCCAGGTGCTCACCAATGCTCCTTCAATCTTTCCCTGCCTGCACTGCCTGCCTGTTGTGACCAGTTGTCCTAGAGCAGTGTTCTCCAACCTTGGGTCCCCAGATGTTTTTGGCCTACAGCTCCCAGCATACCCAGCCAGCATGGCTAATGACAAGGGATTCTGGGAACTGTAGTCCAGCAACATCTGGGGACCCAAGGTTGGAGAGCCCTGGCCTATGATGTCTAAGGCTGCTGGGAGTTGTAGGCCAAAACATATGGAGTGCTAGAAGTTGCCCACCTCTGGCTTATACAGATGTCTCATTTTCAGGGATGTGGAAATAGCCAACAAAACTGCAAATGCTTGGACAGGAAGCGGGGCAGGTTTATAAACCCTATACCCCATTCCCTTCAACAGCACGCTGGCACTGCATGCGTCCACACACAGGCCATATTTCCGTCTCTGCAAATGGCACCTTGCCTACGAATGGCACCCTACCTGTGACTACTGCTCAGCCCAGGTGGGGACTGGGAGCAGGCATGTGTCTACTCAGAAGTAAGTCCCATTGAGTTCAGTGGGGCTTCCACTCAGCTAAGGGAGTGAAGGGTTGCATCCCAAATTAAGGGTGCAATCCTATGCATGTTTAGACAGTAAAACATGTCCTACAACTCCTAGCATGGCCCAGACAGCTCTAAATTTATCTATTTTATAATGTCTTTATAATATATTTTATACTATCTTGTACTATCTGTCCTTAAATCTCCCAATCCCATCTGGGAACTTGAACAGTGAGAAATACTGTGTAATCATCTCACACACAGCCACAGAAACTGATCTTCAAAGCTGAAACCACATGATAGATGCCTCCCACTATGTGGCCATGCCCTGGAGACAGATACTAAGAGTTAACAGGGGCAAAAAGGGAAAGCTGAAAGACAAGCCCGTTAATGCTGTTTGTGTTTTCACAGGCTCTATTGCAATGACTTCTCTGAGCAAGATAGATATTACCCTTCCCCCCCCCTTTTTTTCTTTTTTTAAACATTCAGGTAATTACAGTAGGATATGGATTTGCTAGTCACTTTAGAAGAGACCAATTAAGCAGTGCAAATCAGAGCATCAAGAATGAACTTCAAGCAAACTTCACTGTTCTGGAGGTGGGGGAAACCACATCTTAATAAAGCAGGAAAGGGTGCATACCCATAATCCTAGAGCATATCTATAATGTTAGGGCTAAACTGAAGGCTCTCTAGATTTGGCTTTCAGCTTAATGCTAGTGGTTTAGGGAGAGCTGAATCCTTCACACCCACCCAGTGCCAAAATCTCATTTAACCCTGCCTTTCTTTATGGCTGTTCAATACTGTTCAGAACCAACCCCTTCCCTGCATCTTTCCTCATTATTTCTCCCCCCCCCCCCAGTGATTTTAACCAATCAGCAATTTTATACTGGATGATGGCAAGCCCCGGCTGAGTCAGGATGCTCCTTCCCATGTCACGCATGTCCCCGATCAGGGAGCGAGCAGCACAGGAACTGGTGCAGGAGAATCCCCACCTTATCTCCGATCTCTGAGAGTGTAGGTAAACTGGGGATTCCCCTTTCTGCCACAGCTATGGGAGGGGGCAGGACTTGGGGAGGGGAGGGATGGGACCGGGGCCCACAGAAGGTGCTCAACCCTCTGCAGGCCAGATTTGGCCTCAGCGTGGGCCAGAGGCTTCCCTCCCCTGCTCTATGACACCACAAGGCCATCTGGAATGGATTCTCAACTTGTACTGGGGCTGCCCTTGCCTCCACCATGCTAAAAATGAGGGGGGGGAACCAACAACAACTCCTGAGCTGGTGTCGGGAGCTGCCCCACTTTTGACATTATTGGATAAGCTTGAAAATGTGAGGGTTTCTGTTCGGGCCCTGATTCTAGTGCTGCAGCCAGAGCTCTTGGCAAGATGCACTCGGGATGGAGGGAGTTACACTGCCTGGTTGCTGCTACACCGCCCTTCTTTCTTCCCCGCCCCCCTTCACAGCCATCCTGGTCATTTACTCACTACCCACACACACACACACACACACACACGGCTTACCAGGTGGCAAGAAGGAGATGAAAGAGCCCCCTTTTCTATTCTTGTTTTTTAAACGCTTTAGAGAGGTTGCTCAGCTTACCAGGCAGGAGAGCACCTCTGGCAAGTGAAAATGAGGGCTGCCCCTGGAGTTTCGCACGCCTCACATAAAAGACACTGGGGTGATTGTCACTGCCAGTGCTGTCACTTGGGGGCCCTCCAAGCCTCAGGGCCCTGAACCAGTGCCCTCTGGTTTAGCCCTCGTGGTGCCACAGCCTGATTCTGCAGGGGACTGTCTTCTTTCAGAAGCTATTATAAACATACGGTAGTTTAGAGCAATGCTGGCTGGCCCAAGACATTTGCTGCCTGAAGCAGATCCCAAATGGCACCCCACACACCCACTCAGGCCAACACTTTTACAGTCTTCCTCCACCATTCAGACACTTAAGTCTTGCCCCACTCATGGTTCAGGCCTTCTCAGGGTCATTATGTATTAAACACTGAGTAATTTTTTTTGCTATTTCAGCCATCCTTTCCTTTTATAGTTTGGCTCCTTCAAATACAGTGGGAAAGTTGCATGAATTATTCAGATATTTCACCATTGCTTTGGTATTCTGATGCTGCCTTTTTTTAATTAACAAACTCAAAACTGGCGAATTTAATGACCAAAAAAATAGCAGGTGTTCACTTCAGATGGCTGAAACACAAAAGAGAGCACCCTTGGGATTAAAGAAAATGCCAGCTAGAAGCTCTTTGTACAGGTGGACCCATATCCTGTTCCTTGGCTCTGCCCAGAGTATGGAATTTATCTGGCTGCCAAGAACCAGTTTGGTTTTTTTTCCTCTCCAAAGGTTAATTTTACTTGTTATTCTAGTATAACTAATACAATAATTAAAAGGATTGCTCACTCATATAGTTCACCATGCACAGGGGGAAATATATGTAGCATGTTCTGGTAAAAACAATGGGCAATATTGGTTACAATCCTAAAAATCCCAAAAATGACAAAGGAAAAAATTGTCACTATGTCAGTAACCCACACACTTGAGGGACACTTCATGACAATATTTATTTTTGCACTTTGGTGTGACACCCGAGTTCAAAATGCATATATTCCATGTCCTGAAAGGTGCATGTATTCTTTTTCTGTGCTGTACTCTTTACTTTGAAGGTGTCCATTCACTTCCTTTGTGTGCCTTATGGGGACAAGCTCCAAAAAATACATGTGTACACACTTCAGATCTCATATCACCTGCATTTTGATATCAAGCCAACTACAAAAATATGATGTACGAAGCAGCCCTCTCAGGTGTCTTTTAATATTCCTAAGGAATACTGGTTATGCTAACAGCAAGCAAATACAACACAGCAGCCACCATCCTTTCCTTTTGTAACCAAACGGTTTCAGGGTTTTGAGGAGTTAGGCAAGGACTTCTGAACATCCAAGGCAAAGCAAAGAAACTATTAAACAAAAGATTTAATGAGGAAAACATGTTAAAAATCATATTAAAGAGAATATTATTTTCAGTTTTTAATTGACTTATTTTAAGATTAAAATGCTGAAATATGTAGGGTATATAGAACCACATAATCCATATTAGAAAGAACATTTTGTCTCTTTCTTAGCTGGGCAGAGTAATACATAGCCTGTGATGATGAAAAACCAGTGAATCAGCAGATAAATTAACTGACCACCCACAACTAGGCAACCTACTTCTTTATTAAGGAACTCCTTTGATGTAATGTGATGTCACATTCCACACAGGGCAAAACCAATCACCTGCCATCTGTTTGATTGTCTCCTTTAAATGATTAGCTAATTAATATGCAGATTAAGCACATAGAAGGTAGCAGGAAGGGGAGCAACCAGTTAAAATCCAAATAACACAATTAGCCAAGTCTCTGAGGTTATAAACAGAGCTATCTTGCAGAAAGACAGATAGGAGTTCAAGAAGGATAGGTAAAGAAAAGGCGCCAAGAGTTTTCAATATATAATTTCAGGAGCAAAAGTTAGTTCAGTATTAACCCTCCTAAGCCTTGGACAGCCCTGGTATTCAGAGAACAGTTTTAAAGCCAATATTGGTACAATATATGCTCCACAAACTCAATAGATGATGGAAACATTTGGGTTTAAAGTATGCTATATATCTATAATAATAAAAAAGCATGTCTGCTTGTCTGTCTGTCCATCTGTCAGCACCATAGCTCCAGAAGCCATGAAACCTAGAGACCTGAAACTTGGTAGGCATACTAAGGCAACGCTAGGAGTGTGCACCTTGGGGTTATTTGGTTTTTACAACACATTACTTAATTTTAATGAATTTAAGGCACAATCCTATGCATGTTTAGACAGAAAAAAAGACCTACAACTCACAGCATTCCCCAGCTGTGAAGCTGGGGAGGGGGGTAGTCCAAGGGACAGAGTTATATGGCTGCCCCCTCCCTCCTGCTGTGGATCAGCATCCCCTCAGGGGAATAGAGTGGGCAGGCAGACCCCCTCCCTCAGTGGGTTACAGTGGTATACACTATGGTAGGGGCTGTGCCTAGGGCTGCCAGTAGCCATAGCTTCCCTCAGATGAGGTGGGCACAATGGGGCCAACTCCGACGGCCATGTAACTTCGTTTCAGGGTTGGAGAGAACGTTATGTGGGGAAAATGTGACCCCTTCATATTGAGAAGGCTTCAGTGTTGCAATGGGCTACAGATAACCCATTGCTGTGGGGAAGCCCGGCTCAGGGGAAGGCAGGAGCATGCCTAGGGGTACCAGAGGCTGTGGCTTCACTCAGTGGGAGTGGGGACAATATAAGTTTGCTTGAAAGTTTTGGTGTATCAAAGTAAGGGCTAAATAGAAGAGTCCCTGAGAAAAATCAATCCTTTCATATTGAGAAGCCATTGGGTAGAAAACTATGGGCTATTATAACCTCTTCCTGTGGGGTGGCTCCCCTCAGGGGGGTGCTTGAGTGCCCCAGAAGCCGTGGCTTCACAGGGGCCAGCAGCTACACGCAGAGGGGGCAGGGGAATTAGGTTTGCTTGAAGCCTTTGCTGCCCCCTCTCGCCTGCTATGGGGCAGCCCCCCTCAGTAGAATGGAGTGGACAGACCCTTCCCACAGGTGGCTTAGGGGCACACAGAAGACATGCCTAGGGGTGCAATCGGGCTTCACTGTAATAAACTAAGGGAGGGCTATTTCAACCCCCATGAAACTGGGTCTGTTGGCTAGTTTGAGAATAAAAGGAAAATCTCAACTGTACAAACTGATCAGGTGAGAGGCAAAATGAAGCTTCATTGCTGATGCAACCTTCACCCATTCCATTAAATATTAATGTTGACTTAATTTTAATTTACCTTAATTTTAACGTATTTCCAGCCAGCCAAATATCCAAATGGTAACATCATGGACTGAAAAATGACTGATCAAGCCCTGAACTCATTCTTGATGATGCCACCCAATGCCTCTGTATTGACTTCCACTGAGTCAGGAATATAAAAGAGGGTGTTAATGAATTAATGATCACTAATTAATGATCATTGCCGAAGTCACTCTCGGTCGGAATCACTGCACAAGAAAGCAGATGAGCTGCATAATGAAGAGAGGCTTTTCGGGTTGGGGGGCTATGCTGGAGGTGACAGGGGAAGAGCCTGGGATTAAATTTCCAGACTTCCAGTTGCCTGTTCCTAAGGAATAAAAGAGTGTGGGGCCAGAGAAAAGCGGCATGGCTTTTGGGGGAACCCTGGTGGTCAAGACTGGGACCTCTGGACTCGAGGGCCAGATTTGGGCCCCGGCTCTGTGATTCTGCATCCCTGCATTATACAGTGTGATTCTATTCACACCGAAGGGGGTGGGAATAAGCCCTGTTGAACTCAAAGGGACTTGCTTCTAGGTAAACAAGCATAAGGATTGAGCTGCATGTGAATTTGTGTTTGTTGATTTCCTAAATGCACCAGGACAACCTTCCATACAAAATATTAGGTAGTTGCATCCTGTCATTTTTTGCATTCATTTGTCTAAGAGTTTGTCTAAAACAGTAGCATCGATGAGATATTAATCTGAACCCACATTAGCATGGCTTACTGCACTAAGCCTTCGCTCCCCTAATAGCCTTTAGAAACACTGCAGTTTTAATGCAAATGAGCCCCTAAGAGACAAAAGAGGAAAATAAATATTTGTTTTTCATTCAATGAGCCTGTTATGTTTTATGTGCCCTGACCCTCCCCTCGCCTTCTGAACAGCAGACACATGCAAACAGTGTCATTAGAAAAGAATGGCCTTCTTCACAAATAAACATAGATTTGCCTGTAATTTCCTTTATATCTTTTAACATTTCCATTTTGAGCAATACATCTGCAGCATGTCAATCCTTGGTAGTAAAATTAAATACAGGAATTAATAAAGAGTTATTCATGTAGAAAGGATTTTAATGGTTTATTTGTGTAAAAGGATGTCTAATTGTTCAAACACAGTGCAACCGCCTTTGCTTTCGCCATCTGCTGTTTTAAGGGGGGGGGGGGGACCCTGCAATCAAGGAATACCTTCTTTGCTTTACAAAGCAGTACCCGCAAATGCTAAATGCACCAATTGTAAACTTACTATTGGGTCCATAAAATGCATAAAAAGTTGACTGGAACTCTTAATGATGTATGCCTTGTTTGTGCCACGGCAGCTAAACTTGATTCAGAAGATCAGGCTTTTAGGTGTCAGGGATAAGCTGGCATTTGAGGAAAGGTAACTACCTAGGGATTTGAGTGTTGCTGGGTTTCACAGGGGCTTTCCCTAAGATCTGGGGTAGGCAGCAGGCTGTAATCAATGTGATTGATTAATGAATCAATGAATTTTTAAATCACATAATAAAATTCACCATTCAGGTAATCAGTGGGGCTATGAAAAGACAGCATAGATACACTACTTCCTTCTGCCCTGTGTGAATTTTGAGACAAAAAGAAACATAGGCCCTGTTCAGTCATCGGTGGAAGACTGCAACATCAAGTGATAATTTTCATGTGTGAGAGAGCCTGAAATAAGAAGGATCACCCCAAAATAACTGCAGCAGTGCAATATACTAGAAATTTTGCTGCATTATGTCATGGTTTCATGTCCAAACCCAAATTAAAGATGTAATTCACATACCCTCCAACAGTTCACAGATGAAAACAGAGACACACATGTGAATTTGTAAGAGGTATGGTTAAGTAACATGAAGGTGTGATCAAGAGGGCGTGGCCAGGCAACATGAGGGCATGGCCAAGGGTATGAAAGGAGGGTGGCATGTCACATCTCAAACCGATATGCCTGGCCATCCCTGCGACCTGGGTATGTGACAGGCATGCATGCCAAAGCCAAGGCCAGACCCTCCATTTATGGCCTAGGAGTGGAGCAGAGGAGAAAGGTTCCCTCTCAGGTCTGCTCCCAGGCCTCACCCCCAGGGACATCTGTCCACAGCTGATTGGCTCCCAGAGCAGAGTCTGAGCTACAGTGCAGCCAGTCAGCAGCATCTGAGCAATAGTGCAGCCAGCCAGCAAACCTGCTCAGAATGCCACCAGCCATGCCAGAAGGAGGATTCCTTTGCTCCCTCAGCCGCTTGCATGTGACAGGGACAATGCAGGGCCGCCACTGAGTGGCAACCAAGTGTTTCCTAATAGGTAATGTTATTAACATGTAATAATATTAAACATTAATATTCAAAATTGATATAGTAACATGTGTACTCATTTTATAAGTACAAGAAATCAAACCCTTGCCACGTATCTCATATTCAATACAAAACGCGTACAGTGGACATGTTGCTGCCCATGTTCTATAAGACCCAGAAGAACGAACATATAAACAGCAGCCTTTATTAAGACATTGAAAATTAAGACAATGTGTTTTTCTCTACCAGCCGGAACAGTGACAGCATAATCTGATCAGGGATGTTGAAGAGTCCTTGGTCTCGAGTCACGAGTCGAGTCACGAGTCTTTGGACCCGAGTCTCGAGTCCTTGATCCAAAATGGTGACTCATGGGTCACGAGTGACTCCCAAAGCTGACTCCACGAGTCCCTATTAAAATCAATGGGGTTTTTTCCCAACAAAATAAGGCTATTTCAGATGTGTGGCTTAAATAAATTCTAGGCACAAGTGTGCCTTTTTATTTCGAAACTCTGCAACTGATTTTGGCAAGAACAGACCAGGCAGACAAACCCAAAATAACCAGACAGGCAGAGGAGGCAGGGAACCCCAAAACAGGCAGGCAGAGGCCTTTGTCTTGGACAATTCAAACTGTGGAACTGGTTAAGAAGAGACCAGGCAAGCAGAGGAGGCTGGGAACCCCAAACAGGCAGGCAGAGGCAGCCAAACCCAAAATGTCTGAAAGGCTGCATTTTAGGAAAATGATTTTAAAAAATAAACTTGCTGTACTTCCTAAAACCTATCCATGTTGCATTTGAGGAACACGATTTTGGAACACGAGTCCTTGGTCTCGAGTCCCGAGTCGAGTCTCGAGTCCCATTAAAAATATTGGGACTCGAGTTTGACTCGAGTCAGAGGGGGGACTCAGTCCAACTCACGAGTTGAGTCCTGGAGTCCGGGTCCCCATCCCTGAATCTGATGCATGCCTACTTTGCAGTAAGTCAGAGGAGTCATAGCAAAGTGGTAGAGCACCTGCTTTGCATGCAGAAGGTCCCAGGTTCAATCTCCGGCATCTCCAGGTAGGGATGGAAAAAGCTTCTGCCTGAAACCCTGGAGAGCCACTACCAGTCAGGTTTGACAATACTGGGAGAGATGCACCAATGATTTGACTCAATATAAGGCAGCTTCCCTAGTAAGTATGCGGAAGGATTGCAGCCTTATTGAGCTGCTGAGCTAAATATCTTTGAAAACCACTAGTTGAGAATAATTGCTTTCAGAATGAATTAGCTGCACTAATGGCACACAGAGAGATGCTTTAATGTAACACATCAACCCATAGGGCTGGGTGAAAAAAATTGTTTGGCTTGCATTTCAATGTGAACTTACCCAATTCACACTTCCCAGACTTAGACACAAACTGGAATGCAGCAGTTTGCCACCGGAAAAGTACAAAAAGTATGTACACTTCAAAAACTGTGCATAAAAATGAGTATATTTATATAAGATGTGCACAAAAATGCTTTATTGAATGAGGAAAATGTGTACATTTGCAAAAGCAAAATCCATGCATTTGGAATAATGTTTACAAACGTGGAGTTATTTTTGTTTTTTGTTTTTTTTAAAATGCATGAAAAAATGTATACAATTTTTTGTGCAGACTTTTAAAAAATTCACAATCTGATGCAGAATCAGGACAGAACGAACTTAGCATTGTAGAGCGTGTTGGAAAACCTGAGCAAAATAAAGCTTGACATATTCGTTCATCCCTACCAAACGATGCACGTGGCCAAGGGAAGTAGTGTCTATACGTATGAAGCTCCATCTTTTATAGCCAACAACTCAAGCCCTGTCCATTTTCAGGCTTCTGGATTATAGCCATTGCCATTGGGTATGAAAGTAATCATTAATAATGTGTGCACACGCGCGCACACACACACACACACACACACACACACATTTTCAAACTATATGGCCCATCTGTGGCCCTTCTTTGATGTCAAATGGAAAGAAACTCACCACTTTCTAATGGAATTCCTGTAAAGCAGGCTCAGGCCTTAATAGTGAAATAACAAATCAGGTGGGGTTTGGTTGAAATCTGCAATTCTAAAACTGTCACTTGCAAAGAAGCATTTGAAATTGCTACCATGTTTGCCTCATGTAGATCAGTATCAAATTAAATTTCCCCATTGTAGCTCTTATGTTGGTAACACAATGCAGGGGGTGTTGTTTGCTTCATCTCCATCTTTCTAACTGTGACATCCTTTTCAGTTTAAATTATACAGAAGTGAATCATTATTGAGGCCTCCTGTTTACCATCTTTAGAAGATTTAATTTATCCCAATAAACATTGTGAAGCAGACCTTTTGGATTCACAATGACATATAATTTACTTGGAACAAATGCTTTTGGGCCAGCATAAAGACTATTCATCAAGCCAATCTGAATCCGAGGCATCCTGGAAAAAAAAGGAAGCCTTTGTCTAATTGTTTTCCATCACAAACAACATGTGGGAAAGAGATTTAGCCAATATTTTCAAACACTGCAAGCAACATAATTATTGTCATTTGCAAAGCTAGCGATAGTTTTGCAATCATGGTTGCACTTTATCTTTAATCACCCATTCACTGTAACCAATTACAAGCTTGCCATTGATGAGGTGTTTAATAATATTAAATACAAAAACCACAGATTTCAATAACATTGAGTTTGCTACAGAAACCAACAAAAGCCAGGAAATTGGAAGGCAAGGCCTCATGTGAGATACCTCGGTATTATAGGATTTGGGGGAGCTGGGCACAAATCAAAGAAGATCAATTTGCAATAAACTATTCCCCTTAATTTTTCATTTCCATTTTTTTTTTTTGTAGCAGATGTATGGATAAGCAGTGACCTTTATAAAGTGTTGTCTTCAAGGTTAGGGATACCCTACTTCTCTAGGAATTGGCCCAGGGCTGGAATTATTTGACCTTTCATGCGCTGATCTGGCTCTATAATAAAAAAAATTCATTGTCCCTTTTCAAGATCAAACAGAGGTAGTGTCTCACAATGGATGGGAAGGAAGCTAGGCCAATGAATGCCACTTATAGATATTAATTATAAAGTTCTTGATTGACTTGCCTGACTCCAAATACCATGCCTAGACCTCACCCCCATTCCTGGCCAAACAAAATCCACTCTGGCTGGAGCATAAGGTTTTTCTGCTCTACTGTATCTTCAACAGTTTGTCCTAAAAGGGGAGTGCACAGCCTACAGCAGGTGTACTGAATCTCTTTCAGCCCGAGGGCCAAATTCCATTTCAGAGATGCTTTTGGGGACCACATTCCCACTGGTGGGCAGGGCTGAAGGCAAAAGGAGTGGGGCCAAAATACCTAAAATACCAGCCTATTTTAGCTTAAACTCTTATTGCCAGTAATTAAGTCTTAGGAAAGGCATTTCAACCTTTTAGAATGGGGAAGAAGCTGTCCCGAAACCGGGAAACCACCATAGGATCAGTGGTCATAGGAAAGGGGTGGAGCCAGCAGAAGGAGACATGACCATCTGTGGGGGGGAAAACCAGAGGGATGGATTGGAACCCCAGGAGGGCTGGTTTTGGCCCCAGGCCTGAGGTTCTGTATCCCTGACCTAGAGCAATAAGGGAGCAATCCTATCACAATGCCTCAATGCCTGAACTCAGAGGCTTACAGGCATCCCAAGCAGAGTTGGCGGAGTGGTGGAAGTGATCTTCACCTCCCTGTCCTCCCGCCCTGCATTGTCACAAGATAGGCTTTTTTGCCCATCTAGCTGGGGCATTTCAGAAGGCTGGAGAGACTTCAGGATACCTTGTATCCTGGCCTCTCCAGTCTCCTCCCCTCCCTACCCACCAAAACGCCCATTATTATTGTTGTAATAGCTAAAACAAGTTAATACAACGTGATCAGTAGAAAAGTTAAAAATAACCCCCAACCCCCACCATGCACTATTTAGAATTGTTTAAAAAAGCCTCAACATAGAGGGCAGTCTTAACCTGGTTCCGAAAAGATAACAAAGTTGGCACCAGGCGGGCCTCGGGAGGGAGCTTGTTCCAGAGTTGGGGGGCTACCACAGAAAAGGCCTTCCCCCTTTTATCACTCCTGATCTCAGAGAGCAGCCAGGGGACGGGGGCGGAGCTTCAATTCCCCCTCTGAGGGCAGAACACTGTCTCCAAACTCGGATCACGGAATCCAAGATATCCTTTGGCCCCTCAGAGGATGTCTAGGGGCCATAGGATCACTCCCTAACAACGCAATTCATTTTAATTTCCAGATGGGTAGACATGCTACTCTGTTGCAGCAAAAACAACAGAGAGCCTTGTGACACCTTAAAGATGGTCACATTTAATATGGCATAATTGGAATACAGTCCACTTCATCAGATGCATGAAGTGTTATCCTAAGTTACAAGTATATGTACACACACGGTGGAGGTGAGCGGGACTTGTGAACAGTTTGTGATTATGCATGTCCCAACCACTATAAGTAAGAGCCATGAGGTTTATCTGCTCCACTGATTTGTTGAGTTAATTTTCCTCCTTAATTGGCCAACTACATATTCCATCCCTCAACCATCTTCTACCCTTCACCTGTCACATCAGAATGTATCTATTTATTATTTTGAACCGCACTTTTGAACAATACACAAACTGAAACTCAATTATCCTCAAAATTCTCCCTTCTCCAAATGTTACAATGCAGTTCAAAAAAATGGGTGCCAAAAATTGAATATTAGGGGGAAATGCCTACAAAATGCTCATATTAGTGAATATAATGTTCACCGATGCATTAAACCTGCTTGCAAAAATTGTGCATAGTAGGCAAAAATTGCACATGAACATGAGTTTATTAGGAGAGATGCACACAAAAATGCGTACAAATTTTCATTCACAACTTGGGACGAACCGAACTTAAGTGATAAATGGAGAGAGACCGAAATTGACAGATTAATCTGTCTCTGCTATGCACATTCATTAGAACATCTGTAGAGAGGCCAGTGCACATATAGTGTGATGCATGGGAGCTCTCTAACATGCAGAGGTTGGAGGTGGAGCCCGCTGCTGCCTCAGTGCCAAATTACCACTATCCAAATTCATATTACACCACATGACTGTTTGAAAGGAGCTTTCATGTCTCTTGAATGTGACCCAAATTAGATTCCACACTGCATTCTGATCTCTGACAGTTTGATGGCTCACTTTTTGATTGTGAATCACTGTGAAACCTATGTAATTTGACAGCACTGCTGGTTTTTTTCTACAACACTGCATTTGAAGCATTTGGGTTTGGTGTAATACTTTACATTCATCTTCACTGAATTATACATTATTGCTGCTTGTCCAATGTCCCTAATATATGCAGGCCATTCTGAATTTTATTCCTGCCCCTTTGGAATTCATGGTGATATATATAAAAATGGTGAGTTTTTATATAACAATTTTTATTTGTTCCCCCCCCCCCTCACAGTTTTTATATAACAAGCAAGTATTTTCCTGTATTCTGTATTAACAACTTTGGGGGGGGGGAATTATGTACGAGTAGATATAGTAATAACTTTATCATCACTGAACATATATACAGTGCAAAGTAACCTATGTATGTTTACTCAGAAGTATGTCCCTCTGTGCTCAGGGGGGCTCACTCCCTCATTAGTGCCTTTAAGGAGTGCAGCCATAAATACTTCTTGCGCTGACATAACACCCTGAACATCATTCAGTTTTCTGACCCATAGAAGAATGTGAATTTAAAAAGCAAAATAACAGAAGAGGCAAATAAGAAAGGATGTTTAAAGACCTATCATGATCAGAAATAATGGATTCATTGGCCTGACATGTATTTATGTCTAAATATCTTAAGGTCCTTTGCGTTCTTCTGAATATTAGTCTCATGTTTAAAGACAGTCCAAAAATACCCTAGAGAAATCACAGATTACTTCTCATTCATGTGACATGATTTACCACCGTTGTAATTCTTTCTCGGCCCCCGGTTTTCTGCAGAAGCACTTTGGACAACAGAAAAATCAGCCTTACTGAATAGGGAGTGTCAGTGGCTCAGGAAAGGCATTTAATTTAGCACATTCAGGGAGGGGGGGAATTCAAAATAGGCATCATCTTAGGGCACAAGTAAAAAAAAAAACTTAACTGAATGCATGTAATCCATAAGAAAACGAATTTCAAACATTTAATTAGCATAGAAACAGGCAATGCTATTCAGTAGGTTATGAGGAAATCAAATAGTCATAGCTAGCAGCCACTCTTTTAAAACCAGAATTGGAGCACAACCCCCCAAGGGCTGTTTCCACCAATTTTCCAATAAATCATGTAATGACTTTTAGAAAAGACAGTTATTTAATTCTTGAATTAGAGCTACAGGACCATAACCAAAGACTGACAGCCCTCTTATGCCACCATGCTCTCCTACGGTCCCTTTGTAAAAAGGGCCTGGCTGAGAAATGATGCATTAATTAGGGAAATGGGGATACGGGAGAGATTGGAATAAAATGCAGATGGCTGACCTTTCATGCCGAGATCACAGTTCACCAAGGGGAGGGGGGATGGCTTTTTTTGTTTTGTTTTTGTTTACAAGCCTGCATCCCATCTCTGTTTCAGCCAATTCAAAATTTAGGCCACCCTATTATTCCAATTGTCAATAGAAAATGATGTTGTAAACACCCAGTCAGAATTCTTCAGTGTTAAGACATCACAAGCAGGTGTTTACTGCCCATATTTATCTCATGATCCATATTGGGGTGGGGGGGAGTTTGCCTTTTTTGCAGAAATAGTAGAAATGTTCTCTCTTACATTAGTGGGGGCTAGTTTCCATGACAAAAGTTTCTTACAGCACAGTCCTCTACATGTCCACACAGAAGTAAGTCCCATGATATTCAGTGGGACGGACTCCCAGCCATGGGTATAGGACTGATGTCCTAAAGTGATTGCACTTGAGCGAAGTTCTACTTGTGTGGAAGAAAGAACCCTCTAGGCCAGTGTTCTCCAACCTTGGGTCCCCAGATGTTTTTGGCCTACAACTCCCAGCATGCCCCAGCCAGCTATGCTGGCTGGGGCATGCTGGCAATTGTAGGCCAAAAACATCTGGGGACCCAAGGTTGGAGAACACTGCTCTAGGCAACCCACTGAATGAAATTATGAGACCTATTCACATGTTCTAATCCCACACACAATTAGAATTGTGTCAAGGAGAGCAGCGGTGAGTCCAGTACTTCTGTCCTCTCCCTCACTTTCCTTGTCACTGCCCCGGCACCCTCCATGAGTGTCTTGTCACCCTCCATGAGGGGTGTGGAACTGCCACGTTTCCAAAGTCTGAGCCTCACAGTTACAGGTTCAAGGGTACAAGAGTTCCAAAGGTGGTCAGCAAAAACAAGGATCAGGCAAAAGACAAGGTCTCCACAGTTCAGGTCAGAGGCAACATGGACCCAAGGCAACAGAGCAGACAAGGAGCAGGCAGCAGGAGAGTCAGAGTTCAGTGCAGGAAGTGCTCACAGCAGGAATCAGTCCAAAGGCACGGGAAGCTGGATTCAGGAAGGTCTGGTCGTCAGTCGAGGTTGTTTCCGGCCACTCTCTCAGCCTTGCACTGCTGTTTTTAGGCAGAGGCTGTCAGGGCCACAGCTCAGCCTCATCTGTGAGCTATTGGTGACTGCAACTGCAAAGGTTCCCCTTGTGAGCAAGCCCCCTATGTGCAAGTAGCCCTTTCCACACAAAGAGGCTTCTGGCTCAGTCTGGCACTCCTTCTGAGTTCCTGTCTTTTCAGGACAGCATCTCTCCCGAGGGCTTGGGAGGTTTCTCTTCCTCTACCTCTGAGGCAGAGTCCTTGTCCTCCACAGGTGATGCCCTCATAGTAGTCACCCCTGAGGGCCCGGGCTCCTCCTGGTCTACTGGCAGATCCTGGGCATTGCTGGTGATGGGTGGTTCCTGGTCATCCAGATCTTCCAAGGAGGAGGATTCTTCCAGCGGGGGCATGGCATGAACCTCTTTCAGCCTGAGGGCTGAATTCAGCTCACAGGGTCCACATTCCAGCGGCCAAAGCAAAAGGGGTGGGGGCAAAGTGGAGGATGAAAAATAGCCAAAATAGCAGCATGTTTTAGCTGAAGGCTCTTACTGCCAGTAACTAAGGGCCAAACTAGATGTTCTGTCTAGCACACATGGTGAAGCCATGCAACTTTTTTTAAATCCCCCTAGTGGGGGGATTTCACACAAAAATGGGTGGGGAAAAGGTTTCACCCACCCCTCCTGGAATACCACATCTTTCTTTAAGGAAAGGAGGTAAGGAAAAGTAACACACATGGCTCCATCAGGCATTCTCCGATCTTGCCTGGGGGGACATAAGTGCCGTGTCTCTCTCTCTCTCACTCGCTCCTACTCCCCCTCCCGCCAGCCAGAATGTCAGGCACAGCTCACGGGTTTCTTTGTAAAGCTTTCTTGAGTAAAATGCACGGCAACTCCGGTGGTTGCAGAAAAGCGTTAAACAAAAGTAAAGAAAGTAATTCAAGACCCTTTATCCCATCAATGGGAGGTCAGGAATGATCAACAGTTGATTCCGCACTGAAGAGTTTTGCGCGTTCCCCACCTCAAACCAGAGAACTTTCTCCACCCCTAGGGTGGGTCAAAAGTCTTGTTAGCCAATTGGGCAGAGCGACCAAGAGAGGTCAGTTGTTCCTGCCTCCTTAGGCGACGTCACTCATGAGGATCTGTCACAGAGGCTGGCTTCCCCCCCCCCTTCCCATCAGGAGCTCTTCCTCCCCTCCCATCGGGGGCTCTTTTCCGAGGGATTCTTCTTCTATTCCCCCCTCCTCCGGCTGCAACCTTGACGGTGCAGCTGGGTCAGTGTTATCAACCATGAGTGGCTCCGCTCCTAACTCCTCTTCTAACTCCCACTCCCCTTCCGTTTCGGAATCCATTCCCACAGAATCTGACCAGTGTTGTTTTGGAGTTAGGGAGTCGGAACTTGAGGGGCTAGGGGAGGTAGCCCCGACAATAGCCCAGACTGTGGAATGGCCAGACTGTGGAATGGCCTGTTGGAGGAGACTCGTCAACTAGACAGTCTCTTGGCTTTTAAAAAGGCCATAAAGACTGACCTCTTCCGACAGGCCTACCCAGTGGAATTTTAAGAGTTTTTAGGATACTTCTAATGGTTTTAAAGAATATTGTAATAATATTTACTATGTTTTTAACTAGTTATGTATTTTTTATTTATGGTTGTTCCACGCCTCGATCTGAGTGGAGAGGCGGGTAAGAAATTATTTATTTATTTATTTATTTATTAATTTATTTAATTTTTATACTGCCCAATAGCCGAAGCTCTCTGGGCGGTTTACGGCAATTAACAAGACAGTCCCTGCCTGCAGGCTTACAATCTAAAAAGACACGACACACAAGGAAAAAGGAATGGCGAGGGAAGAAGGGGGAATATTAATTACTACTTCTGGCAGTAATTCTCTGTGTAGAAGTCTCAAGAAGTTAGCCCGGGGGGGGGGGGCAGTCCAACTGGAGCAGGCCCTGATGTTCCCTCAGCCTGCTCCTGCCTCCTTCGCTCCTTCCTCTTCCCCACAGGGCTGTAGATGTCAGTTAGCCCTGGGGGGGGGGGCAGTCCAACTGGAGCAGGCCCTGATGTTCCCTGTTAATTATTATTATTATTATTATCAGTGCTTTTTTTCTGGAGAAAAAGGTACCGGAACTCTTGGATTACATTTCCTCGGGAGTAGATGGCGATTAAATTGTAATGCAATCAATAGAAGAAAAGGTGCTGGAACTCAGTTCCGGTGAGTTCCACCAGAAAAAAAGCCCTGATTATTATTATTAGGCCTGGAATGTGTTGCGACTTCAGAAATCCCTTCTGAGGTCACAGAGCCGCAGAGCAGCTGCCCCCTCTCCCCGCATAGCTGGCTCTGTTCTTTCTGCCCTGCTGGGGAACCAAAGACGGTCTTCCATCTTTGGTTCCCCCATGGGGGGCATTTCTGGGGGCGGGGAGGGGAGGAGCGAGGCTCCGCCAGACTCTGAGGAATCCAGGCAGTGCCTCAGCCTCTCCTCCTCACAAGGAGAGGAAAAATATCAAGATGGCCGAAATCTAGATTTTTTTGAGGGCAAGGGGAGCACAGCAGATATCCTATCCGCCACACTCCTCCCGCCATGCACAGGATGCCCGCAATCCTCTGGGTTCGGAGGGTTGCAAGCACCCTCCATTGGAATTTCACTGCCCATTTGGAATTTCAACCTTTTAGAATGGCGGGGGGGGGACTGTGCAAAACCACTAAATAATTGGCATTTGGGGAAAAGGGGGTGGGACCAGGGGAAGGGGTGGGGTCATCAGGCAAACCCTAGAGGCCCAAACTGGGGACACAGCTGGGCTGGATTTGGCTCACAGGCCTGAGGTTCAACATTCCTGAGTTAGAGGGTGAACATCTGCAACAAGGAGCCTGTTCTACTTGTACACTATTTTATTTTATTTTATTTATATGCCACCCAATAGCTGAAGTTCTTTAGGCAGTTCACAAAAAAGGCACATCATAATACAAGATAATAAAAACATAATATAAAATCTCTAACATACAAAATTTAAAACAATTTAAACAACCAAAACATTTACAATAAGATACTGGACTTGATAGAAACATCTGACATAAACGCCCCATTGTAAGCCATCAAATGCCTGGGACTAGAGGACAGTCTTAACCTGGTGCCAAAAAGATGAGAGCGTTGGTGCCAGGTGGACCTCAGTGGCAAGAGCATTTCAGTAATCAGGGTGCCAACACTGAGAAGGCCCTCTCCCTTGATGTCACCTTCTGAGCCTCCCTCCAAGGAGGCACTTGTAGGAAGGCCTCTCATGTTGATCATAGTGTTCAGGTAGGTTCAGGTCGGGAGAGGTGCTCCATCAGGTATTGTGGTGCTAAGCCATGTAAGCTTCCTGCCCAGGCTTCCTGCGCAATGTAGAACTCTGATCTTTCAGGTTTCTAAATCAAGCAAGGAGCCTACACGAGGTGAGTAGGCTCCCCACTGCAGATGTTCTCCCTCCAAGTTTGGTGGGCAACAGGGATGGAGATGGAGTGGGGGAAGCTAGTAGGTTTGTCCTCACTCTCCCTCATGCAGTTCTAATCACGTAGGAGATTAGAATGGCCAAACAGGGCTAATGTTTCCATTTTCCATTAATGAAAAGTTAATTATCACAAAGGGTCACGGTGGGAAAGGTCTTTGTCTCAAGATCAGTAACCAGATGAAAAAGAAGGCAATATCTTGCAAAATTCTCTTTGATTTTAGCAACTGTAGATTTCCTAACCTCTTAAGAACTGGCACAAACAGGGCCAGCCCTACCATTAAGCAGGCTGATGTGCCTGCATCAGGTGGCGGAGCAGGAAAAGTGGTGAATTGCACTGTTCTCCCACCCACCCCATTCCTGCCAGGAGTGCCCGTCATTGCCTCCCCACTGCCTCCAGCTTATGCTCTAGAGAGCCCTGCCAGCCGCTCTCCCACTGTGGCATTTGCCACAGCAAGAGGGCAACTGTCAGGGCTCTCTAGAGCAACCTGCTGGATGCACCACCAGCTTCAGCTGCTTCTTCTTACCATAGGTGGTGGCCACTGCCTGCCCACCCTACCCACTTGGCCAGCTGGCTAGCTGGCCACTCCCTCACTTGCTTGGCCAGCCAGCCCCGTTGTCTCTCAGCATTCACTTTTGGCCATGAAAGCGGGCATCTCTCAAGTAAACGTTTGGACAAGGTTTGACACTCCTGCTAAAAGGGAGGGAAAACACACATCTTGCATTGGATCCCACAGCTTCCCTGATGGGTTGGACTACAACTTTCAGCATCCCCAGCCATCATGGCCAATAGATAAAGGACGGATCATATGGTTGAACGCTTCCTCATGTCAAAATTCCCTTCGTGTGGCAGGTTTTGTGCACAGCATTTCACCTAATGGACTAGTTTTATTCTTTGACTTGGGGCAATATTCAATCATACAATGTGCCACCTGGCTGCCATCTGAGGTGGTATAGTCCAGTTCACTGTAGTGCCACATGCTTTTTTGGAATGTTTGAATCAGCTCATAGATGGCCAAAAGGAAGGTCAGAGAAGAGGCCCAGAGTTGGCCATGCATCATCAGATAGATGTCGCTCAATTCATTTTAGTAATATTTTCAAAATTATAATTGCATGAATCTGCAATCATCCTGCTTGACAGACAATCAATAACATTTACTAACTATAATGTATTGATATCAGATATTGTCTTTTTTGGAAAGACAAACAAGGGTAAATACCAATAGTCTAAACTCCGAAGGATCGAATTTTGTAGCAGCTGCACGAAGGTCATATTGGTTTTCTTTTTTAGATAAACGGACATGGCATTGTTCAGCTTAAAGCCAGTTAGTGTGTTTATACTTGATATGCACTTTAGGTGGTGCTCCTGTTTCTTTTGTAGCTAAAGTATAACCATGGCTCAGCTCAGCTCTATGACACTGGGAGATTTAAAAAAAAAAAAATGAAAAGAAGCTAAGCTTACAAAGCAAAAGACAAACAGTTGTCCCTGCACTGTGTAGAATATCCTTTTTAAAGGACCAAACCACAGAAAGATCTCATGACTTTGACCTCTGTAATTTCTCCCCCAGTCATCCTTTTGTGACATTTCTTATTTGCAATATCTGCTGTGTTGCTGGCATCCACTCTGTGGTGGTGACTGTACTTTGTAAGATCATATTTACTTTTTGCACTTATCTAATGCTTGGCCAATGGAAAATTCCTGAAGCTAGGGTACAACAGAACAAGATGGTCACAAAATATGGCTAGCCTTTTCTGTAAAAGTACGGTCATCGACTGAGATCTTTCCAAGCAGAATTTTCTAATCTTTTATTGTATTATTTGATCTATTAAAAATATTTCAATCCTGCTTTCCAAGAGGGGGGGGACCCAAATCCTGCTAAGAATATATCAATAAAATCCACAAGACATATTAAGACATACTGAATTGAAAAGGGGAAACACTAAACAGCTAATATAGAGCAGGCACAGTAAATTAAGTAGCAAAAAACTTAAATACCACAGAATTATAATTGCATGAATCTGCAATCATCCTGCTTGACAGACAATCAATAACATTTACTAACTATAATGTATTGATATCAGATATTGTCTTTTTTGGAAAGACAAACACAGAAAGCTCTCTAGAAGACTACTTTTGCCCAGTGCTCAATGGTCAACAAGATCAGTGTCAATCAATTCTGAGTAACCATCCAACAATAACTCAGTTCACTCACACCCAAGTAAACATTCACTGTACCTGAGGGGGTTGGACTGGGGGAGCACAACAGGGCTTCCAAGGAAGATCTTAATGTCCATGTAGGTTCATATGGGAGAAGGCTGCCCTTCATGTATCCTGGGCCTAGATCATTTAATGATCAAAATCAGAACTTTGAGTTGGTTCCAGAAAACAAGTGGAAAACAATGAAGATGTCATACAACCCACACAATATGGTCCATGTGGTCTGTCCAGTTAACAACCAGCTCTAGTTTCTGAGCACTTTTCAAAGGCAGTCCCGTTACCGTATAACAATAATCTAACCCAGAAACCACCAAAACATGGATTCCTGTACAGGGAAGGGCACAGCTTGCAAACCAGCCTAAACTTGTAAAACATTCTCTTGACCACCACCGCCACCTGGACATCCAAGAGCAGTGCTGGATGCAACAGCACATCTAAACTGTGAACCTGAGTTGTAAGGGTAGGGTATCTCCACTCAACATAGGCTATACTCTTACTCCAGGATCAAATATATTCCCATCCAACACTACTTTTGTTTTACCTGGATTAAATTTTAGCATGTTCACACTCATCCAGGCCATCACTAACTTCAGACACTGGTTCAGAGTCTCCACTGCCTCCCTAGGATTCAATGACAACGAGAGATAGACTTGGATGTCATCCACATATTGATGGCACCTCGGTCCAAATCTCTGGATGACCAGATCCAGAGGTTTCATAGAGATCTTCAACAACACAGGAGACAGGATGGATCCTTGCAGCACCCTGGAAACTGCAGGCCACAGGGTAGAGAGTACTCTCAGCACCACCTGGAACCAGCCCTCCAGGAAGGAAAAGAAGCACAGTATAACGCTACCCAATCCTACTCTGGAGTATAACACTACCCATTCCTAATCTGGCATGTCAAGCCAGAAGGGCACCAGGATCAATGGTACTGAAAGCCCCTAAGTGATCTAAGAGATACAAGGGGGATGTACTATCCCTGTCCAAGGCATCCGATCATCCATCAAGGTAGTCTCCATCCCAAAGCTCTTGATGTAAAGAATTCTGCATCTAGGAGAGGCCAGAGATGAAGCCCGAAGTAGGTCCTGGGGTGGAGACAAAGATGGGATCCAGTACCTTTTGGTAGCCCCTATTGCTCCACCCCTCTTTTATGTTTGCAGGAGGTGGGCACAGATTTCAAGAGTGGAGAGGGCCAAAATTTATTGGCATTCTTCCATGCTCATCGCTGATGCTGACATTGTTCTAGGACATTCTGTGGGGAGGGAATTAGCATCCAGCATCAGTAAGAGAGCAGGAGGATGGCTGGATAGTCCCCCCCCATCCTGCCCTTGAAATTTGTCTCCTCTCTCTGAAAAAAAACAATCTGGGATCTCCACTTTCATGGGGAAAAAACTAGGCTGCAAAATTGAGAGAGGCATTTTTATTCTGCCCTAGCACTGAACCCTGTGATTTTTGGTGAGGCTGAGACTCAGAGTATCATTGAAGTTATTCAGCTATGGAGTAAAGCTTTAAAAAAAACACTGAGGGGGAAAATGGCCTTGATCTTTACTTACCTGACCACTGGTTCCAAAGCAGACAAAAAATGTAAACAGATGGATGCTAGTCCTCAAGTTTCTCACACATGCTATAGCAGGGGTGGGGAACCTCTTTCAGCCTGAGACCGAATTCAGTTTTGGAGCTGCTTTGGGGGACCACATTCCAGTGGTGGGCAGAGCAAAAGGCAAAAGAGGTGTGGCCAAAATACAAAAGAAATGTCAGTGTATTGTAGCTTAAAGCTCTTTTTGCCAGTAACTGGGGTTTAGGAGAGGTATTTTATAACCTTTAGGAAAAAACTGCACAAGAGCCAGGAAACCTAGTGGTCAGGGGGAAGGGGTGGGGTCATCTGGGGAACCCCAGGAGGGCCAAATTTGGCCCCCTGGGCATGAGGTTCCCCACCCCTGCTCTATAGTTACACCATCAAGTGCTTGCATTGAACAGAGGGTTGGACTCAATGGCCTTGTAGGCCCCTTCCAACTCTATGATCCTATGAATCCTGTGTGTATGTGTGTCTATACATCTATATACTAGCTGTTGCCCGCGGCTTTGCTCACATGGAGTTTAGGATACGGTACAATTGTTTTTAAAAGAAACATGAGTTTTTTGTCCAAACTGTACGAAATATAATTTACAGGTTGATGTCTTAATGTAATAAGCAATGTTTATTGCAGACATTAGTCAGGGTGGATTGGCTGCAGAACAAAGATAGTTGTTCCATTCATATGAATTTTTTCATGTGTTATTAGAAACAGACAATGAGACAGACCAAAAATTTAAAAATTACTTATCTGGCATCTGCAACCTACAAAAAAACCCAAACTATTTCAGTACTTCTTTGTAAACTACATTAGTGGTTCTCCCTTCAGGTGCTAGGATGACCAGAGGGTTAGGTGAGCTCACTCTGGAACAGGCCACGTGAAACTGCCCATGTGAGAAGCAGTCTTCCCTTAGGTCAATCCCCGCTACCTGCAAAGTCTGCCCCTGCGACTTGTTGATGGTCATCATGGCGAAACAAACCTTTAGGGGGAACTGAAGTCTTTTGAATTCAAATGGATATTCTGAAGGGATAAGAGGTATTCGTGGTATGAGCACCGACTCCCCCTGACCAGAACCGGAAAACAAAATAGAATTTAGGAAAATGGAGCTTGAGGCAGAAAAGGAGGAAAGAGAGAGAGATGAAAATGAGAAAGCTTGAAGCAGAGAGAGAAAGAGATAGGGAGTTAATAAATTCTATTCGGGGGCAGTGAGAAAGGTACACAATGTCTACCCAGCGTAAACACCACAATAAACAATAATAGTATTTGAAAAGAGTTTTTCCCCCACAGACAAATTATCCCAGTCAGTCAGGACTTCTTCTTTTATATATATAAATAAATTGTAAACAGACTAATAACAACATATTTTTAATGTTCCTGGACAGATGCCCCGCACACAGCAGTCAGTCAGTCAGTCATTAAAAAATTCTCCCCCCTTTCACCAATTTCCAAAAATCCTTCCTTAGTGGGTGCCTACATCATAAAAACAATGTCCCTTCCAAATTTCACGCTCCTACGTTAACGGTTTGAGCTGGGTGAGTCAGTCAGTCAGTCAGGACTTCTTCTTTTATATATATAGATATATGTATGTATGATGCACACACACACCCCGCACATGCACACACACACACACACACACACACACAAGTAGCCTCCCTCTATCCCATTGCTGGACCCTGTAGTTACTGGAGGGGAAAGTACCTTTTACGTACATATTATAACTGAATCAGAAACTGGAAATGAAAATATGGTTGCAGTCCTAAGCATGCTCAGTTCCATCAAAATCAATAGGACTCATTTCAGAGAAAAGATGTTTAGTATTTAATATAAAATGTGCTATTTTTTCTCTTCAGAAATCTAACATGGGGCAATGCTCACTATTCCCCACCCCTGAAATGCATTTTGTCCTTTCTGCACTCCCCCACCCCCCAATATTATTTCTGGTCCTGCCACTGTGCCCCACCGCATGCAGAACAAAGCATCAAGGAAGGCTAGGCCGTAACAGATGTACAATGTTCTTATATATTTGGTGACCTACAGCCATGTCACATTGCTATATCCATATTAGATGCACATTTGAATCCTGCTCACTCACACATTAAAATGGCTGCCCACCATCCACCCAGGAGTAAAGAGAGACTACTTCTGTTCGCTGGACTGGCCCCTGACATTTTGCTGCCTGAGGCGAAAGATAAAATAGACCTATGAACTATGATAAAATGGTTCTATGATAAAATAGAACTATGGGGCATCCATAGTTCTGTCCTCCAACACCGCACTGCTGCTCCTCTAGTATCTGCTGCCTGAGACGGCCACCACACTTTGCCTAATGGTAGGGCCGGCCCCGCCTGTCTGGGATGTCAAAGGTTGTTGGCTAATTATCCTGATAAGCTATAACAGCCATGTAGCCTGGAAAACAAATTGAACCAAAGCATGTATGTAGCAGGGATGGGGACTCGGACTCCAGGACTCGACTCGTGAGTCGGACTGAGTCCCCCCTCTGACTCGAGTCAGACTCGAGTCCCAGTATTTTTAATGGGACTCGAGACTCGACTCGGGACTCGAGACCAAGGACTCGTGTTCCAAAATCGTGTTCCTCAAATGCAAGATGGATAGGTTTTAGGAAGTACAGCAAGTTTATTTTTTAAAATAATTTTCCTAAAATGCAACCTTTCGGACATTTTGGGTTTAGCTGCCTCTGCCTGCCTGTTTTGGGGTTCCCTGCCTCCTCTGCCTGTCTGGTTATTTTGGGTTTGTCTGCTTGGTCTGTTCTTGCCAAAATCAGTTGCAGAGTTTTGAAATAAAAAGGCACACTTGTGCCTAGAATTTATTTAAGCCACACATCTGAAGTAGCCTTATTTTGTTGGGAAAACCCCCCATTGATTTTAATAGGGACTCGTGGAGTCAGCTTTGGGAGTGACTCGTGACTCGTGAGTCACCATTTTGGACCAAGGACTCGGACTCGAGACTCGGGTCCAAAGACTCGTGACTCGACTCGTGACTTGAGACCAAGGACTCTTCAACATCCCTGGTATGTAGTGAGATATTAACACAACATTCCATCTGCAAATGTTTTCAGATAAAGGCTACACTGTCAAAACATAATGCACTTTAATTCCTCATTAAAATAAAAAGTCATAAATGGTTAAAGTGATTCAGAAGACGAAGGCAAGCCAAAAATAAAAATAAAAATATATGACCAGTTTAGCCTAAAGCTGCCATAAAAACCCCATTTTCCGGAATAGTACAAACAGCAAAATTATTGATTAACTTGTATTATCTACGAGAAGAACAAATTATTGCTGATTAAAGCCATGCAGGTGATAAAGGAACTTAAGCAACAAAAGCTGCCAGCTTTAGGTTAGAAACCAGCTGTGTCCCTAATTATGCAGCCTGATTTATACTCTATTAAATCAGTATATAAGTAACCCATTTCTCCGAAAGCATTTAAACCTCTTATATTCCACCAAACACAGCAATTTTATTTGAAATAAATGTATCCAGCCCTTTGGGGAACATATGGTATATTTCTCACTTATTAATAATTCAGTTCAAATGAGCAAAAATTAGTTGGTGCAGTTACAGCTGATTTTGTCCTGAAAAGATCTGCATTAATTTTAGACGTTTTGTAAATTGGCCTATTAAATAAAAGCATTATATGTGAATTACCCTTTAAATTTTAACCAAGTTGGTAGTTTAATGGTATTTTCTAGTCAGATTCATTTTCGATCTTTAAAAAATTAGAGTCATTATGGTAAGACAAATTTTTGAGTCTGGCTGTTTCCATCCAATTACATATTGTACTAATAAGTAAACTAGGAAACTTTTATGCTTCCATTCTAGTATTTTGTCCAACACATCAGTAGTCGAATTCCACGTATTTCTTTCTTCTTGAGTAAAAGGCATCGCATCTGACCTCATACATCATTGTGCTAAAATGTCATTGGTCTGTATACTAAACATGGGTTTCTTTTTTTTTTTTTTTTTTTGCTACCTGTCATCTGCACACCTAATTTTAGGATGTGTATACAACAGAGTGATGCTGTTAAAACTACAGTGAGTTAGGAGGTCAATGAGCACCTGTTTGGGGGAATGCTTTTTGGTTTTGGTTTTTGCATGCTGCAGTGTTAGTGTAAGATGATGATCAACCTCAGATGATATATTCTCTTCTCAACAGAATTGTGTAACTTCCATTAACATTAATTGAAATTATGTTCATGCATCAAGAGGCAAAATATGCCCCTAAATGTTTAAGGTGTACAATATTGTAAGGTGTCATGGTCAGGTTAGTTTGAAAATATGTGATTATGGTGGATTAATAAGATCTACCTAGCATCAATAAATTAAAAGGCAATACAATCCCAAGTTTTCTGGACATGCCACTGATATACTTTGTGATACTGTACTGAGAAAGGAACAATAGAATTTGACATATTTTAGTCAGGGATGTTGAAGAGTCCTTGGTCTCGAGTCACGAGTCGAGTCACGAGTCTTTGGACCCGAGTCTCAAGTCCGAGTCCGAGTCCGAGTCCTTGGTCCAAAATGGTGACTCACAAGTCACGAGTCACTCCCAAAGCTGACTCCACGAGTCCCTGTTAAAATCAATGGGGAGTTTTCCTAACAAAATAAGGCTACTTCAGATGTGTGGTTTAAATTCTAGGCACAAGTGTGCCTTTTTATTTCAAAACTCTGCAACTGATTTTGGCAAGAACAGACCAGGCAGACAAACCCAAAATAACCAGGCAGGCAGAGGAGGCAGGGAACCCCAAAGCAGGCAGGCAGAGGCAGCCAAACCCAAAATGTCTGAAAGGTTGCATTTTAGAAAAATGATTTTAAAAAATAAACTTGCTGTACTTCCTAAAACTTATCCATGTTGCATTTGAGGAACACGATTTTTTCTAAATGTTTGGCCCCCATTCTGGAACGGTGAGATCTCATCACAATTCCACCCTCACTGAACACCCGCTCCACTGGTGATGAACTTGCTGGAACCAGAAACACACTCAGAGCAGCCATACAGAGTAATCTCAGGTCCTTCTTCTGCCTCTCCCAAGTACGCAACACATCAATCAAAATAAATCTTGACACACTGTTGGGGCTGCACTCCTGGTAGCCATCCATAGTGGCCGAGCAGCGGCACACCTCGCTTCCATGCGCTCTTCGCCGGCAAACACGCTCCTCTCCACTCCTTCTGGCACAGCCCAGGGATGTTGAAGAGTCCTTGGTCTCGAGTCCCGAGTCGAGTCTCGAGTCCGATTTAAAATATTGGGACTCGAGTCCGAGTCGAGTCAGAGGGGGGACTCAGTCTGACTCACAAGTCGAGTCCTCGAGTCCGAGTCCCCATCCCTGATTTTAGTTCATGCATTTCTTAGCTGCCTCTCAAGAGTGCAGTCTTCCCAATGTAGCTTACAATTAGTGATGCTGCTGAATTTCGTAATTAGTTGGTTCATTGGTTGAAACTCGTGCATTCATAATGCTCACCTTTGTCGTGAGCTTGGATCACTGTTTTATGAACTCATTATTAATTTTGGAATGGATTGTGAACTTTGGAGCATGTGCAGTCTGCATCAAAACTACAGCATTTCTGTACCTGCACTGAGCTGGAGTGGAGTGAGCAATCCTATGGCCCCTAGACAGTGTCTGGGGGGGACCATAGGATATTTTGGATTCCCAGATCCGAGGACAGAGACAGTGCTCCAACCTTGGAGCTGGGAATTGGAGCTCTGACCCCCCCCCTCTGCCCCCTTGCAACCGGCACGGAAAGAACCACACTGGCTGCTCTCCAAGGTTGGGAAAGTGACCTTGGAGAGGGGTTTTGAGGGGCAAGGAGGGGAGGAACCTGGAGAGGCCAGGATGCGAGCTATCCTGATGCTTCTCCAGCCTCCTTCCCACCCCCTCCGAAATGCTCCAACTAGACAGGCAAAAAAGCCCGTCTAGCAAAAATGCAGGGCAGGAGGACAGGGAGGTGGCGATCGCCTCTGCTGCTCCTCCTGCTCTGCATTGGATAACCATAAGCCTCCAAGTTCGGGGCTTATGGGAATCGACATAGGATTGCTCCCTTAACCTTTCCTTTCAGGAGGAAATGTGATGATGTCACTTTAAGCTTTTAGAGAAAGGTTGGCATTTGAACGCTTTCCACAACCCAATTATGTTTGAAGAAACAGCCACGTCGTTGTGTACACCTCCATATACTTCTTGCCTTTATTCCGATCGGTAATGGTGAGTAAATATTATGTAGAAAGGCCATGTGGACACAGCCAACCAGGAAGGGATACTTAATGTGGGGACACATGATGTCATGGTGCATTACACGATTCCAGACTCCAGCTCCCAAGATGCAGTTTGATATTATGCATGCAAAAAAACTCATATAGACAGAATGAGACAGAATTTAGAAACTTTCATCCAAGATTACACAAATGAATTCATTACTTTCTGAGGAGATGACACATTCATCTTGGTAAGTTCGCCCATCACTACTTGTAATATAAGACATACAATACTATATGTCATAAAATGTCATTAAATTTTAGAAGTCAAGAGAAGTAACATTCTTCATAATAGGATGAACCTCCCCATTGGCCAAGCACAGGATGCTCTGTCACTACATTTCCACAAATGCATCTATACTATAGCATCTGTGCATATCATAGGAACATTGATATCTGCCTTATACCAACTCAGACTGTTTGTCCATCTAGTCATAAAATCATACATTGATTTAAAAACGATTGCCATGTTAGTCAGTGAAACATCATGACTGGTTCTGCTGAAGTGTTGACCCAAGACATCAGGCCTATAGTTTACCGTTGATATGTCAGCAACAGCCACTATAAAAAGATGTGGCGCAACTGCATTGCTCAAAGCTGCTGCATGGCAGAGGAGCAGAAAGTTGGTGGGGTCTGGGGCTGAAATAAAGGTGATTCACGCCAGGGACAGAATAGTACTAAGGACTTTGAAGTCGCCATGAAATGAACTGCATGGGTCCAACATCGCATGGGTCCAAGGCTATCAGTGGCTACTAATTCTGATTAGCTATATGCTACCTCCAGTATCAGAGGCAGTCAGTCAGTCAGTCAGGCGATCACTCGTGACCGAGTAAGATTATCTTCCAGGATAAAAAAGAAAATTTAGAAAAAGGAGATTTTAAAAGGAGGAGAATTCTAAAGAAAATTGTGTAGACTCTAGCGATGGGTCCGTAAGTGACTGTGGAGGCCAATTCTAGATCCACACAGCTTCCCACAGTGAGGACACAGGTTACCAGATGGAAGATGGTCTTGTAAAGGATTCATTTGACGTTCTTTTCACTTAGCACGTTTCTCCCTTTCACCTTGCACTCGAGCTTCGTCAAAGTCCATAGAACTTTTGTGAAAGGCCAACCTCCAGTTAGATCGTTCATGGGCCAGAGCTTCCCAGTTTTTGATGTTTATATTGCATTTTTTTAGATTAGCCTTAAGAACATCTTTAAACCTCTTATATTGACCACCGATATTCCACTTTCCATCCTTGAGTTGGGAATAAAGTAACTGCTTTGGGAGACGGCAGTCAGGCATTCGAACAACATGACCGGTCCACTGAAGTTGGCGTTGAAGGATCATTTTTTCAATGCTAGTAGTCTTTGCTTCTTCCAATACACTGACATTTGTTCGCCTATCTTCCCAAGTAATTCGCAGGATTTTCCGGAGACAACGTTGATGAAATCTTTCAAGGAGTTGGAGGTGACGTTTATAGATAGTCCATGTTTCGCAGGCATACAATAAAGTTGGTAATACAATGGCTTCATAAACCAGTGTTTTGGTCTTCTTACAAATATCCCATTCTTCATAATAGGATGAACCTCCCCATTGGCCAAGCACAGGATGCTCTGTCACTACATTTCCACAAATGCATCTATACTATAGCATCTGTGCATATCATAGGAACATTGATATCTGCCTTATACCAACTCAGACTGTTTGTCCATCTAGTCCAGTGTTGCCTACCCTGATTGGCAGTGACTGTCCAGGGTGTCAGGCAGGGTCTATCACATCACCTGCTATCTGATCCTTTAAACTAGAGATGCTGGGGACAGAACATGGGATCTACTGCATACAGAGCATACGAACATCAGAACATAAGAAGAGCCTTGCTGGATCAGACCAAGAGGCGATCTAGTCCAGCATTCTCTTCAAATAGTAGCCAACCAGTTGCCTGTGGGAAGCCCACAAGCAGGACATGAGTGCAATAGCACCCTGCTATGCTGTTCACGTTCCCCAGCAACTGGTGTACGTAGGCGTACTGCCTCTGATACTGGAGGTAGCGTATAGCTAATCAGAACTAGTAGCCACTGATAGCCTTGGACCCATGCGATGTTGGACCCATGCAGTTCATTTCATGGCGACTTCAAAGTCCTTAGTACTATTCTGTCCCTGGCGTGAATCACCTTTATTTCAGCCCCAGACCCCACCAACTTTCTGCTCCTCTGCCATGCAGCAGCTTTGAGCAATGCAGTTGCGCCACATCTTTTAATAGTGGCTGTTGCTGACATATCAACGGTAAACTACAGGCCTGATGTCTTGGGTCAACACTTCAGCAGAACCAGTCATACTGCCTCTGATACTGGGGTACCATCTCACCATCATGACAAGTAGCCATTGATAGCCTTATCTTCCATGAGGATGTGCTCCACCACTGAGCTATGGCCCTTCACCATATCAGTGCTTGAATTATTGGTGTGTGTGTGTGTGTGTGTTGTACATTAATGAAATATAAAAGTCCTACTCGGACTCCCCCCCCCCAATTTAGGCAAAGTATGATTTCTTTCAGAGAATAAAGGAAGTTGGTATTCTCCAACAGTGTCCTTAGAATCACCTGCATTTGTGGGGCTCAGTTTCATTTGAGGGCTCATTCTTAACATGACACTACAGTAATACCTTGGATTGCAAGTAACTTGGTCTGAGAGCGTTTTGCAAGACAAGCAATTTTTTAAAATAAATTTTGACTTGATAAACAAGCGCCGTCTTGCAATACAAGTAGTCGTAGGGATGTAACCGCTCACTTCGAGCGGGCATAGCGGGCCAAAATCGGCCCCGCTCACATCCACCAGAGACTCGCTTTGATATAAGAGTGTTTTGGATTATGAGCACAGTTCCGGAACAAATTATGCTCTCAATCCAAGGTATTGTGAGGACAAATGTTTTGTTTGTCCTCACAACAACCCTTCAAGGTAGGTAACTGATTTTTAAAAAAAAAAACACAAAAAACCATTGTATAGAACGGAGGCTGGAGGGCTTGTCCAAGGTGAGTCTATGGCGGATGTGGACTTAAACCTCTGCCTCTCTGGATTGAGCTCAAACACGATGCTGCCCACAATGCAGAGCACTATCGACATCAGCAGGACTTCACTGAGTGTAGTCCAAAAATATTCAGGAACTGCAGCCAGATCCATCCATCCATCATCTATTGAAACCAAGTTACATGTTAAACTTTCAAGGGCAGTGGGTTCAGGGTGCTTTGCATGCAGGAATTAAAAAAAACTTTGCCTAAGTTCCAACTCAACACACTGCACAATGGGGATGTGTTTACACATAGGATTGCCAACTTTTTTTTTTTTTTTTTTTACTGGTCCTAAAACAGCAGCCTCCGATGTAGAAATTAACCAAGCGAAGCTTTTCCTGGGGTGCAAGAGGCCGTAAGCAATTGCAGTCCTAAAGCCATTTATATTTGACTGTTGTCTGCATCCCTAACATGTCCTGGAAAGAATAACAGACAGTTCCCAATATACTGTCTCTGTAACACTCTAGGATCAAACTCTAGCATGTCTAAGAGTCACACTACACGTTCCTTTAAAGATGTGGCTAGCAGCGATGTATTTTTTTCTTTTTCTTTTACATTACAGGGGTTACATTTTTTTATTGGGAACCCCCTCTCCCATACAGGGAGGTGAGGTTGAATCCTTCCCTCCACAGCCACACATTTTACTGGTAAAAACCCACCCACAATTGGGGAGAAATTGCCAGTAAAACTGTGGCTAGGGAGGGAAGGATGAAACCTCACTTCCTCACTTAGTGGGCCTCCCAATAAAAATCAGACACCACCACCCGCAGTGTAAAAAAGAAAAGACATAGCACATCTTTAAAGTAACATGTAGTTTGACCCTAAAAAACAGAATCAAGGGCAGAACTATGAAAATAAGAGAGGCCTCGGTTGTACTACTAGTGCCCATTGATTTCTGTTGAACAAAGTAAAAGGACGGTAATTACCAAGGCTGTTTGAGGAGGGACACAAGCAGTTCCCACAGAAGAAATCTTTATCACAAGAGGCCCAGGCCAGGTTCAGGCTTCATCTGAAAACTGTCCCTGACTATACACCTTTATTTTTTTCCCCATATACGTGAATGGCTACCATGCATCCCTGGAGGGGAAAGTACAGCACTTGGAGTCACTGTCCTGGTGCGGACATAACCTGCCCCACTGTCTCTGACCCTGCGGAGGAGGCAGACCTCCACTATAGATTTATAATGGTTAGACTCACACACAGAGCCCAGAGTCCAGGTTGATTTGGACCCCATGGGGGAGGGGGTGCTGTTGGTAGTTCTGCCCCAATGTGAAAGGGAGAGCTACCCACAGAAATCAGTAGAGGCGTCCAGGATTTTACCGTAGTTGCAACTGGGCAGTAGCTTCCCCAGCCCAAGCAAAAGGTGGCAGGAAAGAGAGCAGTTCATGCTCTTTATTTAATCCAGGTCTTGTTTCATGTACACAAATGTATTGTGGGTGGGTCGTTGAATATTCCAAAGCATCTGCCTGCAGTGCATTTGCACGCAGGTCAATGGAGCCCAAGGCTTCTGCGTGTGAGTAAGTGCTGGATTTGTCCTGGAGAGGGCAATTTAGGTAGATTCACCTTTGCTCCAACTGGCGAGATGGTTCATATGAGGGATTCGGGGCTGGTAAACCAGAGCAGCCTTCGTTCCCACCTTTAATCCTGCAACATTAACAGTGGACTGTATTTGCAGGGCTGACTTAAGCTGTGCTGCTCCGCCCACAGCCCCACCAGTAGCAGCTGCACTATGGGGATTAGAAGGATAGATTGTATTTGCATTTGGAGGATTTTGAATATGTTTTAAGAACTCACATTTTTCACATGAAATAAGACCTGAGTATGAACTGCTGTCTTTGCTGCTACCCTTTGGCCGGGGGCGGGGGGGAGGTACTGCTGCTGCCCAGTCACAGCTAGACTAAAATCCTGCATTTTCCCATGGTTTTCTGTGGGTAGCTCCCACTTCTGGCCTGGGGGAAGTTGTGGGGAAGCTTCAGAAGGATCCAGAAGCTCAATCTCCAGACTGAATATTGTTATTGGGTGGTATCTAAATATTGAAAATAAATAAACAATTTGAATGAGCTAACTGGATGTTTTACTTCCGTAAATCAGATTAAGGACGCAATCCTCTGCGTGTTTAGGCAGGAAAAAAAGTCCAACAACTTCCAGCACTCCCTAGGCAGCCATGCTAAAAAGTCTGAGTTGTCAGACTTTTTCTGTCTAAACATGCATGGGATTGCGCCCTCAGTGTGGGGGTTATAAAAATGTAAATGCAATGAGACAAAGACTGGAGAACTGCTGATTTTGGCTTCAATCCTATCAACACTTACCCACTGAACTTAATAGGACTTACTTTTGAGTAGACGTTCCTGTTAATGCACTGTTAATGTTTTAAATTGTGGGGTTTAGTTCATAGAATCATAGTAGAGTTGGAAGGGGCCTACAAGGACCATCGAGTCCAACCCCCTGCTCAATGCAGGAATCCAGGTCAAAGCATCCCTGACAGATGGCCGTCCAGCTGCACCTTGAATGCCTCCAGAGTGGGAGAGCTCACCACCTCCCTAGGTAGTTGGTTCCATTGTCTTATTGCTCTAACAGTCAGGAAATTTTTCCTGATGTTCAGGTGGAATCTGGGTTCCTGTAACTTGAGCCCATTATTCCGTGTCCTGCACTCTGGGATGATCGAGAAGAGATCCTGGCCCTCCAAAGTTGTATTTATGGTGGCCTACGGCTGTGAAAAATCCAGTGCAGGCTGGTAGCGCCAATGTCAGTGAGGCGGTGTATCCACACCACACTGGGTTCTAATCTGAACTTTTCACTTTCAGAAGGAGCTACCTATGGTGCTGAACCCTACCCCCAGCCCCAAGATAGTTTCAGCACCATGAATAGCTCCTTAAAAGTTCAGGCTGCAACCCGGTGTGGATACACTGCCCCACTGACATTGGAACCACCACCAGCCTCCATTGGATTAATCTCTGATTGAGAAACAAACAAATAAACAAATGAATCTTCCCTCTCTCTATGAACTCCACTGAGAGGGACTCAATGGCTGTGTAGCGGAGCCTTGCCCAACCTGGTGCCCTCCTGATGTGTGGGACTGCAACTCCCATAATTCTCAGCCCGCATGCCCATTGCCGGGCATGATAGTCCAACACATTGGGAGGGCCCAAGCCAGTGTTGGGGAAAGCCAGTGTAATGCACCCCTGTGTGCGGAGCGCGCCGGCGCCACAATGCCGTGCATCTCTGTCCCACACGACTTGCAGTACTGCCCCCCCCCCCCCACAAACACACACA
The DNA here is from genome assembly GCA_021292165.1 of Shinisaurus crocodilurus. NCBI lineage: Eukaryota > Metazoa > Chordata > Lepidosauria > Squamata > Shinisauridae > Shinisaurus > Shinisaurus crocodilurus. The sequence goes on along the minus strand of CM037878.1, from coordinate 85,622,595 downwards.
CTGACACAGCCCTCTTCTGGGCTGTGACTCATAATGTTTTGTTAGTTACAAATTACACACCCTGGAGCCTGATGTTTGGAAGACTCTGAAGAGTTAAAGTGTCAGATCGCATGCAGACATACAGGAAAAACCATACTTGGAGGGAGCGATCCTATGGCCTTAGACAGCATCTGAGGGGCCAGAGGATTTTGCGGATTCCCAGAGCTGAGGTCGGAGACTGCGCTCCAACCGCGCAGCTGGAAATCGGAGCTCCGACCCAACTCCCCGGCCCCCCTCGCAGCCAGAGTGGAAAGAACTGTGCTGCTGACTGCTCTCCAAGGTCAGGAAAGCAACTTCAGAGAGGGGTAAAAGGGGGTATTTCAGGGGCTGGGGAGGGGAGGAGACTCAGGAGGCCAGGATACAAGGCATCCTGCTGACACCTCTCTGACCTCCTTCTCTCCCCCTCCGAGACACACCAGCTAGACAGGTGAGAAAGCCCATCTAGTGAAAACGCAGAGCGGGAAGATGGTGTGTAGTGAAGATCGCCTCTGCTGCTCCTCCCACTCTGCATTGCCCGGAAGCCCCCGAGTTCGAGGGCTTATGGGCATTCTAATAGGACTGCGCCCAAACTTCATCTTTTTCTCCCAAATGCATTTTTCTAGTTCAGTACAAAACATGGGGTGGCCAACAAGTTTAATCTGGAATACTTGCTGGAATCAAGGACAGAATCCACCACAATAAACACTACACAGAGAGATTGATATCAACTAGATTTCAGTGAAGCTACTCAGAATAAATGGATTTAGAAAAGTAGCTTATTGAAGCTGCTTGTTTTGAACATTATAAATCTTATTCAAATACATTTTGTAAAACCTTTTGATATACACCTTTTTATAGAACTAGTTTACTGGGTAGTTCTATGGCTGTTTACTAAATCTGCTTTAGATCTACAGAGAACTTCACATTCGGGCATTCACCTTCAGCTCATCTAGTACTCCAGACAATGTTAAGATGATCCTTAACTGGTATGTGTGTTGATTGAGGCTTGTGAATATTTATTACAGTCACATTTTGTTGTGACTGTAAATTATAACCTAAATTATAATTCAGTTTTCTAGACTGCCTGATGACATTTTCAAAATACCATAAAGCATTTCTTAGGTAGCATCTGTTCCCTGTCATGTGCTTTTTGGTTCCATGGCTTCTGTTCACCTAGTGAGCTGTTAACGAGCTGCCAATTACTTAAATAAATAAAAGGGACCTGCCACTAAATAGGCAGTTTTCGCAAAACAATATTCCATAAATACTTCCAATTTTAATAACCATTTTACTCCCAACTTTCTTTATGTCTGGGCTATGTGCTTTGTTATATTATCTCCCATTTGAATGGCACTTACAGAGTTAAATTCAAAGGGTCTATACTGGGGAGGCATTATGAGTTCTTGCAGAATATTTTAAGGCAGTCCACAGTTAAAATCACCCAGGATACAAGTTTCTCTCATGCTGCTCTGCTTATTTGTTCCACATCCAAAATAGAAAGCCAACAATTCTTTCTTTATTGATTTGATTTGATATGATTTGTACCCCCACCTTTCTACCAAAAAAATGTCACTCAAGGTGGCTTACACAATTAAAACTGATTAAAACAATACAACAACACATTAAAATACAATAAAAACATAATGATTACGGGGGGGGGGGGATAAAACGTAAAAAATAAAAAACAGCACCAGACCCACTTACAGGCCAAAGGCCTTCTTGAATAGATTTCATAGAGTTCATAGATAGAGTTGGAAGGAGCCTACAAGGCTATCGATCCAACCCCCTGCTCAAGGCAAAAGGGTATTTGCCTGATGGCAGAAGGACAGCAAAAGGGGAGCAAATATAAATATAAAATAATTATTTTATATGCAAATGAGGTATCATAAACCAGCAAATGTCATAAAATAAATGAGTTGGAGTTCCCTGCAGAATCAGCACTGTGTGACCCAGCTATTCTATGGACCATCCAGGCCCAACTATCTAAAACCTATAATAACCTGGTGGCATATCCTGGTGCTATATAAATGTGAGGGTCAGACTAGTTCCAGGTTCAACATCTGGGTTTGCATGTATGTACATAATGTCTACTGGCTCTAAACCAGTGGAATTGGATACAAGCATATAGGCCTTTGCAAAATTTTGAACAAGAAAGCTCCCCCCCCCCTGCTTTTTTTTTTTTTAAGAGTAGAGCTATACTAAACAATAAAGCTTGGCAGATCAAGGGGTGGAACCTAGCAGAAACTAACAGCTCAAAGGCAGACCCAATGTGGATGGGGTACCTGCCAGGTAGGTGAGAGGGAGGTCGTCTACTAGCAAAAAATATCTAGCTGACTCTGGAGTTGACCAGATTTTTTGGTTACCCCTATACACATTTTTGCTGGCTGGTCCAGTAAAATAATGGGCAGTTGGCATTGCCTACGATTTTGACACTTTGATATAAGCCTCATACGTATATAAAAAGGAGCAGAGTTCTGTCTCTTTAGTCAACATATTATCAGTTTGTATGCAAGCTGCAGAATCAGAGAATAGCAATCTGTTTTACATGTGGCTGTGTTGTATTTAGGCACAGTGAATTATCTGTGCAATCTCCCCTAAGTACAATTCGGAATCCCTCCTCCCGCTAACCTCTTAAACTAGAGAAATCTCTGCAGACCTGTGTTAGGAGCTCTTTCAGGTGGCTGTATACATAACCTTGTAAACAAATCAGCTGAGAGTACAATCCTATGCCTGTTTACACAGAAAACAGTCCTACAAGTCCCAGCATTCCCCAGCCAGACAGACTTTTTTCTGTCTAAATATGATAGGATTGCACCCTAAGTTACTGACACCTGTGTGGAGCCTGAAATGAATAGTCAAAGTTCAATAAACAGCACAGTGGCAATCTATTTTTTTTTAAAGATACAAAATTATGTTTTTCAAATGTGGTCCATAGGGTTTTTAAAATATGTTTCCTAATATAGCAACTTCTGAGCTCATTTTCAATGTCAGAGAAGAAAACTACTTGGCTAGATTCATACACTGAAATTATTTCCTGTCATATAATGATGTTTGAAAACTGGAAAGTGTAGTTGGTGTAGAATATAGCTATTAGAATACTAACTGGAACTGGTCACTGGGATCATATCATGCTGGTGATTAAAAAGTTCCACTGACTCCTGGTATACATCTAAGCTCAATTCAAGGTGCTGGTGCTTACTTTTAAAGTCCTACATGGCTTGTGACCTGGGTACTGTACTTGAAAGAATGCCTACTCCGTATAATTATAACCCATCTACAGAAGGTCTTGCCATCTGAAGTGAGGCAAGTGGCAACTGGGGAGAGGGCTTCTTGGTTATGATCCCATTCTATGAAATTTTCTCTCTAAGGAAGCTTGCCTGGCACCTATCCTAATATATTTTCAACATCAGATGGCCAGGTGGTCTACTGTACAAAGGACAGTATTTTGGAGAGCTGTCCAAGGACAGTCCTCCATGTGAAGGTATCCTCTATTTTATGGGCTGCCCAGTCCAAGTCTGGTCTGAAGTCAAAGAACCTTAAGAAGGGAGAGCAGTGGCCTTGAAGTTGCCCATCCACAGAAAGCACCTGGACAGCAGACTGAGCGGGCACACAGGTCACCTAGTCAGTCTTCTCCACTGTGAGAGATGTATTGTATTTCTATTTCAGTTATAGAAATTATTTCTAAATTTGCATCTATACATATACATAAGCATATGCAAATGTTATTAAAATTGGTGTCCTCTTTTGTTTTCCTTTTTGGTGATGTATTTTCTCTTTTTTGTTGATGTGTAAGTGGCCACCCTATTTCACCATCAAGCATTAAGACATTTTTATTTCCCCAGACTTTTTATTGTTAACACTTGTCATGTTTTATGCTGCTTAAAATGTTCAACTCCCAATGTTTGTATGCTGCTGTGTCGTTTACTACTACAGGTTGTTATTTTTAATCTTTTGTATTTTATTGGAATTATGCAAGCCACTCTGCAGACTTGAAGGACAGTATACAGTAGAAATGCATTAAACAAATAAGTAAACGCTCATAGTTAAAAGCATTGGGCAGTATCCAATACTGCCACTACATCTCTGCTAATTCTGTTGTGCCCACGGGACCAACCACTTTCACAACAGGAACTAGCACTTTGTACAGCAACCGAGGAAATAAGAGGAAATGCTCATTTCCAGAAAAGGACAGCTCCCTTCTGTGAGCTCCTCTGACCTGCCCTGTTCCAGAAATTAGCACTTTCACTTGTTTCCAGTTGTTTCAGGAACTGCTAGCTTCCTATTGTGCTAGCAGTAGGCCCCACTAATGCAGGTGCTGTGTAGGATACTGCCCATTGCTAACTTGTTGGCTTTAGCGCGAAAGGCAACGCAATGAAAACATTTATTGCTCCCCCACCCCAGAAATTATGTTTAGACAGCAGTAAACTTGCCTATTGGTCTAAAAGTAAAGATTATCTATTTTATTTCTAAACAACTGA